>OY757016.1:22842547-24042547 GCA_963580285.1 Lucinisca nassula | reverse complement strand
GAGGGTGTAGATGCGGCTGAAGCTACAAGCTAGAAGAAAGAAATGGATGGACTCTACAATTTTGTGGTGCAAATAAGCACCACAAAATGGCTAAAAAACTTTGTCTCGAATCCCCTGATTGAATATAAGGTGCATAACACGTAACATGGAAACGTGTATAGCAATCTTTAGAAACGTCTTCCAAATCGCAATGAAACTTTCAAACAAAATTAACTGCTAAACGATCCCCTTAATGATAAGTTCAAACTCGGAGCCTACCCTGTTACACAAAACAACCCACACCCCTTTGCGGCAAACCGCAAAAACCCAAGGCACAGCACTGCTATAACTTAAACGCAGTGCAATCACGCAGCCAAACCTTTAGAATGGAGTTCCAAATTACTACAACTAAACTATGTTGCACAAAAACAAAGGCTCACATTGGAACTGTGCAACATATCCACAGCCCTTGAAATATGAAGCACGCCTAGCCCAGAAACTCCTACATTTAAAGATGCCCTTTAGCGACAGGACACATGTACTCCTGAAGCAAACGGGAAGACAAAATATAAGCCCCACCGAGACCTGGAAAGGTCACGGCACCGTTTCACAAACCTCTCAGGACGGAGCTCGGCGATTGGCTACAGGGCAAGGGGATGCCCGTGGGCTCGGAGACACCTGAGACGTGAGACGACAAACATGGACGGACGGGACTGGAGCCGAGCGATGGTCTCCCTGTTCACCGGCAACGGGGAATAGGGGTACCACCGAACGGCTACGGTGTAGTGCCAGCATGGATTCGTTCCCTGGGACCCCACCAGCTGACGACCCGCGACACGGGGAAACTGGAAAACAACAACAATCCGCGAATGAAGTCACCTAACTCCCAATCGGCTAGCTGATAACTGTCAAGCAGACAGGAGTCAGCATATTGGCAGCCTAGGGAAAAGAGCAGTACCTCCAACTAATCCCAGCTGGCGAACTGGGGGTAGCCCCTATGTGCCCTTGGCGCCCGGTTACCTTAAAACATCCGTCAGTCATCTATTTATTTTGCATCAGGACAAAGAAGAAGAACAACGTTGAATTCGAAGGGATGTTTTTATTGTATCGTGATCCCAAATGAATATCAAAGGAGTCATTAAAATGTCCATTTAAAGAAGCATTTAACCCAGCTAATTAAAAATCAATTAGTCCTTACAAAAGAAACATTCTGACTAAAAGACAAAAATTATTCTATTGTGGAAGCAGGCTACAAACCGCATACAAATACATGCACTTTCCACTTGTCTGGAGCAAAATAATCCGTAAACAAAATTTGCCGCATGACGTTAAATTAAACTGGAAATTTCTTCTGACGTAACGTCAACTTTCAACGTCATTTTCCACGTTTTACGCTGATACTCGTAACCGCTGATACTCGTTTTCAGCATTTCTTTTAGGGCTACTGATGAGGCCTTGATGGCCGAAACAAGCTGGTCTGGCCCAAACAACAAATGGATTCTGCTATTTTCGTTTTTGAATGAGTTCATGGTTCATGGTTCTCAAAGGGCATCCCTTTTAGCCTTATTTAATACACATGATTTAAAGCAAACTAAGCATTTGAACAATTTCCTGCAATTGTTTTTAGAGATTGGTGGATTCCATACATGGACTCCTTTAATAGATTGTTCCCAGCAAGGACACTTTCTGTAGGTATTTTTTATAGACTGTTCCAAGCACAGACACTTCTATATGTTTATAGACTGTTCCCAGCCCGGACAATTATATAGGTATGTTAAATAGACTGTTCCCACCAAGGACACTTTTCGTAGTTATGGTTAGTAGACATTTTCCAGCACGGACACTTTCTAAAGCTATCATTAAAAGACTGGTCCTAGCATGGACACTTTCTGTAGGTATATTTAAAAGACTGTTCCCACCACGGACACTTTCTGTAGTACGCTTCATAGTCTGTTCCCAGCAAGAACACTTTCTGTAGCTATGTTTAATAGACTGTTCCCATCAAGGACACTTTCTGTAGGTATGTTTAATATATTGTTCCCAGCACGGATACTTCTGTTGGTATGTTTAATAAGAAGTTCCCACCAAGCACACTTTCTGTAGCTATGTTTAATAGACTGTTCCCAGCATGCACACTTTCTGTAGCTATGTTTAATAGGCTGTTTCCAGCACGGACACTTCTGTATATATGTTTAATAGATTGTTTCCAACAAGGACTCTTTCTATACGTATGTTTAATAAACTGTTCCCACCAAGGACACTTTCTGTAGCTATGTTTAATAGAATGTTCCCACCAAGGAGACTTTCTGTAGCCATTTTTAACAGACTGTTCCCACTAAGGACACTTTTTGTAGCTATGTTTAATAGGCTGTTTCCAGCACGGACACTTCTGTATATATGTTTAATAGACTGTTTCCAACAAGGACTCTTTCTATACGTATGTTTAATAAACTTTTCCCACCAAGGACACTTTCTGTAGCTATGTTTAATAGAATGTCCGCACCAAGGACACTTTCTGTAGCCGTTTTTAACAGACTGTTCCCACCAAGGACACTTCATGTAGCTATGTTTAATAGACTGTTCCCAGCATGGACACTTTTTGTAGTTATGTTTAATAGAATGTTCCCACCAAGGACACTTTCTGTAGACATTTTTAACAGACTGTTCCCACCAAGGTAACTTCATGTAGCTATGTTTAATAGACTGTTCCCAGCATGGACACTTCAGGTAGCTATGTTTAATAGACTGTTCCCAGCATGGACACGTTTTGTAGCTATGTTTAATAGAATGTTCCCACCAAGGACACTTTCTGTAGCCGTTTTTAACAGACTGTTCCCACCAAGGACACTTCATGTAGCTATGTTTAATAGACTGTTCCCAGCATGGACACTTTTTGTAGCTATGTTTAAAAGAATGTTCCCACCAAGGACACTTTCTGTAGCCATTTTTAACAGACTGTTCCCACCAAGGACACTTCATGTAGCTATGTTTAATAGACTGGTCCCAGCATGGACACTTTTTGTAGCTATGTTTAATAGGCTGTTTCCAGCACGGACACTTCTGTATATATGTTTAATAGACTGTTTCCAACAAGGACTCTTTCTATAGGTATGTTTAATAAACTGTTCCCACCAAGGACACTTCATGTAGCTATGTTTAATAGACTGGTCCCAGCATGGACACTTTTTGTAGCTATGTTTAATAGGCTGTTTCCAGCACGGACACTTCTGTATATATGTTTAATAGACTGTTTCCAACAAGGACTCTTTCTATACGTATGTTTAATAAACTGTTCCCACCAAGGACACTTTCTGTAGCTATAATTAATAGAATGTCCCCACCAAGGACACTTTCTGTAGCCGTTTTTAACAGACTGTGCCCACCAAGGACACTTCATGTAGCTATGTTAAATAGACTGTTCCCAGCATGGACACTTTTTGTAGTTATGTTTAATAGAATGTTCCCACCAAGGACACTTTCTGTAGACATTTTTAACAGACTGTTCCCACCAAGGACACTTCATGTAGCTATGTTTAATAGAATGTTCCCACCAAGGACACTTTCTGTAGCTATGTTTAATAGAATGTTCCCACCAATGACACTTTCTGTAGCCGTTTTTAACAGACTGTTCCCACCAAGGACACTTTCTATAGCCGTTTTAAACAGACTGTTCCAACCAAGGACACTTCATGTAGCTATGTTTAATAAACTGTTCCCAGCATGGACTCTTTTTGTAGCTATGTTTAATAGAATGTTCCCACCAAGGACACTTTCTGTAGTCATTTTTAACAGACTGTCCCCACCAAGGACACTTCATGTAGCTATGTTTAATAGACTGTTCCCAGCATGGACACTTTTTGTAGCTATGTTTAATAGGCTGTTTCCAGCACGGACACTTCTGTACATATGTTTAATAGACTGTTTCCAACAAGGACTCTTTCTATACGTATGTTTAATAAGCTGTTCCCACCAAGGACACTTTCTGTAGCTATGTTTAATAGAATGTGCCCACCAAGGACACTTTCTGTAGCCGTTTTTAACAGACTGTTCCCACCAAGGACACTTCATGTAGCTATGTTTAATAGAAAGTTCCCAGCATGGACACTTTTTGTAACTATGTTTAATAGAATGTTCCCACCAAGGACACTTTCTGTAGCCATTTTTAACAGACTGTTCCCACCAAGGACACTTCATGTAGCTATGTTTAATAGACTGTTCCCAGCATGGACACTTTTTGTAGCTATGTTTAATAGGCTGTTTCCAGCACGGACACTTCTGTATATATGTTTAATAGACTGTTTCCAACAAGGTCTCTTTCTATACGTATGTTTAATAAACTGTTCCCACCAAGGACACTTTCTGTAGCTATGTTTAATAGAATGTTCCCACCAAGGACACTTTCTGTAGCCATTTTTAACAGACTGTTCCCACTAAGGACACTTTTTGTAGCTATGTTTAATAGGCTGTTTCCAGCACGGACACTTCTGTATATATGTTAAATAGACTGTTTCCAACAAGGACTCTTTCTATACGTATGTTTAATAAACTGTTCCCACCAAGGACACTTTCTGTAGCTATGTTTAATAGAATGTCCGCACCAAGGACACTTTCTGTAGCCGTTTTTAACAGACTGTTCCCACCAAGGACACTTCATGTAGCTATGTTTAATAGACTGTTCCCAGCATGGACACTTTTTGTAGTTATGTTTAATAGAATGTTCCCACCAAGGACACTTTCTGTAGACATTTTTAACAGACTGTTCCCACCAAGGACACTTTATGTCGCTATGTTTAATAGACTGTTCCCAGCATGGACACTTCATGTAGCTATGTTTAATAGACTGTTCCCAGCATGGACACTTTTTGTAGCTATGTTTAATAGAATGTTCCCACCAAGGACACTTTCTGTAGCCGTTTTTAACAGACTGTTCCCACCAAGGACACTTCATGTAGCTATGTTTAATAGACTGTTCCCAGCATGGACACTTTTTGTAGCTATGTTTAATAGAATGTTCCCACCAAGGACACTTTCTGTAGCCATTTTTAACAGACTGTTCCCACCAAGGACACTTCATGTAGCTATGTTTAATAGACTGGTGCCAGCATGGACACTTTTTGTAGCTATGTTTAATAGGCTGTTTCCAGCACGGACACTTCTGTATATATGTTTAATAGACTGTTTCCAACAAGGACTCTTTCTATACGTATGTTTAATAAACTGTTCCCACCAAGGACACTTTCTGTAGCTATAATTAATAGAATGTCCCCACCAAGGACACTTTCTGTAGCCGTTTTTAACAGACTGTGCCCACCAAGGACACTTCATGTAGCTATGTTAAATAGACTGTTCCCAGCATGGACACTTTTTGTAGTTATGTTTAATAGAATGTTCCCACCAAGGACACTTTCTGTAGACATTTTTAACAGACTGTTCCCACCAAGGACACTTCATGTAGCTATGTTTAATAGAATGTTCCCACCAAGGACACTTTCTGTAGCTATGTTTAATAGAATGTTCCCACCAATGACACTTTCTGTAGCCGTTTTTAACAGACTGTTCCCACCAAGGACACTTTCTGTAGCCGTTTTAAACAGACTGTTCCAACCAAGGACACTTCATGTAGCTATGTTTAATAAACTGTTCCCAGCATGGACACTTTTTGTAGCTATGTTTAATAGAATGTTCCCACCAAGGACACTTTCTGTAGTCATTTTTAACAGACTGTCCCCACCAAGGACACTTCATGTAGCTATGTTTAATAGACTGTTCCCAGCATGGACACTTTTTGTAGCTATGTTTAATAGGCTGTTTCCAGCACGGACACTTCTGTATATATGTTTAATAGACTGTTTCCAACAAGGACTCTTTCTATACGTATGTTTAATAAGCTGTTCCCACCAAGGACACTTTCTGTAGCTATGTTTAATAGAATGTGCCCACCAAGGACACTTTCTGTAGCCGTTTTTAACAGACTGTTCCCACCAAGGACACTTCATGTAGCTATGTTTAATAGAATGTTCCCAGCATGGACACTTTTTGTATCTATGTTTAATAGGCTGTTTCCAGCACGGACACTTCTGTATATATGTTTAATAGACTGTTACCAACAAGGACTCTTTCTATACGTATGTTTAATAAACTGTTCCCACCAAGGACTCTCTCTGTAGCTATGTTTAATAGAATGTCCCCAACAAGGACACTTTCTGTAGCCGTTTTTAACAGACTGTTCCCACCAAGGGCACTTCATGTAGCTATGTTTAATAGACTGTTCCCAGCATGGACACTTTTTGTAGCTATGTTTTTAAATAGACTGTTCCCAGCATGGACACTTTTTGTAGCTATGTTTAATAGAATGTTCCCACCAAGGACACTTTCTGTAGCCCTTTTTAACACACTGTTCCCACCAAGGACACTTCATGTAGCTATGTTTAATAAACTGTTCCCAGCATGGACACTTTTTGTAGCTATGTTTAAAAGAATGTTCCCACCAAGGACACTTTCTGTAGCCATTTTTAACAGACTGTTCCCACCAAGGACACTTCATGTAGCTATGTTTAATAAACTGTTCCCAGCATGGACACTTTTTGTAGCTATGTTTAATAGAATGTTCCCACCAAGGACACTTTCTGTAGCCATTTTTAACAGACTGTTCCCACCAAGGACACTTCATGTAGCTATGTTTAATAGACTGTTCCCAGCATGGACACTTTTTGTAGCTATGTTTAATAGGCTGTTTCCAGCACGGACACTTCTGTATATATGTTTAATAGACTGTTTCCAACAAGGACTCTTTCTATACGTATGTTAAATAAACTGTTTCCACCAAGGACACTTTCTGTAGCTATGTTTAATAGAATTTCCCCACCAAGGACACTTTCTGTAGCCGTTTTTAACAGACTGTTCCCACCAAGGACACTTCATGTAGCTATGTTTAATAGAATGTTCCCAGCATGGACACTTTTTGTATCTATGTTTAATAGGCTGTTTCCAGCACGGACACTTCTGTATATATGTTTAATAGACTGTTACCAACAAGGACTCTTTCTATACGTATGTTTAATAAACTGTTCCCACCAAGGACTCTCTCTGTAGCTATGTTTAATAGAATGTCCCCAACAAGGACACTTTCTGTAGCCGTTTTTAACAGACTGTTCCCACCAAGGGCACTTCATGTAGCTATGTTTAATAGACTGTTCCCAGCATGGACACTTTTTGTAGCTATGTTTAATAGGCTGTTTCCAGCACGGATACTTCTGTATATATGTTTAATAGACTGTTTCCAACAAGGACTCTTTCTATACGTATGTTTAATAAACTGTTCCCACCAAGGACACTTTCTGTAGCTATGTTTAATAGAATGTCCCCACCAAGGACACTTTCTGTAGCCGTTTTTAACAGACTGTTCCCACCAAGGACACTTCATGTAGCTATGTTTAATAGACTGTTCCCAGCATGGACACCTTTTGTAGCTATGTTTAATAGTCTGTTTCCAGCTAGGACACTTCTGTATATATGTTTAATAGACTATTTCCAACAAGGACTCTTTCTATACGTATGTTTAATAAACTGTTCCCACCAAGGACACTTTCTGTAGTTATGTTTAATAGAATGTCCCCACCAAGGACACTTTCTGTAGCCATGTTTAATAGACTGTTGGCACCAAGGACACTTTCTGTAATTATGTTTAATAGACTGTTCCCGACAAGGATACTTTCTGTAGCTATGAATATTAGTCTCTTCGCAGCACTGGCACTTCTGAAGTTATGTTCAATAGACGGACGGACACTCCTGTAGGTATGTTTAATAGACTGTTCCCACCAAGGACACTGTCTGAACCTATGTCAGGTAGACTGTTCCCATCACGGAAACTCACTGGAGCTATGATTTATAGACTGTTCCCATCACGTACACTTCTGTAGGTATGTTTAATAGACTGTTCCCAGCACGGACGCTTTCTGAAGCAATGTTCAATACACTGTTCCCACCAAAGACACTTGTTTCATATGTCGGGGGCTGGCAAAACGTATATGTGACGGGACAACACGAGGGAGCCTCGAATCTATGTCCACTTGTGGGGCACTTACGCAAAGGAAATTCTAAGATACTTAGAATCCTTTACAATATTTATATGGAATAAGTCTAATACACACGTATTTATAAACAGTACTGGTTACATAATTTTACAAAGACAAACTTAAAGGGACAGTTGACTCGCAATCTATTCCACTTAGGTTAAGACAGAATGAAAATTAGTCTGGGCCCAATTAAATTTCTGTCTTAATACAAGTGGAATACACTTGAATCACACTTGAATTACACATGAAGTACACACACTCACATACTTAACATAATGTTCTTTCTCCCTTCCTGTTGATGATAAGGACCTGATGAGTGTTTATGGCACCATAATGTTTTATATAAACTTTATATTAACCAGTATATTCACAGTAATGACTGTTTCACCAACCAGTTTTTGCCTCTGTGTTATACCGTGGCGATTACATCTATAGCTGCTCACCGCCGAATAAAATGTAGTAACAGGGGTGGGGGACACATAAACCCCTTTACATCATTCTATACTCATCATCCATATCATCACTGCCTCATATCACTGATGCCTCATATCACTGATGCCTCGTATCACCGTTGTCTTATATCAACGATGCCTCATATTAACGATGCCTTATATCAACAATGCCTCATATCAATGATTGACGTCAGGTGAGCGATTCAGGCTGCAATGTTGATATTCTATAAGTGTAACTGCAATGTCTCCAACACGGACAGTGGGCGCCCACGAAGGACTGTTCCGGACAAGGTCATAGTGTTGCGTGTTGCAATTATATACTGTAGCCTGTAATACGTACTATTCGACGTTTAACATTGACAGAGTGCTTATGCCATTTGTAGTTTTGCTTTTTTGTGCTTCATGTTAGCACGTATGGACATGAAGTTGTAAAACAATAAAACAACGGGCTAAATCCCGCCCACAATATCGCATCATTTTCTGACTCCGAGAGAACGCATTGTTTGAAGAAATGATAGGCATGCCCTCTGCCAGGCTGATCAGGCTCGGAAGAGCCCAGAGGGACCTAAGGTCCGTGTCAATGAATGCGTCTTAAGGAACAGGAGAATATATGATTTAAGGTTGAGGATCCGAACGGTTTCTTATATAAGGACTTTCATGATAAGAGGGGTGGGTCATGCCCCAGGGGACCCCGGTGTATCCAAGGTCAATGTCATTAAATGCATCTTACCATAAGAAACAAGAATACATTGTTTATGGGTGGGGATCATAAGCAGTTTCCGAGTTATTGCACATTTTATGAAATGAAGGGGTAGGACATGCCCACGGGTGACCCATTGGGAACCAAGATCTATGTCAGTATATGTGGTTTATCATAAGGAACAAGAATATAATATAGTCTATAGAGTGTTCCATTAATTCTGTCACTGTTTCGTGACCATACTGCACTAAAAGAGTAAGGGGTGCAATAAAAAACAACAAGAGGACCATTATGGTCCTGTATCGCTAACCTGAGTACAAGTCTGTTCAACACTTCCTCAGAATAAACAATTAGAAGTTTTCCACAATTGGCCAATATGACCTACATAGTGGAACCAGGTGAACGAATCTGAACAAGGTCGATGTCAGGATGTATCTGACCGAGTGTGATCAAAATCCATGAGAAAAATCCGTTTGAAAATTTCCACCATGTCAGCCATAATATGACCTGCTTATGAACTGGAGCAGAAACATTTGAACAAATCTGAGAAAGATCAATGTCAGGATGCTAATGACCAAGTTTGATCAAATTCCAATCAAAGGTTCATGAGAAGTTGTTTGAAGTTTTTTATGATGTCAGCCATTTTGACCTACTTATGCACTGGATAAATTTGCATAAATTTGAGACTGGTCCATAATTATATGGATGCTTCTGACCAAGTTTCATCAAATTCTGTTTATCTGTTCATGAGAAAAAGCCATTTTAATTTTTTTCAAGATGACAGCCATTTTGACCTACTTATGCAGTAAAGTGAACCATTTGCATAAATTTGAGACTGGTCCAAATAAGGATGCTTCTGACCAAGTTTGATCTGTTCATGAGAAAAAGCCATGTAAAGTTATTTCAAGATGGCGGCCATAATGACCTACTTATTCATTGGAGAGGGCTCATTTGAATAAAACTGAGAAAGGTTGATGCCAGGATGCTTCAGGTCAAGTTTGGACATTAGTTTTTGAAGAGCTGTTGTTTGAACAAAATACACTTCGTAAATACAAACTATGTCACTGTGACCTAATTTCACTACAGATTTGGATGATATGAATAATCTTGAGAACCAAGGTCCCAACGATGTCTCATACCAATTTTGAGTCAACTATACCAAGCTTTTTCGGATACTAAGTCAATTTAGTTGTTTTGCTATTTTTAGCTCACTGAGACGAAGTCTCAGTGTAGCTATTGTGATCACGTTTTGTCTGTCCGTCCGTCCGTCCGTCGTCCGTAAACACTTGTTCAAACGACTTCTTCTCCGAAACCACTGCACCTACGACTCTCAAAATTTATATGCAGCATGATCAGACTCGAGACTTACAAGTTTGCGAAAATTATCCGGGTCGACAATCCAAGATGGCCGCCGTTACTAAAAATAGCAAAAACAACTAAATCGACTTTTCTCTAGAACCGCATGGTATAATTGGCTGATTTTTGGTATTGAGCTTCGATGGGCACTAGGTTCTCAAATTTATATACAAAAACTCTGTAGTGGAATTAGGTCACGGTGACCTACTTTATATTTACGACATATATTTTGTTCAAAAGGCATCTCCTCGAAAACCAATGCTCAGATTTTGACCAAACTTGATCTGAAGCATTCTGATATCAGCATTTCTCAGATTTGTTCAAATGGTTCCGCCTCGATGCATAAGTAGGTCATAATGGAAAAAACTTCAAACTGCTAATTCTCGTGAACTGGTGAAAGGGATTTGATCAGACATGGTCAGAAGCATCCATGCATCAACCAGTATTAGATATATTCAAATAGTTCCACTCCGATGCATAAGTAGGTCAAAATGGTCGATATCGGGAAAACTTCAAACCGCTGATTCTCGTGAATGGATGAACAGAATTTGATTAAACATGGTCAGAAGCATCCTTACATCAACCTGTATCAGATTTATTCGAATGGTTCCACTCCGATGCATAAGTAGGTCATAATGGCTGACATCGTGAAAAACATCAAATTGCTGATTCTAATTAATGGCTGAACGGAATTTGATTAAACTTGGTCAGAAAGATCCTTACATCAACCTGTATCAGATTTATTCAAATGGTTCCACTCCAATGCATAACTAGGTGATAATGGCCGACATCATAAAAAATTTTAAACTGCTGATTCTCTTTAATGGATGAACAGAATTGGATCAAACTTGGAACCGTCTATTAAACATACCTACAGCAGTGTCCGTCGTAGGAAGAGAAAGTGTCCTTGTCGGGAACAGTCTATTAAACATAACTACAGAAAGTGCCCTTGGTTGGAACAGTCTATTAAACAGACCTAAAGAAGTGTCCGTGCTGGGAACGGTCTATAAAGCATACCTAAAGAAGTGTCCTTGGTGGGAACAGTCCATTAAAAATACCTAAAGAAGTGTCCGTGTTGGGAACAGTCTATTAAACATAACTACAGAAAGTGTCCTTGGTGGGAACAGTCTATTAAACATACCTAAAGAAGTGTCCGTGCTGGGAGCAGTCTATTAAACATAACTACAGAAAGTGTCCTTGGTAGGAACAGTCTATTAAACATACCTAAAGAAGTGTCTATGGTGGGAACAGTCTATTAAACATACCTAAATGAGTGTCCGTGCTTGGAACAGTCTATTAAACATACTTTAAGAAGTGTCCGTGCTGGGAATAGTCTATTAAACACCACAGGACCATTGGTCCTGAATCGCTCACATAAAATCAGTCAGCCCAGCGGTTCCAGAGGAGAAGACATTTAAAAATGTTGACACACAGACACACGACAGACAAACTCTGACCACCCTATAAGCTCACCAATGAGCCTTCGGCTCATGTGAGCTAATAACTACAAAAAGTGTCCTTGGTGGCAACAGTCTATTAAACATGGCTACAAAAAGTGTCCTTGGTGGGAACATTCTATTAAACATAGCTACAGAAAGTGTCCTTGGTGGGAACAGTCTGCTAAACATAGCAACAGTAAGTGTCCATGCTTGGAACAGTCTATTAAACATAGCTACAGAAAGTGTCCTTGGTGGTAACATAAACATGAATCCTTAATATTTTTCCAAGTAAAAAAGTTTGTGCTCAAAAAAATAATCTTACCAGATCTCAATAAAATTTTTGGAGTCTGGGTGAAAAATAGTGGGTTGTTCGGGGGACAGCAAGCAAACATTTTTTTTATGGATGGCCTCAGCTCCGTTTTCAGAAATGTACACTTATTTGGACTTTCTCCTACACATAACTACAGCAGTGTCTGTGATGGGAACCGTCTATTAAACATACCTACAGCAGTGTCCGTCGTAGGAAGAGAAAGTGTCCTTGTCGGGAACAGTCTATTAAACATAACTACAGAAAGTGTCCTTGGTGGGAACAGTCTATTAAACAGACCTAAAGAAGTGTCCGTGCTGGGAACAGTCTATAAAGCATACCTAAAGAAGTGTCCTTGGTGGGAACAGTCCATTAAAAATACCTAAAGAAGTGTCCGTGTTGGGAACAGTCTATCAAACATAACTACAGAAAGTGTCCTTGGTGGGAACAGTCTATTAAACATACCTAAAGAAGTGTCCGTGCTGGGAAAAGTCTATTTAACATAACTACAGAAAGTGTGCTTGGTAGGAACAGTCTATAAAACATACCTAAACTAGTGTCTGTGCTGGAAACAGTCTATTAAACATACCTAAATAAGTGTCCGTGCTGGGAACAGTCTATTAAACATACTTTAAGAAGTGTCCATGCTGGGAATAGTCTATTAAACACCACAGGACCATTGGTCCTGAATCGCTCACCTGACGTCAATCAGCCCAGCGGCTCCAGAGGAGAAGACATTTAAAAATGTGGACACACAGGCACACGACAGACAAACTCTGACCACCCTATAAGTTCACCAATGAGCTTTCGGCTCAGGTGAGATAATAACTACAATAAGTGTCCTTGGTGGGAACATTCTATCAAACATAGCTACAGAAAGTGTTCTTGGTGGGAACAGTCTATTAAACATAGCAACAGTAAGTGTCTATGCTTGGAACAGTCTATTAAACAGAGCTGCAGAAAGTGTCCTTGGTGGGAACATAAACATTGAATCCTTAAGATTTTTCTAAGTAAAAAAGTTTGTGCTCAAAAAAATAATCTTACCAGATCTCAATAAAATTTTTGGAGTCTGAGTGAAAAATAGTGGGTTGTTCGGGGGACAGCAAGCAAACATTTTTTTATCGATGGCCTCAGCTCCGTTTTCAGGAATGTACACTTATTTGGACTTTCTCCTACACATAACTACAGCAGTGTCTGTGATGGGAACCGTCTATTAAACATACCTACAGCAGGGTCCGTCGTAGGAAGAGAAAGTGTCCTTGTCGGGAACAGTCTATTAAACATAACTACAGAAAGTGTCATTGGTGGGAAAAGTCTATTAAACAGACCTAAAGAAGTGTCCGTGCTGGGAACGGTCTATAAAGCATACCTACAGAAGTGTCCTTGGTGGGAACAGTCCATTAAAAATACCTAAAGAAGTGTCCGTGTTGGGAACAGTCTATCAAACATAACTACAGAAAGTGTCCTTGGTGGGAACAGTCTATTAAACATACCTAAAGAAGTGTCCATGCTGGGAAAAGTCTATTAAACATAACTACAGAAAGTGTCCTTGGTAGGAACAGTTTATAAAACATACCTAAAGAAGTGTCTGTGCTGGAAACAGTCTATTAAACATACCTAAATAAGTGTCCGTGCTGGGAACAGTCTATTAAACATACTTTAAGAAGTGTCCATGCTGGGAACAGTCTATTAAACACCACAGGACCTTTGGTCCTTAATCGCTCACCTGACGTCAATCAGCCCAGCGGTTCCAGAGAAGAAGACATGTGGACACACAGGCACACGACAGACAAACCGTCTATTAAACATACCTACAGCAGTGTCCGTCGTAGGAAGAGAAAGTGTCCTTGTCGGGAACAGTCTAGTAAACATAACTACAGAAAGTGTCCTTGGTGGGAACAGTCTATTAAACAGACCTAAAGAAGTGTCCGTGCTGGGAACAGTCTATAATGCATACCTACAGAAGTGTCCTTGGTGGAAACAGTCTGTTAAAAACGGCTACAGAAAGTGTCCTTGGTGGGCACATTCTATTAAACATAGCTACAGAAAGTGTCCTTGGTGGGAACTGTTTATTAAACATACGTATAGAAAGAGTCCTTGTTGGAAACAGTCTATTAAACATATATAGAGAAGAGTCCGTGCTGAAAACAGCCTATTAAACATAGCTACAAAAAGTGTCCATGCTGGGAACAGTCTATTAAACATAGCTACATGAAGTGTCCTTGGTGAGAACAGTCTGTTAAAAATGGCTACAGAAAGTGTCCTTGGTGGGAACATTCTATTAAACATAGCTACAAAAAGTGTCCATGCTGGGAACAGTTTATTAAACATAGCTACATGAAGTGTCCTTGGTGGGAACAGTCTGTTAAAAACGACTACAGAAAGTGTCCTTGGTGGGAACATTCTATTATACATAGCTACAAAAAGTGTCCATGCTGGGAACAGTCTATTAAACATAGCTACATGAAGTGTTCATGCTGGGAACAGTCTATTAAACATAGCTACATGAAGTGTCCTTGGTGGGAACAGTCTGTTAAAAATGTCTACAGAAAGTGTCTTTGGTGGGAACATTCTATTAATCATAACTACAAAAAGTGTCCATGCTGGGAACAGTCTATTAAACATAGCTACATGAAGTGTCCTTGGTGGGAACAATCTGTTAAAAACGGCTACAGAAAGTGTCCTTGGTGGGGACATTCTATTAAACATAGCTACAGAAAGTGTCCTTGGTGGGAACAGCTTATTAAACATACGTATAGAAAGAGTCTTTGGTGGGAACATTCTATTAATCATAACTACAAAAAGTGTCCATGCTGGGAACAGTCTATTAAACATAGCTACATGAAGTGTCCTTGGTGGGAACAATCTGTTAAAAACGGCTACAGAAAGTGTCCTTGGTGGGGACATTCTATTAAACATAGCTACAGAAAGAGTCCTTGTTGGAAACAGTCTATTAAACATATATACAGAAGTGTCCGTGCTGGAAACAGCCTATTAAACATAGCTACAAAAAGCGTCCATGCTGGGAACAGTCTATTAAACATAGCTACAAGAAGTGTCCTTTGTGGGAACAGTCTGTTAAAAACGGCTACAGAAAGTGTCCTTGGTGGGGACATTCTATTAAACATAGCTACAGAAAGTGTCCTTGGTGGGAAAAGTTTATTAAACATACGTATAGAAAGAGACCTTGTTGGAAACAGTCTATTAAACATATATACAGAAGTGTCCGTGCTGGAAACAGCCTATTAAACATAGCTACAAAAAGTGTCCATGCTGGGAACAGTCTATTAAACATAGCTACATGAAGTGTCATCGGTGGGAACAGTCTGTTAAAAATGGCTACAGAAAGTGTCCTTGGTGGGAACATTCTATTAAACATAGTTACAAAAAGTGTCCATGCTGGGAACAGTCTATTATACATAGCTACATGAAGTGTCCTTGGTGGGAACAGTCTGTTAAAAACGGCTACAGAAAGTGTCCTTGGTGGGCACATTCTATTAAACATAGCTACAGAAAGTGTCCTTGGTGGGAACAGCTTATTAAACATACGTATAGAAAGAGTCCTTGTTGGAAACAGTCTATTAAACATATATACAGAAGTGTCCGTGCTGGAAACAGCCTATTAAACATAGCTACAAAAAGTGTCCATGCTGGGAACAGTCTATTAAACATAGCTACCAGAAGTGTCGTTTGTTGGAACTGTCTGTTAAAAACGGCTACAGAAAGTGTCCTTGGTGGGGACATTCTATTAAACATAGCTACAGAAAGTGTCCTTGGTGGGAACAGTTTATTAAACATACGTATAGAAAGAGTCCTTGTTGGAAACAGTCTATTAAACATATATACAGAAGTGTCCGTACTGGAAACAGCCTATTAAACATAGCTACAAAAAGTGTCCATGCTGGGAACAGTCTATTAAACATAGCTACATCAAGTGTCCTTGGTGGGAACAGTCTGTTTAAAAATGGCTACAGAAAGTGTCCTTGGTGGGAACATTCTATTAAACATAGCTACAAAAAGTGTCCATGCTGGGAACTTTCTATTAAACATAGCTACATGAAGTGTCCTTGGGGGGAACAGTCTGTTAAAAACGGCTACAGAAAGTGTCCTTTGTGGGGACATTCTATTAAACATAGCTACAGAAAGTGTCCTTGGTGGGAACAGTCTGTTAAAATGGCTACAGAAAGTGTCCTTGGTGGGAACATTTTATTTAACATTGCTACAAAAAGTGTCCATGCTGGGAACATTCTATTAAACATAGCTACATGAAGTGTCCTTGGTAGGAACAGTCTGTTAAAAACGGCTACAGAAAGTGTCCTTGGTGGGGACATTCTATTGAGCATAGCTACAGAAAGTGTCCTTGGTGGGAACAGTTTATTAAACATACGTATAGAAAGAGTCCTTGTTGGAAACAGTCTATTAAACATATACACAGAAGTGTCCGTGCTGGAAACAGCCTATTTAACATAGCTACAAAAAGTGTCCATGCTGGGAACAGTCTATTAAACATAGCTACATGAAGTGTCCTTGGTGGGAAAAATCTGTTAAAAATGGCTTCAGAAAGTGTCCTTGGTGGGAACATTCTATTAAACATAGCTACAAAAAGTGTCCATGCTGGGAGCAGTCTATTAAACATAGCTACATGAAGTGTACTTGGTGGGAACAGTCTGTTAAAAACGGCTACAGAAAGTGTCCTTGGTGGGGTCATTCTATTTAACATTGCTACAGAAAGTGTCCTTGGTGGGAACAGTTTATTAAACATACGTATAGAAAGAGTCCTTGTTGGAAACAGTCTATTAAACATATATACAGAAGTGTCCGTGCTGGAAACAGCCTATTAAACATAGCTACAAAAAGTGTCCATGCTGAGAACAGTCTATTAAACATAGCTACATGAAGTGTCCTTGGTTGTGACAGTCAGTTAAAAATGGCTACAGAAAGTGTCCTTGGTGGGATTATTCTATTAAACATACCTACAAAAAGTGTCCATGCTGGGAACATTCTATTAAACATAGCTACATGAAGTGTCCTTGGTGGGAACAGTCTGTTAAAAACGGCTACAGAAAGTGTCCTTGGTGGGGACATTCTATTAAACATAGCTACAGAAAGTGTTCTTGGTGGGAACAGTTTATTAAACATACGTATAGAAAGAGTCCTTGTTGGAAACAGTCTATTAAACATATATACAGAAGTGTCCGTGCTGGAAACAGCCTATTAAACATACCTACAAAAAGTGTCCATGCTGGGAACAGTCTATTAAACATAGCTACATGAAGTGTCCTTGATGGGAACAGTCTGTTAAAAACGGCTACAGAAAGTGTCCTTGGTGGGGACATTCTATTAAACATAGCTACAGAAAGTGTCCTTGGTGGGAACAGTTTATTAAACATACGTATAGAAAGAGTCCTTGTTGGAAACAGTCTATTAAACATATATACAGAATTGTCCGTGCTGGAAACAGCCTATTTAACATAGCTACAAAAAGTGTCCATGCTGGGAACAGTCTATTAAACATAGCTACATGAAGTGTCCTTGGTGGGAACAATCTGTTATAAATGGCTACAGAAAGTGTCCTTGGTGGGAACATTCTATTAAACATAGCTACAGAAAGTGTCCTTGCTGAGAAAAGTCTATTAAACATAGCAGCAGTAAGTGTCCATGCTTGGAACAGTCTATTAAACATAGCTACAGAAAGTGTCCATGCTGGGAACATTCTATTAAACATAGCTACATGAAGTGTCCTTGGTGGGAACAGTCTGTTAAAAACGGCTACAGAAAGTGTCCTTGGTGGGGACATTCTATTAAACATAGCTACAGAAAGTGTCCTTGGTGGGAACAGTTTATTAAACATACGTATAGAAAGAGTCCTTGTTGGAAACAATCTATTAAACATATATACAGAAGTGTCCGTACTGTAAACAGCCTATTAAACATAGCTACAAAAAGTGTCCATGCTGGGAACAGTCTATTAAACATAGCTACATGAAGTGTCCTTGGTGGGAACAGTCTGTTTAAAACTGGTGGCTACAGAAAGTGTCCTTGGTGGGAACATTCTATTAAACATAGCTACAAAAAGTGTCCATGCTGGGAACTTTCTATTAAACATAGCTACATGAAGTGTCCTTGGGGGGAACAGTCTGTTAAAAATGGCTACAGAAAGTGTCCTTTGTGGGGACATTCTATTAAACATAGCTACAGAAAGTGTCCTTGGTGGGAACAGTTTATTAAACATACGTATAGAAAGAGTCCTTGTTGGAAACAGTCTATTAAACATATATACAGAAGTGTCCGTGCTGGAAACAGCCTATTAAACATAGCTACAAAAAGTGTCCATGCTGGGAACAGTCTATTAAACATAGCTACATGAAGTGTCCTTGGTGGGAACAGTCTGTTGAAAACGGCTACAGAAAGTGTCCTTGGTGGGGACATTCTATTAAATATAGCTACAGAGAGTGTCCTTGGTGGCTAACAGTTTATTAAACATACGTATAGATAGAGTCCTTGTTGGAAACAGTCTTTTAAACATATATACAGAAGTGTCCGTGCTGGAAACAGCCTATTAAACATAGCTACAAAATTTGACCATGCTGGGAACAGTCTATTAAACATAGCTACATGAAGTGTCCTTGGTGGGAACAGTCTGTTAAAAATGGCTACAGAAAGTGTCCTTGGTGGGAACATTCTATTAAACATAGCTACAAAAAGTGTCCATGCTGGGAACATTCTATTAAACATAGCTACATGAAGTGTCCTTGGTGGGAACAGTATGTTAAAAACGGCTACAGAAAGTGTCCTTGGTGGGGACATTCTATTAAACATAGCTACAGAAAGTGTCCTTGGTGGGAACAGTTTATTAAACATACGTATAGAAAGAGTCCTTGTTGGAAACAATCTATTAAACATATATACAGAAGTGTCCGTGCTGGAAACAGCCTATTAAACATAGCTACAAAAAGTGTCCATGCTGGAAACAGTCTATTAAACATAGCTACATGAAGGGTCCTTGGTGGGAACAGTCTGTTAAAATGGCTACAGAAAGTGTCCTTGGTGGGAACATTTTATTTAACATTGCTACAAAAAGTGTCCATGCTGGGAACATTCTATTAAACATAGCTACATGAAGTGTCCTTGGTAGGAACAGTCTGTTAAAAACGGCTACAGAAAGTGTCCTTGGTGGGGACATTCTATTGAGCATAGCTACAGAAAGTGTCCTTGGTGGGAACAGTTTATTAAACATACGTATAGAAAGAGTCCTTGTTGGAAACAGTCTATTAAACATATACACAGAAGTGTCCGTGCTGGAAACAGCCTATTTAACATAGCTACAAAAAGTGTCCATGCTGGGAACAGTCTATTAAACATAGCTACATGAAGTGTCCTTGGTGGGAAAAATCTGTTAAAAATGGATTCAGAAAGTGTCCTTGGTGGGAACATTCTATTAAACATAGCTACAAAAAGTGTCCATGCTGGGAGCAGTCTATTAAACATAGCTACATGAAGTGTACTTGGTGGGAACAGTCTGTTAAAAACGGCTACAGAAAGTGTCCTTGGTGGGGTCATTCTATTTAACATTGCTACAGAAAGTGTCCTTGGTGGGAACAGTTTATTAAACATACGTATAGAAAGAGTCCTTGTTGGAAACAGTCTATTAAACATATATACAGAAGTGTCCGTGCTGGAAACAGCCTATTAAACATAGCTACAAAAAGTGTCCATGCTGAGAACAGTCTATTAAACATAGCTACATGAAGTGTCCTTGGTTGTGACAGTCAGTTAAAAATGGCTACAGAAAGTGTCCTTGGTGGGATTATTCTATTAAACATACCTACAAAAAGTGTCCATGCTGGGAACATTCTATTAAACATAGCTACATGAAGTGTCCTTGGTGGGAACAGTCTGTTAAAAACGGCTACAGAAAGTGTCCTTGGTGGGGACATTCTATTAAACATAGCTACAGAAAGTGTTCTTGGTGGGAACAGTTTATTAAACATACGTATAGAAAGAGTCCTTGTTGGAAACAGTCTATTAAACATATATACAGAAGTGTCCGTGCTGGAAACAGCCTATTAAACATACCTACAAAAAGTGTCCATGCTGGGAACAGTCTATTAAACATAGCTACATGAAGTGTCCTTGATGGGAACAGTCTGTTAAAAACGGCTACAGAAAGTGTCCTTGGTGGGGACATTCTATTAAACATAGCTACAGAAAGTGTCCTTGGTGGGAACAGTTTATTAAACATACGTATAGAAAGAGTCCTTGTTGGAAACAGTCTATTAAACATATATACAGAATTGTCCGTGCTGGAAACAGCCTATTTAACATAGCTACAAAAAGTGTCCATGCTGGGAACAGTCTATTAAACATAGCTACATGAAGTGTCCTTGGTGGGAACAATCTGTTATAAATGGCTACAGAAAGTGTCCTTGGTGGGAACATTCTATTAAACATAGCTACAGAAAGTGTCCTTGCTGAGAAAAGTTTATTAAACATAGCAGCAGTAAGTGTCCATGCTTGGAACAGTCTATTAAACATAGCTACAGAAAGTGTGCTTTGTGGGAACTTCTTATTAAACCTACGTATAGAAAGTGTCCTTGTTGGAAACAGTCTATTAAACAAACCAACAGAAGTATCCGTGCTGCAAACAATCTATTAAAATACCTTCAGAAAGTGTCCTTGGTGTGAACAGTCTATTAACCATATCTACAGAAATGTCCGTGCTGGGAACAATCTATCAAACATACCTACAGAAAGTGTCCTTGATGGGAACAGTCTATTAAACATAGCTTCAGAAAGTGTCCGTGCTGGGAACAGACTATGAAGCGTACTACAGAAAGTGTCCGTGGTGGGAACAGTCTTTTAAATATACCTACAGAAAGTGTCCATGCTGGGACCAGTCTTTTAATGAAAGCTTTAGAAAGTGTCCGTGCTGGAAAATGTCTACTAACCATAACTACGAAAAGTGTCCTTGGTGGGAACAGTCTATTTAACATACCTATATAATTGTCCGGGCTGGGAACAGTCTATAAACATACCTACAGAAGTGTCTGTGCTTGGAACAGTCTATAAAACATACCTACAGAAAGTGTCCTTGGTGGGAACAGTCTATTAAACATACCTATATAAATTGTCCTTGCTGGGAACAATCTATTAAAGGAGTCCATGTATAGAATCCCTACCCCCGCCCATAGGGGCTTGAAGAAATATATGGGCTGCATGATGCTTCCACGCAGAGCTGAATCCGGCCTGCACACTAGTACTGGTAAACCGCTTAGAGGATCTAAGCCTGTCCAGGAACCGCGGTGCAAGGCGGACCGTCCATGCTAATAAACCCTATTGGTTTCATTGGGCGACAGGGCTTGAGATGTCATTTCATCTCAATGTCGGGTAAAAGTCCCACAAAATTGGAAGCAACGTCTCCAAAATGACCTTTACAGTGTTGACGGGGACGTTAAACCTCAAATCAAACAAACAATGTATAGAATCCACCAATCGCTAAAAACAATTGCAGGAAATTGTTCAAATGTCTAGTTTGCATTAAATCATGTGTATTAAATAAGGCTAAAAGGGATGCCCTTTGAGAACCATGAACGCATTCAAAAACGAAAAAAGCAGAATCCATTTGTTGTTTGGGCCAGACAAGCTTGTTTCGGCCATCAAGGCCTCATCAGTAGCCCTAAAAGAAATGCTGAAAACGAGTATCAGCGGTTACGAGTATCAGCGTAAAACGTGGAAAATGACGTTGAAAGTTGACGTTTCGTCAGAAGAAATTTCCAGTTTAATTTAACGTCATGCGGCAAATTTTGATTACGGATTATTTTGCTCCAGACAAGTGGAAAGTGTATGGATTTGTATGCGGTTTGTAGCCTGCTTCCACAATAGAATAATTTTTGTCTTTTAGTCAGAATGTTTCTTTTGTAAGGACTAATTGATTCTTAATTAGCTGGGTTAAATGCTTCTTTAAATGGACATTTTACTGACTCCTTTGATATTCATTTGGGATCACGATACAATAAAAACATCTCTTCGAATTCAACGTTGTTCTTCTTCTTTGTCCTGATGCAAAATAAATAGATGACTTGACGGATGTTTTAAGGCAACCGGGCGCCAAGGGCACATAGGGGATACCCCCAGTTCGCCAGCTGAGATTAGTTGTAGGTCTATTCCCTAGGCTGCCAATATGCTGACTCCTGTATGCTTGACAGTTATCAGCTAGCCGATTGGGAGTTAGGTGACTTCTTTCGCAGAGGACCGCAACTTACTATTAGTATCAAAATAATTTTAACTATGAAAAGGTTTATTACCAGCAAATATTTTGTCACCAATACAAACTGGAATAGATTCATAAAACTTTATGTTATGCATATTTTTATTTATTTTTTAATTGAAATCCTTTAATCAAAATTAAAGTGATTAACCAAACTATTGCAAAATATGCAGAGTGTTGATTTTTTTGTTTGTTTTGATTTGTTACGCCCCTTGAAAGTCTTATAAATAACTTAGTATGACACGCCAACTATTCAACAGAAATGCAATGTCCCCAACACGGACAGTGTGTGCCCACGAAGGACTGTTCCGGACAAGGTCATAGTGTTGCGTGTTGCAATTATATACTGTAGCCTGAATGAGGTACTAAATGGGAAAATCAATAAGGTACACTCTAGTTAACAGTTAGTCAATTATTGGTTTTCTCCAAGGAGGCCCCTTACCTGTTGCAGACAGAGAAGTTCTCTTCAGTCAACACTGAGGGCTACATAATATTATGTAATGAAATGATAGTCCTCAATAATCAAGAATAAATGCCTTTAAGGCAAATATGCTGAATATTTTTTATAAAATCTCAGCCTCATAGAGCATAGGGTTTCTGAAAAGATGATGTTTTCCTCAAACAGCATACAGTTTCTGAGGAGTTAATTTGTAAGTATTTTGGTTCTATTTTTTTTGCAATTGGGTGCAGCAACTGATAACAAGAAAAATGCCTAACGGCATTATGGACGGGTTTTTCAGTACAGTTTTGACGTCAGCAAAACTGCAACCTGCATATGTAGCAAGAGTTGGCAGAGGCCAACATAACTCGCCTATAGGGACATAAGTTGGACAAATTATCCAAATAAAATTTCAATTATACATGTATGTGTGCATGCATGCACGAATGGGTGCATTTATGCATGTGTGTGTACATGCATGCATGAGTGCATGCACATGCGTGTGCTTGCATGTATGTGTGTACATGCATGCGTGAGTGCATGTGTGCGTGCGTACGTACGTATGTGAGTGTGTGTGTGTGCGCATGCATGCATGCATGTGTGTATGTCCATGCATACATGCATGAGTTTGAGCATATATGCATGGGTGCATGCAACAATTGTGTGATTGCATGCATGCACGCGTGTGCGTGCATGTATGTGTGTGAGTGCATACATGCATGTGTGCAGGCAAGTGTGCATGAGTGTATGCATACATGTGTGCAGCCAAGTGTGTGTGCATGCATGCCTGAGTGTGAGCATGCATGCATGTGTGCATGCATACATGTACGCATGAGTGCATGCCATCCAAAAACCCGTCCAAAAGCCATTTTCTCATGTAAAAGAGTAAAACTGACTGCAGCAATTGAAAGCGGACCAAAACGTACCCCCAAGAAAAAATGAACAAAAAATTTTCAAGCCTCTGCATTGTACAAAATGAAATTTATACATTTGCCAAATAAAAGCAATTTTACAAACTTGCAGGTAATAATAATGTTTATGTGTTTTAAAGAAAGAAAAAAAAAGAAAAAGAAAAACATTCCTCCACCTGGAATTGAACCCAGGACCCTCTGGTTCAGAGTCAAACACTCTATCAACTACACTACCAAGCTTGCAAGGGAAGTAAGGGAGGTAATACAGAGTAAAACTTCTTAAATTAACTTAAGTTTGAAAAATGGTAATTTTCAACAAAACTCTGGTTTTGGTGCCATTAATGGATTGCATATGAAAGAGGTACTATCAATGAAGCAACAGTTCTAATATGAAAGCAATCCGTTGAAGAATAAAGGTAATATATTACTTTGAAAAAAAAAGGTTATCCAAAAGGTAAACCTCGGACGACGCCCGCCCGCCCGGACATCGCTTTTCTAAAGGGCGGATTTAAAAAAAACGTCCAAAAATGAGCAGTAAACCTTACATCATGTGGCAGATAGTCGGTTGCTTAAGGAACATTTCTATAAAAGTTTTGTTAAAAATATCTGCAATGGCTTGACAGTAAATGCAATTTTTTCCCATTATAAGTCAATGGAATGAATATTTTCATAAATACTCAGCCTCATAGAGCATATGGTTTGTGAGGAGGTTTTTTTTTTATTATTATTATTCTTATTATTTTCTATTTGTTGCATTTTGGTTTCCATGGCAACCAATAAAAATGACCACTAAGTCTAAAATCATATGACAGATAGTAGATTGCTTAAGGGCGTCAGATGACGACGACGACGACGCTATAAGCTTCCCCAGAGCCATCGGCTCTTGTGAGCTAAAATTCGATAGCATATTCCGCGACATACTGTCACAAACTGGACGTCATCACGTATCGTCGCTTTACATTTGCTGGCATTTGGTTTTAAAAAGACTACAATGCTTGTCGTTTTTGTACAAAATACGATATTTTTAACAAAACAATTGAATAAGTACACTAGAATGCTGATAACTGTATTGCAAAATTGTCATTTTGGGAGGAAGTCGTCGGTTGTTTTGCAAATTTCGTTTTACGGGTACCCTGACGCGTCGCGTTAAAACGAAATTTCAGACCGTAAAACCGCCGATTTACCTCCCCAAATAATAATTTTGAATACTGGTATCCCACACAGTGAAAAATGAACAAAATAAGGACAAATACGCAATGCGAATTTACACCAATACATACTGATACACTGGCAATACAGTACGTATTTACGTCCGTCTTGTGCGCAAATACGGAAATAATAAGCAACTGGTGTGACAAAGTTTACGCAACAAAACGTGTGCGTATTGGAGGACGTATTTTTGAAAAATACAGAAGAAATAAGCAGCGGGTGCAACAAATGTTACGCAGCAAAATGTGTATGTATTGAAGGACGTATTTTTTAAAAATACAGAAAAAGTACGCAGCTTATGCGGCAAACCTTGCGCAAAAAAACGCATGCATATTGCTTTATATACATTTGAAAAATACGGAAAAATACGCTGGTGTTTGACAAAGAATTCGGTTCGTGTTGACATGTGTTTTCATGACAGAATAGAAAAGAAAAACAATCCTGTCAGTTTCACGTTGTGCAGCTATTCGCATACGTATTGTTTATATATGGATCACAGAAAGTAACTATACATGCATATTGTCCTAGCCTAGGCTGGGAATATTGTGCTTTTAGGCCAAGATTTTGCAGAATTGTACATATTTTGTATATTATTTTGAATACGAAATGCAATGCATGTCCGACAAGAATTTCACAGCAATATGATAATAGTCTACATGTAGGCTTTACGAAAAACTGCCTGTACAAATACATTGTAAATATTTTGCCGAAAAAGGAAACATTTTAAGATGAAAAATTGTGATTGTTTTCTTATCTCTACTAAATATATAGATTGTGGGTACTCGTTAGAACCGCTCATTGAAGCGGTTCTAACGAGTTCCCACAATCTATTTTCGAGTAGAAATAAGAAAAATAAGGTTTACCCCTGTTAACCCCAGTTTTACTATATAAAAGTGGGGTTCAATGGGGTCACAATTATATAGGTGTGTTTTCGTGACGCAAGGAACACCCAAAGATTCTTGGTTCATTCTGATTCAACATTACATCACAAAAACACGCCTATATGATTCTGACCCCCATGAACCCCACTTTTATAAAGAAAAACTGTGGTTTACAGTGGGGTAAACCTTATTTTTCTTATTTCTGCTCTGAAATTATAGATTGTCGTTAATCGTTAGAACCGCCTCTTTGCGGTGGTTCTAACGTGTAGAACCGCGGCGGTTCTAACGTGTACTCACAATCTATATTTTGAGCAGAAATAAGGAAAATATCACAATTTTGCATTTAAAATTTTCGTTTTTAGATGGTAAAATTCACAATGTATTTGTACAGGCATGTTTGCGTATTGAATTCCAGAGTCAGCTAGGCTACAGTGTATGCCTACTAATGAAGCTGAAGCTATTAAACAACAGGAAGCAACCTCTAGCCCTTGCCTAGTCACGCCCCGTCAAGGAAGTTAACTCTGTTGTTGTCGACATTCTATGGTTAGGTTAGCTTTTCTAAGGTTACGGTGGTTAGCAATCGCCAAACAACGATCGAACTATTGGCTTGAAGACCTGTCAATCAATTCTGGCACGGGGTTACATTGAGGTTAAATGCATTTATTACATATTAAAACCCATTCCTGAAGTGACAATGAAATTGTGCAGATTTGGTGTGTAAAATGCTTTAACAATGGTTACAAAAGATAGGTCTGGAGAAAATGTTGAAGTGACAATAATATGCCACATATGCAGGGTGTGACCTTCATTCTTTTCCCAAAACCAAGTGTAGACTATGAAAATTGTAGGTTTAAAAGATTAAATAATGGAATAGTCTGTACTGTTTCGAGTGATAGATTAAAATGACAATTTGATATAGTATCCACATTTTTTCATCACTTTACAATCAATCTTAGATCAACGTCGAACTAACATCGATTCGATGTTTAGTTTGTTTGTTGATTTGAAGTCGTCCCTGTCAACACTTTAAAGGTCATTTTGGAGACGTTGCTTCCAATTTTGTGGGACTTTTATCCGACTATAAGATGAAATGGCATCTCAAGCCCTGCCGCCCAATAAAACCAAAAGGGTTTATAACATGGGCGGGCCGACTCGCACCGCGTTGCCAAGGCAGGCTTAGATCCTCTAAGCGGTTTACCAGTACTCGTGTGCGGGCTGGTTTCAGGTCTGCGTGGAAGCATCACATCACGTGAATAAGTCCGTGAAATGAACATCCACCTAATCCCCACTATATATAGTGAAAACTGGGGTTTACGCGGTATACATTATTTTCTTATTTCTGCTCCAAGACATAGGTTGTGGGTACTCGTTAGAACAACCTCACTGACCGCCTCAACGAAGCGGTTCTAACGAGCACCCACAACCTATGTTTGCAGTATAACTACCATGATACGCGCCGGAATTCGGAAGAAACGCCTGTAAAATGACCTAAATAATGTTTGCAGGGGTGTTTAATCTCAAACCAAACAGCAGAAATAAGAAAATAGGACCCCATTCTTCCAGGGTGAATATCAGACAGACACATAAATTACTCTCTGAACTGTCTGCACACCTCCCATGAGACTCATTGCTGGCCATAATTTACCTGCCGATGCCTGAGTTGTAAAATTAACTCCAGCACTGGTGTTATCTTCTAGGTTTTCAGAAAGTCAAAGGGGAACTTGAATACAAGTTGCCCACTGTGTATAGCTACCGTTTTCTTATTGATAACTTGAAGTGCAATATCATTCCATGATAATCATATGACTATGTGTTACACACACACGCACGCACGCACATGCACGCAGATGGAGTGAGAAAGTCTTGAAATTAAAAAAAAAAATAGAAACTAGAGGCAATATACAATCTAATCAGCAAAAAACAAGGGTGCTGATCAGACTGCATGGATGTTCAGGTTGATCATCAACTTTTTTGGCGTTGAAACCACAAAAGCTTTTTTATATTTATGTTATTATTCTATCACCTGTGTAACATAGTGCATTCTAGTAATGGTGAAAATCTCTCTCTCTCTCTCTCTCTCTCTCTCTCTCTGATTATGTCCCTTTCATGAGAAATGGCCCTTGTGAATTTTTTTTATGAAATCTCGTCGGCATTATAACTCAAAAAGTATCAAAGCTGCGCCTTGAAAGTTGATGAATGGATCTCACTTTAGCCATGTGAAGTATTACCTTTTAAACTAGGAGCAAGCAGTGTTGGGGACATAGTGTTTCATAAACACCAGCTCTAGTTTCTCTTATTTCGACCCGAGGTGTGCAAAAACCGGAGTATTCGGAGAAAAACCATCTGACCTTCCATTGCAGAACTTAGCGTCTCATGAATGGACTGGAAGTGATGGGTAGACATTACGCTAACACATCCGTGCGACATAGTGCATTTTTCACATCTCCCAAATGGCTAGTTTTCAGATGAAAATCCCTGATATTTTTCGTATTTATACTGCAAATTTCTCTAAAATAAAGTGGGGGTTTATTGGGGTGGGGGTGGTGTTCACGTGATGTTGACATTGTAGGTACCGATCCGAGTCTTGAACACATCGTTTCATGATAGTAAACATTTCTGCCAAGTAATTTCAAAATTAATTCAGGAATAACAAAGTTGTTAACTAACCATTTTTAACCTTTGACCTCTACGTATGACCTTGAACCTCGATGCACTGACTGAGTCTTGTGCGCGAAACATCGTCTCATGATGGTTAACATTTCTGCAAAGTGATCCGGGAATAAAGCAAAGCACTGAGAGTACTGGTGGGTCGATCGTCTTTTAGTGTAGGTTGGGAAAATAGTCCTGAGCTGAGAATCGAACTGTTCGTTTAACTTGAGCTAGCACAGTAGATCTGATCAGACATCGCGTTATGTGGCGTCTGGTTATGTAGATTCTGTTTGCCAATGCCAAAGTGCACGAGCACAGTCCACCCGCGCCCGCCTATCGGGGCTTGAATAAATAGATGGGCTGTATGATGCTTCCACGCAGAGCTGACAGTCCCGTAACATTGGAAGTGACGTCTCCAAATGACCTATACATTCTTGACGGGGACGTTAAACCTTAAATCAAACAATCGAGCAGAGTCCAGAATTTTCTTCTTACGCTGCGCTCTGACGTCTAAGGGTAGTACTTGGGTTTTGTTCAACAGAGTGGGGAGGGTGCAAATGCAGCCCCACCCATCTTTTGGAAATTATCTCAGATTCATGCAGTTTTTCACCCTCTGAAAAATACCTGAACTTCGCATCCTCAACCTGCCCCTTTTCAGAGTCTGCGTACGGCCCTGAATCATGTTCAAAACTGTTGTTGCATACTTACATGGCGAAAAGTGCCGACCCTGATCAGTAGCAATATACTCTGAAGCCGATCTTGGTCTACGCTGTATGTCTAAAAACGGTACCACCTATAAAGTCTGCGCGACTCATTTTTGCCATTAAACATTTCAGGGACGGGCCTCCGTGGCCTAGTGGTAAAGAGCGCTGACTCTTGATCATTAGGTCTCTCACCGCTTTGGTTCGAGCCTCGCCCGGGTCATATGGGAGACGCCAATTTCTGCAACTGAAGGCCAGTTGGTTTTTCTCCGGGTTCTCCGGTTTTCGCCCACCTCTGATTAACGATTGGCTCGATATGAGTGAAATAATCTTGAAAGGGCCGTAAAACAAAAACAAAAACAAAAAAAAACATTTCGGGGCTCTAAAATTAAGTTCTTAGCAGAAGTGGGAAAAGTTTATTTTTACTCGACTTGGCATACATTTGTGTAACAGTTTAAAAATGGAGTTTCCGAAAGACGTCACGTGACAGTGTGGCCTGGATTAAGTTATTGTTTTTCTCTCATTACGAGAGCAACATACTATTTCGTTTAACCCTCAAATGCCACTATTTAAGCAAATAGTGTAGTCCCTGCGCAACCGGCTGAGCAGACGCCACATTCCGCGGCGTCTGATCTGAGTATTATTCAGCACACGATTCCTGTCAAGACTATAGATAGCTCTTGTTATGGCCTAGCCACTAGGTGTTAAATAAATAATATGGAATTAAAATCATCTTTTGCATTAAAATGAACAGTGTATAAAAGTGTAGCTAGTCTAGTCTCTCTGGCTCAATTTTAACCTAAGATTTGAGACTCTAACAAATAGACTTGCCATTACTAAGAAGGTGATAAATTTTTAAACCAATAAAAAATACCAACAAAAAATGATCAGACTTTTATTATCAAACTAGTAGCTAGTCTACTCTTGTTACATCGATAAAAATAGCGCGACGTTTAAAGTTCTATTAATAAAACATAATATTAGTTTTCCCAAATCAGTGATGGTCGCGTGGACAACTGCATGAATACCGTTTGCCATTTAGTAAATTTGGGCCGATCGTAAACCGATCGATCCAAAAAGCTTTTGACTGAACACGAAAAATGACTTTTTTGACATTTGACCACTGTGACCTTGACCATGGAGGTACCGACCTGGGTCTTGCGTGCGACAAATTGTCTCATGATGGTCAATATTGCTGCCAAGCTATTTTCAAATCCATCCAGGAATAACAAAGGTATTGACAGGACACAAGAAAATACACTTTTCTTTACCTTTCACCTCTATGACCTTGGCCTCGTGGGTACCGACCTGGGTCTTGCATACGACACATTCTCTCATGATGGTTAACATTTCAGCCAAGGAATTTTCAAATCCATCAAGAATAACAAAGATATTGACGGACGGGCAGTCGGACGGACAGCGAATGTCATAATACATGTACTTCCTTTTTTCCATTTGTCGATTGATTTGATTGATTGATTCGAGGTATAACGTCCTCGTCGACACTGTAAATGTCATTTTGGAGACGTTGCTTCCAATTTTGTGGGACTTTTACCCGTCCTTGAGATGAAATGACATCCCAAGCCCTGTCGCCCAATGAAACCAATAGGCTTTTTAAGCATGGACGGACCGACTCGCACCACTTTGCCAGGGCAGGCTTAGCGGTTTGCCAGTAATCGTGTGCGGGTCGGATTCAGCTCTGCTTGGAAGCATCATGCAGCCCATCTATTCCTTCAAGCCCCGATGGGCGGGGGCCATATTGTCGATTGTATTGGAGTTTAACGCCCAATCAACACTGTTTTAGGTAATTTCGGAGCCGGTCCGTTTACCTATCCACCTTTTTCCTGGACAGGCTTAACGAAAGTGGTTAACCAGTAGGCCCCCTACGGTGCATATTCTTTCGCAAGAAACTGACAACTTCCCTTCTTGAATCAGCGGAAAGGAGAGAATGGCCGTAGAAAAGATTCCATGATCAGTCCCTCGAAAGAATGTTGCCAACCGTGGCAGGTATCGAACCCGCGTCCTCCTGATCACCAGTCCTGAGCTACCGAGGCCGGTTTTTTTTTTTTTTTTCAAAACTGGCGTATAAAAATCAAAGCACTGAGAAATCTGGTTGGTCGATTGTTCCTGAGTGTAGGTCGGAGAGATAGTCTTGGACTGTGATTTAAATTGTTTCATTTAACCCTGAAATTCTCGATTTTAAGCAATTAGTGTCGATCTTGATCGGATGCCGCTTTCTGTTGCGTCTGTTCTGGGTCAATGTTTGCCAAGTCAAACCTATGATTCTTAGATAACCCTCTTTCGCAACCCTCTGACCTCAAGGCGGCTACTGTAAAACCTGGTATAGTGGCCACCTCTATTTAACAAGCAAACCTGTCTTAAGCAAGCATACCCTCGGTTCCCAAAATAGGAAAATGCATTAAAATTCACCTGTTTTAAGCAAGCACCTGTCCTAAGCAAGCACATTGTGATCATCTCTTTGGTGATCTCTCTCTCTCTCTCTCTCTCTCTCTCTCTCTCTCTCTCTCTCTCTCTCTCTCTCTCTCTCTCTCTCTCTCTCTGATTAAATATTGAGGCACTTTCCTTTACTCGTACAAATGTTTTGGGTTCTCGTACGAACCGCCTCATTGAGTGCTCACCATTGTGATACGGTTGATAGAAAAAGAAAATGCACTCACTCAGTACAATGTCATTTATACGAACCTGTTAACGTTCTCTCTCTCTCTCTCTCTCTCTCTCTCTCTCTCTCTCTCTCTCTCTCTCTCTCTCTCTCTCTCTCTCTCTCTTCGAGAGATCTAGAAATACTGTAAGACCAGGGAGGAAACCATTCTCACTAAAGCTGGGATCAGTCTGGATGATCATAATCTACCACTTTCGCATAAAGTACAGCTATTTAAAGGTTCGACGAAAGGCGTTCAAGCTTAGGATCCCTTTTCGACGCAGAGACAATCAGCCATCCCATGCGTTTAGTAATTTGACTTCGAAAGCTGAGAAGAAGAAGAAGAAGAAGAAGAAGAAGAAGGCAGAGCTGAAAATGTGATATTGCGAGAAATCAGTTTTGTGTTACTCTATCTGCCATAGAGAGTTTAATAATTGAGAGCCCCCGCCCATCGGGGCTTGAAGAAATAGATTTGGCTGCATGATGCTTCCACACAGAGCTGAAACCAAACGCATATATGAGTACTGGTAAACCATTAAGGTCTAAGCCTGCCGAGGCAAAGTGGTGCGAGCCGGCCCGTCCATGCACATATAATTTATTGGTTTGATTATACGGCAAGGATTGAGATGTCATTTCATCTCAATATCGGGTAAAAATCCCACGAAATTTAAAACATCGTCTCCGAAATGACTTTAATAGTGTTGACTGGAACGCTAAACCTCAAATCAAACAAAGCAAACAAAGACTGAATGTTTGTTAGATTCATTTTCATTGCACATTGCACTGATCATTACGGTAACACATCTGCGCGGCATTTTCCACATCTCCAAAATGGCCACTTTTGATGAAAACCCATGATATTTTTCTGCAAACATTTAATAACGAGTACCCACACCCAATTACAGAAATACGAGAAAATAATAATGTTTATCCTTGTAAACCCCAGCAGGTGCCGGTCCCGGTAGCTCAGTCGGATGCGCGTCGGCAGCATTCTTTCATGGAGATTGATCATGAAATCTTTTCTACGGTCATTCTCTCCCTTCCGCTGATTCAAGAAGGGCAGTTGTCAGTTTCTGGTGAAAGAATGTGCAGAGTAATGTGTAACTTTAAAATCTGGACTGGACTTGTGTACTTAGACATTGTTCAAGCCTAGGAAACTGATTAGAGGTTCTTCTAAGCCTGCCCAGGAAAAGTGGCGCGAGTTGGCTTGTCAATGCATATAAACCCTTTTGGTTTTATTTGGGCTTGAGATGATGTCATTTCATCTCAATGTCGGGTAAACCCCTACAAAAATGGCATATGAAGTGTTAACAAAGAATTTAAATCTCAATTCAAACGAACAAATTGTTCAAGCCTACTCTCAGAATCAATTGCAGTTACATCATACATTTGGTTTAGAAGCCTCCGTGATGTAGTGGTTACGCTACCCGCCTTGTAAACCAGGGGTCGCAGGTTCGATCCCGGGCTTCTCCAGACTTTCGGATGAGTCCTTAAACCGAGGTCCCGTCTCCTATGCCCTTAGCTGATGGTGGGACGTAAGACTCAAACACTCACTCACTGATTTGAGGTTTAACATCCCCGTCCACACTGTATAGGTCATTTTGGAGACGTTGCTTCTAATTTTGTGGGACATTTACCAGACACTGAAATAAAATGACATCTCAAGCCCTGTCGCCCAAAGAAACCAATAGGGTTTACAAGCATGGATAGTCAGACCCGCACCGCTTTGCCTGGGCAGGCTTAGATCTTCTAAGTAGTTTATCAGTACTCGTGTGCGGTCGGTTTCAGCACAGCATGGAAGCATTATGCAGCCCATCCATTTCCTCAAGCCCAGATGGGCCAGGGCCGGTTACATCATAGAACCCCAAAAAGTGTAAACAAGTCGAAAATAATGTTAGCGAGCCGATGGGTGGGTAGGAGGTTCCACTAGGAACAAGATTGAAATAAAGAATTTATGAGCATTAAAACACAAAATAGGAACCCGGAGGTAATTTTTATTGTTGCATTCCTCATGTTAGTTTTACGTCCACCAACAGCTAAGTCATACGGCGACGGGACCTCGGTTTAAAGACTCATCCGTATTACGAAAACACGCCTATAAAAATACATTGCAAACTTTACCGAAGAAAAAACGAATATCTTAAGAAGAACAAGATGTGTTTGTGAAACACAAATATGTCCCAGGGCATGGTCATTTTTTCTTCTAAGCTGATCACGGGTCAAAATCAAGGTCACAGGTCAAGATCAAGGTCTCAGGTCAAGATCAAGGTCACAGGTCAAGATTTTTTGTTTGAGTAGGAAGACATTGTCACAAGGAGCCTAGCTACATGCTCAATATAAAGTTTCGAACTCAACAGGGTCAAAAGATATGACCAATAATACTTTTATCTTTTGGTTGGATGTTGTCGGTCGTCGTCGTCTGACGTCGTATGTCTTCTGACGTCAACACTTTCAAACGACATCTTCAAATGACAACTCCTCCTGTACCCTTTGCCCAATTTCATTCAAACTTCACAGGAATGCTGGCTATGTGACTCCCTACCAAAATAGCTAAAATTGTCCAGATGGTCCCCAGAGCTAAAAATAGAAAAAAAATTCAAGCGACAACTCCTCCTGTACCCTATTCCCAATTTCATTCTAACTTCATAGGAATGTTGCTTTGGTAAACGTCTACCAAAATAGCTTAAACGATCCCGCTTCAATGAAAAAGATGACCACCAGAGCTAAAAACTAGAGAAACTATCAACTAGAGCGCGCAGTCGATGGCAAGCCATCGCAAATCCCCACGTTTTCTCCACAGTAGGTCAAAATTTGACCTTTTGACCCCTCCCCAGGGCCCCTGGGGGCGGGGACAAAAAAAAATGTGCTCTTGTGCAAGCCATTCATGTAAGCAACTCGCATACCAAATTTGGTTGAATTCCGGCTAACGGTTTAGGAGGAGATAGCCGGACAGACAGACGGACAGACGGACGGACGGAGGCGATAACAATATCCCCACTTTTCGTTGAAAAACGTGGGAATAATAAAGGTGATGATTAATATCCCCGCCTCAATACTTGACACAGAAAGCAAACATAAACAGTTCCACTGAGTCCATTCAGGGGCAATAACTCCACAATTGTTGGACAGATTCTCCTGAAATTTGCGTCTTGCACATCTACTTATCCTAGTGAATAAGTACGCCAAGTATCCATTGAATCCGACTGATGGTGAAGGAGGAGTTCAGTGGACAAGATGTTTGCAAGCAAATCAGGGTCAAGAAAGTATGTTTCAAATTTATTCAGGGGCCATAACTCCGTAAATATAAAATTTGCGTCTTACAAATATACTCCTCCTTGTGAACAATTATGGCAAGTATAAATTGAATCCGACTCATAGTGAAGGAGGAGTTGAGCGGACAATGTTTTTAGCACATTTTTTTTAGCAAATCAAGGGCCATAACTCCGTAATTATGGGACAAACTTTAGTGAAATTTGCGTCTTGCACATCTACCCCTCCTGGTGAACAATTATGGCAAGTTTCAATTGAATCCGACTGAGAGTGAAGGAGACGTTGAGCGGACAATGTTTTAGCACATTTTTTAGCAAATCAAGGGCCATAACTCCGTAATTATGGGACAAACTTTAGTGAAATTTGTGTCTTGCACATCTACCCCTCCTGGTGAATAATTATAGTAGGTATCAATTGAATCCAACTGATAGTGAAGGAGGAGTTGAGCGGACAAAATTTTGCAGACAGACGACCCGACCGCCCGACAAACCAACCGACAGGCTGATTCCAGTATACCCTCTTCAAACTTCGTTTGCGGGGGTATGAAAAGAAAATCATCGTAAATTTGCTTCAAACGCGAACTCCTCCCAAAGCCTTAGGCCAATGTGATTCAAACTTCATAGGAACGTTGCCTAGGTGACTCTCTATCAAAATAGCTAAACTCGTTCCGCTCTGACAAACAAGATGACCACCAGAACTAAAAATAGAAATCTTGAAACGACAACTCTTCCTTTACCCTTGGGCCGATTTCATTCAACATAATGCTAAGATGACCATCTACCGAAATAGCTAAAACGATTTTGCTCGGATGAACAAAATGACTGCAAGAGCTAAAAATTGAAAAACATCGTAAATTTGCTTCAAACGCGAACTCCTCCTAATCCCTTGGGCTAATTAGATTCAAACTTCCAAGGAATGTTGCCTTGATGACTCACAACCAAAATAGCCAAAATCGTTATGCTGTGACAAAGAAGATGGCCGCTAGAGCTAAAAATCGAAAAAAAAATCTTCAAACGACAACTCCTCCTCTACCCTAGAGCCATTCATACTAACTTCGTAGGAATATAAATGACCTCCTACCAAAATAGCTTAAATGATCCCGCTCCGGTAAACAAAATGGACACCAAAGCTAAAAATAGAAAACATTGTAAATTTGATTCAAGCCAGAACTCCTCCTAAACCTTTCGGCCAATTTGTTTCAAACTTTGCAGGAATGTTACCCAGGTGACTCCCTTTCAAAATTGCTAAAATCATTCCGCTCTAAGGAAAAAGATGGCCACCAGAGCCAAAAATAGAATGTACTAGAGACATCGATACTCAGGTGAGCGAATCAGGGCTCTCTGGGCTCTCTTGTTCATTAGACATACAACTGTTGACTGGGTGGTAAAACCACAACACACATATTGAGGCGGTTATAAAAAGTACCAACAATCAATTTTTCGCAGAAATTTTCATAAGTACACCAAACCTTAAGAGCCTTACCTGAGCAATTTCGGGATATTTTGCTCACAAGCTTCCCTGTGTTAAAATGCCAAAGTCCAATGACGGAGGCTGCCATACTATAAGCCCCCCCCCCCCCCCCCCCCCCACCCAGAGCCGTCGACTCAGGTGAGCTAAAAGCTTCATGCGGATGCAGATGACAGATGCCGTCAAGGCCAGAAATTACCCCACCCCACCAACACGGCAGCTCCTGCAGGGAGCACAATGAGCCAAGACAGCAAACTCTACATGACTGTGTGCACAGTGAATATTGAAAATAGCCTGCACACGTTCACATTTTGATCAAAGGCTTCACTTGACTTCTTCATGCTGACAATGAATACCCTGACCGGACTGTGCCAATGTGCAAGCTGATGTGTGTTTACAGAAAAAACTTTAATATTGTTTATATACATTTTGCTGCAACCCGCCCATCGGGGCTTGGAGAAATAGATGAGGCTGCATGGTGCGCCCAAGCAGAGCTGCAACCAACCGCACCTGAGTACTGGTAAACCGCTTAGAAGATGGAAGCCTGCCCAGACAAAGCGGTGCATTTCTGACCGTCAGTGTAAATAAACCCTATTGGTTTCATTGGGCTTGGAATGTCAATTCAAAGTCCCAACAAGGGGACAATGATGGCCCTGGGTCGCTCACCTGATTCATAGTGTAACAAGTGGACCCCGGGGACAGGCCCCAGGGCTATAATTTGCATAATCTTGGTAGAGGTCTAAACGGAGATGCTTTCATACTAAATACCGAAGACCGGAGCCTTCTGGTTTGAGACAAACAGATTTTTAAAGGTTTTCCATATAAAACCTGTGGTTCCCGGGACTGCGCCATTTTGGCCCAAGGGCTATAATTAGAACAATCTTGGTAGAATTACACAAGACGAAGCTTCATACTAAATATCAAAGACCTTTGCCTTCTGGTTTCAGATAATATTTTCAAAAGTTTTCCCAATATAAGTCTATGTAATCAAGTCGGCCGTGGGGTGGGCCCATTTTAGCCCCAGGGCTACAATTTGAAAAAGGTTGGTTGAGGTCCACTAGATGAACCTTCATACCAAATATCAAAGACCTTGGCCTTCTGGTTTCAAACAAGGACATTTTCAAAGGTTTTCCCTGTATAAGTCTATGTACATGTAAAACAAGTGTGCACCGGCATGGACCCATCTTTGGACCCAGGGCTATAAATTGAACAATTTGACCTAGGCTTTGTGATTTCAGACAAGAGTGGGCCCGGGGCAGAGCCATTTTTGGCCCCAGGGCTATAATTTGAACGATCATGGTTGAGGTCCACTAACAAAGCTTCATATTAAATATCAAAGAACTGAGCCTTCTGGTTTCAGACAAGAAGATTTATTAAGATTTTCCCAATATAAGTATATGTACAACCAGCGGGCCCAGGGGATTGGGCATTTTTGGCCCCAGGTCTGTAATTTGACAATCTTGATAGAGATCCACTAGACAAAACTTCATATCAAATATCAAATACCTGATACTGCTGTAGGCTTTTAAAGACATTTCCTATCTAAGTCTATCTTTAACCAAGGGGCCCGGGGCGGGGGCATTTTTTACCTCAGGGCTATAATTTGAACAATCTTGACAGAGGTCAACTACATGTAAATGAAGCTTCACACCAAATATCAAACACCTGGTCATTCTGTTTTCAGACGAGAAGTGTTTTAAAAAGGTTTCCCTATAGAAGTCTATGTAAAAACGGTGAACCCCGGGACGGTGGCAGTTTTGGGCTTAGGGACATAATTTGAAAATCTTGGTACAGGTCCATTAGACACAACTTCATACCAAATATCAAACACCTGGGCCTTCTGGTTTCAGACAAGAAGACTTTTAAAGGTTTTCCCCCATTTAAGTCTATGTTAAACCGGTAGGCCCTGGCGCCGGGGCATTTTTTGCCCCAGGGCTGTAACGTGAACAATCTTGGCATAGGACAACTTGATACAACTTCATACCAATTATCAAACACCTGGGCCTTCTGGTTTCAGACAAGAAGATTTTTAAAGGCTTTTCCCTATATAAGTCTATGTAGGTGGGTCTATTGGTGGGCCCCAGTGCGGGGGCATTTTTGGCCCAAGTGATATCATTTGAACAATCTTGGCAGAGGTCCACCAGATACAACTTCATACCAAATATCAAACACCTAGGCCTTCTGGTTTCAAAGAAGATTTTTAAAGATATTTCCCTATATAAGCCTATGTAAAACTGATGGGACCCGGACCGGGGGCATTTCTGGCCCAAGGGCTATAACTTGAACATACTTGGTAGAGGCCCCATAGATGAAGCTTCATACCAAATAACAAAGTCCTGGGCCGTACGGTTTCAGAGAAGAAGATTTCAGTAAAAAAAAAAATCAATTTTTTGCTCCTGTGACCTAGATGTCCAACGGACCAGAACCGTTTGCGCAACTTTGAAAGGAGACCAGCTAAGGATAATTCCTGTGAAGTTTGGTCAAAATCCAATCAGTGGTTTAAAGAAATTGTTTACGCACGCCCGGACGCACGACGGACGACGGACAAAAAGTGATCCTAAAAACTCACGTCGTCACTACGTGACAGGTAGCTATTTACGAAGAGGGTTAAGAGATGAACCCCTAAGATGCCATGAAAAAATATATCGGAAAATGTTGTCTGTTTCATCTTCTTGCAGGTTTTGCATCCTGGCAAACTGTTGGACCCTGATCAGACTGTACCTCTAACAGCGTGGACATTGATCAGACTTCTCCTAGCATATTTTGCTTCTAATTTTTTTACGTTTCCTTACCTAGGTCGATAGTTGCTAAATGCAATATTTGAGAGAGTCTACAATGTATGAATACAAAAGATTGAAATTATTATTACTGTCAGATTCATGGAAATGACTCTGCCCACTCAGGAAGAATTCATTTGGCAGAAGTGTGTGAATATATAGTAAATAATGCAATAACAGTTGAAAAAAGTCAGCTTGGTCTTCTGCTCTGCATGAATCATGTTTTTTTTTATTTTGGTTTTACGGCCCTTTCAAGATTGTTTCACTCAAATCGAGCCGATCTTTAATCAGAGGTGGGCGAAAACCGGAGTACCCGGAGAAAAACCACCTGACCTTCCGTTGCAGAACTTGGCGTCTCACATGTGACCCGAGCGAGGCTCGAACCACAGCGGTGAGAGACCTAATGATCAAGAGTCGGCGCTTTTAACCACTAGGCCACGGAGGCCCGTTTCTGAATCATGTACATGTACTTTCATATCGTGACTATTATATCTAAAGCATGATCTCACAATGTGCTAGTAACTTATCCTGTCTAGGAACAGTGAAGGGAACTGACTGGCCCAACATGACCTTAGCTGTTGACTGGGTATTGAAACAAAAACTTTATCAGAGAACCCTTTTATTCTGTTTATTCTGTTGCAGTGTGTTGTAGTTTATCTGACTTGATATCAGGGAACTTCAATTAAGAAGGGCAAGAGGTTATTCCCTACTGTTTAATTGCTTCAAGCCTAGCTGACACTAGAATTTACTAGAATTTAATGATGCATCAAAATGAGCTAAGAATCTGCCTACATGTACGAGTATAGTACATCTTGCTTGGTTGAAGAAGAAGAAGAAGAAGAGGAAGAGAGAGAGAGAGAGAGAGAGAGAGAGAGAGAGAGAGAGAGAGAGAGAGAGAGAGAGAGAAATCCAGATAAAAATAGGGGCTAAATTGCCCTTTATGAGACATTATCACTGTACTGGCTTAGAATGAAGTAAAATTTATTTATCTGTTTATTTATTTTGAGTTTGTTCGTTTCATTTGATGTTTAACGTCCCCGTCTACATTGTAAATGTCATTTTGGAGACGTTGCTTCCAATCTTGTGGGAATTTTACCAGACGTTGAGATGAAATGACTTCTCAACCCCTGTTGCCGAATGAAACCAATATGGTTTATAAGCATGGACGCTCCGACTCGCACCGCTTTTCCTGGGCAGGCTTAGATCCTCTAAGCGGTTTTCCAGTATTCGTGTGCGGGTCGTATTTAGCTCTGCGTGGAAGCATCGTGCAGCCCATCTATTTCTTCAAGCCCCGATGGGCGGGGGCCTTATTTATTTTAAGTATAATGGCCCATTGCGAGGCGGTTGAAACCAGTACCCACAATCCATCTTTTTTGCCGAAATAAGAAAAATAATGTATACCCCTGTAAACCCCAGTTTTACTGTATACAAGAAAAGCGCCAAATGGCATTATAGACGGTTTTTTTTAAAAAAAGGTTTACCAAAAGGTAAACCGAAAAAGGTAAACCGGGACGCGGACGCCCGGCCGCCCGCCCGACCGCTCGCCCGCCTGCACGGACATCGCTATTCTAAAGGACGGAATTTTACCCTGGAAAACACCGTCCAAAAAGTGGGGTCAACATTATATAGGCGTGCTTTCCTGGTAATAAAATGTATTCGCTAGATGGCAAACGGTGTAGAAGCCATCTGATCTGGACCTGCATTGTTTGCAAAGGTAGACATTGTCGTGTTCAACGGGATAAGGACTAACAAAGGACAGACAGACGCACAGAACCATAGCAAAACAATGTGTCTCGTCCTCTTTCAGGGGAAGGGGGCATAATAAATAAATAAATAAATAAATAAATAAATAAATAAATAAATAAATAAATAAACTGTCAATGAAAAACATGAACCTATAAATTCCGTCGTTGAGACTGCTCTTGAAATCTTTTCCCAGTCATTCTTTCCCTTCCTCTGATTCAAGAAGCGCTTCTGGCGAAAAGGATGTGTGCACGTATACCCAAAATAAATAAATAGATAAATAAACTTTACTTCTGTTATCGGCCCCGCCCATCGGGGCTGGCTGGATGATGTTTCCATGCAGAGCTGAAACCGACCCGCACACGAGTACTGGTAAACTGCTTGCTTATAGGATCTAAGCCTGCCCAGGCAAAGCGGTGCGAGTCGGCCAGTCCATGCTTATAAACACTATTGGTTTCATAATTGGGCGACAGGGCTTGAGATGTCATTTCATCTCAATGTCGGGTAAAAGTCCCACAAAATTGGAAGCAACGTCTCCAAAATGACCTTTACAGTGTTGACGGGGACGTTAAACCTCAAATCAAACAAAATTACTTCTGTTACTCAGAGATATTCTTAGCCAATGGCCCAATGCAGTGATAATGTCTCCCAAAGGGCAATTAAGCCCCTATTTTCTTCAAGACCGACCCTAGCTATTTAATTGCTTAATCAGTGGCATTCGAGAGAAATGGCCATTAATCTGACTTTAATATAATTTATGTTGTTGTACTGGTCAGTTGTAAGTTGATTTCTTACACAATGTTGCAATATGTAACTGATGTCAATGGCATGTACTTTGGTTTGTGTTTTACGGCCCTTTCAAGATTATTTCACTCATATCGAGTCGATCGTTAATCAGAGGTGGGCGGAAACCGGAATGCCCGGAGAAAAAACACCTGATCTTCCCTTGCAAAACTTGGCGTCTCGTACGTGACCCCAGCGAGGCTCGAACCCACAGCGGTGAAAGACCTAATGACTAAGAGTCAGCGAGGTATGTACAAGATAGCCTGCTCCCAACAAAACGACTAAATACTTTTTTATATGAACATGTCTGGGCAAACAATGCAGACCGAAATCCGAGAGGAGCAGTATAAAGATCTGCATTCTTTGACATATGACGCCTATTCAAATATATTGGTAAAATGTTTGCACCAAAATAGATAAATAAATAAATAAATAAATAAATAAATAAATAAATAAAAATAGAACCAAACTTTTCAGATAAAAATCGTGATATTTTTCATGTTTCTGATCGAAATACATACAGTGGGCACTCGAGAGAATCGCCTCGGCGAGGCTGTTTTTATGACTACCCACAATCTATGTTTTTGAGATAAAAATCCTGATAGTTTTCATGTTTCTGCTCAAACCACAGACCGTGAACACTCAACAGAATCGCCTCGGTGAGGCTGTTTTTACGATTACCCACAATCTATGTTTTTAAGCAGAAAAAGAAAAATAATGCTTATCCGAGTCAACTCCAGTTTTACTATTTCAAAATGGGGGTTAAGGGGTCAGAATTATATAGATGTACTCGTAATTTGTGACAATATACAGACCGCGAAGGTAAAGAAAATAAAAGCCAAATGTGAGCTAAGCTCCCCCCCCCCCCCCCCCCCCCCACACACACACACACCCCACACACAAAAAATAGCCGTGTTTTCGCTAACCCAACGACCCTGCTTCAGACACTGACTCTTCTAGTTTTATCAGTAAAGAACAAAATTAAAATTAAAACACCAACCCTACCATTTCCAATATCCGATCCTACCCAGTGTCGTCTTTGCATTTTCCCATATTATTTTTGCGTTTTAGGTACATTTTTTTAGTTTTTGTCATTTAGTACCTTCAAAAATACAGAGCTGACTTTTTTGAGCATTTAAAATGAATTATGATATACAATCCAAGTCTCAACGTGACAACTTTATTGACAAAAAACATGTACAAAAACAAAAATACATAAAAAAAATACAAGCCCGATCCTGTATTTTTGGAGGGAAAAAAATAATAAAAAAAAAGTTTCTCGCACCTACTGACCAAACTTTTTTCAGCATGATAGTAGAAGCACAACTATGTTTTACGCCTAGGTCAAGATATCAAACACTTGTTCTTAAACATCGAGGCGGCTGCGTTTTTGTGATTGTCGTATTTCAAATCCGCAAAACGCGTTTGTGTCACACACTCAATGCGTATTGTTTTTCAATAAGTCCATCTGCGTCAGCATGCATACGCAATGTGTATTGTTTATCGATACGCTCAATGCGTCTGCATGATTAAATCTTCACAATACGCGCATTGCGTATTCGTTTCATATACGCACAATGCTTTTGCACACGTAAACTTTGTCACACACGTATTTGCGTATTTTTGATTATTTTGGCGACTTTTTCCTGTGCCATTATTCGTACTTTAAGCCGGACTCGGATGCACGACCGACGATGATCACGATCCCCGCCTTGTTTGCAACGTTCGTTCGTAAAGATTAATCGTAAGATATTTCATACGGCCATTATTTCTCTTCCGCTGGTCTAAAGGGTTCAGTTGTCGGTTTCTGACGAAAGAATGGTCTGGTAAACCGTTTACATGTATGTATAACGCTACTCTGGAAAAGTGCGGTTAGGTAACCTGATCGACACGACTTTAACAGTGTTCACTGTTCACTGCGTCGTAACACTCTAAACAAAAATAAAATCAACATACTTTTAAGAGCCGCTTTTCCTTCCTCAGTAAAGGGTCGGCAAGTCACATCGCATTTGTCTTTAGTTGAGAACATGTTCTCGTTTCCTTTTGATCCCTTATAGGAAAACATCGTGCAAGTGTCTGTAGCTGCGTCATAGTAATACATTGGCTCCTCCTTGTTTCCTTCCCCAACATCTAGTGCTAGGAAACACATTCCTGCAAGGGAAACAAGCAAAATGAAACCTTTTTCCTTCACTAAAAAGGGGAACAAAATAGAAGTGGAGGCAATGATCAGGAATCGATACAATTAACCCACAGCGCCCATCAGAGACACCAAAGGGAAAGAAACACAAACGTGAAACAACCAGACCCAAATGGAAAAATCAATAGCGGCAAGCCAAAAGGACAGTTACTTTGCTACAAAATGTGGCCAATGGGCTATCCAAAACAAAATAATATAAGCGATACACACACTCAAAGATAAACCATAACAAAAACAAACCGCGACAGAAGAACCGCCTTGGAACGTCCACTGTGGGGCTTAAATCGACTTTATGTGGCCACAATCCTCGCCCTTACTTTCGTCGCGATTTAGACGAATAATTTGTTCAGTCCACATGAAGAACTTTCATGTCGATTTAATTTTCCGTAAACTGAGTCCCTGCAAAACTGGTTTACTCCCAAGGACCTATCCAACCAGCACAAAGAAGCGGGTCAACGTCTGACCTAGAGCGATACGGCACGGCATTCATTGATAGCTAAGTAATGAGAAATCGAAGTCACATAACGAAAACACGCCTATACAAATACTTAGTACAATTTTTTCGCCGAAAAAAAGAAGATTTTATGATGAAAAATTGTGATATTTTTCTTATTTCTGCTCAAAATATAGATTGTGGGTACACGTTAGAACCGCCTCATCGAGGCGGTTCTAACAAGTACCCACAGTTTTGTTTGTTTGATTTGAGGTTTAACGTCCCCGTCAACACTGTAAAGGTCATTTTGGAGACGTTGCTTCCAATTTTGTGGGACTTTTACCCGAGATTGAGATAAAATGACATCTCAAGCCCTGTCGCCCAATGAAACCAATAGGGTTTATTAGCATGGACGGTCCGCCTCGCACCGCGGTTCCTGGACAGGCTTAGATCCCCTAAGCGGTTTACCAGTACTAGTGTGCGGGCCGGATTCAGCTCTGCGTGGAAGCATCGTGCAGCCCATATATTTCCTCAAGCCCCTATGGGCGGGGGCGACAAGTACCCACAGTCTATAATTTAGAGCAGAAATAAGAAAAATAAGGTTTACCCCTGATAACCCCAGTTTTGCTACATCAGCGGTCAAAATTATATAGGCGTGTTTTCTTGATGGTTACCTTTCGCTCCAACAAAAGTACGGTATGGTGCTGGTTTTTAAGGTTACCGGGTCCCAGAAGCACAAGGGGTTATTCACTTAACAACGGTCCTGATATTTTTTTTTTTGAATGAGTAATTGTGTTTAATATCAAATTAAAATTATTTCCCACTTCTTTTGTTATTATAGTTTTTACATAGAATCTTTATAAATAAGTTTGTGCTATTATAGTTATTCATTTCAGGTTCTTTTATTGCTAACAAGATACGAGCCGGCGCATGACAAAGCCTACAATAAGACCGGTGCGACCAGCAGAGACTCAAATCAACCTGGACACCTATCCTCTATGACAAGACCTTTTGCTTATGTCTCTTTGCATAGGTATTAGCCTATAGTTGGTATATGTGATCAGCGAAGACTCTGATCAGACTGCGCGATTCGCGCAGTCTGATCTTAGTCTTCGTTGGTTGCTCAGGCCTTCTTGTAGGTTTTGACATGCGCTGACTCATATGTGACTTAAAATTTGTTTGATAAAAGATGAAAAAGAATAACTACATGTATTTGCCAGAAGTATACAAGATAGAGTAACATCTTTAAATTTATTAAACCAATACTCTCAGTGCTTTGATTGTATTTCTAATCGATGGGGATCTGAAACTTGTACCTCGTGGGACGGGGTGGCAAAACATTTTGTCTTATCCACAGGCCTCTTCTCAAACAACATTTAAGAAATGAAATTTATTTTTCTGCAGTTCATGGAAGTATGAACGCAGTGGGTCGCGTGCAAAGTAAATGAACCCCGAAGGGGTTCATGTAAACTTTGCTCGCGACCCATTGTCGTTCATACTTTCATGAGAAGCAGAAAAATTAAGTTTATTTTTTATATTTACATTATTTGTCCCTCATCAATGGGCGAAAAAATGCTTGTAGGGCAAACTTTTAAAGCTGAAAAACATTTACACGCTGTTTTTCTACAAAGAGCGGAGCAGCGTTGACGTCATCAACGCCCGTAGAGAACAATGGTTAAGAATGACGTCACTTAACGTCACTGAAAATCATGTGATTCGATGCGTTCATGGGCGTATGAACGCAATGGTTTTCTATAGGTTTACATTAGACTTTACAATGGAAATGTAAATATAACCAGATAACGTCGCTGTTTCAGTGGATAACGTTATGGCATAATCGAATGGGGCGCCCTTTTACTATTTATTCCCTATTTATAGATATCCATGATTATTTATGGATATAAATAATTATTTATGGATATCCATAGTTCGAATTAATGATATCCATAATTCGAATTATGGATATCCATAAATCAGCGGAATAATGAATATCCATATTTTGATTTAAGATATCAATAATTGGAATTAATGGGATCCATAACTTGAATTATGGGATATCTATAATTCGAATTATGGATAATCATTATTCGGCTGATTTATGGATATCCATAATTCAAATTATGGATTTAATAGTAAAACGGCACCCCATATAATCGAAGTTCTGAGAGTACTGTGGAAACTTGATTTATAAGGCATAATTACAAACAGTGTCAATATTAGATAAACCAGTTCTACAGATATTTTGTTCATAAGGCCCCAGAGGGTTATAATGGCAGCCATACCCAAATTCGAAAAAGAAAAAACAAAACATAAATAAAATAAGCATGTCTGCACATTTTGTCATCTTAATACCGTAAATTTTAAGACGGCGACAATGAAGACGCCGGAGTGTCGACGATAGCTCGTATGTTTACTGACCTATCTCAGTTTGCTATGTTGCATCTACAGGCATGTAAATAGAAGAGCTCTGAACCTTCGAAGGAAACATGTTAAGGACTATATGTCCTTATAAAATCTTTTTATATTGCCACATATCACAGTTTGATCGTGAAAAATACAGGTAGTACACGGGAACGAACTGATTTTTTCTTTTGCGAGGGTACCATAGTTACTTATGAAATATTACTTTTCATTTTTAGCGTTTAATGTTTTACTTGTCACACTTAAATGTATGGCAATTACAAGCGTGCAAACAGGAGATAACTGGTTAATCTATATGCTAACACGTTTACTTACAAAACCTCCTCTTTTTAGCGTTGTCACGTGCATGCACCACGCTTTGTTTCTTATTGCCCCAGGTACAGGTCCGAGGTCTGCTGCATGGGCCCGAGGCCGAAGGCCGAGGGCCTATGCAGCTGACCGAGGACCTGTAACTGGGTCAATTCGAAATTTCTTGATTAATGATAAATTTATTAATTGACACAATTAAGACACATGCTTATTGATTTATTGACCTCACTTGACCTCAGTTAATATTGGATGACCTGGTGTTTATACGAATGACCTCCTATCAATACATTATAGCAACAATTACTGTTATCGGAAGATAAGTTGAAAGTGACATCAGCGAAAGTTTTTGTTATTTAAGCATTGTCCACTGTTGTCAAAAGGTAACTAAGCTTCGATAATGATAGTTATAACGGTATAGCCTGTCTTGTCAGCCAATGATGGGTATGATAATGATAACGGTGCAACCTGTCAAACCTGTCTGTGGTGGTATACTCTTTTACGTCACTGTCTAGTTATCCTCCGACAACAGTACAGGCATTGTAAACAGGAGATAAATACTTTATTTACTGGAGACCGAGGATAAGTAGAAAGTGGCGTCAACTAGTTTGGTAAGACAGGTTTTACCGTTATTATTATTATTATAACCATCATAGGTAAGCAAAACAGGTTATACCATTATACTTAATATAACCGAACCGTCGTTACCTTTTTACAACAGTGGACAATGCTTAATAAAAAGCATTCGCTGACGTCACTTTCTACTTATCCTCGATCTATTGTACCTGTTAACATGATAACTGATTTCCTGTTATCGGAAGATAAGTTGAAAATGACGTCAGTGAATGTTTTTGTTAATAAGCATTGTCCAATGTCGCCAAAAGGTAACGACGCTTCGGTAATGATAATTATAACGGTGAAGTCTGTCTTGCCAACCAATGTTGAGTTTGATAATAATAACAGTACAACCTGACAATATAAAAATCAAAAATGAGTTCCTTTAAGAGCAATGAAAACATTCATAAGAAAGAAGATGGGTCATACTACGTAGTTTCGGCTAATAAAGCCTCATCAGTGACCCTGTAATGATCCGGCAAAGAAAGCCAGAGGAAACATACTGCAATTTTGCGAATTTCGAATAGGCAGTCGATACAAAGACTGATAAAAATCAAAATGGGGTCCAAATAATTAAAAACCTGTCTAGAATATGAGTCTAAACCAATAATTAATTTCTGATTTCTCAGAATATACACGCTGATCTCAAAGGACCAAAAGTAAAATAAATATAAACTGCACTATGGTTGATGTACGGGGAGACGTTTTACGGCCGCCACACGGCACAACACCAGCTGCAGTGAGGGCAAATAAAAATCAAAAATGAGTTCCTTTAAGAGCAATGAAAACATTCATAAGAAAGAAGATGGGTCATACTACGTAGTTTCGGCTAATAAAGCCTCATCAGTGACCCTGTAATGATCCGGCAAAGAAAGCCAGAGGAAACATACTGCAATTTTGCGAATTTCGAATAGGCAGTCGATACAAAGACTGATAAAAATCAAAATGGGGTCCAAATAATTAAAAACCTGTCTAGAATATGAGTCTAAACCAATAATTAATTTCTGATTTCTCAGAATATTCACGCTGATCTCAAAGGACCAAAAGTAAAATAAATATAAACTGCACTATGGTTGATGTACGGGGAGACGTTTTACGGCCGCCACACGGCACAACACCAGCTGCAGTGAGGGCACCTCTGGTGGTTTACTCTTTTACGTCTTTGTCTGCTTATCCTCCAACAGTATCTACCTGCGAAAGAAACATATTTACTTACGAAGCCTTTTATTTTTAGCGTCGTCACTTGTCACGGTTTGGTATCTGACAACTGCAGGCATTGTAAACAGGACCGAAGTGGCGAATTTCCCTATGAAGGGAACCCCGAGTGCCGTTTGATAATCTTTCATCGCCTTGTTAGCAAGGATTCGTTGAGTAGCTGAAACAAACACCATTTAAAAGATGAAGGCAATTTTGACGTACCTTAAAGCATAAGCAACAATTAATCACGGAGCCTTTACCTCTTGGGAACTTTGTGAATTTTGTTGATTTTCACAGTGTTGCCTAGGACAACAGCTTCATATAACCATTATTTGAGCCCCGCCAAGCGAATTTGTGTCTTCGAGCATTCCGTCATGACAAATTTTAACTGCGCAGCCATTCAGAGGGGCCAGCGATATGGCTTTCTGTCTGAAGGTTCCTCTTGATTCACTGCTTGTATGAGCGAGCAGCGAAGGTTCTGGCGAGACTGCGCGGATGCTCAGGCTCGCCTGAACCTTCGCTGCTCGCATAGGCGATAAGTACCAAAATCGCTTGACGGGGCCCATTTCATAATGAATGGTCTGATTTACATCAAACTCGGCAGAAAAGTTTACAGGGCAGTAGCCTTTCAAATGGTACCTTTTTATGCTAAATCATTGTTGCCATGGTAATGAGGGGACATCTCAAAGTTGTCAAACAGTGTGATTTCACATGTATTTTTGACCGAATCTTAATCTTCACATTGCTGTCAAGGCAACAATTAAGGGGTTTTGCCAGAGTCGATTTCGAGGCAATTTTGACCCCAGACACTCTAAGATTTCATTTCAACGGCCGGCTGGGCCATATCCCTTTTTTTTTGGGGGGGGGGGGGGCGGTCAGAGGGGCTGCCGCCCCACTTAATTTACCGTAAATAATTTATAACATATTTTCACGTTATTTTCCATTCATTATGATACGAAAAATTGTGATTTTAGTGATACAATTTAAACAAGAAAATATGTGCACGCAGTCAACCTGTAACAGCGGAAGACTTTCGTTGACATCATTACGCCAACATAGTCCAATCATACTGGAGAGAGTTAGGCTTTATTTTGACAGCCCCTGCTGATCATGCGACGATGTGTGAGTCATTGCAGTGTTACGTATTCATTCTGAAGAATCTTGACCACAAACCGTCACATCTACGATCAGACCAACGAAATAAACAGAAACAGTTGCTGTTTAATATGGACCCTTTTTTCCGGCTATTCCTACGCCGTCGGATAAAATAATTCATGAAGCGGAAACTGATGGTTCAAAATCTGTATAGAATGAATCTTACAAAACAAAAATATCTTAAAGAAGAAATTCAGTATTACTTGGACAATGATGTCACAGAATTAAGCAAAAGTGAATTAAGTTCTTGTTTTCTTGTACCAAACCCTGATGGGACAGTAACGGTATGTATTGATAACATCTGGAAGGCCAAGAACATAACGAATCTAGTGTTTATTTTTCTACAAAAACACAGATATCTCTCCCCGCTTTGGTGTCATATTGTAGTATACATTCAGCGAACATTTATATGAACTAATGCAATTGCATGCAGAGGACAAGAACCGTATTTTTAAAATGCTTGTATTGACCTTCATTTGAACATTGTAAATTACTGTTTTGCCCTTGAAAAAAAGTGTCTGGTGTATATGTCTAAACATATAGAATACAGGGACCCAGAGAGATGCTGAACTTCTACGGGGAGCCGAGGGCAGAATGCCAGCTGCAGTAAAGTAAAATTAAATCTTAAAGAGTTTGTGACGATATCTTGAACGGTTTTCAAGCTTTTCTGCGAACACCATTTTGTGATAGGCAAACTCTTGGAGAGTATAAATACAAGAGTTATGGTTCTTGCTTTTTGCACGTCGTCTGCTGTTGATTGACTTGTAACAGAAGTCATTTAAGAATTAAACAGGGCTTTAGATAAGGCTGCGTACCGCGTAAAATACGAAAATAATTGGGAGGATACTCCTTTTTTTCAAATCTGCTGCGTATCAGGTACGAAAAACAAATTAGCATTACGCATTTAATATTTTTTGAGAGCGTATTTGGAACGCACGTGAAATAAATGACGTGTGTAATAAAAGGCGGGAAATTCTCACACAGGAAAATTATGCATTCATAAATTATTTCAAGGGAATCAAGTTTTATTGGGGTTGGGGTTACGGTCCTTTCATGATTATATCACATATAGAGCCGATCCGATCATTAATCAGGTGGGCGTAAACCGGAGTAGCTAATCTGAACTATAGTAAGACGAGCGAGCAGTGAAGTCTCGGATCAGTCAGCGCATGCGCGCAAGCCTTCATTAGCCGTATTGATTGTATGAGCAGGTCATTGCTCAACAGTATAGACGCGCATCAGCCTGCACATCACTGATTTTTCAAGCTGGGTTATCCAAACGGACTTGCGTAGTTGTTGCGCATGTTGTTCTGACTTACAAAGTGGTTGCGCGTGCTGGTCTAAGTCTTCGAGTATCGTGCGACCAGTGAAGACTCGGAGTAGCATGCGCATCATCGCAAACTGTTCAGTCTTCGCTGACCCCAAGAGCCTTTTGCAGGGCTACTCAGAGATAGGTGAGAAAAAAAGTTGCCCGGGTGCGCATGTTTATCTGGGTCTTTGCAAGGTGGTGTGCAACGCAGCTCGGTATACACACTGTTTACTTGTAATACTGTCGCCGACTGATCAAGCATCGGGGATATTGCAAACACGAGCTTCGCATTTTGATCAGTGTCTTTGCAGATCATTGGCAACCAGTGAAGACGCACATTCAGCCTGAGTTCTGAAACGTCAAATGACATGGATAATTATTGAGTAGTCTCCCTTGAACAGATTACTTAGTCATCGGTTATTTTTTGTATTGCTTTAATAACACGCTTTCAGATGAATCAAACAAATTATTTTTTATTTAAATATTATTATTCTATATTAAAAGATACCTAGAAGTTAAATGTTCAAATGTTTTTTAAATAATAAACGTTGCTATTGCTTCGACCCAGTACACCACTTATTTGTGAAATGCATGTAAATATAAAAGTATATAATTCCAGTAGAGAGATCAGTACCTTTAACTTCACTAAATTGTGAGAAGCCAATTGATCACAACGATTTTGATGGCAGTTCATAAACCAAAAATAGTGCCCATTCTACTCATGCCGCCCCTCTGCCCTAAATCCTAGCTGGAGCAATGCAATCTTAAGTTCTTTTCAGCTGATCAGGAGCTGTCTCTGCAGCACTTTTTGTCGCGCCTGCTATTAGCATGGCGCGATATAGGCGCCCGGTTTTCCGTTCGTCCGTTCGTCAAGGCATCAACATTTGCGACCACCCTAGCGTTCACCCTAATGGTCAAGTTTATTTCTCAAGAACTATAAGAGCTTCATTAATGATACTCGGTACAAACTTGTGTCTGGGGATGACAACTTACATGCAAGCATCCATATTTGACCATGACCTACATTTCATGGTTCAATGACTTTGTAAAATATTGCGACCACCCTAGCGTTCACCCTTATGGTCAGTTTATTTCTCAAGAACTATAAGAGCTTCTTTAATGATATTTGGTACAAACTTGAATCTGTGGATGGCAACTTCAATGCAAGCATCCATATTTGACGTTGACCTTCATTTCATGGTTCACTGACTTTGTAAAATATTGCGACCACCCTAGCGTTCACCCTACTGATCAAGTTAATTTCTCAAGAACCATAAGAGCTTCATAAATGATACCTGGTACAAACTTATATATCGGGATGGCAATTTAAATGCAAGCATCGATATTTGACCTTGACCTACATTTCATGGTTTACTGACTTTGTAAAATATTACCACAACCCTAGCATTCACCCGAATGGTTAAGTTCATTTCTCAAGAATTATTTGAACTTCATTAATGATACTAAGTACAAGCCTTTTATGCAAGCATCTGTGTTTGATCTTGGCCTAGATGTCATGGTTCAGTGACTTTGCGCCCCCACAGGCGCGACATGGCCTTCGGCGGAATTCTTGTTGTGAAAAAGGTCTTGACAGATTTTTGACCCAGTAACTGGTTCCGATTATAACATTGTCTGTAAGGAAACACGATGGGTCCCACGATCAAAGGGTGGAAGAAAATAAATATCCATGGACAATATATGATGAAATTAAGAATATGGTTTTGAAAAGGAATTATAAAAGTTTTAAAGAATATGAGTTTCATTCCATATCTTGGACAATAAAGTGAAGCTGATATTCTGATTTTTTAGAAACTCTTTGGCCACAATAACCAGCCATTGAAGTCCTGCTATCCGCCAAGAGAACTGAACCCCAAAAGTTAGATTTCTCTGTCAACAAACTGCCCAGAAGAGATTTCAATATGGCATTGTTTTGTCTGATTTGTGGCCAGGCATACTGCTTGTTTTCTAATAGACACAGATATTGAATATGTGTATCTGTAAGAAAACAAAGAGTACACCTGGCCACAAATCAGTCCATAAAAACATTGTGTCGAGGCTGCAAAATAAAGTTTTTTGGTTTATTTTTCAGTACTCTTTAAAAATTTCTCGTTACTCCTTTTTTAAATAAAAAATTCTCGTTACTCCTTTTTTTAAAAAAAGACGAGTACTGTACTCTTTTGAAAAAAAAATTATCTAAAGCCCTGATTAAATGATTTTTTTTTAACTCCACTGAAGTATAGATATCACCCTGTCACGAACAAAGTGACTGAATAATTACGGTTATTACATCTAACTACATTTTACATTATTTTCCATGGCCATCCATAATTTGACGAAAAATTCTGGAATGAAAACTAAAATTAAAACAAGAACACAATCTATTAACCCATTGCAGGCGGGAAAGCCCATAATGGGTACCTTGGCAAACAGTGCAGGCCCAGATCTGATCAGGGTCTGCACTATTTGCTAACACAATTTTTCGTCAAAAATAGAAAAATAGGCCTTCCACACCTTATATGGGCCCCGTCAAGCGATTTTGGTTCTTATCGCCTATGCGAGCAGCGAAGGTTCACGCGAGCCTGCGCATCCGCGCAGTCTCGCCAGAACCTTCGCTGCTCGCTCATACAAGCAGTGAATCAAGAGGAACCTTCAGACAGAAAGCCATATCCCTGGCCCCTCTGAATGGCTGGGCATGCGCAGTTAAAATTTGTCATGACAGAATGCTCGAATACACAAATTCGCTTGGCGGGGCTCATATGACAAATGGACTTGTCCAACATATAGCAATGGAAGAGTCCACTAGCATACAATGGGTTAACAGCAGAAGAGCTACAGCGGTTTTCAGCAAATGTTTTTATTTTGACGTTTACACCCCGAGTAACTGAAGTAGCCACTTCCATTGCTGTATTCGAATACATCCAGGTTTAGGTTGATTTTTGTCAATCAATCCAAAGTTACTAAGCATAATATTTTTTCGTTGGGAAAAGTAATGGAATATTTCTAAAAGTCGTCTGCTGAAAAAAGTATGCAGAGCGTTGAAGGGGTTTTCGGGTAAGAATGTGTAAAAACTACATCTATACTCACCACCCGTTCCTATATAGTTTATGGCAGCTAAGGCTATTAAATAAACTTGTATATTATCCGGAGTTAAAATGGTTTGATTCCGTTTCTTAGGAGGAGTAATAGCCGGCGGTATATACATCGGAACCGCAGCAGACGGGAAACCTGCAATAGAGACATCAATACAGCACGTCACTTCCGATTTGGTCCGCCATATTGCAGGGAAATATACAGACTATAATGTAAAACCTAATTTACCTGGAACTGAAAGTAAGCAAAGTAACTTCCCAGCATGCAAACGTCGCTAGGGTAACGTCAAATCAACGTCAATGCAACGTAATATACCGAGGTAGATGTGACATTGCATAAATGTCATTGCGTTGTACCGACGTTAATGTGACGTCACAATTACGTCATGTACCTGCTGGGTTATGCAGTAATTTACCACAGCTCTTGTAGTCAGCAAGATTGTCGCTTGTAGAAATGGTTGCAATGTAACTTTTGTAACATATGTTGGTACATCCCAGCAGGCACACGTCGCCAGGGCAACGTCCAATCAACGTCGGTGCAACGACATGGCGTTGCGCAGACGTTGATGTGACGTTGCATAAACGTCATGACGTTGCACCAACAATGATGTGACGTCACACTTTCGTGCCTGCTGGGACGTTCCTTTGTAACAATTTTGTTTCATTTTTCAGCATTTCTCAGGAACCGATTTAGGTACTGATCTGGCCAGCGTGACCTTAACGGCACCAGGAAAAAAAAAGTTGTTGTCGCTCTGTTTCTGCTCATGGAATTTATCGAAGTTTAAAACTTTTATTCAACCAATCATATCGCTCGAAATGCACATAATGGTGAAAAATTGGAATTATTAATGTGTGCAATACCCATCAAAGTTTTTTGGCAGCATGCAGCGTTTAAATAACGACCATCGCAAACTGGCCATATGCATGTTCAACTTTGGTCAAACGTTAAGCGCAGTTAGCCGATCCCTTTGTTGCACGAGCAGGAACATTCAGAAGTTGCCGATCGTTTACGGTGGATTGGTAATGTAAGGGACCGTCCTCGCAGCGGCATTGCCATTAAATGAATATATCATTCCTTAGAGGGATAAAGTGAAAAGTGTCAAGAATGTGAATATCAACCGAGACGCAACCAAAATTACTATTTGGTATAAACTTGTATCTAGAGATGGCAACTTTCAGTAATGCAAGCATCCATATTTGACCATGACCTACATTTCATGGTTCACTGACTTTGTTAACTACTGTGCCAAACTAGTGCTCACCCGAAAGTTCAGGTTTATTTCTAAAAAAATAATAATAATTGACACTAACTTGCGTCTAGCAATCACAAATTCACAACGCAAGCAACCATATTTGACCTTGGTCTACATTTCAAGTGACCGATTGCGTCAATCCTAGCGTTCAGCCTGTATAATAACAAAGAACTATACTTGATACAAACTTGCATCTAGAAATGGCAACTTCATGCAAGCACCCATGTTTGACCTTGACCTAGTGTCCCCGCCCATCATGGCTTAAAGAAATAGATGGGCTGCATGATGCTTCCGCGAAGAGCTAAACCCGACCGTTAGAAGCCTCCGTGGTGCAGTGGTTACGCTACTCGCCTTGTAAACCAGAGGTCGCAAGATCGATCCCGGGCTTCTCCAGACTTTCGGGTGAGTCTTTAAACCGAGGTCCCGTCTCCGTATGATCTCAGCTGTTGGTGGGACGTAAAACTCAAACACTTACTCACTCTAAACCCGCCCTTAATGTCGGGTAAAAGTCCCACAAAATTGGAAGCAACGTCTCCAAATTGACCTTTACATTGTTGACGGGGACGTTAAACCTCAAATCAAACAAATAAACAAACGCTGTCGTTAAGTTTGACATCATCGTTAAAACGCCCCAGTATTTAACTGATCAGATGGCTTGATCAAGATATGTACTATTTGCAAAGGCAGGAGTGCCATGGTTCAGCAGTAGAATTTTGTAAAGTTCCTGGCAAGAATTAGCCCTTATCCTGCTGCATAAGTTAATCATCAGTATTCAACGGTCATCAGAATATGGCGGAAGTCGACAATCGAAGTGACTGCATTATAAAATAAAAATCTTCCCTCGAAAATGGAAGTTATGCCAGAATAGAATGTTACATTGGTGTGATGGGTGAATAGAAAAAAATTCGTCCCTGGGGATCACTGTTAAACCTCGTGATGCCGGACAGTGACCCTCGGGACGGATTGTTCTATCCAACCCTCACACCCATGTCAGCTTCTTATACACTATAGCTTCAATGATCGATATTTAATCGATCATCGATCACTTGCTCGGCATGCCGATGACTGAACGAAAAATTTTAGCTGTCCCCAATCGCAATTTATCCAGTTACGGCCCGTTACCCCATACCCTCAATTATTTGCCTTGATAGATCACTCAAGGACTCAAGTCTTTGACTTGGCGGTTAGAACATTGCATTTTTACCGGAGCGACTGGGGTTCGATTCCTACCGGAAGCAATGAACCCGAATGATAATGATACCTGATCCAAAGCCAAATCCTGGACCAAAGTTCGGCACCGCTACCGGCATACTCATCTTTGCGCTGAGAAAGTAGGACACAGTCTACCCTGCAAAAAATTATACAAGATGGGAAACTCATTCATTACGAAAACACGCCTATACAAATACATTGTAAACTTTACCGCCGAAAAAAAAAATTTTTTTCTATAAAAATTGTGATGTTTTTTGTTTTTTTTTCTGTCGAAAATGTAGACTGTGGGTACTCGTTAGAACCGTCTCGATGAGGCGGTTCTAACGAGTACCAACAATCTATGTTTTAGAGCAGAAATAAGAAAAATAATGTATACCCCGTAAACTCAAATTATGCTATATAAAAATGGGGGTGAGAGTTATATAGGCGTGTTTTCGTAATGTAGGCCACTGACAGCAGTAACACTGATGGGTCGACGGCTGGAAAAATGGTCTTGAACTGAAACTTAACCCTTAAATTCCTGTACTGTAAGCAAACAGTGTAGACCCTGGTCAGACGCCGCGTTCTGCGGCGTCTGATCTGGGCCTACACTGTTTGCCAAACCCAACACATGTTTCCAGTCCATATTCTATAAATAACTATCTTACGCAACACTCTGACCTCACACCGAAAAGAATAGCCCGGCAATTTTCTATAAATAACCGTTACCTGGATTTTATACAACTCAGTGATAGTCACGTGGACTTCAGCATCGAAGAGCGTCTGTGCTTAGTTACTTTGGGTCGACTGACAATCGATCCAAAAATCTACCGCCAAACATGTACGACATACGAAGCGGCCCCCGCCCATAGGGGCTTTAAGAAATATATGGGCGTCATGGTGCTTCCACGCAGAGCTGAATCCGGCCGGCACACTAGTACTGGTAAACCGCTTAGAGGATCTAAGCCTGTCCAGGAACCGCGGGGCGAGGCGGACGTCCATGCTAATAAACCGTATTGGTTTCATTGGGCGACAGGGCTTGAGATGTCATTTCATATGAATGTCGGGTAAAAGTCCCACAAAATTGGAAGTTACGTCTCCAAAATGACCTTTACAGTGTTGACAGGAACGTTAAACCTCAAATCAAACAAACAAACAAACGACATACGAAGACTCATAAAAGCAATCTACCGTCAAACACGTACGACATACGAAGATTCATATAAGCAATCTACAGTCAAACACATATGACAAACGAAGACTCATATAAGCAATCTACCGTCAAACACATGCGGCATACGAAGACTCATATAAGCAATCTACCGTCAAACACATACGACAAACGAAGACTCATATAAGCAATCTACCGTCAAACACATACGCCAAACGAAGACTCATATAAGCAATCTACCATCAAACACATACGACATACGAAGACTCATATAAGCAATCTACCGTCAAACATGTACGACATACTAAGACTCATAAAAGCAATCTACCGTCAAACACGTACGACATACCAAGACTCATATAAGCAATCTACCGTCAAACACATACGACAAACGAAGACTCAAATAAGCAATCTACCGTCAAACACATACGACAAACGAAGACTGATATAAGCAATCTACAGTCAAACACATACGACAAACAAAGACTCATATAAGCAATCTACCGTCAAACACATACGACATACAAATAATCATATAAGCAATCTCCCGTCAAACACATACGACAAACGAAGACTCATATAAGCAATCTACCGTCAAACACATACGACATACGAAGACTCATATAAGCAATCTACCGTCAAACACATACGACATACGAAGACTCATATAAGCAATCTACCGTCAAACACGTACGACATACGAAGACTCATATAAGCAATCTTCCGTCAAACACATACGACATACGTAGATTCATATAAGCAATCTACCGTCAAACACATACGGCAAATGCAGACTCATATAAGCAATCTACCGTCAAACACATGCGACAAACGAAGACTCATATAAGCAATCTACCGTAAAACACATACGACAAACGGAGACTCATATATGCAGTCTACCGTCAAACACATACGACAAACGAAGGCTCATATAAGCAATCTCCCGTCAAACACATACGACAAACGAAGACTCATATAAGCAATCTACCGCCAAACACATACGACATACGAAGACTCATATAAGCATTCTACCGTCAAACACATACGACATACGAAGACTCATATAAGCAATCTACCGTCAAACACATACGACATACGAAGACTCATATAAGCTTGCGCATCAAGAAGTTCTGCGTATTCTTCCCTTGTCGGTCTTGAAATAGTGCATAAAAAACAAGTTAGGTTTATGCGAAAAGCGAACCCTATGTTCAGACTGTGCATATACGCATATCTTCTAGCAGGTTTGCCGGACACGGCCCCACATCAGGTTGAATACATTGTATTCATCCTGCTTCTGCTGTTCACGACAATCCCTACCTATTTGTTTTGTTTGATTTGGGTTTTACCGTCCCCGTCAACACTATTCGGGTCAATTTTGAGACGTTGCTTCCAATTTTGTGGGACTTTTACCCGATATTGAGATGAAATGACAGCTCAAGCCCTGCCGCCCAATGATACCAAAATATTTAAACTGCATGGACGGTCCAACACACAACACTTTGCCTGGGCAGGCTAACTATTCAGAACTTATTTATCTTCACTGCAGCTGGTGTTATGTCGTGTGGCGGCCGTAAAAGTCTCCCGCCGTACATCATCATAGTGCAGATTTTATTTTCTGGTCCTTTTGGATTATTGAGTTATGAAAATACAGTTATGCTTAAGCCAGTGCTAGAGGATTTCAGTACTGGTCATGAACAGACTCAATAAAACCGAGTCTGCTATTTATTAATTTCGTTCATTTGGTGTATGCTTTGCTTCCAAAGGTTCTAACTATTCAGAACTTATTTATCTTCACTGCAGATGATGTTGTGCCGTGTGGCGGTCGTAAAAAGTCTCCTGGTACATCATCATAGAGCAGATTATATTTTCTAGTCATTTGGGATCATTGAGTTCATTTAGAATCATTTGGGAATACCTGGCAGATTTTTCTGGAGTGTTTGAAAGGTAGACAACTTTCAGGACTTCCTGTTCGCTTTTCTACAAGCTCTGTCCGACTGAAAAAGGGGTCTACTCTTAAAGGAAAGCATTTGCTCCTAAGGAGCAAATTCTTTCCTTTCAGAATTGATCCCTTTTGACATGCGAGACAAAAATACTTTTGCAGGCGTTGCCTCCCCTGAAGGTGTATCCATTCCACTTAAACGACTAAGTTGCTTTTGTTTTATGTTTATTTCCGTTCGGTTTTTATTGTTTTGATTTCAAATGTCTCCCGGCCCCGGAGTTCCGTAAAATTTCGTTTTTGTTTTTGTGTGTTTCATTTGAGGTTTATCGTCCCCGCCAACATTGTATAGATCATTTTGGAGATGTTGCTTCCAATTCTGTGGGACTTTTACCCGACACTGAGATAAAATGACAGCCCTGTCGCCCAATGAAACCAATAGGGTTTAAAAGCATGGACAGTCCGCTTTGCCTGGTCAGGCAGCTCCTATAAGCGGTTTACCAGTACTCGTGTAACAGGTCAACCGTGTGGCTCGGTAGCTCAGTCGGTTGAGTGTTCGCACGATGTGCAAGAGGCCCGCCTGAGCCATGTTCTTTGTCTACCCCTGTGACATTTGGTGACTCAGTATGGGTCTGGCACCGCGCCTGAGGGCATGAAAGAGTATGAAAAATAAGTCTCGCAGCCGGACTGGATGAGACGTAGAGATCCGCGGGACAACTCTCATTAGGCAGGAAGGAAAATGTAACAGGTCGACCATGTGGCTCGGTAGCTAAGTCGGAAGAGTGTTTACACGGTATGCGAGGGGCCCTGGGTTCGAGTCCCGGTCGAGCAATGTTCTTTTTCCTACCCTGTGACACTCGTGTGCTGTCGGTTTTAGCTCTCCGTGGAAGCATCATGCAGCCCGTCTATATCTTCAAGCCCCGATGGGCGGGGCAGTAACATTTCGTCCGTGATCGTATACCGCGTTGTCAACTAATGCATGAAAAGTCCGAACAACACAACAATTAAAGCACTTAGGGCACCGGTGGGTCGAGATTGCCTCTGAGTGTAGACTGAATGGGGACTTAGGCTGTTTCGTTAAACCTTTTTCTTAAAATTCCTGGAGCCAGTTGCTTAAAGCATCGTTAGCATAACGAGCTCGTTAGTGGTCATATTGTTAACTGTTCTAGCAAGTTTAGTATTTAATTTTTTGGTATTTGTGCTGAAAAAAAATGTGAGCAGCTTTTGCATTTGCAAACGCTGCTCTCATTTTTCAGCAAAAATATTAGCATATTTGCCATAATAAATGATTAAAGTTTTAACGATACGTTAAATAACGACATCATTAGCTTTGAACAACTGGCCCCAGTACTATAAGCAAACAGGCGCCGCTTTCTGCGGCGTCAGATATGAACCTACACTATTTGTTAATCCAAAACCATGATTCCAGTCCATATTCTATAGTTTACCCTCTTTCGCAGCACTGTGACCTCACGGCAATACTTTTTCTATCGAGTACCTGAATTAGCTACAAATCAGTGACAGTCACGTGGACTTAAGTCTGAAGAGCTACTTGAGCTTTATAACTTTGGGTCGATTGATAAGCAATCGACTTAAAACTTGAAGACACTATTGACTAAAAAAACAATCTAAGGGAATTCGAAACACCTGGAAGAGTTTCCCGCCATTTTGCAAAGGGAGACAACTTTCGCTTTTCTATAAGCCCTTTCCCCCGAAAAAGGGGCCTACTCTTAAAGGAAAGAATTTGGCACTCAGGAGCAAATTCTTTCCTATAAGTGTTGACCCCTGTGGACATGAGAGACAAAAATACTTTTGAAGGAGTTGCCTCCCCTGAAGGTGTACCCAGTTCACTTAAATTACAATGAACTCCAACTATGCAACACTTTAGAAGTACACGTATTACTAGCCCCCCCCCCCCCCCCCTCCAATCGGGGCTTGGAGAAATAGACTGGGCTGCATGATGCTTCCACGCAGAGCTGAAACCGACCGCAGATGAGTACTGGTAAAGTGCATGGTGCGAGTCGGACGGTCCCCACATATAAATACCTGTTGACTTATTGAGCGGCAGGGCTTGATATGTCATGTCATCTCAATGTCGGCTAAAAGTGCCACAAAATTTACGTCTCCTACGTGACCTAATGGTGTTGACGGGGGCGTAAAACCTTAATTCAAAAGAAACACATATTACATAGTTTCTCCTTTACAGTCATATTGCAGGTCAAGGTCATCCATTCACCTTATTTGCATTATCTGCTGGTTCCTAGTCTGAAAGTTATCAGTGTTGGAAAAACAGGTAACCAGACCCCCTGACCTTAAAAGGTCAGGGGGTCTGGTTATCTGTTCTTCCAATATTGACAATGTGCAAGCCATGGGAGCCAGCAAATAATGCAAATATGGTGAATAGCCTAGCAGCCCTTTATTGGGACATTGGCAAATATCGTAGATCCAGATCAGACGCTGCAAATGAGGCGGTTCTAACGAGTACTCACAGTCTGTTTTTAGCAAGAATATAGAAAGTATTATATACCCAGTTTATCGAATATAAAGTTTACAAAAGTTTCGTTGCACTTACTTATTAACAGGAGTGGGCATATTATTTTGAAAACAATGCCATTAGAGGCAAAATATTTTCAGCAAAAATGGTTAGATTTGTAAACACCAATTATTCACAAATTTTAATTCAATTAAAATTAAAAACTTACGTGTAGATCGTTAGTCCGCCTCATTGACACGTCCGAAGTGTAAAGACTGCATAAATCTGACATTAAACTAGGTTGAAAGTGACCGAATCCCTAAAACAGACCCTAGAGCAAAAAAACAGAGTACGAGTGAAATAACTTGACATGTCTTTCCCCATTTACCTAGGCAGTAGGTAATGCCCTCATTCTATAATGGGCTGTTTTTGAAGTTTATTTGCCTTTTGTCATATAGCATCTTATATGAGTGTTCATGTATCATTACGATAATACATCCGTGTGATATTGTGCATTTTTCAAACCTCAAAAGAGGTAATTTTTTGTGATAAAAATTTATGATATTATTCTTATTTATACTCCAAACCTAGTTTTTTGGTGCTCGTTAGAACCGCCTCGTTGAGGCGGTTCTAACGAGTACCAACAACCTATGTCTTGGAGCAGAAATAAGGAAAATAATGTTTACTCCCATGAACCCCAGTTTTCTCTATATAAAGTGGGGTTTAGGGTGGTCTTTATTTCACGGACTTGTTCACGTGATGTTATTGAATTTATTAAACGAGTTGATGAAAAGGGATAAAATGCGAGGCTTTGCCGAGCATTTTATGCCTTTCCCTAAACGAGTTTAATAAATTCAGTAATACATGAGCACGAATGCAAGATTCTGTTTTACAGAAATGTCAATATTCCGCTTTTAGTAAACGCGACGTCGTTAAGGGACGTCGCACATGAAACGTTACGGAGCGTATATAACTAATTTGCATATTTTTAATCCACTAGTGGATTATCGAATTTATTACATGGCGTTATTACTATCTCGGACGCGACGTCATGTGATAAATTAAATTAATTTCCATTCCTTTGTCTATAAGAGGATTTGTGTTTCATAAGGGGTATGTCTATGTTGTGGACACTCTTTCTATTACTGAGTTACCATTGGAAATCGCCTACGAGGCCACAAAATCGCCTCACGAGCCTATCAAACGGGAATCCAAATGGACTCACTCCTTTATGGGGGTCAAATGCTTACCATTTACCGGTTACAAAAAAAAATGTCTACAGAACGAGGCAACAAAATCGCCTCACGAGCCTATCAAACGGGAATCCAAAGGGACCCACTCCTTTATGGGGATCAAATGCTTACCATTTACCAAAAGATGGCACTTTTCATTTACGTCTCTGAACGGTTTGATATTTTGCATGTTTGGTGATGCCGATTTTAAGACAGTTACTGTATGTAGCAGATTTATGCAATGAACCAGAGTTGTGTTGCTAATGTTGACGTGACAGTTACTATATGAAATAGAGTTTTGTTGCTAATGTTCACGTAACAGTTACTATATGAAACATAGTTTTGTTGCTAATGTTCACGTGAGAGTTAATGTTCACGTGACAGTCACAATGTGAACAAGAGTTGCGTTGCTAATGTTCATGTGACAGTTACTATATGAACCAGGGTTGTGTTGCTAATGTTCACGTGACAGTTACTATTATAACCCAAAGTGGTGTTACTAATAATCACGTGACAGTTACTATATGAACAAGAGTTGTGTTGCTAATGTTCGCGTGACAGTTACTATATGAACCAGGGTTGTGTTGCTAATGTTCACGTGACAGTTACTATTATAACCCAAAGTGGTGTTGCTAATGTTCACGTGACAGTTGCTAACCGCGCATATAGCAGTAGAATGAAATCCAGGTATTGGTAATCTATTCATAGCCGCGCTGTTTTTGTGCATGTGACGTCAGAGTGTTTTTAAAAAGGGTCGTTTATCTTTAAAATCTAGACAGAGTGCGTGCACTTGGACTCTGGCAAACGGTTTAGACCCAGATCAGACGCGGCGTCTGATCAGGATCTACAGCATTTGCATTAAATACTGGAATTTGAGTGTTAAACGATATAGTCTAAGTTCAGGACTGTTTTCTCATCCCACACACGGAGACAACCCGTGAATCGAACATGACTGTAGTTTTATTTGCGTCCGTGGCCTAGTGGATAAGAGTGATGACTCTTAATCATTCTTTTAGGGTTAGACGTTATGTTCTGCAACGGGAGGTCAAGTGTTTTTTTTTTTTTTTTTTTTTTGTTTTGTTTATTTTTTGTCCGGGTACTCTGGTTTTCGCCCACCTCTGATTAACGATCGGCTCGAAATAAGTTGGAATCATCTTAAGAGGGTCGTAAAACTAAAAATAATCCTGGTTTGATAAAAGGACGCGTTGACTGTAGTTCGATTTTCACCCGGTGAGGCACGGCCTAAGATAGATTTTTTTCTGTCCTCATCACTTTACCAAGATTATGGCCCCCGCCCATCGGGGCTTGAAGAAATATATGGGCTGCATGATGCTTCCACGCAGAGCTGAAACCGACCACACAAGTACTGGTAAACTGCTTAGAGGATCTAAGCCTACCCAGGCAAAGCGGTGCAAGTCGGACCGTCCATGCTTATAAACCCTATTGGTTTGATTGGGCATCAGGGCATGAGATGTCATTTCATCTCAATGTCGGGTAAAAGTCCTACAAAATTGGAAGCAATGTCTCCAAAATGACCTATACAGTGTTGACAGGGATATTAACCCTCAAATCAAACAAACAAACAAACTTTACCAAGTCCGTGTAATGAGCGCCCTCTAAACCCACTTTATATAGAAAAACTGGGGTTTAAACCTTTATCTACCAAATGGATTCTTTCACGTTATATATAGCACAAGTCCATGTCAAAATTTGGTGGTGTCAGGTTGTGTTTTCTTCACATTTTATTTGGAAAATGGCTGAACTTTTTGCAAACAGTGTAGACCCTGATCAGACGCCGCGTTCTGTGGCGTCTGATCTGGGCCTGCACTGTTTGCCAATTACCAGTTTTTGGGGTTTCTGGTACCAAATGGGTTTAAGGTGTAAACACTATCTGCTCCAAGACATAGGTTCTGGGTACTCGTTAGAACCGCCACGATCTTGCGATTCTAGCGAGTACTCACCACCAATGTTTGGAATATAAATAAAAAATATATAGCAAATTTTATCAGAAAAAATAACCGTTTTAAAAATATGAAAGAATGCACTCTGTTACACGGATGTGTGACGTATCCTTTTATTTGTCCGCTGGCGAACGTACAACCAGGAAGTCTAGAAAAGATCATGACCTTTGACATTCAGTAATAAAATGACCCACCACATTTCAAAACCTTAATACACTGAATAAGACATGCCTAGGCTGTCAGCTAAGGATCAGATAAGTCTGCACAACCAAAATACCACGATTGACAAAAAATATCTGCAAAGTTTAGCATACCCCACAAAATAATCCCATGTTAGACTGGCTTGCTTCCTGTTACAAAAGTATTATTTCTCTCGTATAATGTAACGCGTTTTAAACAGTTAACAGAACAGCTCTGTAGACATAGACAGAGACATAGAAATTTTATTGTTTGTCGATTATATCATAACAGATAACATAAGCCCCTTTGGGCTTGTATTTCGACAAAAAAAATTGAAAATCAACAAAGTAATATCACATGTATACACATAAATAATGAAAACATAAAAAAATATTAACAGTATATATCACAGCATGCAGGTTACTGTAAAGCCGCCATTATTTCTAAAAAACGCAATAAAAAAAATTGAATAGCCCTCACCCCTTCCCACCCCCTTCCACCCCAAAATAGTAATTTTTAGAGGTGAATCCTAATACCGGCTAAATGACCTGTACTCATAAAAATACCATTTTATCTCAAACCACGCCCCCACCACCCCCCCCCCACCCCACCCACCACCCCTAAAAAAAAGAATAGAAAAATTTTCAAACTTTAACCCCGAAAAAAAAATAGTCCCAGCCTATGTAGCAGAAAAATTGCAATTACCGCCATAGGCCGTAGCTCTTTAAATTTACATGCCAAGTTTAAGAGAAAAATAAGTATATATGGGGCCTAGACTTTTAAAAAGACATCATACCGAACTTTTCCGAACGGATTGACTCGTGATTTCAAGCATTCAGAGAAGCAACAAGATACTTTTTAGTTTTATATACATGCATGTGTTCTGCGCAAAGTATGAATCGGTACACTTCCGGAATTGGCGTGCGCAAAGTAGGAAATCTCGCTTTGTTGGTCAGTGTGAGAATTCTTACCTTGCGCTAAACAATTCCGGAATTCTCCCTGCTCAAAGTGAGAATCTTGATATAAAAAAAAGAAAAATGTAGGGGATAACTGTAATGAAAATTGTAAATCGGTGGTTTTACGGTCGGAAATCAACGGTTGTTTTACGGCGACGCGTTAACGGAATTTGCGTCCGTAAAAGCGTAGAAGGTCTAAGCCTGCCCAGAAAAAAGTGGCGTGAGTCGAACCGCTCCTTAAACTCTTATTGCTTTCATCGGGCAGCAGGGCTTGAGATGTCATTTCATCTCATTAGCAACGTCTCCAAAATGACATAAATAGTGTTGACGGGGACTTTAAACGTCAAATAAAACAAACAAAACATGCAAATCAAGAATCGAGAAGATACCAGATTCGGATCATCATAAAGTTTGTCTATCTACCTCCTTATACTGAGTCGGTCACATCTGGCCATTACCTCAGTTGGTTGGGCGGCTAAATTTAGAATTTAGCTGAAAAAAGGGAGGCACTGGATGCGTCCTTAAAACTATTTACAATCTGCATAACAGAGGTATCCTAAAACGCATACCCCTGAGTCTCAATCTTACACTGTGCGGGCTTTGAACTCTTCTGCGGACTTGGCATTCACCGCAGAGGAGGGAAGACTATTCCATTGGGGAATAGTTCTAGGAAAGAAGGAGTTCTTCAGGGCATCACTATAGGACTGGTATCTACGATATTGTGAGTCTTTTACTTTTGTTGCCCTTGTTTGGGTCGACACTGTTATAGGGGTCAAGTACCTATTTTTATTAATAGTCACTGAATCAGAGTGTAGCTTGTAGAAGAAGGTTAAAGAGGACTGCTCACGACGGGCCTCCCGGGACGGCCACTCTAGCTCATTAAGCATGTCACCGACGCTACTTCTATTTCGCCATCGCCTGCATGTCCATCGAGCAGCTGTCCTCTGCACCTTCTCCACCTGCTGAGTCTGAGTTTTAACATAGGGTTGTCAAATGGGTGATGCATATTCAGGTTGCGGGCGAACGAATGTTTTATATGCAACATCCTTTGTCTGCCTAGGTGCAAAGGCCAAGTTACGTCTAAGGAATCCTAAGTCCTAGTTGCTTTATATGTAATCTCAGAGATATGTTGACCCCAATCAAGATCGTCAGTGATGGTGATACCAAGATATTTGGCGGATTGAATATGCTCCAAAATTTGCTGGTGAAGTGTATTATATAGTCAAACTTAAATTGCTTGTCCGGAGGGTGTCGTGACACCCTCATTGAGTGACATTTGGCCATATTGAACTTCATCTGCAAATCAGCCTCCCACTGTGCAAGTTGATCCAGGTCATCTTGTAAAATAAGACAGTCAGAAGGAGAATATGTGTTCCTATACAGGACACAATCATCAGCAAACAAACGGACTGATGACCTGATATTATCGGGGAGATCAATGATGAAAACCGAAAAGAAGACCGGTCCAAGGACCGAACCTTGGGGGACTCCAGATAAAACACTTGTTGTGAGCGCCCAGAGAGCCATGAGCTAATCCACCTAAGTGTGGATCCTCTTATCCCAAAGTACTCCAGTTTATATGATAGCATTCTGTGAGGTACCTTGTCAAAGGCCTTAGCGAAGTCCATGACAGGGATGACTCCAGTTTATATCAATAATATGTTTTCGAAAAGGTCTCTTGTGAATAACATTGGCAATGAAAGTTATAGTCTACGATCCATAGTAGTTGAAAATTTTCTCCTACCAAAACCTAACTTAGAATTGTACAGAAGTAGTTTGGCATTTTCAGGGCCTATTATATGGAATTGTCTATCAAGTGATGTAAAAAGTGCACCTTCTACTGAATCATTTCATAACAGGTGTATAAAATGGATGAAAAACGGATGAAAAATGGTGTCAGCTAAAGTTACAGCTGTGTATGGGTATTAACTGCTGAGAAAATTTTGCTTCTGTGTGTTGGTGTAAGGGAGTGTGTGATTGTAAATTTGTAAATTCTATTTTCATTCATTCATTCATTGCTGATTCATCTAGAACTGCTTGTTTGTATATAATGCATATTTCATTCATTCATTCATTCATTCATTCATTCATTCATTCATTCATTCCATATACAACATCTCTGGTTAGTGTGTGATTGTGTGGTGTGTCACTGTATATAACTTGTAATTATTGAGGGCCGCAAGGGAGATTAGTTCTGTACTAATTGTGTTACCCTCTTGAAATAAAGTCTTTATTATTATTATTATTATTATTATGATGATGATCCAGTCAGTCTGTTTGTGGCCACGGTTTATGGCCCCATCCAGATTGTTTACAATGTCATGGTAAAATTGAACAAGTTGTGTTTCGCAAGACCTTTGACTCCGGAAACCATGTTTACAGTCAGCTAGAATGCTCTCAAAGGCTAAGTGCTTGTTGATGTTGCTTACTAATATATACTCCAGGGTGAAAATTTATTTCTAAATTAAACATTTTAAAGGAAAATCAAAGTACTGACACCACTGGTGGGTTGATTGTCTTTGAGTGGGCCTGGACTTGGAACTGCACTGTTACACATCCGGTACCTTCACCATTTGCTTAAAGGCATTTATTCTTGTAACCGTAGCACACACCGTGTGTTCATAATTGTTTTATTGCTCCTTGTGATATACTGTCTATTGCAGATCAAAGGGTGATTAGTAGCTATTGTTGAATCCCCTGACTGGGGCACTTATGGTGAAAATCAATAATCTACACTTTAGTCAATAGTTAGTAAACTTTTGATTTCCCCAAGAGGCCTTTTACCTGTTGAAGACAGAGGACTTCTCTTAGGGCTACATAATATTATGCATTGAAATGATAGTCCTCAATAATCAAGAATAAATGCCTTTAAAATACAACTAATTACAAGTCGGTTAGCCTAAGTTTAAGTTAATTGGTCAATAATACCTATAATTCAAGGGTTGGTAAGCATGCTGCCGACTCGGAGAGGACATTCCTCTGGAGCAAAAATGAGTACTTATAAAAGTTCTTTGGTGTGTGGACTTAGCAGTGGGCCATAGAGTTGCAATTGCTGGACACACGGGTATTGGGCTGGATGTATACTGGCATAGGAATTGCCACAAATCCATGAACAATACGCCAGAACAAGCAGAGACGCGCTTCATCACATCTCTGTTCTAAGGGTCTCTTTCTTTCTTTCTACTCAGAATCAGAATTATTTACTGGTGACACGTCCTTAGACAGTCCTTCTACTGATACTGCGTCGGTCATATTTGGCCATTACCGCATGTGTACATTACATACACTCCAGGTTTGCAGGATGAAAGCCTACACAGTAATCATGTAATTACGGTAGGGATCTTTAACCTGCATATGGGATGGTTCTCCCTGCACAGAGGGCCTCCAGTTAACGTCCCGATCGATCCGAAGGACGGTGCACTTTATGACATTCATCCCTGCAAATGATGTCAATGGAGCGTGTTCGGACACCGAAATTTAATGGCCGCTGCCGGGGATCGAACCCGGGACCTCTAGCATCAGAGGCAAGTGCACTAACCACTGAGCTATCACGCTCCAATCAAATACATGTATATCAAGCATGGCTGTAACGCTTGACCTTGTGTCATAGTCACTGGTGGTCCAGCAAGCAGCCCTCCGTTGGATTCTTTTCTAAAGTTCTGGGGTAGCTTGGTTTGGGTACACGGGACCCATTTAGGGGCTGTATACTCCATTTAGGGCACCAGAGTATTGTATGCAGTCTCTCTCACCCTGGGTACTTTGGTTTTGATATTCACCACTTACAGGTGTTGCCTTCGGTAATCTACACATTCCTTCGGTAATTGCCTACGGTAATTCGGTATTTCTATGTGTTTTGGCACCTCGGTGCTTTTACAGATCCGTTTGTAAAATCAAATTTGATTGGTCAAAAATAAGTGGTGCTCGGGTAAACAAATATGGCGACCAAAAAAGTGAAAATGCTGTTCAAAAAGTTTAAAATCCTAAAAATCACGTGTTCTCAAACTTAAGAAATACAAATAAATCGACTCATTTGTCGAGCATCAGTTTTTCTTTAAAACTCCATTGTTCTCTTGCTGTCAAAATCTGTCACTCTCTTCAAAACTTCTAAAAAGTTGTGCATTGGCGCTGAAACAAGAAAAGAAACGACTAACCAGTCATGTTTAAGAACGAGTATCAGGTAAGCTGTAGAATATGACATATGTAGATCCAGGCAAGGACGTGTAACAAGGATAATGGAATGGTTTGGCTCAGTTAATGTGAGAATGGGTGAAGAATCAGCATTCCAACAGATGACCTTGTTCCCCAAAATTAAGTAGGCTAACAAATCACATGATGCCTGGAGCATGGGCGTCTGACGTAACATCAATGCAATAAATCGGCTGATCAAGAGAGCTAAACGCCCTATTTTTGCATACGCTCACTGTCGGGCATTTTGGGTAGGGTGGGTGACTTTTTAAAGTATTGTATTTGCTCTGAACCTCAGAGGCCCATGCATGGAGACTCCGAGAATCGTAGCTCAGTAGTTAGTGCACCTGCCTATCATGCTAGAGGCACCTGGTTCAATTTCCGGCATGGCCCCCGCCCATCGCGGCTTGAAGGAACAGATGGGCTGCATGATGCTTCCACGTAGAGCTGAAACGGACCCACACACGAGTACTGGTAAACGGCTAAGAGAATCTAAGCCTGCCCAGGCAAAGTGGTGTTAGTCGGACCGTCCGTGCTTATTGGTTTCATTGGGCGACAGGGCTTGAGATGTCATTTCATCCCAATGTCTGGGAAACATCGCACAAAATTGGAAGCAAGTCTCCAAAATGACCTATACAGTGTTGACGAGGATTTAAGCCTGCACAGGCAAAGCGATGGGATAAACCATATTGGTTTCATTGGGTGGCAGGGCTTGAGATGTCATTTCATCTCAGTGTCGGGTAAAAGTCCCACAAAATTGGAAGCAAGTCTCAAAAAGGACCTATACAGCATTGACAGGGACGTTAAACCTCAAATTAAACAAAACAAAATCAATTCCCGGCAACGCTAATAAAATCACTTTGTCCGAACATGCTCCACTAGCATCACTTGCAGGGAAGGTTATCACTTAAAAGCCCTATGGATGAGGGCTGGATGAGCATATTTAGAATTTTGATGTGACCTCCCCTGGAGCGAGTCCATGGGTGGCACCCAGGGGTCAAAAATCTAACAGAGTGGATATATGCGATGATTCAAAAATTACAACAGAGGTGTGAATTCATACTAAGCTCCAGACATTACGAAAACACACCTGTACAAATACATTGTAAATTTTATTGCCGAAAAAAACTAAACTTTTACATGAAAAATTGTGATATTCTTCTCAGAAATATAGATTGTGGGTACTCGTTAGAACCACCTCATAGAGGCAGTTCTATGAGTACCCGCAATCAGTGGCAATCTATATTTAAGAGCAGAAATAAGAAAAAATTGTTTACCCCTGTAAACCCCATTTTTTCTATATAAAAGTGGGGTTTGAGGAGGTAAAAATTATATAGGTGTTTTTATGATGTAAGAGGGTGTTTCTAAATTTTATTTTTCTTATTTCTGCACAAAAACCTATGTTGTGTCGTTAGAAGGGCCTCAACAAGGTGCTTTTAATGAGTGCCTATATCATATTTTTCGTGAAGAAATAAGTCAAATATTATGTGGATATTATCTCTTATCTGATGCTATGAAATTTAACCCATTGGCAATATAGGATTTCACAATCCATACATCTCATCATGAAAACACGCCTCCATAGCTTTGACTAGGGCTGGCTAATCGGAGCTGAAAAGATAATCGATTATTAGTCGTGTCATTGCGATCGATCATTAGTAATCGCTACGGTTTTTGCCATAATTTTACCTGTCTGGCTTTCTGACTGAGCATGACTCTTACCATGTATGTTGCACCTTACCACATGTATATATGAACATACAGGCCTGAGCAAACAGTGTAGACCCAGATGAGACGCCGCATAATGCGGCGTCTCATCAGGGTCTGCACTGTTTGCCACACATCCAGCTATTTTAGGCATAACTTTTGAGTAGTTAATTGTACCTATCAAGAAATCAATTAAAAGCAAATCAGAAATGATAATCATTTTTGTGGAATTTATCGATCAATTAATCGTTTATACGATTAATTGTGTCAGCCTTATTCACAATCCATAATTTTTATCTCATCATGAAAACATGCCTATATAACTTTGACCCCCTTGAACCCCACTTTTACAGTATATAGTAAAACTGGAGTTTACATGGGTAAACCTTACTTTTCTTATTTCTGCTCTAAAATATAGATTGTGGGTACTCGTTAGAACCACCTCAATAATGTGGTTCTAATGAGTACCCACAATCTATATTTTTGAGCAGAAATAAGAAAAATATCACATATTTTCATCTTAAAGTTTTTTTTTCAGCAGTAAAGTTTACAATGCATTTATATAGGTGTGTATTCCTATCCTTTCAGGGTGGTTCATATTTTGAGATATTCAGTCCCCAGCAGAAGGAGGGAACTGCACAGTGGAAGGTCACAGGAGTTGCTAAAAAGGTAAGAAGGATTTAATTTACGGTTGCACTTGCCGATTTGTGTTTAGCTCTTGTTGTGTGGTCAGGTAAAATATACTGTGCTTGCCGGTCTTAGTAGGTCTGCTGATGTGCCGTAACTTAATTTCTGTTTCCATCAGCACAGTCTGCTACATGTATGTAAAACTCAACCAACGAAAAGTGATATTGCATGCTATTGCACGATGACATTGGGTTTCCAACAGTTTAACCCTTATCCTGCTGTTCCGGACAAGGACATTGACAACCTCTATCTTTAGAAGCCTCTGTGGTGTAGTGGTTACGCTACTCGCCTTGTAAACCAGGTGTCACAGGTTGATCCCAGACTTTCGGCTGAGTCTTTAAACCAAGGTCCCGTCTCCGTATGACCTTAGCTGTGGGTGAGATGTAAAACTCAAACACTCACTCACTCAACCGCTATCTTTGCAAACAGTGTAGATCCAGATCAGATGGCTTCTGAAGAATCAGGATCTACACTGTTTGACATTCAGTTTTATGAATGTGTAGGGATAAATTACATCAAGTAATCTGATTGGTTCAAAGTCAGAAATGGGTGTGGCTAAATTGATTATTCAGCAGGATAAGGGTTTTATACAGAATATACTATGACAATTTTTTTATGAGGTGTCCCATTACCTACGCAAGTGCATAATAATTGGAGTTGACAAAATTATTATTATTATTTTTTTAGCTCACCAGAGCCGAAGGCTCCGAGGGAGCTTATAGGATAGGCAGTTGTCCGTCGTCGTCGTATGTCTGGCGTCAACACTTTTAAACATCTTCTCCTCTGAACCCACCGGGCAGATTGGGCCCAAATTTTATCTGTAGCATCCTTGGGCTGGGGGATTGAAAGTTTGTGTATTTTATGAAAATCGGCTCATTAGTTTGGTTGCTATGGCAACTTAGAGTTTCCATAGACTTATAATGGGGAAAATTGAAAAATGGCATTTACTGCCAAGTCATTGCAGATATTTTGACAAAACTTTTATAGAAATGTTTCTTAAGTAAACTTCTCTCAGCCATATGCATTTATGCCAACCTGAAGGTCCCATAGGTTGTGCTGGGGCCATGCCCCACCCCCTCCATTTCATAAAAGACCATATATCTCAGAAACCATTCAGATTTCGACCCCTAAACCATATATATTCTTGTTCCTATTGATAAGACACATTCAGTAACACCAACCTTGGGGTCCTCAGGGATGTGCCGAGATCATGCCCCACCCCCTCCCCTTAATAAAAGGCCCAATATCTCGGAAACCATTCAGATCCCCACCCCTAAACCATATATATTCTTGTCCCTTATGATAAGACCCATTCAGTGACACCAACCTGGGGGTCCCCAGGGATGTGCTGGGGCCATGCCCTACCCCCTCCATTTCATACTATCACAATATCTCGGAAACTCTACAGATGGCCACCCCTATACCATATATATTCTTGTTCGTTATGATAAGACACATTCATTGACACCAACCTGGGAGTCTCCCGGGGCCTTGCCCCACCCCTCCACTTCACAAAGGCCTTATATCTCAGAGAATGTTCTTAGCCCCACCCTAAACCATATATATTCATCTTTCTTATGATAAGACGCATTCAGTGACACCAACTTGGGAGTCCCCGGGGCACGACCAGGCCATGCCCCACCGCTTTACTTCATTAAAAGCCATATATCGCAGAAATAGTTCAGATCCCCACCCCTAAACCATATACTTGTTCCTTATGATAAGACTCGTTCAGTCACACCAACCTGGGGGTCTCTTTGTGCTGAGGCAATGTGCCCCGCCCTTCCACTTCATAAAAGGCTTTATATTTCAGAAACCATTCTAATCCCCACCCCATATTCATAAATGTTCTTGTTCCTTATTATTAGCACACCTACTGTAGGGGGTTCCACAGGGGCCATTCCTATCCTTTCCACTTCATAAAAGGGCCTCAAATCTCCGAAACCGTTCAGATTCCCAGCACTAAACCATATATATACTTGGTCCTTATGATAAGACACATTTAGGGACAACAATTTGGGCTTTCCTGGGATCAACAGGGCATGCCCCAACCCCTCCACTGTTTAAGAGGCCTTACAGATCCCCACTGCTAAACCGTATATATTTTTGTTTCTTATGATATGACACATTTAGTGATACCAACCAGGGCTCCATTGGGTCCATGCCCCACCCCCTCTACTTCTCAGATACTGAGACCACATGGGTGCTCATTTGGGCATGGGGGTTCATTTGGTAGATTTAAATGATATCATGTTAAAATACATGGCTGCCATTGGGCAGTGCCCACCTGAGCTCTGGTGAGCATAGTGGCCCATGGGCCTCTTGTTTTTTTTTTTGGCATATACATATCTACCATATACATGTATATTGTGTCTTTGAATGTGAAATGTATAGGGTAAGCAAGAATCACTCTAAGGAGATATTACTGTAATCATCCTAAGTATTGGGACAGATAGGCCGAAGCAAACAGTGCAGACCAGATCAGACTGCTCCTGTCTGATCAGGGTCTACACTGTTTGCCATTCTATCTGTACCTTTTGGACTCCTTCCTGGATCATGAAACAAAATTGGCTTTAGCCTTTTCCATTATGGTCCTAATGTGTTTGCTGTTTGGGCCATTGAAGTTTGATTGTACTTACATGTAGTAAAAAGACTAGCAGGGGCTAGGATCCGTTACTTCATTACTTGTGACGGCCATAAGTGTCAACCCATTTTGGATGTTTTCAGAATTTTCCTTTTTGTATTGACACATTTTCAGTATTGTCAACATAAAAATCCCTACTTCTGCCCCTCCTCTGATCATCTTATCAAACCACAGGCGCTTGAAGTTTGGTCCATCAAACGTGCTGAAAATGTCCAAATACAAAAGCTCTAGAAGCAATTTCAAAGAAATTGCCAGGTGTGCAAGCGCTATTTCGGAGCCATTGCGCCTCTGACTTCCGCAACACCGCAGCAAATGTTGCACGGCAACGTCATGAACGTCAAAGTATTCGATGGAAACTTGACGAAATGGCTTACTGTCACTTTTGTTTTTGGACATTATGAATTATTTATGGACAGAACTTCAAGCTCCTGTGATCAAACCAGCAAATCTTCCATTTTCGAAGGATAGATTTTCATTTCCTTGAGATACCTGCCCAGCACTAAACAAGCATTTTTTGCCTCAGAAGCATTACAAGAAGTTCTGTATTTATACAAATCTGGCCGACAGTGACATTTCTTGTCCAGAACGGTTCCACAAATATGGCCGACAGTGACAGTTCTTGTCAAGAACTGTTCCCCAAATATGGCCGACAGTGACAGTTCTTGTCAAGAACTGTTCCACAAATATGGGCGACAGTGACAGTTCTTGTCCAGAACAGTTCCACAAATATGGCCGACAGTGACAGTTCTTGTCAAGAACTGTTCCACAAATATGGCCTTCATTGACAGTTCTTGTCCAGAACTGTTCCACAAATATGGCCGACAGTGACAGTTCTTGTCAAGAACTGTTCCACAAATATGGCCGACAGTAACAGTTCTTGTCCACAAATATGGCCGACAGTGACAGTTCTTGTCCAGAACTGTTCCAAAAATATGACCGACAGTTCTTATAAAGCACTTTTCCACAAATATGGTCAAAAGTGACAGTTCTTGTCAAGAACTATTCCACACATATGGCCGACAGTGACAGTTCTTGTCCAGAACTGTTCCACGAATATGACCGACAGTGACAGTTCTTGTCAAGAACTTTTCCACAAATATGGCCGACATTGACAGTTCTTGTCAAGAACTGTTCCACAAATATGGCCGACAGTAACAGTTCTTGTCAAGAACTGTTCCACAAATATGGCCGACAGTGACAGTTCTTGTCAAGAACTTTTCCACAAATATGGCCGACAGTGACAGTTCTTGTCAAGAACTATTCAACAAATATGGCCGACAGTGACAGTTCTTTAACTGTTCTACAAATATGGCCGACAGTGACAGTTCTTGACAAGAACTGTCACTGTCAGCCATATTTGTGGAAATACACACAGCACATGTCTAGAAAAGAACTGGGTACCAGTAAATTTTTTCAGTTCCAGTTTGCCAAATCGCAACAAAACACCATAACTTGTTTTCATTTTTCTTTTACATATCAAAAACATTTCTCATCCTTCCAATGCAAATCAGTTTAATCAGAATTATTTTACAACCATACCTACTCAAATTACTGAATTTCATGATTTTTATGCCCCCGCATCATATGATGCCGGGGGCATATAGTTTTTGGGTTTTCCGTACGTGCGTACATGTGTACGTCCGTCTGTACGTGTGTGTGTACCTACGTACGTACGTACGTACATGATCCTGTAATCTCAGGTTAAAGTTTTTGTAACAGGTAGAGCCTGAACTTTTAGAACTCATATTTTCCTAACCATTTGATGGAACTGGTTCATCTTTGGTATGATGATAGATATAGGTCCAAAGTTTTATTAAGCAATACCCCCACCCATGCCTGTGACCTCAAGGTCAAGGTCACAGACTTAGAAATTTTCAATGTTAAAGACTCAGGTTAAGGTTTTTGTAACAGGTAGACTTGAACATTTTAGAACTCATATTTTCCAAACCATTTGATGGAATTGGTTCATATTTGGTATGATTATAGATATAGGTCCAAAGTTTTATTCAGCGATACCCCCACCCATGGCCTCAAGGTCAAGGTCATGGACTTAGAAATTTTCCGTGTTAAAGACTCCAGTTAAGGTATTTGTACCTGGTAGAACCTGAACTTTTATGATGGCTTTGGTTCATATGATGATATATATAGGTACAATGTTTTATTCAGCAATACCCCCACCCATGCCTATGACCTCAAGGTCAAGGTCACAGACTTAGACAATTTTAATGTGAAAGATTTTAAAGAGCTCAAATTTTCCAAACTATATTATGGATTTGGCTTATGTATGCTATGATGATAGATGCAGGTCCAAATGTTTATTTGGCAATACCCCCACTCATGCCTATGGCTTCAAGGTCAAGGTCACAGACTTAGAAATTTTTAATTAGATATTTTAAGAGTTGATATTTTCCAAATCGTGCGATGGATTGAGTTGATATTTGGTATGATGTTAGATACCAGTCCATTTTATTCAGCGATACCCCCACCCATGTCCATGACCTCAAGGTCAAGGTCACAGACTTAAAAATTTTTAATTATCCCCTCGCACAACATAGCTCTAGCATCTATATTTCTTCACTGATTTCAATATAACTTCACACAAATGTGCCTTATGACAATATCTCGAGCGAGTTTGACTTTCAAGGTCATGACCTCAAGGTCAAGGTCACTGTGGCTATTTTTAGAAAAACTTTGTCATCGCTCTAGCGCTTACATTTTTTCACCAATTCAATATAACTTCACACAAATGTTCCTTATGACAATATCTATAGCGAGTTCCACTTTCAAGGTTAAGGTCACTGTGGCTATTTTTAGAAAAACTTTGTCATCGCTCTAGCGCTTACATTTCTTCACCGATTTCAATATAACTTCACACAAATGTTCCTTATGACAATATCTCTAGCAAGTTCCACTTTCAAGGTCAAGGTCACTGTGGCTATTTTTAGAAAAACTTTGTCATCGCTCTAGTGCATACAATTCTTCACTGATTTCAATATAACTTCACACAAATGTTCCTTATGACAATACCTCGAGCGAGTTCGAGTTTCAAGGTCAAGGTCACTGTGGCTATTTTTAGAAAAACTTTGTCATTGCTCTAGCGCTTACATTTTTTCACCAATTTCAATATAACTTCTCACAAATGTTCCTGATGACAAGGTCACACACTTAGAAAATTTTGTTGCAACTTGGATTTTCGGGGTGAGGCGGGGCCCTTGGCGGGGGCATCTGTGTCGTCTGGACACATTTCTAGTTCCTTTTGGTATTACAGTAAATAAAAATGTAGGTTGATGCCTAAGTGAAGCGAAAAAATTAGCTGTGTTTCTACTTACATGCTGAAAAAAGTTTTGGTCGGTAGGTAGGAGAAACTTTTTTTTATTATGCCCCCGCATCATATGATGCCGGGGGGCATATAGTTTTTCGGTTTTCCGTACGTGCGTACATGTGTACGTCCGTCTGTACGTGTGTGTGTACGTACGTACGTACGTGATCCTGTAACCTCAGGTTAAAGTTTTTGTAACAGGTAGAGCCTGAACTTTTAGAACTCATATTTTCCTAACCATTTGATTGAACTGGTTCATCTTTGGTATGATGATAGATATAGGTCCAAAGTTTTATTAAGCAATACCCGCACCCATGCCTGTGACCTCAAGGTCAAGGTCACAGACTTAGAAATTTTCAGTGTTAAAGACTCAAGTTAAGGTTTTTGTAACAGGTAGACTTGAACATTTTAGAACTTAAATTTTCCAAACCATTTGATGGAATAGGTTCATATTTTGTATGATTATAGATATAGGTCCAAAGTTTTATTCAGCGATACCCCCACCCATGCCCATGGCCTCAAGGTCAAGGTCATGGACTTAGAAATTTTCCATGTTAAAGACTCCAGTTAAGGTATTTGTACCTGGTAGAACCTGAACTTTTATGATGGCTTTGGTTCATATGATGATAGATATAGGTACAATGTTTTATTCAGCAATACCCATACCCATGCCTATGACCTCAAGGTCAAGGTCACAGACTTAGACAATTTTAATGTGAAAGATTTTAAAGAGCTCAAATTTTCCAAACTATATTATGGATTTGGCTTATATATGCTATGATGATAGATACAGGTCCAAATGTTTATTTGGCAATACCTCCACTCATGCCTATGGCTTCAAGGTCAAGGTCACAGACTTAGAAATTTTTAATTAGATATTTTAAGAGTTGATATTTTCCAAATCGTGCGATGGATTGAGTTGATATTTGGTATGATGTTAGATACCTGTCCTTTTTATTCAGCGATACCCCCACCCATGCGGCATGAGCTCAAGGTCAAGGTCACAGACTTTTACAAATTTTTAATTATCCCCTCGCACAACATAGCTCTAGCGTCTATATTGCACGACCCGCAGAAAAAGCGACCGACTGAAGTCGGTTTTCTAAGAGTGCCCTAAAATCACCGTGTCATTCTGTCATTCGGTCATTCTGTCAGTCTGTCTGTCCGTCCGTAACCCGTTTGTGAAAATTGGTGATAGTGACTTAACCGCTTAGAATATTTAAACAATTTTTGGCATACTGATAGATATCAATGAGATCTAACCAATGAACTTGAGAAATATAACATTCCATTTAGTATAGCCTCGCCGAGGCGAAAAATGTGAAAATTTTCGAACTGCTTCTGCTCGGAAACCGTTGGGCCGATTGAAGTCAAATTTCATATGGAGCCTCTATGGGATGGGGGAAACCAAAATTTGCTTATGGGGTCCAGGTCACATGACCAAAATGGCCGCCAAGCCATATATGGTCTGTCTGTCTGTCCGTCCGTAACCCGTTTGTGAAAATTGGTGATAGTGACTTAACCGCTTGGAATATTTCAACAATTTTTGGCATACTGATAGATATCAATGGGATCTAACCAATGAACTTGCGAAATATTACATTCTATTTAGTATAGCCTCGCCGAGGCGAAAAATCCGTAACCCGTTTGTGAAAATTGGTGATAGTGACTTAACCGCTTGGAATATTTAAACAACTTTTTGGCATACTGATAGATATCAATGAGATCTAACCAATGAACTTGCGAAATATTACATTCAATTTAGTATAGCCTCGCGGAGGCGAAAAATGTGAAAATTTTCGAACTGCTTCTCCTCGGAAACCGTTGGGCCGATTGAAGTCAAATTTCATATGGAGCCTCTATGGGATCGGAAAACCAAACTTTGCTCATGGGGTCCAGGTCACATGACCAAAATGGCCGCCAAGCCATATATGGTCTGTCTGCCTGTCCGTCCGTAACCCGTTTGTGCAAATTGGTGATAGTGACTTAACCGCTTGGAATATTTAAACAATTTTTGGCATGCTGATAGATATCAATGAGATCTAACCAATGAACTTGCGAAATATTACATTCCATTTAGTATAGCCTTGCAGAGGCGAAAAATCCGTAACCCGATTGTGAAAATTGGTGAAAGTTACTTAACCGATTGGAATATTTAAACAATTTTTGGCATACTGATAGATATCAATGAGATCTAACCAATGAACTTGCGAAATATTACATTCCATTTAGTATAGCCTCGCCGAGGCGAAAAATGTGAAAATTTTCGAACTGCTTCTGCTCGGAAACCGTTGGGCCGATTGAAGTCAAATTTCATATGGATCCTCTATGGGATGGGGGAAACCAAACTTTGCTCATGAGGTCCAGGTCACATGACCAAAATGGCCGCCAAGCCATATATGGTCTGTCTGTCTGTCCGTCCGTAACCCGTTTGTGAAAATTGGTGATAGTGACTTATCCGCTTGGAATATTTAAACAATTTTTGGCATACTGATAGATATCAATGAGAGCTAACCAATGAACTTGCGAAATATTACATTCCATTTAGTATAGCCTTGCCGAGGCGAAAAATGTGAAAATTTTCGAACTGCTTCTTCTCGGAAACCGTTGGGCCGATTGAAGTCAAATTTCATATGGAGCCTCTATGGGATGGAGGAAACCAAAATTTGCTCATGGGGTCCAGGTCACATGACCAAAATGGCCGCCAAGCCATATATGGTCTGTCTGTCTGTCTGTCCGTCCGTAACCCGTTTGTGAAAATTGGTGATAGTGACTTAACCGCTTGGAATATTTAAACATTTTTTGGCATACTGATAGATATCAATAAGATCTATATAACCAATGAACTTGCAAAATATTACATTCCATTTAGTATAGCCTCGCCGAGGCGAAAAATGTGAAAAGTTTCGAACTGCTTCTCCTCGGAAACCGTATGGCCGATTGAAGTCAAATTTCATATGGAGCCTCTATGGGATGGGGATAATTAAAATTTGCTCATGGGGTCCAGCTGACGTGACCAAAATGGCCGCCAAGCCATATATGGTCTGTCTGTCTGTCCGTCCGTAACCCGTTTGTGAAAATTGGTGATAGTGACTTAACCGCTTGGAATATTTAAACAATTTTTGGTATACCGATAGATATCAATGAGATCTAACCAATGAACTTGCGAAATATTATATTCCATTTAGTATAGCGTCGCAGAGGCGAAAAATGTGAAAGTTTTCGAACTGCTTCTCCTCGGAAACCGTTGGGCCGATTGAAGTCAACTTTCATATGGAGCTTCTATGGGATGGGGGAAACCAAAATTTGCTCATGGGGTCCAGGTCACATGACCAAAATGGCCGCCAAGCCATATATGGTAAACACCCTTCAAAAATAGTCTTCTCCGAACCACTGGGCAGATTTCCACGAAACTTGATAAATAGCATCTGGGATGTAGGCCCATCATAAATTGCTAAAATGCTGACCCTGGGTTGACCTTGACCTTCTTTGTGCCTAGGTCAAACTTTGACACATATGCTTTTGTATTGGAAAATGTGAGCATGCATTTTATCTTGCAAACGATTAAGAATACAGTACTAAAGTATAAGATATATTTCTGCTCCTTACGATAAGGCGAATTTATTGGGGGAACCGTTTTAGGTCCAGGTCACATGATCAAAATGGCCGCCATACCCATATATGGTAACACTCATAAAGCTAAAAGCATCCGGCGGGTCGTGCACTTCAGCTGAAGCACTGGTTTCTTCACTGATTTCAATATAACTTCACACAAATGTTCCTTATGACAATATCTCGAGCGAGTTTGACTTTCAAGGTCAAGGTCACTGTGGCTATTTTTAGAAAAACTTTGTCATCGCTCTAGCGACTACATTTCTTCACTGATTTCAATATAACTTCACACAAATGTTCCTTATGACAATACCTCGAGGGAGGTCGACTTTCAAGGTCAAGGTCACTGTGGCTATTTTTAGAAAAACTTTGTCATTGCTCTAGAGCTTACATTTTTTCACCAATTTCAATATAACTTCTCACAAATGTTCCTGATGACAAGGTCACACACTTAGAAAATTTTGTTGCAACATGGATTTTCGGGATGAGGCGGGGCCCTTGGCGGGGGCATCTGTGTCGTCTGGACACATTTCTAGTTATCTTACTTTTTCTCCTGGAAAAAAAAAGGGTCTGGCCTGTATTTTTTATGTTTTTGTACATGTTTTTTGTTGATAAAATTGTAATGTTGAGACTTGCACTGTGTATCATAATTCATTTAAGATGCTCAAAAAAGTCAGCTATGTATTTTGGAAGGTACTAAATGCCCAAAACTACAAAAATGTACTTAAAACACGAAATTATTACCATAAGAAAATTCAAAGACAACACTGGGTAGGGTCGGAAATTGAAAATGGTTGGGTCGGTGTTTTAATTTTTATTTTGTTCTTTTATTGATAAAAATAGTAGAGTCTGGGGGGTCTGAAACAGAGTCGGTCGAGTTAGCGGAAACACAGCTATTTTTTTTTTAAGGCCTGATCACCTGCAAAGAGGTAATGAATTGCAGTTTAGGCATAACTTCTATGGACTAATTTCAGGCATATGACAAGGAGGTGAAAAGTTATGTTTACACACTAGAAGGTGCACCTGCCACTACTAAGATGCAGTTACCAAAAGACCCTAGACAGACATGTAAGTATATGTACCGTTACAATCCTAAACAATTGGCCACCTCAAGGACTAGTTGTAATTTCTCTGAAAATTTTAACAAGTTTGTTTTGCGATTCCAGGAAGGAGCCAAAAAGAGGTGACAGAATGGCAAACTGTGTAGACCCTGATCAGACTCCTTCAGGAGCAGTCTGATCTGGGTCTGCACTGTTTGCAGGAGCAGTCTGATCTGGGTCTGAACTGTTTGCCTAGACCTACCCAATCCCAATGCTTAGGATCATTACGGTAGTCCAACAACATTGACATTATTAAGATATTGTATCGTCCTGTAATGTATTTTGACGCACATCTAATTTGACGCACCTACATGTTTCTTCCTATTCTTGGACTTACAGAAGCTAATTTGCAATACCTCCTCATCATTTTGGTAGAACAACATCAGAGTGTCACATCCAGGTGATTTATGAGAAATTTGAGGATTGTCCTGGAAAATTACAACAGTTTTATCCTGACTGCTCAAATCTTTAAGAGAAATCCATAAGGCACTATTTTCCTCAAATTGAAGCATAAAAATTTAAAAACCAACAGGTGCATCTGAAACAAGCCATGTTTTCTGTGTTATAGTGTCACCTGTTGCATTAGTTCACATGCAATTTGTTTCAATGAATTGCTAGTGTATACAAATTTGTACTTTTCAAACTAATATAACGTCTTATATAAAAATACGTTGGAACTGGAAGAAGAGAAACTTGTGAAATAATTTTCTGTGTGTTTGTATGTTGCCAAGTGTAAAGAATTCCAAGAAAATTTTTGTCAATGATAATGAACAATCTATTAATGAAAATACTGACGCAGACCTTTGGTATATTACTCAATGCAAGCAAGAGAAACAAGCACCGCAACTTCCCTACCCACTGAAACAAGGACATATAAATGGCAGCCATTTGCAAAATAGGATAAGATTATTTAAATTCTTTCAGGTGTCAAACAACAGTTATTCTTGTCATTTTATTTTGTTTTTACAAACAAATAAAGATCTCTGAACATAGTCCTGGTATTATTGTTGAACTTAAATAATTATCTTCCAAGAAAAATGGCAGATTGTCAGGTGCGTCATTTCTTATGACTGTTAGCCTAAATGACAGTCACCATGGTGCTCCTTTTTCACCTATAATTTCTACAAAGACAGTTCATGCATAAATATTTAAATGATATACAAAGATTTGCTAGAAGTCCATGTATGTCTTGCACAAAACTGATGTACTGGGAGTTGCAAGTTAAATTTATTACACATCAACTAATGCTTAAGTGCGTCAAAACCCATGAGTCTAGGCTATATTTATACTCAAACAAAATACAGGCCTCCTAGCAAAACCTATAAAACCTATAATTTTGTGGCAAACCTATAAAACCTTTATTTTGTTCATAAAACCTATAAAAAGCCTTATTTTCATGAAAAAAAAACATATATTTTTCACTTTTTGAACCTTCTTGCGACTCAACCCTAAATTTTCTTCAAAATGCACTACTATTTTTTACTTTTTAGTCTCATAAAAAGTGATGAAAACTGTCAAGAAATTGTATTTTTTTCCTCGCTCGACTTTGTAAAATTTAGATCAACTTTATCTGAGTAATTGTGGCACAAAAAATCATCAAATATTTTTTCTTCAGTTTTAAATCTTTATGTAAGTTTGGAAAACTCTTTTTATACCCCCGCAAACGAAGTTTGAAGGGGGTATATAGGTGTCAGCTTGTCGTCTGTCCGTTACAAATCGTCTGTCGTCGGTTCGTTACAAAAAACTTTAACATTGCTCATAACTTCCTTATTCTTTGACCGTTTTCTATAATATTCACACACCACACACCTTGCCACTAGTACTTAAGATTGATATACACAAACCTGACCTTGACCTTTACGTTGACCTTCCTCAAGGTCAAATACTTGTAAAAATTTGTCGGTAGCGGGGGTATAATTGGCGCCCGTTAGGCAGCAGCTCTAGTTTAACCTGTATTTTTATTGAAAAACCTGTAAATAACCTACATGTATATTTTGAGTAAGAAGAACCTATATAAAAACCTATATTGTCAAAGTGGGCCACTAGGAGGCCTGAAAATATATAGACTGTCTTACACTAGTGGTCATTTCAGCCTCTGGCAAGTTTCATAAACTTCATATAAATTTAGTACAAGTGTAAAATTCTGTTTATTACATGTATATAACAATTTTTTATCATATGATGTCACATCTGAGCATGTAATAAGGCCATTCGGTAATCCACTTGTGGATTAAATATGCAAATTAGCTGGATATGCCCCTTAACATTGTGGCATTCTTAAGAAAGCTACATTTAATGATGGCGGAAAATTGACATTTTTGTCAAAAATTGTTAATATAATGAACTTAAAATGTTATATGATAAACAGAATCTTGCATTCATGCTCATGTATATTAAATTTATTCACCTCCTTAAGGAAAAAGAATAATATGCTCGGTGAAGCCTCGCATTTTATACCTTTTCCTCAACTTGTATAATAAATTCAATAATACATGAACACTCATGTATGGTCCTCTATGTCAGCAATTTGTTTAACTCGTTGATCCCTTTCCCTCAACTCGTTTATCAAATTCAATAATACATGAACTCTCATGTAAGATCCTTCATGATCCGGCAAGCAGTCCAAAAGGTGCAGACAGAATGGCAAACAGTGAAGAGCCTGATCAGACTGCTACTGAAGGAGCAGTCTGATCTAGGTCTGCACTGTTTCCTAAGGCCTGTCTGTCCCAATACTTAGGATCATTATGGTATGTTTAAAGCCTCCATGATCTAGTGGGTAAGATTGTGACTCTTAATCATTAGGTCTCTCAACATTGTGGCTCAAGCCTTGCTTGGTCACATGTGAGACACATGTAACACTATAAGAATCTTATATGGGTGTGAGGGGTGGATGGAAAAATCCGTCCTGAGGGTCACTGTTCGGCATCACGAGGCTTGCCGAGTGATGCCGGACAGTGATCCCGAGGGAAGGATTTTTCTATCCACCCCTCACACCCATATTGGATTCTTTTTCTTGCATACCTTCCATTTCTATTGCGAATTTTTAATGCTGCTGTCACTTCGGTTACCGGCGTCCACCATTTTGTGATGACACAACAGGAATGTTTAGTGACGTCACGCATTACGCCGCCGCACATGAGGTTGTAATCAACCAGTGCATTTATCAAACACACGATTATATTCGATTTGGGGTCGGAACACCAGGGTCAGAACATAGATTTCTATCCCTGGGTAAAATCACGGATTTCCTTGTCTGGTGTGCAAGAAACCAAGTTCTGCAGCGGAAAGTCTGGTGGCTTTTCTCCAAGTACTCTGGTTTGAGCCCGCCTCTGATTAATGATCGGCTCGAAATAAGTGAAATAATCTTGAAAGGGCTGTTAAACTAGAACAGCAAAAAACACTATATGCGTATCTTGCCACATTTTGTAATAACAGCTTGGTGCTTGTTTTTGCAGTACAACTGGTTCAAAGGTATCTTATAGTACAGTTGGCTCTAAAGAAAGGATTAGACTTCTCAATGGAGTTGGGGTGAGTGTTTATGTTTATCAAGCCTCATATTTTTCAGGCATTTGCAGGATTTCAGGCTTTTCGAGCTTGATTTCAGGCTTTTGGTTTTGATTCTTGTGCCTATAGCCTGTTTAAAAGACTATTTAACCGTTATCCTTCTAAATAAATTTATTAACCCACACTCATTTCTTACTGTAAGTCAACCAATATACCAGATACTTGATATTTTCACAAACTGCATTTCAGACAGTGTAGATCCTGATCAGATGGCTTCTGATCTGGATCTACACTGTTTGCAAAGGTAATAGTTGTGTCTTGTTCAGCAGAATAAGTGTTGAAGCTGCAAAATCGGGGCTTTCAGGCATGGAAAAGCGTGGTCACTACAAGGCCTGGTTTATATGTTGAATTGTCCCAGAATCTTATGTCTTTGATATAGTGGGAGTCCATTTCAAAGGGTTGATTTTATTTCTTCTAGATTTCTGATTGCAAAAGCAATTAATTTTTAACCCAAAATAACACTTTTAAATACATGTACTGTTATGTCCGAATTTTCATTTCAGGTTTGCAGATCTTGGCCACAGTAAGAGAAGAGTGTTTTTCTCAACAGCCCAGAAGGATGTACAGATCACACCTCTGCATGCTAAAATACCTCTCAAAATTGTTAGGATAGGCATTGTATGTATCCTTTAAACAGTTCCGAGACAGTTCATCGACAAGACAGTTCACCAACACAGTTGAAGACAGTTCACCGACATAGTTGAAGACAGGTCGATGGCACATTTGACGACAGTTTTTCTTAGATAGGAATATTGCTACACCCGGACCTCGTTATAGCACGATTCGTTACAGCACGAATTCGGATATAACACGGTTTTGGTTTGGACCCCAAATTTTCCCCAACCAACATTTATAAATATTATCCAAGGATTGTATCAGATTTTAAGCACAACAATTTTATTATCCTCTCACTTTTGACTGCGGTAATACGGCAGCTAACACAGTAGCTAACACGGTTTATAACGGTACTTTTTGATATTTATTGCAGGCCTCCAGCAGAGTTGAATATACAGTATATAAACTTGTTTAGCTTGACACGCATGATAAACATGAACTGCCATCGGCACAATCAAAAGTGTTGGCTTAGTGAGATAAAGAGATTAAAGAATTCAGTTACGCAACCGGAAAAAAATATTTATCACGCTCTGTTAAGGATCACTGCTCAGCAGAAATTTTAAACATGGATGCAGACGATGTGATCGGTCAACTGCAATAAAACTCATTTTCTAGAGCCGCATGTAAAAGAAAGTCAAATTTATTCAAGCTTAAAAGCAAATGATAAAACATATTCAAGATCGATTTTCGCGGTAAGAAAATCATTCAAAAACCATGTGCGCCATTAAAAATCGTTTCAAATGGCTAAAATATTAAGGGTAAGACATTTCAAGGGAAGTAATTCAAATTTCTTGTAAGTGTTGATCATTGTCCGGTTCCGAACCCTAACTGGTAATTTCACCATTGAAATGTATTAACGGTACGGTTGTTCGTTACGGTTCTGGACGCTCAGTAACAACAAAGTTAGCCGGGAACCAGCTATCAAAATGGCGTTTTTGTAAATCTACGTTAAATACTCACTGTATTTTGTTTCCTGTTTTACTGTTGCTTGTACTTGTCCAAGGCCGGGGAGTCCTTAATGAGAATGGGTTGACGTAGGTAATCCATGTTGATAACGGGGTTGTAGGATGTATTCATTGTCGACAACGGGTTGTAGCAGATAGACCATGTTGATAGCAGAAATGATTTGCGCATGGACAAAAAATGTTTTCTTTGAGAATACCCGAACTCTAAACGATTTAGGCGATTTTCGATTCGCGACAAAGTCAGCCTCAGATCTTCAGGATCATCTTTGCGTGCGTAGTTGAGGGTGACATCTCCGACTTCTGCAGTTTTTTTCCTGTTTTCTTCATTGTCTGACATGTCGGACTCCCCTTGCTGATTTGCGCATGGACAGACAAATTATTACGCACTTTAGGTGCGTAATTAGGTCATTACAAAATAGTTCGTTTAACTACAATCATACTCGCTGTCAGATCGGACTATTTCTGGATATAAAACATGGTTTATCAGCTGGTTTCGATTAAAGTGACTTGTTTGACTTGATGGGCCATGGTATTTACTGCCATTGATTAGTTCTAAACACATTTGAGTCGGGAAATACGGTCATGAACCGGACCGCACATCATCTTGTTTGGGAAACTATTGATCACCATTGTGTCAGTGGTTGATCTGTGACAAATACGGTTGGCGTTTATAACACGATTCGGTTAACTAACACGGTCCGTTGGTTGGACCCGGAGTTCCGTGTTATAACGAGGTTGAGGTGTAGATGTACATGTAGAAAATTAAGTGTCCAAAATAGTATGAAGTATTACCTTATGCTTAAATGACTGATTATTTTGACTTTATAAGACCAGGGACGCATTTCAGGGACACTTCACCGACAAACCGTTCTTTAGAATACACATACTTACGTATAGCCGTACAATAGATGTGTTTAGAGAAATTGTTGAATCATCATTTCACAGTTAAAATATTTATTTAATTAACCAGTTGTTTTTCATTTTAACTCATTCTCAGAATTTGTATTCATGAATAAACTTAAGAAAAGTTTGCGGTGAACTGTCTCAAAAATATGTGTCGGTGAACTGTCTCTAAAATGTGTGCCGGTGAACTGTCTCTAAAATGTGTGTAGGTGAAATGTCTCGAAAATGTGTGTCGGTGAACTGTCTCGAAAATGTGTTTTGGTGGACTGTCTTCAAATGTGTCAGTGAACTGTCTCTAAAATGTGTTTCGGTGAACTGTCTTATCAGTGAACAGTCTTGTTCCCATTTAAAGGGAATGGGTACACCTTCAGGGGAGGCAACTCCTGCAAAAGTATTTTTGACTCCCATGTCAAAAGGGGTTAACTCTTAAAGGAAAAAATTTGCTCCTAAGGAGCAAATTCTTTGCTTTAAGTGTAGACCCCTTTTTCAGGGCTTATAGAAAAGTGAACAGGAAGTCCCAAAAGTTGTCTCCCTTTGAAAAATGGCAGAAAAATCTGCTAGGTGTTCCCATTCCCCTTATATATTCATTATGTAACTAAGAACACTACAACCTTTTTTTAACACTATTGTTTGAGTCCAAACTTCAAAGCTGTACTGTTATATATAGATATAGAAAATGTATAGAAATATGACCTTATAACATCCAATGTCAAAACAATGTTGGTTAAACAGCTTCGTTCAATATGAACAATAATGTATTGGTTATATAGAAAAATGACCATTGTTGGTCGGTCATTTTTCTGTTTAATCTATATATCTTTCTTTATTTTTTATCCAACTTTAAACCATGTAAAATGTACAAAAATTTGTTATAATGAATAGTGTTATAAAGAGATTTAAGTGAAGTGTCAATCCTCTTGATGCCAACATTCAATTTAAGTGAAAAACTCATTACAATGACAATATTAACACATTATATACTGTTGGACTCTTCCATTGCTATATGTTGGACAAGTCCATTTGTCATATAAGATGTGTCAGACCTATTTTTTCGTTTTTATTCTATTTTTGACAGAAAATTCTGTTAGCAAATAGTACAGGCTCTGATCAGACGCCACATTCTGCGACGTCTGATCTGGGCCTGCACTGTTTGCCAAGGTACCCCTTTAGGGGTTTCCCGCATGCAAAGGGTTAATTGAACAAACACTTTGGCCAAGATCAGACAGATTAATGGAGATGATCATGATTACTATAATCAGTATTTCAAGAAACAAAATGTTGTGGACAAATGTCCACAACATTTGGCAAGGCGATCTTAGTTTTAACAAATGTCCACAACATTTGGGGAGGCAATTTTTACAAATGTCCACAAAATTTGTTTCTTAAAGTAATCAGGGAAAAAAGGCATTTAATTATCTATTATAATGCTACACCTTATTTCAATTCTTTATTAGGGTCATTTAAGAAATTAATTTTATTTTTCTGCTGTTTGTGAAAGTATGAATGCAGTGGGTTGCCTGCAAAGTAAATGAACCCAAAGGGGTTCATGTAAACTTTGCTAGCCACCCAATGTGTTCATACTTTCATGAACAGCAGAATAATTAAGTTTATTTCTTATATGTATATTCTTTGCTCCTCATCACTAGGCGAAAAAATGCTTACCGTATTCGGGTGTGTATTACCCACATTTGCGTACTACCCGCACCCCCCTTTTTTGCCAAAATCTGGGGGTAAAACTGTTATTCTGTTGTATTACCCGCATGGAACATTTGCTGAAATTTTGGTGGATGCGTAAGTGAGAAAAAGTAAGAATTTGGCCAGCTTTTGTAACACACAACGGAACGCGCGATCGTCTTCAAAAGGCGGGAAAATGCACGTGCGTGCGAGTATCACCAGAAAGCATGTATTTTGCATTAAAATGTTGAAAAAACTTTACCTGTTCACCATTATAATTTATTTATTAACCCACATATGCCCGTGGCCCTTTTTTGGGACATTGGCAAACAGTGCAGTCCCAGATCAGACACCTCAGAAAGGCCCGGAGACGTCTCTTTTTTGGGACATCGGCAAACAGTGCAGTCCCAGATCAGACACATCAGAAAGACGCCGCAGACGTCTGATTTAGATTTACACTGATGATTTATAACGGTTCAATTATGACACTATTGTTAATCCCTGTCATATAATTGGCACCCTGCGGTGCGTGTCGATAAGGTGTGAAAATATGGTCAAGTTATGTCTCTAATTTGCGTTTATTCCCCAATCATAAAATTTAATCCGCAATCAATGTGAAAATTATTTAATTGCTTTTAAGACGAGTTGCTACCACTATTCTACTATCTCGTAAATGGTTATGTTTTGGCGCCAAATAGCAGACGCTTGGCGAGAAAATGTGAATGCTTTAATTTGTGTTAACACATCTGTATGCTGTTGTTGATATTGACACGGAGCTTACGGAAAACGCTGTTTTCCACAACCGTTTTGCTATCTAGAATATTTTTACCGTTTCCAAACAATTTTTATGAGAGAGATACGCCCCATTAAGATAAAACAATAGACACGTGTGGGGTTGCTGGGGTCCGATGACGTCATTTACCGATCGCGTGCAGAAAAAAAAAACTAGCGGTGGTTTGTGGGCGGCGGTTTTGATGCCGGAAAACTTTGATGTTCGCATTGAACTTGCTTGTTTATTTCGTTTAAAATCAGAGTTTTAGGAACAATACTCACAAAAATCGGGCTTGCTAGTAATGGAGATTGTTATATTACAAATGTGTAAGTAAAATTGAGTGGACAATTAAACGTTTTTTATGTCGGGAATCGTAAAAGGATAGAGCATAACACGAGATGCATCGTATTTTCAGCTGACAAAAGTAAAAATAAAATGGTCCAAAAATAATTCGGGCGGATTACCCGCACCCTGAACTTGGGCCTGTAATTTGAGGGAAAAAAACTGCGGGTAATACACACCCGAATACGGTATATGGCAAACTTTTAAAGCTGAAAAAAACATTTACACGCTGTTTTTCTACAAAGAGAAGAACAGCATTGATGTCGCCATTGCCCAATCAGATCATAGAGAACCTTGGTTTAGACTGACGTCACTTGACTTCACTGAAAATCCTGTGACTTGATGCATTCATGGAAGTATGAGCTAAATTGTTTTCTGTAGGTTTACATTAGGCTTTACACTGGAAATGTAAATATTTCCAAATAACTGCAAAAAATACTGCTGTTATTATGAGGACCCTCTGTATTTATATATACATGTTTATTGCAGTGGTTGAACCTGTGTCTAGACATGGTGTCACTAGTGGGAGAGACCTGGAGAGGACAGACTTTCAAGGCATTGGAGAGCATTTCTATTTCTGCAAACTGTCGGTTACGGAAAATTTTCACAATGAAAGTCCAGCCACCTGATACTGTTGGAGATGATGGTATGTAAAAATTTCCTTTTCATTTACTACGGTATTTATCTTAAATATTCTGACACCTCAACATCTTACCATACTTTTTCTAAAATTTGAGTGTTTGAGTTTTACGTTTCACCAACAGCTAAAGTCATACGAAGACTGGACCTTGGTTAAAAGACTCATCTGAAAGTTCCGAGAAGCCCGGGATCGATCCTAAGACCCCTGGTTTACAAGGCAAGTAGCTTAACCACTACACCGGGGGCATCTATCTAAAATTTGACCAGGTATAACTAACTGCCCAATGTCGAGTCTAAAAAAAGCTGGATGAGTGGCAAAAGGTAGACCCAGATGAGACACTGCATTCTGTCCATCTAGTCTGGGTCTACACTGTTTTATGAGGCCCATCTGCCCGAATACATATGGTGAATTCAGTACATTCATTTCTTAAGGGGATGGGACCACCTGGCAGATTTTTCCGCCATTTTTCAATGGGAGAACTTTTGGGATTTCTATAAGCCCTGTCCCACAGAAAAAGGGGTCAACTCTTAAAGGAAAGAATTTGCGAGCAAATTCTTTCCTTTAAGAGTTGACCTCTATTGACGTGGGAGACAAAAATTATACTGTTTCATTAATTTGCTATAAGAACATGAAAAATCTCCCCTTCATCAATATTCGTAACCTCATCATAAAACCTATGAAAATTTGTGCATGCTTATTTACTTCAACGGCACCTTCTGGGGAACATAGTCATTGAAAAGGCAAGAAAATAAATAACCAGGTACCATGTTCCACCATTTATTACCCTCAAATTTTTACCCTCAAATTTTTACCCTCAAATTTTTACCCTCAAGAGGGTGCAGTAAATCAAGCAAATTATTTTTGGTCCGGCTTTGAAATTCTTTGCCAGCCAAATATTGCAATGTCCAACCAAGGAAGTCTTTATATGTTCACTGATATAGGTATCCATAATATTTGTATGCAAGGTTGAAAGGGTTATTGTCAGGCGAGTTAGGATATTTAGACTACTCCTGCATACATGTACATGTCTTTATCCTGCCCTCGTCCATCGTGACTTGAAGAAATAGATGGGCTGCATTATGCTTCCATGCAGAGCTGAAACCGACCACACATGAGTACTGGTAAACTGCTTAGAGGATCTAAGCCTGCCCAGGCAAAGAGGTGCGAGTCTGACCGTCCATGCTTATCAACCCTATTGGTTTCATTGGACGACAAGGGTTGAGATGTCATTTCATCTCAATGTCGGGTAAAAGTCCCACAAAATTGGAAGCAATGTCTGCAAAATGACCTATACAGTGTTTACAGGGACGTTAAACCTAAAATCAAACAAACATGTCTTTATCTTTTTATAGAGCTTTACGGTTGTCAATCCAGTAACACTGGTGAATTGGAACACATCCCAAAACAGTGTCAGTTTGCTATAGAAGTCCAGCACTATACACAGGTAATTCAGAACTGCAGGGTTCAGCTGTTCAACATACTAACGACATCGTTAGTTAATATATTGTTAAAATTTTTATCATTTGATATGGCAAATATGCTAATATTTTTGCTGAAAAATATGAGCAGCTTTTGCAAATGCAAAAGCTGCTCACATTTTTTCAGCAAAAATACCACTGATTTAGGTATTTTGCTCACCAGAACAGTTAATATTTGGACCAATAATAAGCTCGTTAAGCTAACAATGCTTATAACAACTGAGCCTTGATAACTAGTGGATAATTGGTTGATTGTTTGTCAGTCGGTCTGTATTTACCAAGTGCAGTTGCTTTACGTTGTTGATGTCCACATGATTATCGCTAACCATATGCAAAATCCAGGTAACAATTATATATAGCAGTGCTATTTTTCTCCCTTTGATGTCAGACCCCAGCGTAAAAATTGTTGGTTTTCTGTTAACTCAGGACAAGGATTGTGCTGAGTGAGTGAGTCTTTGAGTTTTACATCTCACCAACAGCTAAGGTCTTACGGAGATGGGACCTCAGTTTAAAGACTACTCCGAAAGTCTGGAGAAGCCCAGGATCGATCCTGCGACCCCTGGTTTACAAGGCGAGTTAGCATAATACCACACCACGGAGGCTTCTAGGATTGTGCTGAACAAAGCATATGATCAAATAATGGCATTCAAGGAATAAATGAAGCAGTGTAACTCTCAGCTGAGAACTACTTTCTTGCACACCAGACAAGGAAATCCGTGATTTTACCCTGGGATAGAAATTTATGTTCTGACCCTGGTGTTCCGACCCCAAATCCAATATAATCGCGTGTTTGATAAATGCACTGGTTGATTACAACCTCATGCGGGGCGGCGTCATGCGTGACATCACTAAACATTCCTGTTGTGTCATCACAAAATGGCGGACGTCGGTAACCGAAGTGATAGCAGCATTAAAAATCCGCTTTAAGAAATGGAAGGTATGCAAGAAAAAGAATCCAATATGGGTGTGAGGGGTGGATAGAAAAATCCGTCCCTCGGGATCACTGTCCGGCATCACTCGGCAAGCCTCGTGATGCCGGACAGTATCCCTCGGGACGGATTTTTCAATCCACCCCTCACACCTATATAAGATTCTTATATTCCTAGCCTACAATCAGCAACAATCAACCCATCAGTGCTGTCAGTGTTTTGATTTTGTCTCTCTATAACAGAAATGTTGTGGGTGCTTGTTAGGACAGGCTCATTTTTTCTCTTTACAGAAAAAGCTTCTTGGAGGGTGTATGTTTACAGTCACATGCCTTGTAGCCTAGAACAGGTGATTGAAAAACACTATGCCCTCAATCACATGCTTATCCCAAAGGATAGCCAAATTTGCTAAGTACCAAAATAAAATTTCAACAAATATTTATGAGCTTTCACCAAACAATCACCTCCCTACAACCACTAACGATTTACCTTTCCAACAGTGGCTATACTAGAGTCGTTGAACTGTATGCTGCTTTTGAAGGGTCTTAATCTTTATCCTGCTGAATAAATGAATTTAGCCGTAAGCATTTCTGTGTATCGGCAGGGCCTAACAAATCCATTACCCATTTGCCCTAGACAAGTACAAATTTTGGCTGGGCAAGTGATTTTATATTTCACTTGTCCAGAAAAAAGAACAGATTATATAGGGAATATTGTAATTTTGAGTCATTTTAAAGATGTAGACTTGCGGGCAAGCGATTTAAATTTGGATTTATCAAGCTCTGCAGTCTCAACCAATCAAATTACTTGATATACAGTAAAATTCTGCCACCTGAATTTAGACAAATTTCACTTTTAAAAGCCTAGGTTTCATTTATTCATTCTTTGTAATTTCTGCAACACATGTCCTCTAGTAAGAGACCACCATGGGACTGTTCAGAAGTGGTCTTAAAGACCACTTTTGAACACCCCATTTTTGAACACTCCCTAAGGTGGTCTTAATATAGGAATTTTACTGTAATGTATTCTTTCAGTTCAAAAACTGCACCACAAACAGTGTAGATCCAGATTAGATGGCTTCTTTACAAGTCATCTGATCTGGATCTGCACTCTTTGCCAGCGTAGATCCAGATCAGATGGCTTCTTTAGAAGCCATCTGATCTGGATCGACACTGTTTGCAAAGATCGAGGTTGTCATGTTCAGCAGGATAAGTGTTAAACATCACCCAAAGGAGTCTTATACATCACTCATGTCTCTTTTTCCTTACAGCTTCTCACCATTGACAAAATCAAGCATGCTGAAAGGCTAAGAGGGGGAGGGGATGTGAGAGGATCCTTAACTAGTGCGCTGGACTGGGGTAAGTGTACACCACAACCTTTTTGTAACACTATTGTATAGGTCCAAAGAAGAACCCATGTAAGTAAAACAACCCATGTTATACACAAAATACAGTAATTTTCCTACAGTCAGACCACCTTTGGGACAGTTCATAAGTGGTCTTAAGACCAAAGGTGGTCTCTCACAAGAGAACACTGGGTTTATAAAATACAAAAATGCAACCTATTAGAGATGCTTTGTCAAGGAGAATTAATCCTAGATTTAGATGGTTTTAATAGCCGAATTTTACCTTATGTACAGATTATATAGAAAAATGAACATCGATGGTATCCATCTTTTAACAGTGTTATTTCCAAAACATTGTTATAACAAACCATGTTATAAAGAGGTTTTGGTGAATTTTCATCACATGAAGAAGTCAGTGAAATGAACACCCCCTCCATACCACACTTTATATAGAAAAACTGGGGACTGCCTATTCGAAATATGCAAAATTGCAGTATGTTTCCTCTGGCTTTCTTTGCCGGATCATTACAGGGTCACTGATGAGGCTTTATTAGCCGAAACTACGTAGTATGACCCATCGTCTTTCTTATGAATGTTTTCATTGCTCTTAAAGGAACTCATTTTTGATTTTTATTTAAGGGGTTTACATTATTTTCTTATTTATGCTCCAAGACATAGGTTGTGGGTACTCGCTAGAACCGCCTCAATGAGTAACAAGCATCCACAACCTATGTTTGCAGAATAAATAAGAAAAATATCACGGATTTTCATCAGAAAAGTAGCCATTATAGAGATGTGAAAAAATGCACTATGTCACATGAGTGGTTTACACAAAAACTACAGGAAGCCCTGTTCAACCTACAAAGACTCGGATCAGCCTTCCTATCCATCCGATCTTGTCATAGTCTTTCATACATTTTTTCGACATTGCTGTGCGGAAAAATCAAAATTTGGTCACTACCACTTTATAGAAATCTTGATATAGATACAACTGATCCATGTGGACGAATAGAAATAGATAAGTTCCAGAGTGGAATGTTGAATAATAATTAATGTTTGTCAGTCAGCTGTAAGCAGACAAATCACTTGTGCTTTGAATTTAGGAATGACATTTTTCCAATGAAAAATATGATATTCTAATTTATTTATCAGAGTTCTCGGAAACGCCGAATCCGGCGTATTTTTACGCCTGTTTTTGCTTTTGTACGCGTAAAATTTCCTGTCGTGGATTCTTAATTACGCCAATTTTTTTTCGCCTGACGCGTCCGTAATCCACTGTAAAAATGACCTCAGTCACATCAAAAGATGACAGCGGGTGTCCAATTGATCTCCAAATTTAGCTACCGTTTTAGGATCAAAAGTTTACCGTTAATCGTCGCCGCCAGGCTTGTTCAAGCATTACCTGGCGAGGACAGTCGTCTGTATTACACTCTCGGCCAATCAGAGCGTCACGGCTAGAAGATTGGTAAGTCTTGCGGTTTGCGAGATGCAGCAATCTCGTGGCTGATTAACATTAATTGACTGTTTTGTTTCCGGATACTTGTATACACAGTTGGATTATCGTTAATTTGATTGTTGAAAAAATCTCTGAGGCATAATTAAAGGATGCGATAATCTATTGTATAAATCGTCATTGTTACCATTAAAGAAAATTATGACTCGAGTTTGTCGCATTATCAAGTTACCTTGATTAGGCCTATTTGAATGAAAGAAATTAATTATCAAGTGTTGAACTGGAGGTCCGGAACAGACACCTGTGGCATCTGATCTGGGCCTGCACTGTTTGTGTTTTTTTTGTTGTTTTTTTTGTCCCCACGTGGGGCTATTGTAATGGTTTTCGTCATACGTCCGTCTTATCGGATAACTCCTAGACGGTGATAGATAGAAACTTGAAACTTTGGGAACTGACAGATCTTTGGTCTGGGGAGTGCATGACACTTTCGGAATTTTGATCACGCCCCTAGGGGTGGGCCCGGGGGGGGGGGGGGGGGGGGGGGGTTGGGGGGGGGGGGTAGGCCCGCGGGTGGGGTGGGGGGTAAAAATCAAAATTTAAAGAATCCAAATGCCATTTTATGAACTAGGATGTAGTGCATGGCCTGAACGGACTTGTCCTGTTGGTGAAGCCTGATCAGAGCCTGTACTACTGTTAACTGCTCACACTCAATTTAAACCCATATCCTGATGAATGAATTAATTTACCCAGTCCACTCCTGACTTTCAAAGCCTAATGTAATTTATCCATTCAAATTCACAATCAGTGACAGTGTAAATCCTGATTAGATGGAAGCCATCTGATCTGGATCTCCACTGCAAGAAAAGGGTTTGTCATGTTGAGCAGAACAAGGGTTCAAGCCCCAAAGTCTTTGTGAGTCATGCTCTACAGCCATATGTATTTAGCCATAACTGACACACGTTTTTAGGGTCAAACTCCAACTTTTCAAAATGTGACTCCAACTTTTTAGATTTGAATCCAACTTTTTCCATGGATGGATTCTTAAACTCCTGTTTTCAAAATCCTAGTGAGAACTCTGTTTATGTTCCAAACATTTATTTTTGAGTGCTTGATAGAACTGCTACATTTTTTTTATCAAAAACAAAATTATTTTACGAAGTTCTTGTTGTACTCAATCTTCAAAAACAGGATAACTTCACGTGATGACTCTGCTTGAAGCAAGTTGATTTGTTTCTTTGAAAAATTGTTCCAGATTTAAATACAAGTGGTAGAAAGTCCTCAGCGGCCAACAATGATTCCTTCCATATTGCATTTGGCTCTAAGATCCCTGGGATACCAACAACAATGAGTGCTGGCAGAAGATCTACGAAAGAGGTGGGTTTTTAACTACCGTAAATTTCTGCTATTAAGACCGCCTAAAATTAAAACAAATTCTGATTTAAAAAGCTTTCTTAGAAGGGTGCAGTTTGTTATTTCTTTGTTTTTTCTGCACACAATGTCCTCTGGTCAGGGACCATCTTTGAGACTGTTCAAAAGTGGTCTTAAAGGCCACTTTTGAACAGTCCCAAAGATGTCTTAAAATAGGAATTTTACTGTATATTTTGAGATTGAACAATTATTAAGAAAACTACCGTGAAAAAATCCTAGAAGTTCCGACAACTAGAGAACTTTGTGTAAGTCTCTAAAAGTTTTTAACAAATTTGTTGCTCGATCCAGCAAGTGGTCCAAAAGGTGAAGACTGAATGACAATTAGTTTAGACCTGATCATACTGCTCTTTTAGGAGCAGTCTGATCTGGGTCCACACTGTTTGCTTAGGCCTATCTGTCCCAACACTTAGGATCATTATGATAATAAGGATCTGTTGGGCTATAATAAACGCTATTATCGTATAACGTCGCGTCTGAGAGTGTAATAACGCCATGTTATATTTTCGATAATCCACTAGTGGATTAAATATGCAAATTAGCTAGATACATCCCGTAACATTTCATGTACGACGCGCTTAACGACGTCCCGTTTACTAACGGTGGAATATTGACATTTTTGTAAACAGTCGTAAATAAAATGTGCTTTAAATGTCATATGATAAATAGAATCTTGCATTCGTGCTCATGTATTATTGAATTTATTAAACTCGTTGCGGAAAAGAGATAAAATGCTCGGCAAAGCCTCGCATTTTATCCCTTTTCCTCAACTTGTTTAATAAATTGAAAATTATACATGAACACTCATGTAAGATCCTCTATGTTAACAATTTATTAAACTTGTTGAAGAAAAGGGATAAAATGCTTGGCAAAGCCTTGCATTTTATCCCTTTTCCTCAACTCGTTTAATAAATTCAATAATACATGAACACTCATGTAAGATTCTCTATATAATTTAAACAGATTTGAATGTGACTATAACACCTTGTGTTTTCTGTTACTCAATAAAACCGAGACATAAATGAGCTTGCAGGTCATGTTTTGCTTATGATGTGCTGGTGCTCCCTTACCTTTCAAGCCATGAGGTCACAGAGCCTTTTTACGGCCCTAGTTTTTTATTATGCCCCCGCCATTCGAAGAATGGTGGAAAGGGCATATAGCGTTGCCCCTGTCCGTGTGTCCGTTCGTCCGTGCGTCCGAAACTTAAACGCGGTCAATAACTTCTCTATTTCTTGATGGATTTTAAAATTACTCCGCAGAAATGTTAACCATCATGAGACAATGTGTCACATGCAAAACCCAGGTCTGTACCTCCAAGGTCAAGGTCATACTTAGAGGTCAAAGGTCAAAAAAAGTGTCCGAAACTTAAACGCAGTCAATAACTTTCTTATTTCTGGATGAATTTTGAAATTACTTTGTAGAAATGTTAACCATCATGAGACGATGTGTCACATGCAAAATCCAGGTCCGTACCTCCAAGGTCAAGGTCATACTTAGAGGTCAAAGGTCAAAAAAAGGGTCCGAAACTTAAACGCAGTCAATAACTTTCTTATTTCTGGATGAATTTTGAAATTACTTTGTAGAAATGTTAACCATCATGAGACAAGTGTCACATGCAAAACCTAGGTCCGTACCTCCTAGGTCAAGGTCATACTTAGAGGTCGAATGACATAAAAAGGGTCCAAGACTTAAACACTGTCAATAATTTTCTATGGATGAATACGAACATAGACATATTTCAGGCGGGGGCATCCGTGTCCTATGGACGCATTTCTAGTTGAAATTTATTTAGTAAATGTCTGGATTATTTTGCTTTAAAAACAGTGAAGGCCCTGATAAGGTATCTCATTTTGCAGCCGTTCAGATGAAGGCCTGCAGTTTTTTTCCAGTTTATGTTTTCAGGGTTACCCATATCAAATAGGTTGAAGAAGTTTAGCATTTACATTTTATTGTTTGTTTGTTTGTTTGAATTTTGGTTTAACGTCCCCATCAACACTATTTAGGTCACTTTGAAGACATTGCTTCCAATTTTGTGGGACTTTTGTCCGACATTGAAATGAAATGACATCTCAAGCCCTGCCATCCAATCAAACCAGAAGGCTTATATGCATTTGAGGATCTGACTCACACCACTTTGCCTGGGGCCAGGCTTAGTCCTTCTTAGCAGATTACCAGTACTCGTGTGTTGTCAGATTTAGCTCTGTGTGGAAGCATCATTTCTCCAAGCCCCAAGGGGCGGGGGTGGCATTTACATTTTACAAAGGTGTATCAAAAGTGATTCTTTATTTTAGCTTCAGTTCAGGTCTAGTCAGATTTCACGACGTCGGACCATCTCAAACTGCTCTCAAGTTTCCCAGTCAACTATTTCTAAATTTAGGGTATTGACAATGTGATGTGTCGGTGTCAGTTGGCTGATTTCTGTTGATGTTTGCTTCTCATTTGGCTTCCATCTGAGCACATTGGGATTAGTTCATCAGGCTCTATTCTGGGCATGGGATCAAAAGACTTTTTGCAGGAGATCAAAAGACTTTTTGCTGTGTTCAATGTTAACCCTTCAACTGCTTCATTAACCCTTGTCCTGCTGAATATTCATATATGCCACACCCACTACCGATTATCAACCAATCAGATTACTTGATGCAAATTATTGCAACAAATTCACAATCTGAATGGCAAACAATGTAGATCCTGATCAGATGGCTTCGTCTGGATCTACATTGTTTCAAAGATAAGGCATATCCGGGATTAGCAGGACAAGGGTTAACCCTTGACCTGCTGACTATTCAGTTTAGCCACACCCATATCTGACTTTGAACCAGTCAGATTACTTGATGTAATTTATTCTTACAAATCCATAAACTGAATGTCAAATAGTGCAGATCATGATCAGATGGCTTCTGAAGAAGCCATTTGATCTGGATCTACACTGATTCCAAAGATAGGGGTTGTCGTGAACAGCAGGATAAGAGTTAATTCCTTGAGCAGACGGCAATATGGGGCCAGTTGTTCAAAACTAATAAACAAAGTCGTTAGTTGACATATCGTAAAAATTTGGATCATTTTAATATGGCAAATATAGTGATATCTTTCTGAAAAAATGTGAGTATGCAAAAGCTGCTCACATCTTTTCAGCAAAAATAGCAACATTTTTATACCCCCGGCATACGAAGTATGCAATGGGAGTATATAGTTTTTGTCTTTTCCGTCTGTCTGTCTGTCTGTCTGTGTGTCCGTAAACAATTATTTTGTGTCAAAGATGTCTCAGGAACTGCTTCACATAGAAACTTGAAATTTTGCACACATGATCAGTATGACTACTTGTATTGTGGGAAAGAAAATAAGGGCCAAGGGGTCAGGCCTTTTAGAGTTATTTCCCTTTGTAGTTCTTGTTTCAGCTGAGGTGATGGCACTGGCCGGGGTATACGTGCCCCACTGGGCACTTTTGTCTAGTAGATATTGTACTTGCTAGCACAGTTAACAATTTGACCACTACGAGCTTGTTAAGCTAACAATGCTTTGAACAACTGGGTCATTAGTGGTCAATTGTTAACTGCTCTAGTAAGAACAATATCTAATGCAGTGGTATTTTTGCAAAAGCTGCTCAAATTTTTTCAGCAAAAATATTAGCATATTTTCCATAGTAAATGATGAAAGTTTTATCGATATGTTAACTAACGACGTCGTTAGTTTTGAACAACTGGCCCCTGATATTTAAAAAAAAAAATCATAGTACAGTAGAACTTCGATGGCTCGAACACCGATGGCTCGTTTACCATGGATGTGTCGAACCCATTCTTGAGCCCCTAGTGAAATCCTCTACATAAGAAGTAGTGGGGGATTATTAAGGAGATTTTAGTCTTTTATCTTGCAAATGTATGCTGTGTTTACTCATTACAATCGCCTCGATGAGGCGATTCTAATGAGTACACACAGCATACATTTTCATTATAGAACACCGAAAAGATGTCTAAAAGTACCTCGTTATGCCTCCTGACAGTAACCTCAGTGGCTCGAACTACCCCTGTCTCGAACAGATTTTCGAGGTCCCGAATGTGTTCGAGCCATTGAAGTTTGACTGTATATAAGGATTGGCATTGCATGTGAATCCTCTGCTAAGCAGATGACTCAGATGGAATGTCAAGCCTTATTTTCACTGAAAAGAAAAAAATACACTTTAAAAATGTCATCTGTAACGTGTTAAGCATGTGTGATTAGTGGTCAAAGGGTTAAAAGACTACTTCTGCAGTCATTGTCATTTATCATGTGACATCATACATGCATTTGAAACTTCATAGTATATTATCAATGTAAAACTTTCCTTTTATACAGTTATTTCATGGTCGTTTAGAGTAAAGTCAAAACTATTGCCACGAGATGCTGTGCGCAAAAATATTTTTTAAAACGTTTGCAAAAAAATTCAGCAGACGACATAAGCAGACGACATTTTCAGATGTAGTTTTTCTCGGATCTTAAGGGTGAAATGCATGCCAACACCCTCAAACTACCGTCTTGGGACCCAGCAGATGTCAATCCATGAAAGAAAATCATGAATGATTCCAATAATAACTTTGACTTGCTTCTATTTTATATCCTACATCACGCTTTAAAGTTTCTTCTGAAGTTCTGTATGTTCTCTTTCATTGGTGAAGGAATATCAATTAACACATTGGATTTCTGTCATAAAGTTATCATCCATTTGGTGGCACTATACAGTCTACATGCTATCAGTTTGATCTATTGAAAGTGTGTTTTGTTTGATGTGATTTTGGGCAGGGTCCATTTGTTCAAAGCCCTTGTTCTGCTGAGCCCAGATATGCATTATCTTTCAAGCATTGTTGATCAAGATCAGATGGCTTCTGCAGAAACCAGCTGATCAGGATCTACATTGTCATTCAGATTGTGATTTTGTTGCATTAATTTGCATCAAGTAATCTGATTGGTTGATGATTGGTAGTGGATGTGGCATATTAAAATATTCAGCGGAACAAGGGTTAACAAGCTCATTTGTGATCAAAATGTTGACTGTTCTAGTATCTACAACAGCTAATACAGTGATATTTTTGCTGAAAAAAAGTAAGTAGCTTTTGCATTTGCAAAAGCTACTCAAATTTTTTCAGCAAAAATATCAGTACATTTGTCATTATTAGTAAATGCATGTGTAAAAGTTTCATAATTCTTCGTGAATTCAGGATTTTGAGACTTTTTTCCCCTACAGAACTTGCTTTTTCAGGAGTGAAGGCAATGATCAGGAATCGAAACAATTACCTCACACCTCCCATCCCAAGACACCAAAGGAAAAAAAATTTAGCATAAAACAACTTCACCATAATGAAAATGTCACAAGTGGACAGTTGCTTTCACACAAAATATCCAAAAGTCTATCCAGAATTAAAAACATATTAGTAATATATAAATTACTATGTGCAAAGACAAACTAAAACAATAATTAATCACAACAAATCCAGTTTTCAGGATTCTTCACATTTAAAACGTTCACCTTTTAAAATGATCTATCATGGGTGTTTAGCTATTACAGTTCATGCTTTAGACCCCAACAATAGTGTTATAATGAGAATTTAACATGCCTTGTTAATTTGTTTTTCTTACTGATGCTAATCTATCAGTTCTGATAAATGACGTACTTTGGTGATAAAATTGTGATTTTAAATTCCGTCCCCTGGAAGGAAAAAGAAACGCTTATGCTTGTTTGTTTGTTTGTACTGGAGTTTAATGACCCAGGCAACACTATTTAGGTCATTTTTGAGCCGGTCAGTTTACCTATCCTCACTTTTCCTGGGTAAGCTTATACGTTTGTTTGTTTGTTTGATTTGAGGTTTAATGTCCTCGTCAACACTGTAATGGTCATTTTGGAGACGTTGCTTCCAATTTTGTGGGATTATTACCAGACACTGAGATGAAATGACATCTCAAGCCCTGCCGCCCAATGAAACCAATAGGGTTTATAAGCATGGACGGGCCAACTCGCACCGCTTTGCCTGGGCAGGCTTAGATCCTCTAAGTGGTTTACCAGTAATCGTGTGCAGGTCGGTTTAAGCTCTGCGTGGAAGCATCGTGCAGCCCATACATTTCTTCAAGCCCCGATGGGTGGAGGCGGTAAGCTTATACGTAAGCGGTTACCAGTACAGTGCACATTCTTCTGCCAGAAACTGACAACTGCCCTTCTTGAATCAGCGGAAGGGAGAGAATGACCCTAGAAAAGATTTCATGATCAACAATCTCCACGAAAGAATGTTGCCGACCCTGCAGGATCGAACCCGCATTCACCTGATCACTAGTCAGACATGCATCTGACTGAGCTACCGAGGCCAGCAAAACGCTTATGCTTTGACAAATGATATTACACTGTATATGCTGGGAAGACTACATTTTTAGCTCCACTGGCTGAAGGCCAGCGGGCTATTGTCATGGCCCTGTGTCCGTCGTGCGTCCTTGCATTCGTGCGTTAACTTTTTCTTTAAACATCTTCTCCTCCTAAACTACTGGGCCAATTGAAACCAAACTTCACAGGAATGTTCCTTACATAGTCCCTTTCTAAATTCCTTCAAAGAATTTTGTTACACCCAGAACTCTGGTTGCCATGGCAATAAAACCACAAAAAATTAAAAATCTTTAAAAATCTTCTCCTCCAAAACCACCTGTTGGATTTCATTTTTATTTTGCATGAATGTTCCTTGGGTGGACCTCTTTCAGATTCCTTGAAGAAATTTTGATCCGACAAAAAACATGGCCGCCATGGGCGGGGCTTATTTTCCCTATTTAACATATAGTGTAATGCTAAAACATCTTCTCCTCCTAAACTATGGGGCCCATTGTAACCAAACTTCACAGGAATGTTCCTTACTTAGTCCTCTTCTAAATTCCTTCAAAGAATTTTGTTACACCCAGAACTCTGGTTGCCATGGCAACAAAACAACACAAAAAATTAAAAATCTTTAAAAATCTTCTCCTCCAAAACCACCGGTTGGATTTCATTTTTATTTTGCATGAATGTTCCTTGGGTGGACCTCTTTCAGATTCCTTGAAGAAATTTCGATCCGACAAAAAACATGGCCGCCATGGGTGGGGCTTATTTTCCCTATTTAACGTATAGTGTAATGATAAAACATCTTCTTCTCCTAAACTACTGGGCCAATTGTAACCAAACTTCACAGGAATGTTCCTTACTTAGTCCTCTTCTAAATTCCTTCAAAGAATTTTGTTACACCCAGAACTCTGGTTGCCATGGCAACAAAAGCACACAAAAAATTAAAAATCTTTAAAAATCTCCTCCAAACCTACCTGTTGGATTTCATTATCCCCTCGCACAACATAGTTGTGAGGGGGGATATAGCATTTGTCCCGTACGTACGTACGTACTTTTGTCATCGCTCTAGCGCCACGTACGTACGTACTTTTGTCATCGCTCTACCACCACGTACGTACGTACGTACTTTTGTCATCGCTCTAGCGCCTACATTTCTTGACCGATTTTAATATAACTTCACACGAACGTTCCTTACGACAATATCTGGAGCAAGATTGACTTTCAAGGTCATGACCTCAAGGTCAAGGTCACTCTGGCTATTTTTTGAAAAACTTTGTCAAGGCTCTAGCGGCTACATTTCTCCCCCAATTTCAATAGAACTTCAAACTTATGATCCTTATAAAAATATCTCGAGCGTGTTTGACTTTCAAGGTCATGACCTCAAGGTCAAGGTCACTGGCTATTTTTAGAAAAACATTGTCATCGCTCTAGCCCTTACATTTCTTCACCAATTTCAATATAACTTCACACAAATGATCCTTATAAAAATATCTCGAGCAAGTTCCACTTTCAAGGTCATGGCTTCAAGGTCAAGGTCACAGTGGCTATTTTTAGAAAAACTTTGTCATCGCTCTAGCTCCTACATTTCTTCACTGATTTCAATATAACTTCACACAAATGTTCCTTATGACAATATCTTGAGCGAGTTGGACTTTCAAGGTCATGACCTCAAGGTCAAGGTCACTGTGGCTATTTTTAGAAAAACTTTTTCATCGCTCTAGCGCCTACATTTCTTCACCAAATTCAATATAACTTCACACAAATGTTCCTTATAAAAATATCTCCAGCGAGTTCAACTTTCCAACTCATGGCCTCAAGGTCAAGGTCACTGTGGGTATTTTTAGAAAAAACTTTGTCATCGCTCTATCGCCTATATTTCTTCATTGATTTCAATATAACTTCACACAAATGTTCCTTATGACAATATCTCAAGCGGGTTCGACTATCAAGATCAAGGCCTCAAGGTCAAGGTCACTGTGGCTATTTTTTAGAAAAACTTTGTCATCGCTCTAGCGCTTACATTTCTTCACCAATTTCAATATAACTTCATACAAATGTTCCTTATGACAATATCTCTAGCGAGTTCCACTTTCAAGGTCAATGTCACTGTGTCTATTTTTAGAAAAACTTCGTCATCCCTCTAGGGCTTACATTTCTTCATCGATTTCAATATAACTTCACACAAATGTTCCTTATGACAATATCTTGCCATTTCGACTTTCAAGGTCAAGGTCACTATGGCTATTTTTAGAAAACTTTGTCATCGCTCTAGCGCCTACATTTCTTCACTGATTTCAATATAACTTCACACAAATGTTGCCTATGACAATACCTCAAACGAGTTCGACTTTCAAGGTCAAGGTCACTGTGGCTGTTTTTAGAAAAACTTTGTCATTGCTCTAGCGCTACATTTTTTTCACCAATTTCAATATTACTTCACACAAATGTTCCTTATAACAATATCTCTAGTGAGTTCCACTTTCAAGGTCAAGGTCACTGTGGCTATTTTTAGAAAAACTTTGTCATGGCTCTAGCGCTTACATTTCTTCACCCATTTCAATATAACTTCACACAAATGTTCCTTATGACAATACCTCGAGCGAGTTTGACTTTCAAGGTCAAGGTCACTGTGGCTATTTTTAGAAAAACTTTGTCACTGCTCTAGTGCTTACATTTTTTCACCAATTACAATATAACTTCACACAAATGTTCCTTATGACAATATCTCGAGCTATTTAGACTTTCAAGGTCAAGGTCACTGTGGCTATTTTTAGAAAAACTTTGTCATCGCTCTAGCGCCTACATTTAATGATGGATTGTAATAGAACTTCACACAAATGTTTCTTATGATAATATCTCGACTTACTTCGACTTTCAAGGTCATGACCTCAAAGTCAAGGTCACTGTGGCTATCTTGAGAAAAACTTTGTCATCGCTCTACCGCCTACATTTATTAACAGATTTTAATATAACTTCACACAAAAGATGCTTATGATAATCTCTTGAGCAAGATCTACTTTCGTGGTCATGGCCTAAAGTCAAGGTCACTATGGCTATTTTTAGTGAAATGTCATCACTCTAGAATGTACATTTATTGGAGGATTTTTAAACAAACTTTACACAAATGTTGCATATGATAATATCTCAAGCAAGTTGGACTTTTGCCATTTCAGTGTTTTCCACACACGAAGTTGTCTAGTGCGAGGGGATTTGTATCGCATGCAATGCCTTGTTTTTATTTTGCATGAATGTTGCTTGGGTGGACCTCTTTTAGATTCCTTGAAGAAATTTTGATCTGACAAAAAACATGGCCGCCATGGGCGGGGCTTATTTTCACTATTTAACATATAATGTAATGCTAAAAAATCTTCTTCTGCAAAAGTACTTGTGGGATTTCATTGTAATTTGCATGAATTGTCCTTGGGTGGACTGTTGTCAGATTCCTTGAAAAAAATTTGATCTTACAAAAACACATGGCCGCCATGGACGAGGCTTATTTTCACTATATAACATATAGTGTAATGCTGAAAATATTTTCTGCAAAAGTTCTTGTTTTATTTCATAGTTATTTGGCATGCATGTTCCTTGGGTGGACCTCTGTCAGATTCCTTGAAGAAATTTTGATCCTACAAAAAACAAGGCTGCAGTGGGCGGGGTTTATTTTCACTATATAACATGTAGTGTAATGTTAAAAAAAGTCTTCTCTTCTTCAAAATTTCTTGTTTATTTTTTATTTGTTTATTTATTTATTTAAAAGTACCTTCCTGTATCTGAATTAATCTCCTCCAATTTTGCTGACTATCACATATCTATAGAGGTCCACCAACAAATTGTCATTCTAAAATTCAAAACATCAGAAATTTCACTTGCCCATCACACTGGTGATAGAACTGATGTTTTTAACACAAACTCTATTTATACGACTTGATGTTTCAAAATAAATTCAAAATACTGAGGGAGATTGATTTATTAGACCTAATTATACTACAGTGTCAACAGTTCTCCAGATCCCTGAGGGTTAAAATGGCTTAGTTGAAAAGGGAGGCATACCAAATCCGACGGAGGAAAGGAAAAAATAAATAAATAAAGAAATAAAAACATAAATCTGTTCATTTTTTAGCTCCACTGGCAAAAGACCGGGGGGTCTTATGTTATATGTTATGGCCCTGTGTCTGTTGTGCGGTTGTGCATCCGTGCGTTAACTTTTTTCTTTAAACATTTCCTCCTTAACTACTTGGTCGATTGTAACCAAACTTCACAGGAATGTTTCTCACATAGTCCTCTTCTGAATTCCTTCAAAGAATTTTGTTACATGCAGAACAAAATGGCATCGAAACCAAAAAAAAATATTTAAAAATCTTTTCCTCCAAAACCGCTCAATGGATTTTATTCTTATTTTGCATGAATGTTCCTTAGGTGGACCTCTGTCAGATTCCTTGAAGAAATTCGGATCAGACAAAAAACATGGCCACCATGGCCATGCCCCACATGACTGCCATGGCCATGCCCCTTGGCTCATTAGCTTTCAAAGACTTATATGGGGAAAAGTTTTAAAAACCTTCTCCTCCAAAACCGCTCAACTTAATGGATTTCATTCTTACTTTGCATGAATGTTTCTTGGGTGGACCTCTGTCAGATTCCTTGAAGCAATTTTGATCAGACAAAAAACATGGCCACCATGGACACGCCCATTGGCTAATTAGCTTCCATAGACTCATAAAGGGATCTTTTTTTTTTTTTTTTAATCTTCTCCTCCAAAACCGCTAAATGGATTTCGTTCTTAATTTTCATGAATGTTCCTTGTGTCTACCATTGTCAGATCCATTGAAGAAATTTTGATCAGACAAAAAACATGGCCGCCATGGTCACCACCTTTGGCTCATTAGCTTCCATAGACCAATAAACGGAAAAAAACTTCTTCTCTGAAACCATAAAGCCTAAAGCTAAGACATTTACAGTAAAACCTGTCTTAGTGGCCACCTCTATTAAGCAAGCAACCTGTCTTAAGCAAGCAGGCATTCAGTTCCCAAGAAAGGCAGATGTGTTAAATTTCACCTGTATTAAGCAAGAACCTGTCTTAAGCAAGCATATTTTGACTATCCCTTAGGCACTTGCTTAATACAGGTTGAACTGTAGTATGTAGCAAAGTTATGTGGTCACCTACTAAGTCCTGCGAACTATGACTCTTGAGTCCAAATTGGCAACGCCCCGGTGCTTAGTAGCTCCCATAGACTAAAAATGACAAAATCTTGAAACTTTTCTCCTCTGAAACCATAAGGCCAAGAGCTTAGTATGTAGCAACTTGAAGTATTCAACTGCATAAATCCTGCCAACTATGCCCCTGGGATCCAAATTGGCCACACCCTGAGGCCCATAAGCTCCCATAGACTTATACTGGGAAAAACTGACAAAAATCTTCTCTGAAACCATCAGTGCCCAGAGCTTAGATATTAAGTATGCAGCAACATCAAGTGGTCACTCAAATAAATTCTGCCAACAATGCCCCTGGGGTAAAAAATTGGTCACGCCCAGAGGCATATTAGTTCACATAGACTTATTATAGGAAAAACTAAAAAAAAGTCTTCTTCTCTGAAACCATAAGTAAAGTAGAAGTAAAACAAAGATCAGGAATTGATACAATTAACTTACTCCACCCATAAAAGACACCAAAGGGAAAGAAATACAAACATTAAGCGACCAGACCATAATGGAAACCTAAACAAAGGAAGGCCATAAGGACAGTTACTTTCCCACAAAATGGCCATATGGTCATCCGAAACTAAAAGACACAAGTGATACACACAGTAAGTAACAAACAACAACATAAAATAAATCGCCACAGAAGAGCCGCCTTGGAACGGTCAGTGGAAGATTTCCACTGGGGGCTTAAATCGATTTTACGTGGCCACAATCCTCGCCCTTACTTCCGTCGCGATTTAGACAAATAATTTGTTCAGTCCGCATGAAGGCCTCCTAACTCATCAGTGCAACATCTCCGTGAACACAAAAATCAAAGAACCACAGAGGTGAGACAACGGTGAGGACTCGACAGCAAGAAACCACTGAAATGCTGGAGCAAAAGAAAACCAACAGTTAGACTCCGATGAGCCCGACCAGAGACAGAGCATCAGGCACCAACCAACATTACCTTGAATTAGATCTCTCTAATTCTCAATAAGCCTTTACGTTGGAGCCGTCATAGAATCTGAGGCCTGACCCACCGGCGTGCAATTAAAGAGGGAAGCAAAGTTGCCAACCGTGATTGGGTTAACTACCATGCATGCCCATAAGGCCCAGAGCTTTAGATATTTAGAACGGAGCAATGCCAAATGGTCACTCACATAAATCCTGCCAACCATGGCTCTGGGGTCCAAAAAATATAGAATGGACATTCCTTGGGTGGATCACTTGTTTCTTTTTTACCCATTGCATGCGGGAAAACCCTAAATGGGTACCTTGGCAAACAGTGCTAGCCCAGATCAGACCCCACAGAACACCATGTCTGATCAGGGCCTGCACTATTTGCTAACAGAATTTTCCATCAAAAATAGAAAAAAATAGGCCTGACACCCCTTATATGACAAATGGACTGGTCCAACATACAGCAATAGAAGAGTCCACTAGTATACAATTGGTTAATGTAATAAATATGACAATTGTCTGAAGTTAGCCGGTGGAGCGACAGGCCCTCTTGGGCCTCTTGTTTTCTATAGAAGTGAGTTATACTGTTGTGTATTCACTCCTTATAACACTATTGTTGAGGTCCAAAGCAGCAACTGGGTTTGTTAACCCTTTTTGTACCAAATGGAATCTTCCACCTTATATAGCAGGAGTCAATTTCAAAATTTAGGGATGTCAGGTCATAATTTCTTCAAAATCTATTTGAAAAATGGCTGAACGTTTTACAAACAGTGTAGGCCCTGATCAGACGCCGCATTCTGCGCCTGCACTGTTTGCCAATGTACCCCTTTAGGGGTTTCTGGTACTGAATGGGTTAAACAACTGTGTGAGATTCAAACAAAATTTTATAGATTTTACCGAATTTCTAAATAATCTTTGTTTCTTATGCATCTTTTCTATGCTTTTTGAAGTTACCTTAAAGCCTTTTTATATCCAAAAACATGTTATAATTAACAGTGTCACAAGTGTATTATGTGTGCATTATAGACATATTAAGCTAAAGATATTTTTTGTCGTTGTCACAGGCATCTGGAAATCTGACCAACAGAAGTACTCGCAGCAACTCAAGAGCAGAAGGTATGCCCTAGTTTTATTTTCACACCTGCTTTTAGCATGTTGCAGTATAGGAGTCCAGTATGCAATTTGTTTGTTTGTCTGTCAAGCATTCAGTATTCGCAACAACCCTAACATTTACACAAAAGGCTTAAGTCCATCATACAAGGGGCAACATAGCCTTCGGTGGAAATTTCATTTGTCAAGATAAAGCGTTTTTTTTTTCATTCAAAAAGTATTGATATTTTTCTTATTACTGCAGAAGCCTCCGTGTTGCAGTGGTTACGCTACTGGCTTTGTAAACCAGGGGTCACAGGATCGAGCCCGGGCTTCTCCAGACTTTCGGATGAGTTTTTAAACCGAGGTTCTGTCTCGGTATGACCTTAGCTGTTGGTGGGACGAAAACTCAAACACTCACTCTTATTTCTGCATGAAAACATATGTTGTGGGTATTCATTAGAAGCGCCTCAGTGAGGCGCTTCTAATGGGGACCCACAACATAGGTTTTTGTAACAATATGTGGATACCGCCTCTTAATATCTGAGGCTATGCGTGGAATTCCTGTTTTCATGGTAAACCAGAACTATTTGGACGAGCCTTTAGGAAGTTTCAAATTAGCCTGTACACAGACTTAGAATTCAACCTTGCCTGTGACATGAATAAGCTTTACTCACACAAATCAACGTCAGTGGCTCAAACACTTGTGGGATCATGAAAATTTGTTAATTGTAGGGGTAGTTCTTCACGTGAAAAAGTCCGTGAAATGAACACCACACTATAACCCACTTTATACAGAAATAACTGGGGTTATGGGGGTATGTATTATTTTTCTTATTTCTGCTCCAAGACATAGGTTGTGGGTACTCGTTAGAACCGCCTCAATGAGGCGGTTCTAACGAGCACCCACAACTTATGTTTGCAATATAAATTATAAAACAATCACAGATTTTGATTAGAAAATTAGCCATTTTGGAGATGTGAAAAAATGCACTATATCACATGGTTGTCTTATCTTAATGTGAGCTACTGAGAGTTAATCGAGCTATTGTCATCACTCCACCATCGGCGTTGGCGTCATAGTAGTTTGTTAAAAAAACAACTTAACCTTGGCTATAACTTCAAAAGTATTAGACCTAGCCTCATGAAACTTCATACACTCACTCACCATGACAAGACCTACATTCTGACTAAGAGCCAAAACTATATTGTTGATTGTGACTGAATTATCTCCCCTTTACAAAACTAACCAAAAACCTTAACCTTGACCATATTTCCAAAACTATTTGGCCTACCTTTGTGAAACTTCATAGACATACTCACCATCACAAGAGCCATAACTATATTGTTGAGTATGGCTGAATTATCTCCCCTTTTCCGATTTTTTTCTGAAACACATTTTTTACTCCCATTCCAATACTATTTGTAACAGAGCCTTCAAACTTCACATGGATGTTCCTTGGGACAAGACCTTTTCACTGATACCAATCTTTTTAACATGTGACCTTGACCTTTGAACTTTGCCCTTTTTTATACACTTTTTTACTCCCATTCCAATACTATTTGTAACAGAGCCTTCAAACTTCACATGGGTATTCCTTGAGACAAGACCTTTCCACTGATATGAACCTTTTTGACCTGTGACCTTTGAACTTTGACCTATTTTACACCATGACAAGACCTACATTTTGACTAAGAGCCAAAACTATATTGTTGAATAAATCAAAGGTAATTAGGGAAATACAGAATAAACAACCAAAAACGGATTTTAATATCTTCTGGTGATTTATTTGTCGACCGGTTTCGGTCCTCACAGACCTTTTTCAAGACAAAATTATCTTATAAATATGTCCCTGAAGTACTAAAAAACGGATCACTTTTGTCACGTGATCTTATTGTTCTGTAGAAATTGATCAGAATGTAGTGGAAAATGAAGGTGAAAATAGGTTTTGACAGTTATGCATAGACAGAGTTAAAGTAAAAAACATTGATTTAAGGTTGATTTAAGATAGTTTTAAGGAATTATTAGATGTTTAAAATACTCCGTAGACTGAATTGGTAATGTCAATGTCTAATTCTTCTTCTCTCTCGTCCTGGGTGATTGTGGAAGTTGAAGAACTAGGGCTAAGTTCCAAGTCTTTTTCTATCTGTAGTCGGTTTAGTCATCCTATTGTTGATGTTTCGCCTGTTAAAGTTGCAAAAGCCTCGTCGATGGTTAGTGGTATGTATGGGTCTAGTCTGCTGTATCTTCTTTTCTGTTTGATCTTATTGATATGGCTCTCTTCCGAAGGTCCTGATCTGACTGTAATTTTGTAGACTGTTCCGTTTCTCTGTCTCGCCTCTGGAGGGCGGACCCAAGGTCCGGGTTTTATTATTTCTGGTTTCCATCTTTTGTTCTGTGTTTTAATTTGGATGGGTTTCTGTTCGTTGTCTCCGTGTACCTTCAGAGCATGTTTCCTGGCTGTTTCTACCCTGGCATATGTTCTAGTACAGTGCCAGCATTGGTACTTGGTTCTATCCTTGCTGTGGAAAGCTTCGTTATGGCGCCTAAGGTTGTTGATTGTCGAGAATTTCTTGTGGCACGTGCCACAGCTGAAGGGCTTCTCCATTTTTACTGCGTTAGGTTTAGTCCGCTGGGTACTTAGTGTTAAGGCTGCTAATCCAGCACTCTTCCGTTCGAAGTCGAACGTTGAGATTGTCCGTTGTCTGGGTTACAATGACGACGTTAACGTCGTGCATCGTGTGGTTACTTGACGTGAAGTGGCGTGAAACAGGTTTGATCTGGTTACCTTGTCTGATGTCTGTGAGATGGCCACGGAATCGTTCCTGGAATGTATTCCCGGACTGTCCTACATATTGAAGTCCGCATTTTTTGCAGCTGATGACGTAGATCACGTTTTTGGTTTTGCAGTTGAATCGGCCTGTTATGTTGAAACGTTCTTTTGTTTTCCATGAGGTGATATGCTCCGTTTTGTGCATGAAAGGGCATGAAACACATGGACTTCCACATGGTGAGCTGCCTATGGCTATAGTTGCGGGGTTGATGTCGGCTCGTGTGAGTAACTGTTTTAGATTTGTGGTCCTTTTATAGACTACCAGGGTCTTGCTATCTGTGATTGATTTGAGTTCCTCGGAGATTTCTAGGATGCGTCGGTATTTGGATAGTACTTTGTGGATGGGGGGATTACGTGGGTTGTGTGTAATGATAAAGGGTATGATTTGTTTGTTTTGGGTGGTCTGGATTCGTGGTTGTAGTAGTTCATCGTGGTTCATAGCTCGGGCTTTCTCTATGGCATTTTTGATGAGCTTCGTTGGATACCCTCTGAGGATAAAATTGTTGAGCAGGGTCTGTGACGCGTTGTCAAATAGACTGTCCGTACTGCATATACGTCTGCGTCGAAGGGTTTGGCTGTATGGTAAACTCTGTTTCTGGTGTTTGGGATGGTATGAGCTGTAATGCAGATACAGATGTGAGTCAGTGGGTTTGGTGTACAAATCTGTGGTTATGCGTCCGTTTTGATCTTTGGAAACCGTGGTATCTAGAAAGTTGACGGATGTCTCGCTGATTTCCGCTGTGAACTTGATCGTTTCGTGGAAACAGTTTAAGGCTTCTAAAAAGGAGCACAGCTCCTCGCGGGAATGTTGCCATATCATGAAGATGTCGTCGATATATCGCCACCATACTAGCGGTATCAGATTTCTGGTTGACAAGAAGTCCCTTTCTAGTTTGTCCATAAACAGAATTGCATAGCTTGGAGCACATTTCGTTCCCATAGTCGTACCTGAGATTTGTTCATACAGTTTGTCATCGAATTTGAAAGCTGTTCTTGTGAGGATAAAATGTAGGAGTCTCAGTAGTACCCATGTTTTGGGCTCTTTGATACGTCTAGTTTCTAGCGCATATTTGGCGGCATGTATGCCGTCCTTGTGTGGTATATTTGTGTACAGCGACACAACGTCTATCGTAACTAAGAACGAATCTTTGTGTATCTGTCCCAATCCGTTTAATTTTTGGAGAAAATCTGTAGTGTCCTTGATGTAGGAGTTCACTTTGAAAGTCAGGGGTTTGAGGTACGAGTCTACAAACATGGATAGTTTCTCGGTTGGACTGTCACAGGCAGATAGGATTGGTCTTCCCGGGTTGTTAATTTTGTGAATTTTTGGTAGGAGGTAAAATAACGGTGTTCTACAGTTCTTTGGGATAAGGAAGTTAATATGGTGATAGGGTAGAAGTTTCTTTTCCTTAAGTAGATTAAGGAATTTCCAGATGTCCGTTGTGTTTTTCTTGGTTGGATCTCTCGTGATTTCCCTGTAAAATTGAGGATTGTTTAGTTGTCGAAGACCCTCATTTATGTAACTTTGTCTGTCCATTAAAACAATTGCACCTCCTTTGTCGGCTGGTTTGATGACTATGTCTTTGTAAGAGCGGAGTTGTTTTAGAGCTTGGAGTTCTTCGTTTGTTAAGTTGAAGCATTTTGTTGGAGCATTTTGTTGGAGGGGGATGGTATTCGAGAATCTCCCTGGTTGTTACATTAATATAAGTATCTAAATGCGGAGATTTGCCTACCGGTGGTGTACACCCAGTTGGGACACCAAACGGATCATACTCTTTGTGTTCAGCGTCCTTAAAATGGTGTTTAAGTCTGAGGCGTCTGTTAAATAACAAAGTGTCCCTATGGATGTCTAGTTTGTTAACGTGAGTGGGTTCAGGGCAAAAGGATAAACCTCGACTTAGCACGGTTTTTTCATCGTTGTTGAGTTGATAACTGGAAAGGTTTACTAGCGCTCTGTGGGATGTTTTTAATAACTGTTTACGATCAAGTTGTTGTTTGGTAATGAATCTTCTTTTTGGCATTATCAGTTAACAGAATTAATTTGTCTAGTAGCTGAAGTAAGAAAAAACGGAATGTTTTTGTCACATGATCAGTTAGTGTATTCTATGTTGGTTTTTTAGGGGTGGAGAGGTTCTTCTCAACATTTAAAGTGATCCGGTGGATAATGGATGTCATATATTCTATTTCCTCTGTTTCTGTATTTTCCTTGATGATATTTAAGATGGTTTCTATCTCCTCAATTTGTTTTCGTCTGTTATCCCAATATTCTAATAAAATTTTGGTCAGTGTGAGCCCAAAATTGAGGATGGCCTCTTCCCATTTAAGATGTAGAGCGGAGCTGACTACTGGGACCTGTGGTGTTAAATTGACCCTTAGGGATTTAGGGATAGAGCGTAAGCGTTCGCATCTCCTTAAATAGTTGCTATGGTGTTCGGTTCTCGTGAGTTGTATATTAAGTTTTTTCAAGACTTTGAATTTGGCAATGTTACTTTCGCTTATTGTCTGCTCCGTAATGGTATCTATCTTGCGTTTTTTTCGGTTATCCGTCGTACCGGAAAGCGGAAGTGTTGCTATGGAAAGCGAAGATGCTGAAGGTGTGATGGATGACGTGTCTTCGAACTTGTCGCTCTCATCTTGTTGAATGTGACTGAATTATCTCCCCTTTACAAAAATTTAACCAAAAACCTGAACCTTGACCATATTTCCAAAAATATTTGGCCTACCTTCATGAAACTTCATACACATACTCATCATCTCAAGAGCTACAATCTAACAAAGGGCCATAAATATATTGTTGATTGTGGCTAAATTATCTCCCCTTTTCCAATTTTTTTTTCTGAAACACTTTTTCACTACAATTTTTTTGACACAGTTTTGAAAAAAAAACTAAATGCACGGTGTGATAATTAGGGTGAATACGGTATATTTTGACGAAGTACCATAACTGGGCCCCGCCAAGCGATTTTGGTACTTATCGTCTATGTGAGCAGTGAATCAAAAGGAACCTTCAGACAGAAAGCCAAATCCCTAGCCTCTCTGAATGGCCGGGCATGCGCAGTTAAAATTTGTCATGACAGAATGCTCGAAGACCCAAATTCGCTTGGGGGGGCTCAATTGAAAAAAAAATAGCTCGCTAAAAGAGAAGTTTTTTTCTTGGATATCTGTTTGGTTTCTTGTCTGATTCATAACAGACAAGCGTAAACCAGCAACATTTTATTGCTGGTTACCCTAGATTGTGATTTGTTTGTCTTGTAGATTGAAAAAATTGCTAACATTCTTTCCCGCCATTACCTCACTAGTGGGTGGGGTAACGTAAACTGAAATTCTTAGGATCAAAATTAGGTCGATTGTCACATTCATCTTTCTGGAGAGCCTGTGTGTTGTCAGATATTTGAGTGTGCTGAGCTGTATATAATTGGACCAGTATACTGAATAGTCCTTTGTAGCTGTCAGTGTGCTGGCTGTGACAAACTCGGAATCAGGATTGTTGCTTGACACCCCATAATAAATCATTAGAAATCATCAAATCACTACCCGGTATATTAAAATGAAGGTCTCCCTGTTTCCCATGGTCTTAATTCTTGGGTTCACTCTTTGGAAAACAACTTACAGAATGCACCCAGATGATGGAAATCAGGAGTGCAAGATTACAATTAAGGAGAGTAGTAGTAGAATTTCCCAGTACTTGGCATTTACAAGGAAGAATGGGAACAGAAGGTGTTCGGAGGGCTTGCGAAACTTCAAGTCCTCGCGCGGTACAAACTTGGCTTTACTTCTAATCTTGGCCGGAGACATTGAAACTAACCCCGGCCCAAGGTTTCGCTGCGGACTCTGCAAAAAATATTGCAAAGGTTCCGAGAAATGGATAGAATGTGAGGACTGTAACAAGCGCTTTCACTCCTCATGTTCTGATTTGGATAACAGTCAATTGTTAGAAATTGAATCTAGAGCTGGAACTTGGTATTGCAAAGACTGCAAAGCTGACTGTGGTCTTTGCAGTGGTGCTGTCCTTAATGGCCACAAAGCCGTTCAGTGTGATCAATGTGAAATGTGGATACACACTGACTGTTCCTTCATTTCAGATGCAGAATATGGCACTTTGGTAAATTCAAGCTGCCACTGGATATGTCCAAAATGTGAGGTCTGTAACTTTTCAGACTCCTTCTTTGATGAATATGTAGAACTGAGTAAGCCAAACAGGTTTGAACCTCTGTCAGAGGATAAGAGAGGCAAATCTTCGACTGCTGATGAAACTAAGTCAAATTTTGTGAAAGGTTTGAAACTTTGCAGTATAAACATAAATGGAATTAGAGGGAAAATTCTTGAACTTTTAGCTTTCCTCGATACATCTCAACCTCATATTGTTGCTATTCAGGAAACAAAGATTGACAGTTCATTTACTACATCTGAGCTTTTCCCTGAAACTTGTGAGTACTGTGTGTACAGAAAAGATAGGAACTCTCATGGCGGTGGGGTGATGTTGCTCATTCATAGAGACATCCCTCACATGCCTTTCATGGAACTTGAGAATGACACCGAATCGGTCTGGGTTAAGGTTTTTGCAAATAAAACTTCCCACTTCGTAGCAAGTTGGTATCGACCACCAAATGGTACAATCGAAAACTTCCAGTTGTTTAAAGACCAACTGGATTGCATTAAATCGCAGCATAAGGTTAAAAAACTCCCGGCTGTACATGTTCTGGGTGACCTCAACTTCAGAGACATTGCTTGGCCCGACAGGCTCAGCAAACAAGGCACAATGCTGAGTCAGTCGGAAGGACAAATATTAATTGACATTATGAACGATCATGGCCTTGAACAAATTGTTAACTTCCCCACTCGTGATAAGAACACATTGGATCTGATCCTTACGACTTTGCCAGGACAATTCGAAGACATTCATTCCCCAGATAAACTAAGTGACCACGATGTTGTCTCCGGATATTTAAAAATTCACATCCCACCAATAAAGAAACCTCGGAGGAAGGTGTACTCATATCAGAAAGGTGACTATGAAACTATGAGGAAGGATGCACTCAGATTTGCAAAGGAGAATTACTTTAATGGTCATTCAGATTCTCGGTCTGTACAGGAGAATTTTGATTTGATAACTTCTTATATTCATACTTCGGCCGAAAATCATATCCCCTCAAAAACTAGTAGGGCTGTATCTTCTATTCCCTGGATCACTCCAGAGATAAGAAGGAAAATTCGCAGAAGGAATAAGATTCATGCAAAGGCAAAAAAGACGGGAAGTGGTAAACTCCGGACAAAATTTGAAAACTTGAGACGTGAAATCAAGACTGATATAAAAAATCAGCATGATTTGTATGTGAATAACTTGGTAGGTGATGTAAAGGCAAATCCCAGAGACTTCTACAGATATATTAATAGCCAGAAGAAAGACAGGCAAGGTATCCCGCCCCTTAATAAAAGAGGAGGGGACGGGGTTGCTGAATCAGACTCTGAAAGGGCAGAGGAACTAGTTGGTCAATTCAATGATGCATTTAATAAAACTGAGTTCACGGAGGTCCCATTAACTGGAAGATCGGCCCCATTCATGAATAATATTGTTGTGACAGCTGCAGGAGTGATCAAATTACTTCAAGGCTTAAACCCCAGTAAGGCCTTAGGACCTGATGAGCTTCATCCCAGGGTCCTGAAGGAACTAGCAAATGAGTTGGGTCCAGTTTTCGCACACTTGTTTCAACAGTCTTTTGATACGGGTGAAATCCCCAAAGAATGGCTCTTAGCTAACATTTGTCCACTCTTCAAAAAAGGAGATAGGGCTCTTGCCCGCAATTATCGCCCTGTGTCTCTGACTTGTGTTCTGTATAAATTGCTGGAACATATAGTCTGCTCAAACATCATGGCCCACTTGGACGAACATAAACTTTTGTCAGACAGACAACATGCATTTAGGAAAAGGCACAGTTGTGAAACTCAGCTAAGCACAGTTATTAATGACTGGGCAAAAATCTTGGACAAAGGGGGACAGGTGGACACATTTATTCTGGACTTCGAGAAGGCTTTTGACACCCCTCCTCATGAACTACTTAAATCTAAGTTATTTGGTTATGGAATTGGGGGAAAGACCCTAAAATGGATAGATTCCTTTCTTTGCTACAGAAAACAGCGGGTTGTTGTTAATGGTGAATCTTCGGAGTGGGCTCCAGTTTTGTCTGGAGTCCCGCAAGGGACCGTTCTTGGTCCACTTTTGTTCTCCCTGTACATCAATGATATTTCCACTGACATTGACTCAGAAATAAGACTGTTCGCAGATGACTGTGTTTGTTACCGGGAAATTAGAGATACAGATGACTCATTGAAACTTCAGGCTGACATAGATAGATTAGGATGTTGGGCACGTAAATGGGGCATGAGATTTCAGCCAGTTAAATGCAATATTATGCAGATAACTAGGAAGAGATCTAATAAAGTTGAGGCTTCTTACACCTTAGAGGGAACGGTCCTCGAGAATGTGGACTCCATTAAATACCTTGGAGTGACAATCTCACACAACTTGAGATGGAATACTCATATTAGCAACATGTGTACTAAGGCAAATAGAACGCTTGGTTTCCTGAGGCGAAATCTTCATCAGTGCCCTCAGGATGTAAAAGAGGCAGCATATAAAGGTCTTGTTCGCCCAATCTTGGAATATGGTAGTTGTATCTGGGACCCCAGTGGAGTGGTCCTTAACGATGAAATTGAGAAAGTTCAGAATAGAGCTGCTAGATTTGTAACAGGCAATTACTGCTTTGAAACTGGGAGCATGACTGGAATACTTGGAAAATTAAAATGGGAGTCTCTCAAGAAAAGGAGAAAAGACAGTAGGCTAATCCTTTTATACAAAGGTCTAAAGGGTGCTGCCAGCATTCCAACAGATGACCTTGTTCCCCCAGCTAGATACTGTAGAAATCACCATTCATTGGCGTTTCAGACCCTTAGCGCAAGAACTGACATTTATAAAGAGTCGTTCTTCCCCAGAACCATTAGAGATTGGAATGCCCTTCCCGATTCGATTATTTCGACAGCTGAAGGTGCTGATGATTGTGTAGCTAAATTTACCTCTTAAGTTAGAGCTAGGGACAAACTTCCCACATCACAGGTTCTGGTGTATGAATGTCATTTGACGTGTCACCAGTAACAATTCTGATTCTGATTCTGAACTCTATCATGCAATTTTACTGATTTGTCTCTATGACATGGAAAAACAGACGAGCATGTCACCGCTTGCTGTGCTCTTGGTAGCCAGTCATATTACCTATCCACACTTTCCCTGGCCATGCTTATACGTATAGAGGATCTTACATGAGTGTTCATGTATTATTGAATTTATTAAACGAGTTGAGGAAAAGGGATAAAATGCGAGGCTGTGCCAAGCATTTTATCCCTTTTCCTCAACGAGTTTAATAAATTCAATAATACATGAGCACGAATGCAAGATTCTATTTATCATATGACATTTCAAACGCATTTTATTCACGATTGTTTATAAAAATGTCAATATTCCGCCGTTAGTAAACGCGACGTCGTTAAGGACGTCGTACATGTAACGTTACGGGACGTATCTAGCTAATTTGCATATTTAATCCACAAGTAGATTATCGAAAATAATACATGACGTTATAACACTCTCAGACGCGACGTCATATGATAAAACCAGTTAACCAGTGCAGTGCACATTCTTTCGCCAGAAACTTACAACTGCCCTTCTTGAATCAGCGGAAAGGAGAGAATGACCGTAGAAAAGATTTCATGATCACTCTCCATGAATGAATATTGCTAACACGGGCAAGTATCGAACCCGCGTCCTCCTGATCAGCAGTCAGACACGCATCCACATAACTACTGAGGCCGGCCAAAATGTCACTGTATTATGTTTTTCTTGTAGATGGTGTAGGAAGTTCTAGCTACCATGATATGTCTGCCAGTATCAGTAGTCGAGATGGGATGTATACAGGCAGAGACCCTGGAGGAGGGGTAGGGGCAGTAGGTAGAGAGAAAAATATACGAATACCCAACCCCCCGGACCAGGTGCGGCCCTCAGGGTACAGGAAAGGTCATCAGAGACAGTTCTCTGACCCAGCTTCCATGGTTGATATGGACAGTAATTCAAGTGAGTTTTTGCTATTTATACTAATTCAAGTGAGTATTTGCTACTTATAAATCAAGGAGAGAAGTTACACAGATGGGCAAGTTGTTTTGGACAAGTCTGTGTAATAAACACCTTCTTAAAGCCCACCTTATATAGAGACAAGAAAGGATATACGATGTAGTGATAAGTTGATTATAATTCTAAACAACAGGAATTGATCTATGCATTCCTTGGTGGCTAAAGGGGTAAGGATTCACAGTTTTACAGTCGAATACAAAAAAGTGCCCGTGAAGCACAATTTCCCAGTCGAATACCGCCAATCATCTCTATAAATAACTGTGCCGAGTTAAATGGGCTGTTAGTTATTCAAAAGAGCGTCATTAGTTTCAGTAGATCTAAATATTTTACAATTTCGCCACATTAAAGAACCCAAACATTTGCTTCTGACGTTTGATGAGCTGACACTTAATATCCCACATGAATCTGAGGCATAGAGGATCTTCCATGAGTGGTCATGTATTATTGAATTTATTAAACGAGTTGAGGAAAAAGGGATAAAATTCGAGGCTGTGCCGAGCATTTTATCCCTTTTCCTCAACGAGTTTAATAAATTCAATAATACATGAGCATGAATGAAAGATTCTATTTATCATATGATATTTAAAATGCATTTTATTCACGATTGTTTACAAAAATGTCAATATTCCACTGTTAGTAAATGCGACGTCGTACATGTAACGTTATGGGACGTATCTAGCTAATTTGCATATTTAATCCACTAGTGGATTATCGAAAATAATGCATGGCGTTATTACACTCTCAGACGCGACGTCATATGATAAAATAAATTACATGACTAAGGAAGCAAAACCAATGAGCCATTGTTTTGTGAAAACATTGAAAAAAAAATGAATGAATAAATAAACACGTATGTCTGTTGAAATGAACTATTTTGTTGACTACTGTATGCGCATGTGTTTATTGATTATTTTCCCTATGATACACTGTCGATGTTAACATTGACGTTTATCTGGACAAGCCAAAACAACTTTTTTATCTGAATCTTGGAATCTAAGGTCCTACAATGTCAATCTTTGCATTGTTATTGAGCATACAAATTCTAGTGTGTAAATGTGTTTTGACACATTAGCACTTCTTTCAGCTAATACGGAATATTTTAAAAAGTCAAGTATTTTGTTATTAGGGCCCCGCACTGAAAGTGTGGGTGCCCTATAGTAATCACTCTGTCCGTCCGTCTGTCTGTCCATCCACAAATTTTCCTACTCCTCTGATAGCGCTGCCGGGGCCCTAGTCAGTTTCACTGACAGCTCTAGTTTGTTATGGTATCAATTGATTTCCATAGAATAAAAAATCAAAAGTAGGGCAGAAATGAGATCATAAGACTATGTCAAAAAACTGGGGTCTACAGGGGTGTAGCGGATTAACCGGGTTTTCCTTATTTTTGCTCAAAAACATAGATTGTTGGTACTCATTAGAACCACCTTATTAAGGTTGTTCTAATGAGCACCTACAATATATGTAAAGCACAAATAAGAAAAATAAAAGGGATTATATCTAATTTAGCACAGAATGGTGTCAAATTTGAGTTACTATACTCCATGTGTTAAGATCGACAGGCGTGAGCAAAAAACGTAAATCCGATGAGCCACCGCAAAATGTGGCATCTCAGCAGGGTCTAAACTGTTTGCCACTCATCCACCCATTTTTAGACACAACATCAGGATTCCAGGGTCCGCAGCATTCTTTCGTGGAGATTGATCATGAAATCTTTTCTACAGTCATTTTCTCCCTTCCACTGACTTAAAGGTGCATTATTGAGCTACCGGGTCTCAATTTTTTTTCTGGTTTTTATCTTCAATGCATACTCCTTTGTCATGTGTACACTTTTGGAGCGAAATACAGCTTCAGAATTTTGTGAAAATGGTCGTTTTCATTCGTGTTTACCCTTCGCTCTGAACATGTGTTCAGAATTTCTGTTCTAAAAATAAATCTGTCACTTTACACATACATCGCGACAGTATCATCTTTGAGTGTCGTTACTTATGGCATGGTATTCAGGGTCATATTTTTTTTCCGATTCAGGCATGGCCTAAGCAAACAAGGCCAAAAATGAACGTCGCATAACGTCATATATGGGGATTCTATTTTTGTCACGAACTAAAAATAGATCTAACTAGTGTTCGAAACCTAGTTAGGGAATCCCTCTCAAACTCGTTTACCTGTCATCATAATTGTTCGCATTTTTGCATAAAATGCATTCATTTGTATTGTTTTATGAAAAATACCGGCTATATGTATTTTATTTTTGGAAGCATTTTTTCCAGATAGCTCAATAATGCACCTTTAAGAAGGGCAGTAGTCAGTTTCTGGCAAAAGAATGTGGACTGTACTGGTTAACTGCTTATGTATAAGCCTGCCCAGGAAAAGTGCGGTTAGGTAAACCTGCCAGCTTGATATGACCTAAATAATGTTGTCTGGGCCATTAACCCATTGCATGCGGGAAATTCCTGAAGGTGTACCTTTGGCAAACAGTGCAGGCCCAGATTAGATGCCGCAGAATGCGGCATCTGATCAGGGCCTGCACTATTTGCTGACAGAATGTTTGCTCAAAATTAGATTAAAAACGAAAAAATAGGCCTGACATCCCTTGTATGACAAATGGACATGTCCCAACATATAGCAATGGAAGAGTCCACTAGTATACAATGAGTTGGTTTGGTTTATACTAATTTATTTTAGTTCGATTGCGATGAAAGCTTCAAGCTTATTGAATCGCTACTGAACACTCAGTCCGGATGTTTTCACGCGCACGAGAGAGAGAGAGGCAGTGGCTTTTAGACCACTGCTACCCATTTACACCTGGGTGGAGTGGAGCAGTGTCATTACGTGTCTTGCCCAAGGACACACCTCGATACCGGTGGCCGGTTCGAACGCACAACCTCTCGATCATAAGTCGAACGCGTTAACCACTGCGCTATCGAGTATACAATGGGTTAGACTCTGAAACAAACAGACTGTAGTTTACTTATTTCCTGTTACATTGCAGAACTATATCATGATATTCCTATGGTACAGCCCCATCCTCCCAGAGAGCCATCACATGACAGGGTACGTCCTAGACCCAGAGTGAAAAATGGTAGTGCCGGGAAGAAAAGGTTGTCCAGTGCTGGGTCGGCTAAAGGTAACTCATCTTCTACATTATGTGAACTTTTATTTGAGCCCCGTCAAGCGATTTTGGTACTTATCGCCTATGCGAGCAGCGAAGGTTCAGGCTAGCCTGCGCGTCCGCGCAGTCTCGCCAGAACCTTCGCTGCTCGCTCATACAAGCAGTGAATCAAGAGGAACCTTCAGACAGAAAGCCATATCCCTGGCCCCTCTGAATGGCTGGGCATGCGCAGTTAAAATTTGTCATGACGGTGAGCTTTGAGTGCTCAAAGACACATATTCGCTTGGCGGGGCTCATTTGACAAATAGAATCATCCACTAAACACATCAGGTCAGGCCCGGAGGTTATAAAATATTTACCATGCTCAACTCAGCTGAGCATGAAATTTGTATTGCTCATAACTATAAACGCTTTTGGTACCAAATGGAATCTTCCTTCTTATATATGGCAAGAGTCCATTTCAAAATTCAGGGGTGTCAAGTTGTGTTTTCTTCAAAATTTATTAGAGAAATGGCTGAACTTTTGGCAAACAGTGTAGGCCCTGATCAGAGGCCACTTTCTGTGGCGTCTGATCGTGGCCTGCACTGTTTGCCAAATACCTGTTTTGGGGTTTCCGGTACAAAATGGGTTGAAATACAAACAAATCTGACAGGCAATTTTTCTGCTCAGATTCGTACAGAATGTCATTTATCCTCCTCATAAATTTTAAAATGCCACCATTTGTTGGCATTTTAAAATTTTTGAGCAGGATAAATTTCATGCTGAAGTGAGTTGAGCATGAAAATAAGTTTTATAACCTCAGGGCCAGCCGGTCTGTTTCCAATGCTAGGGGTGTCTGAGTTTGTTTTATTTGTTGTAAGTTCCACAGAAATTCCTGTAAGCGGTGTAGGTCATATGCCACACTGTTTGACATCTGATCATGGTCTACATTGTTTGCCAATGTCCCTTTTTATACCCCAGCCATTCGAAGAATGGTGGAAGAGCATATCGTGTCGCCCCAGTTCATTCGTCAGTCTGTTTGTCCATCCGAAACTTAAGCACGGTCAATACAGTAACTTTCTTATTTCTAGATGGATTTGGAAATGACTTGGCAGAAATGTTAACCATCATGAGACGATGTGTTACATGCAAAACCCAGGTCCATACCTCCAAGGTCAAGGTCGTATTTAGAGGTCAAAGGTCCAAAAAGGGTCAGAAACTTAAACAGGGACAATTACTTTCTTATTTCTGGATGGATTTTGAAATTACCTGGCAGAATGGTTAACTATTATGAGACAATGTGTGATATGCACAAAACACAGGTTCGTACCTCCCAGGTCAAGGTCGTATTTAGAGGTCAAAGGTCAAAAAAATAGTCCGAAACTAAAACAGGGTCAGTAACTTCCTTATTTCTCAATGGATTTTGAAATTACTTGGTAGAAATGTTAACCATCATAAGACGATGTGTCATTCGCAAGACCCAGGTTGGTACCTCCAATGTCAAGGTCAAACTTGGAGGTCAATGTTAAAGAAAAATGTCTTTTTCTTGTGTCGTGTTATTCAGAATGGATTTGGAAATTACTTGGTAGAACTGTTAACCATCATTTGTCGATGTGTCATGCGCAAGACCCAGGTTGGTAACTCCAAGGTCAATGTCATACTTAGAGGTCAAAGGTAAAGAAAAGTGTCTTTTTCTTGTGTCTGCTCAATACCTTTGTTGTTCCTGGATGGATTTGGAAATGACTTGGCAGAAATGCTAATCATCATAAGACAATTTGTTTCATGCAATACCTAGATCCGCACCTACAAGGTCAAGGACATACTTAGTGGTCAAAGGTCAAATATTTACATCAAACATATTTTCAGGCGGGGGCATCTGTGTCCAGTGGACGCATTTCTAGTATATGATAAATTTTTTTATTTCCTGTTAGAAACATAGGTTGTGGTACTTTTTAGAATCGCCTTCAGAATGATATTCTAACAAGCACCCACAGCACAGAATGACAGTATTGGTCCCCTAACCATTACGATAACACATCCGTGCAAAATAGTGCATTCTTTCATATCTCCAAAATGGTGAAATTTCTCATGGAAAATTGTGATATTTTTCTTATTTATACTCCAAACATAGGTTTTGGGTGCTCGTTAGAACCGCCTCATTGAGGCAGTTCTAACGAGTACTCACAACCTATATCTTGGAGTAGAAATAAGGAAAATAATGTTTACCCCCGTAAACCCCAGTTTTCTCTATATAAAGTGGGGTTTAGGGGGGTCTTTATTTCATGGACTTGTTCACCTGATGATTTTGCCATTATAAACAATTTGCAGCTATAAAAAATCAAAATAAGGTTTAGTTTTGTTTGATTTGAGGTTTAACATCCCCGTCAGCACTGTATAGGTCATTTTGGAGACGTTGCTTCCAATTTTGTGGGACTTTTACCCGATATTGAGATGAAATGACATCTCAAGCCTTGTTGCCAAATGAAACCATTAGGGTTTATAAGCATGGACGGTCCGACTCGCACCGCTTTGCCTGGGCAAGCTTAGATCCTCTAAGCAGTTTACCAGTACTCTTGTGCGGTCGGTTTCAGCTCTGCATGGAAGCATCATGCAGCTCATCTATTTCTTCAAGCCCAGATGGGCTGGGGCCACAATAAGGAGTAGTATAACATGTAAAAAAAGGTTATTTTCACCTTAGTTATGCATTGTTATGGTGATTATTAAAAATATGCACAAAAATATTTTCGTGCATAAAATACCTTATTCTTGAATCGCTGCATTATTGCTGAGGATTCGTTCACATTGAAAATGTCATTAGAGTGCATTTTGTCATTTTATAAAATGTTGAGTTGACTGTATATGTTTCTATGGAGAAAAAAGTAAAATTATCCCTTAAGGGAAATGGGAACACCTGGCAGATTTTTCTGCCATTTTTCAAAGGGAGACAACTTTCAGGACTTTATGTTCACTTTTCTATAAGCTCTGTCCCACTGAAAAAGGGGACTACTCTTAAAGGAAAGAATTTGCTCCTGAGGAGCAAATTCTTTCCTTTAAGAGTTGACCCCTATTAGCATGGGAGGCAAAAATACTTTTGCAGGAATTGCCTCCCCTGAAGCGTTAATCACCTCATTACTCCTCCTTACCGCCATTTTTCAAAGGAAGACAACTTTGGTCGCTTTTCTGTAAGCCCTGTCCCGCAGGGGTCTACTCTTAAAGGAAAGAATTTGCTCCTCAGGAGCAAATTCTTTCCTTTAAGAGTTGACCCCTATTGACATGGGAGACAAAATACTTTTGAATGAGTTGTCTCTCCTGACCCTTAAGTCTCCTCATTACCCCTTTCCTGGAGCTATGATAATGCAGTTGTCTCCTCATTCTAGATGAAGGCATAGGAACCAGTATTTCCTCAGCAGTCTCCAGCAATCCCATCCACCCTCACACTCAGCATTACGAAGGGGCAAGACCTCGCATCGTCTCCGACGGAGAGCTTCATAACACCAGTACTAGTAGCAATGAGTCGGGGCCGAGACAGAGATCAGCTGATCAAGTCCAGAGAGGTCAGGCAAGGGACGGGTTTGGAAAACTTGAGAGTAAAAATGTTGGAAGACTACAGTTTCAGAGGAAAGGTAAGGACTAAAATAAAATTCTGTTCATTCATCATTGATCACCCTACCTTTTTTCTGCCTCACACCAATCCCTATTCAAAAACTTGTATTGCCTTCCCTTGGAGGTATTCTTTATTTATTGCTGATTCCAAAAAGATGAGACCAGCCTCGGTAGCTCAGTCGGATGCATCTGACTGGTGATCAGGAGGAAGGAGTTCAATAACTGCCGGGGTTGGCAACATTCTTTCGTGGAGATTGATAATGAAATCTTTTCTACCTTCATTCTCTCCCTTCCACTGATTCAAGAAGGCAGTTGTCAGTTTCTAACAAAAGAATGTGCACTGTACTGGTTGACCACTTATGTATAAGACTGGCCAGGAAAAGTGTGGAAAAAAATGACCTAAATAGTGTTGACTGGGCCGTTAAACTCCAAAACAAACATAACTAACAAAAAGATGAGACATAAGAAGTAAAGCTAAATACTGACTAGAACAGGTAGATACAAATTGCTTGTGATTTGAGTTTTAAGCATTTCATCAATACATGTACATGTATGCGAAATTAGTACATTTACGTTATAACTACATTAACTTGATCTGCTGCATTGTATGACATTGAATGGAAGTGTCCAGATAAAAGAATCACATGAAAAAAGAATCGCATCACACGCAGAGCCTCGAGTGTGATTGGTAAGATTTGGGAGCATTCAAGATATGTTAAACAGTGCATCAGATCAAGTTACTATTGTGATAATTTGTTTATATATAGCTTCTAGTCGGCCTCGGTAGCTCAGTCGGATGCGCGTCTGACTGGTGATCAGGAGCACGTGGGTTCGATACCTGCCGGGATGGCAACATTCTTTTGTGGAGATTGATCATGAAATCTTTTCTATGTTCATTCTCTCCCTTCCGCTGATTCGAGAAAGGCAGTTGTCAGTTTCTGGCAAAAGAATGTGCACTGTACTGGTTATTCGCTTTCGTATAAGCCTGCCCAGGAAAGTGTGGATAGGTCAACTGACCGGCTCAAAAATGACCTAAAATAGTGTTGACTAGGCCATTAAACTCCAATACAAACAAAAAATATAGCTTCTCCTTCCAGTAAAATCATTTTTGTTGCCCCTGTTTAAAGCAAGGCATGATATAGCAGTCCGGTTCTGCTTCTGTTCATTCATCAAGCCATCAACATTTGTTACAATCCTAATCTTCATTCTAATGTAACAGTCCATTTCTCAAGAACCATAAGAGCTTATTATTATAGCCCCGCTTTGAAAAATGGGGCTATATTGGATTTGCCATGTCCTTCTGTCATTCCGTAATTCCGTGATTCCGTTAATTTGTGTTGGCTCCATAACTTTGTATCTGCTTAACATATTTTCATGAAACTTCACACAAATGTTAAACACCATAAGACAATGTGCAGAGCGAAGGAATTATAACTGTGGATTGCCTACTTTTGGAGTTATTGCCCTTTGAACATTTTCCGTAATTTCGTAATTCCGTGATTCCGTTAATTTGTGTTGGCTCCATAACTTTGTATCTGCTTAACATATTTTCATGAAACTTCACACAAATGTTAAACACCATAAGACAATGTGCAGAGTGAAGGAATTATAACTGTGGATTGCCTACTTTTGGAGTTATTGCCCTTTGAACATTGAAAAATGGCAATTTTAATTGTGTCCGCTTCATAACTCGAAAACCGTTTGAGATATTTTTAGGAAACTTCACACAAATGTTAAGCACTATGAGACGATGTGCAGAGCGCAGGAACCATAACTCTGCATTGCTTATTTTTGGAGTTATTGCCCTTTGAACATTGAAAAATGGCAATTTTAACAGTGTCCGCTTCATCATTCCGTAATTCCGTGATTCCGTTAATTTGTGTTGGCTCCATAACTTTGTATCTGCTTAACATATTTTCATGAAACTTCACACAAATGTTAAACACCATAAGACAATGTGCAGAGTGAAGGAATTATAACTGTGGATTGCCTACTTTTGGAGTTATTGCCCTTTGAACATTTTCCGTAATTCCGTAATTCCGTGATTCCGTTAATTTGTGTTGGCTCCATAACTTTGTATCTGCTTAACATATGTTCATGAAACTTCACACAAATGTTAAACACCATAAGACAATGTGCAGAGCGAAGGAATTATAACTGGATTGCCTACTTTTGGAGTTATTGCCCTTTGAACATTGAAAAATGGCAATTTTAATTGTGTCCGCTTCATAACTCGAAAACCGTTTGAGATATTTTTAGGAAACTTCACACAAATGTTAAGCACTATGAGACGATGTGCAGAGCGCAGGAACCATAACTCTGCGTTGCTTATTTTTGGAGTTATTGCCCTTTGAACATTGAAAAATGGCAATTTTAACAGTGTCCGCTTCATAACTCGAAAACCGTTTGAGATAATTTCATGAAACTTCACACAAATGTTAAGCACTATGAGACAATGTGCAGAGCGCAAGAACCATAACTCTGGTTTTCGTATTTTCTGTGTGTCTGTCTGTGTGTCTGTCTGTGTCTGTTAACAATTTTCGTGTCCGCTCCATAACTTTAAAACCCATTCACATATTTTCATGAAACTTCACACAAACATTAAACACCATGAGATGGTGTGCAGAGTGCAGGAACCATAACTCTGGATTGCCTAATTTTTGAGTTATTTCCCTTTGAATATTGAAAAATATCAATTTTAGCCGTCTTTGCTCGATAACTCAAAAACCGTTTGAGATAATTTTATGAAACTTCACACAAATGTAAAGCACCATATTACGTGTGCAGAGCGCAGGAACCCAAACTCTGGATTGTCTACTTTTTCAGTTATAGGCTTTTGAATATTAAAAAATGGCAATTTTAACTATGTCCGCTCCATAACCGTTTCTGATATTTTCATGAAACTTCAAATAAATGAAAAGCACCTTGAGATGATGTGCAGAGTGCAGGAACCATAACTCTGGTTTGCCTACTTTAGGAGTTATTGCCCTTTGAACATTTAAAAAGGCAATTTTGACTGTGTCGGCTCCATAACTCACAAACCATTTGAGATATTTTCATGACACTTCACACAAGTGTAAAGCACCATGAGACAATGTGCAGAGCGCAGGAACCCTGACTCTGATTTGCCTACTTTAGGAGTTATTACCCTTTGAACATTGAAAAATGGAAGATGAAATTTAGTATGAACATGGACATTCTGGTAATGTATCATGCTCATTGAAATGAGGGACAAGGGCTCACAACTCTTAGAGTTTTTCCAGATAATGTAAAATTTTCAACAGTTATTTCTTGTTCATAACTGTTTTCTCTGCAGCTTAAATAACTTTCTTCTCTGACAGCGCTGAAGCGGGGCTATAGTCAGATCCTCTGACAGCTCTAGTTAATGATACTTGGTACAGTGTCAAAGTCATTGATAAGTATACTGTAAATTAAGAATTTCTGAAATTATTGCCTTTAATTTTAACTTCCCTAGATGATTCATTCAAGAAAAGTTCACTTTCTGTCTGCAGCATATGAAGTATCTTGCTATGTTTTAGACAAAGCAACATATAAGGTTGATATTTTGTGTTAATTGAAGGATAGTTTTCTTTATTTCTCCATATAAACCTATGTTGTTGGTATTTGTTTGTTTGATTTGATGTTTAACATCCCCGTCAACACTGTAAAGGTCATTTTGGAGACGTTGCTTCCATTTTGTGGGACTTTTACCCGACATTGAGATGAAATGACATCTCAAGCCCTGTCGCCCAATGAAACCAATAGGGTTTATAAGCATGAACGGTCTGCCTCGCATCGCCGTTCCTGGGCAGGCTTAGATCCTCTGAGCGGTTTACCAGTACTAGTATGCAGGCCGGATTCAGCTCTGCGTGGAAGCATCATGCAGCCCATATATTTCTTCAAGCCCCTATGGGCGGGGGTCATTGTGGGTATTTATTCGAACCGCCTCGCCGAGGCGGTTCTAATGAATACCCACAACATAGGTTTTTATGGAGAATTGACAAAAACTATCCTTCAATTATCACAAAATTTGCTATGTTTCAGAGTATCGTCGTGAGAACTACGAGCCTGTTGGTGCTGACAGTAATGTTGATGAGTCTGTATCAGATGTTATTGCCATTCTAAAGGGACAGGCTAACAGGAGATTTAGTCTTAGTTCAGGAGATGAAGAGGATGAGGAGGAGGAGGACCCTGATGTAGGAGAATACATGGAGAGTGAGGGGTAAGTTTTATCATTACAATAACACAGCCATTCTAAAGGGGCAGGCTAACAGGAGATTTAGTCTTAGTTCAGGAGATGAGGAGGAGGAGGACCCTGATGTTGGAGAATACATGGAGAGTGAGGGGTAAGTTTTATCATTACAATAACACAGCCATTCTAAATGGACAGGCTAACAGGAGATTTAGTCTTAGTTCTGGTGATGAGGAGGAGGAGGAGAACCCTGATGTTGGAGAATACATGGAGAGTGAGGGGTAAGTTTTATCATTACAATAACACAGCCATTCTAAAGGGACAGGCTAACAGGAGATTTAGTCTTAGTTCCGGAGATGAGGAGGATCCTGATGTAGGAGAATACATGGAGAGTGAGGGGTAAGTTTTATTAGCTCACCTGAGCACGAAGTGCTCATGGTGAGCTATTGTGATCGGTCAATGTCCGTCATGCGTCGTGTGTCGTGCGGCGTCAACAATGTGCTTTAAATGCTAACTCCTCCTTAACCCTTGAGCCAATTTCAATAAAACTTCAAAGGAATATTGCTGAGGTGACCCTCTACAAAAGTAGCTAAAATTGTTCCGCTCCGCTGAACAAGATGGCCGCTAGAGCTAAAAATAGAAAAATCTATAAACGACAACTTCTGTACCTTAAGGCCAATTTCATTCAAACTTTATAGGAATGTTGCTTAGGTGACCCTCTACCAAAATAGCTAAAATGTTTCCACTCCGGTGAACAAAATTGCCGCCAGAGCTAAAAATAGAAAATTCTTTAAATGACAACTCCTCCTGTACCCTTGGGCCAAATTAATTCAAACTTCAATGGAATGTTGCTTAGGTGACCCTCTACTAAAATAGCTAAATCGGTATTGCTCTGATGAGCAAAATGGCCGCCATAGGTAAAAATAGAAAAACGTCGTAAATTTGCTTCAAACACAAACTCCTCCTCAACCCTTGGGCCAATTTGATTCAAACTTCACAGGAATGTTGCCCAAATGACTCCCTACCAAAATTGCTAAAATCGTTGTGCTCTGACAAACAAGATGGCCGCCAGAGCTAAAAATAGAAAAAATCTTTAAACGACAACTCCTCCTATACCCTTGGGCCAATTTTATTCAAACTTCATAGGAATGTTGCTTAGGTGACCATCTACCAAAATAGCTGATAAGATTCTGCTCTGATGAGCAAAATGGCCACCATAGCTAAAAATAGAAAAACATCGTAAATTTGTTTCAAACACAAACTTCTCCTTAACCCTTGGGCCAATTTGATTCAAACTTCACAGGAATGTTATGTAGGTGACTCCCTAAAGAAATAGCTAAAATCATTCCACTCTGACTAACAAGATGGACACCAGAGCTTAAAATAGAAAAATTCTTCAAACCACTACTCCTCCTTTACCCTTGGGCCAATTTCATTCAAACTTCATAGGAATGTTGCTTAGATGACCCACTACCAAAATAGCTAAAACGTTTTCGCTCTGATGAGCAAAATGGCCCCAATAGCTAAAAACAGAAAAAACTTTGTAAATTTACGTCAAAACGCGAACTCCTCCTCAACCCTTGGGCCAATTTGATTCAAACTTCACAGGAATGTTAGTTAGGTGACTCCCTACCAAAATAGCTAAAATCGTTCAACGCGGCGAACAAGATCACTGCCTGAGCTAAAAATAGAAAAAATCTTCAAATGACAACTCCTCCTTACCCCTTGGGCCATTTTGATTCAAACTTCACAGGAATATTATGTCTTTGAATCCCTACAAAAGTAGCTAAAATTGTTCCGCTCTGACTGACAAGATGTCCGCCAGAGCTAGAAATAGAAAAATTCTTCAAACGACAATCCCTCCTTACCCCTTGGGCCAATTTGATTCAAACTTCACAGGAATATTATGTCGTTGACCGTCTACCATATGAGCTAAACTGATCCCGCTCTGATGAACAAAATGGCCACTAGAGCTAACAATAGAAAAACATTGTAAATTTGCTTCAAACTTCACAGGAATGTTGCCCTGGTGACTCCCTACCAAAATAGTTAAAATCATTCCACTCTGATAAACAAGATGGCCACCAGGGATAAAAATAGAAAAAAATCTTCAAACGACAACTCCTCCTGTATCCTTGGGCCAATTACATTCAAACTTCATAGGAATGTTGCTTAGATGACTCTACCAAAATAGCTAAAATGGTCTCACTCCAATGAACAATATAGCCGCTAGAGCTAAAAATAGAAAAACATTGTATTTGCTTCAAATGCGAACTCTTCCTAAACCCTTGGTTCAATTTGATTCAAACTTCAAAGGAATGTTGCCTAGGTGACACCCTACCAAAATAGCTAAAATCGTTCCACTCTGATCAACAAGATGGCCACCAGAGCTAAAAATATAATGTACTAGAGACAGTGACATTCAGGTGAGCGAATCAGGGCCCTCTGGGCCCTCTTGTCATTACAATAACACAGCCATTCTAAAGGGACAGGCTAACAGGAGATTTAGTCTTAGTTCAGGAGATGATGATGAGGAGAAGGACCCTGATGTTGGAGAATACATGGGAGAGTGAGGGGTAAGTTTTATCATTACAATAACACAGCCATTCTAAAGGGGCAGGCTAACAGGAGATTTAGTCTTAGTTCAGGAGATGATGAGGAGGAGGAGGACCCTGATGTTGGAGAATACATGGAGAGTGAGAGGTAAGTTTTATCATTACAATAACACAGCCATTCTAAAGGGGCAGGCTAACAGGAGATTTAGTCTTAGTTCAGGAGATGAGGAGGAGGAGGAGAACCCTGATGAAGGAGAATACATGGAAAGTGACAGGTAAGTTTTATCATTACAATAACACAGCCATTCTAAAGGGACAGGCTAACAGGAGATTTAGTCTTAGTTCAGGAGATGAGGAGGAGGAGGAGAACCCTGTTGTTGGAGAATACATGGAGAGTGAGGGGTAAGTTTAATCATTACAATAACACAGCCATTCTAAAGGGGCAGGCTAACAAGAGATTTAGTCTTAGTTCAGGAGATGATGAGGAGGAGGAGGACCCTGATGTTGGAGAATACATGGAAAGTTACAGGTAAGTTTTATCATTACAATAACACAGCCATTCTAAAGGGACAGGCTAACAGGAGATTTAGTCTTAGTTCAGGAGATGAGGAGGAGGAGGAGGACCCTGATGTAGGAGAATACATGGAGAGTGAGGGGTAAGTTTTATCATTACAATAACACAGCCATTCTAAAGGGACAGGCTAACAGGAGATTAAGTCTTAGTTCAGGAGATTAGGAGGAGGAGGAGGACCCTGATGTTGGCGAATACATGGAGAGTGAGGGGTAAGTTTTATCATTACAATAACACAGCCATTCTAAAGGGACAGGCTAACAGGAGATTTCGTCTTAGTTCAGGAGATGAGGAGGAGGAGGAGAACCCTGATGAAGGAGAATACATGGAGAGTGAGGGGTAAGTTTTATCATTACAATAACACAGCCATTCTAAAGGGACAGGCTAACAGGAGATTTCGTCTTAGTTCAGGAGATGAGGAGGAGGAGGAGAACCCTGATGAAGGAGAATACATGGAAAGTGACAGGTAAGTTTTATCATTACAATAACACAGCCATTCTAAAGGGACAGGCTAACAGGAGATTTAGTCTTAGTTCAGGAGATGAGGAGGAGGAGGAGGACCCTGATGTAGGAGAATACATGGAGAGTGAGGGGTAAGTTTTATCATTACAATAACACAGCCATTCTAAATGGACAGGCTAACAGGAGATTTAGTCTTAGTTCTGGAGATGAGGTGGAGGAGGAGACCCTGTTGTAGGAGAATACATGGAGAGTGAGAGGTAAGTTTTATCATTACAATAGCACAGCCATTCTAAAGGGACAGGCTAACAGGAGATTTAGTCTTAGTTCCGGAGATGAGGAGGATCCTGATGTAGGAGAATACATGGAGAGTGAGGGGTAAGTTTTATCATTACAATAACACAGCCATTCTAAAGGGGCAGGCTAACAGGAGATTTAGTCTTAGTTCCGGAGATGAGGAGGAGGAGGAGGACCCTGATGTTGGAGAATACATGGAGAGTGAGGGGTTAGTTTTAACATTACAATAGCACAGCCATTCTAAAGGGACAGGCTAACAGGAGATTTAGTCTTAGTTCAGGAGATGAGGAGGAGGAGAACCCTGATGTTGGAGAATACATGGAGAGTGAGGGGTAAGTTTTATCATTACAATAACACAGCCGTTCTAAAGGGACAGGCTAACAGGAGATTTAGTCTTAGTTCAGGAGATGATGAGGAGGAGGAGGACCCTGATGTTGGAGAATACATGGAAAGTTACAGGTAAGTTTTATCATTACAATAACACAGCCATTCTAAAGGGACAGGCTAACAGGAGATTTAGTCTTAGTTCAGGAGATGAGGAGGAGGACCCTGATGTAGGAGAATACATGGAGAGTGAGGGGTAAGTTTTATCATTACAATAACACAGCCATTCTAAAGGGACAGGCTAACAGGAGATTAAGTCTTAGTTCAGGAGATTAGGAGGAGGAGGAGGACCCTGATGTTGGCAAATACATGGAGAGTGAGGGGTAAGTTTTATCATTACAATAACACAGCCATTCTAAAGGGACAGGCTAACAGGAGATTTCGTCTTAGTTCAGGAGATGAGGAGGAGGAGGAGAACCCTGATGAAGGAGAATACATGGAGAGTGAGGGGTAAGTTTTATCATTACAATAACACAGCCATTCTAAAGGGACAGGCTAACAGGATATTTCGTCTTAGTTCAGGAGATTAGGAGGAGGAGGAGAACCCTGATGAAGGAGAATACATGGAAAGTGACAGGTAAGTTTTATCATTACAATAACACAGCCATTCTAAAGGGACAGGCTAACAGGAGATTTAGTCTTAGTTCAGGAGATGAGGAGGAGGAGGAGGACCCTGATGTAGGAGAATACATGGAGAGTGAGGGGTAAGTTTTATCATTACAATAACACAGCCATTCTAAATGGACAGGCTAACAGGAGATTTAGTCTTAGTTCTGGAGATGAGGTGGAGGAGGAGACCCTGATGTAGGAGAATACATGGAGAGTGAGAGGTAAGTTTTATCATTACAATAGCACAGCCATTCTAAAGGGACAGGCTAACAGGAGATTTAGTCTTAGTTCCGGAGATGAGGAGGATCCTGATGTAGGAGAATACATGGAGAGTGAGGGGTAAGTTTTATCATTACAATAACACAGCCATTCTAAAGGGGCAGGCTAACAGGAGATTTAGTCTTAGTTCCGGAGATGAGGAGGAGGAGGAGGACCCTGATGTTGGAGAATACATGGAGAGTGAGGGGTAAGTTTTATCATTACAATAGCACAGCCATTCTAAAGGGGCAGGCTAACAGGAGATTTAGTCTTAGTTCAGGAGATGAGGAGGAGGAGAACCCTGATGTTGGAGAATACATGGAGAGTGAGGGGTAAGTTTTATCATTACAATAACACAGCCGTTCTAAAGGGACAGGCTAACAGGAGATTTAGTCTTAGTTCAGGAGATGAGGAGGAGGAGGACCCTGATGTTGGAGAATACATGGAGAGTGAGGGGTAAGTTTTATCATTACAATAACACAGCCGTTCTAAAGGGGCAGGCTAACAGGAGATTAAGTCTTAGTTCAGGAGATGAGGAGGAGGACCCTGATGTAGGAGAATACATGGAAAGTGACAGGTAAGTTTTATCCTTACAATAACACAGCCATTCTAAAGGGACAGGCTAACAGGAGATTTAGTCTTAGTTCTGGTGATGAGGTGGAGGAGGAGAACCCTGATGTAGGAGAATACATGGAAAGTGACAGGTAAGTTTTATCATTACAATAACACAGCCATTCTAAAGGGACAGGCTAACAGGAGATTTAGTCTTAGTTCTGGTGATGAGGTGGAGGAGGAGAACCCTGATGTAGGAGAATACATGGAAAGTGACAGGTAAGTTTTATCATTACAATAACACAGCGATTCTAAAGGGACAGGCTAACAGGAGATTTAGTCTTAGTTCTGGAGATGAGGAGGATCCTGATGTAGGAGAATACATGGAGAGTGAGGGGTAAGTTTTATCATTACAATAACACAGCCATTCTAAAGGGGCAGGCTAACAGGAGATTTAGTCTTAGTTCCGGAGATGAGGAGGAGGAGGACCCTGATGTTGGAGAATACATGGAGAGTGAGGGGTAAGTTTTATCATTACAATAACACAGCCATTCTAAAGGGACAGGCTAACAGGAGATTAAGTCTTAGTTCTGGTGATGAGGAGGAGGAGAACCCTGATGAAGGAGAATACATGGAGAGTGAGGGGTAAGTTTTATCATTGCAATAACACAGCCATTCTAAAGGGGCAGGCTAACAGGAGATTTAGTCTTAGTTCAGGAGATGAGGAGGAGGAGGACCCTGATGTTGGAGAATACATGGAGAGTTAGGGGTAAGTTTTATCATTACAATAATACAGCCATTCTAAAGGGGCAGGCTAACAGGAGATTTAGTCTTAGTTCAGGAGATGAGGAGGAGGAGGATCCTGATGTAGGAGAATACATGGAGAGTGAGGGGTAAGTTTTATCATTACAATAACACAGCCATTCTAAAGGGACAGGCTAACAGGAGATTTAGTCTTAGTTCTGGAGATGAGGTGGAGGAGGAGAACCCTGATGTAGGAGAATACATGGAGAGTGAGGGGTAAGTTTTATCATTACAATAACACAGCCATTCTAAAGGGGCAGGCTAACAGGAGATTTAGTCTTAGTTCAGGAGATGATGAGGAGGAGGAGGACCCTGATGTTGGAGAATACATGGAGAGTGAGGGGTAAGTTTTATCATTACAATAATACAGCCATTCTAAAGGGACAGGCTAACACGAGATTTAGTCTTAGTTCAGGAGATGAGGAGGAGGAGGATCCTGATGTAGGAGAATACATGGAGAGTGAGGGGTAAGTTTTATCATTACAATAACACAGCCATTCTAAAGGGACAGGCTAACAGGAGATTTAGTCTTAGTTCAGGAGATGAGGAGGAGGAGGACCCTGATGAAGGAGAATACATGGAGAGTGAGGGGTAAGTTTTATCATTTGTAACATGCTGTCTGATTGGATAGCATAAAAAATTTATGATGGTATATTCTGTGATATACTGTCGGAAACCCAACATCAATTGGCTGATACTTGGTTTTACACAGCTCACAGCACTTGAAGCCTTGAGAAAAATAGTACAGTTTTTAGCAAAACAACTGTCGCGGGCCTCTGTAGCTCAGTTGGATGCGCGTCTGGCTGGTGATCAGGAGGATGCTGGTTTGATACCTCCCAGGGTCAGCAACATTCTTTCATGGAGATTCATCATGAAATCTTATCTACGGTCATTCTCTCCCTTCTGCTGATTCAAGAAGGGCTGTTGTCAGTTTCTGGGGAAAGAATTTCTGTATTGGTTAACTGGTTACGTATAAGCCTGCCCAGGAAAAATGTGGATAAGTAATCTGACCAGCTCAAAAATGACCTAAATTGTGTTGACTGGGCTGTTGAACCCCATAGCAAACAATCAAACAGAACAACTGCCAGAGTAAGTGCATTAAAATGGGGATAGCTGTATTGAAAATTGTTATTTAGGGAGGTAAATTCTCTGTTTTACAGTCCCTAATTCCGTTTTACAGCTCCGCTGATGCGTCACAATAAAACAAAACAAAATTTCTGACTGTATGACGGCTGATTTACCTCCCCAAATAACAATTTTGAATACAGTTATGGAGAAGTTAAACTTGACCATTAGGGTGAACGCTAGGGTGGTCGCAATATTTTACAAAGTCAGCCTACTGGTCAAGTTAATTTCTCAAGAACCATAAGAGCTTCATTAATGATACTTGGTACAAACTTATATCTCGGGATGGCAACTTAAATGCAAGCATCCATATTTGTCCTTGACCTACATTTCATGGTTCACTGACTTTGTAAAATATTGCCACCACCCTAGCGTTTACCCTAATGGTTAAGTTCATTTATTTGAACTTCATTAATGATACTTAGTACAAGCCTTTTATGCAAGCATCTATGTTTGATCTTGGCCTAGATGTCATGGTTCGGTGACTTAGCGCCCCCACAGGCGTGACATAGCCTACGGCGGAATTCTTGTGGTACCAAATGGAATCTTCCTCTAGCAGGAGTCCATTTCAAAATTTAGGGGTGTCAGGTTGTGTTTTCATCAACATTTATTTGGAAATGACTAAACCTTTAGCAAACAGTATAGGCTCTGATCAGACGCCACGTTCTGCGGCGTCTGATCTGGGCCTGCACTGTTTGCCAGGGCACCCATTTTGGGGTTTTCAGTACTAAATGGGTTAAAGGGCCCACTTGTTCCAAAAACTAAAAATGACATAATAGTTAATTATATATAGAGGATATTTTCTTTTTTTAGGTGAATACCAAAATATTTCATTGACCATGTTGAAAACATCACAATTTTCATGAGTGTGAAGCACAAATCAAAATTCTGATTTCTGATTTTTTCAACACATGAGATGAAATGTTGTTGATATTTATAAAAAAAAAGTGAATTTTCTTTTTATTTTATACTTGAAAAAAAAGTAGTCCCGTGTGCTTCTGTGAAAATATCTTGGTTATGTTATTTTTCATACAGTGAAAATATATGTATCATATCTTTTCACAATGTAAAAATATCATTTTTATTTGTTTCAGATATGCATGGATTTCACTGTATAAAATAAAAAGGTGATTCACATGCAGTGGTAAGCCTTATTTTCTTGGCAACTTAAAAACAAAACATTGAAATTGCTGTCTGCATCACAAAAACACACCTATATAATTTTGAACCCTTAAACCCCAATTTTATATGGTAAAGCTGGGGTTTATAGGGGTATGAATTATTTTTCTTATTTCTATTCAAAATCATAGATTGTGGATACTCGTTACAACTGCCTCACTGAGGCAGTTCTATCAAGTACCCAAAATCTATATTTTGAGCGGAAATAGGAAAAATATCGCAATTTTTCATGAAAATTTTCGTTTTTCAGCGGTAAAATTTACAATGTATTTCGTAATGTGCCAGTTGTCATTGGTATGCCATGGTTTAATTGCTATATCATATAATTTCAGTGAGGATGAGGATGAGAGGGACACATATTTGTTTGTTTCACAGCCTAAACCAGCCCCTAGACAGAAGAATGTGTCCCCTAACCCTAGTCAGCAGTTTATAAAGGAACAAGAGAAGGTGAGATAATGCATCTCAAGGGAAATGCCGGCCCCCGCCCATCAGGGCTTAAAGAAATAGATGGGCTGCATAATGCTTCCACGCAGAGCTGAAACCGACCCCCACACGAGTACTGTTTAACCCCTTAGAGGATCAAAGCCTGCCCAGGTAAAGCGGTGCCGACCATGCTTATAAACCCTATTTGTTTCATTGGGCGGCAGGGCTTGAGATTTCATTTCAATGTTGGGTAAAAGTCCCACAAAATTGGAAGCAACCTCTCCAAAATGACCTTAACAGTTTTGGCGGCGACGCTAAACCTCAAATCAAACAAACCAAAAACTACTACTACTACACAGCCCCTGCCAATCTGGGCTTGAAGAAATAATTGGGCTGCATGATGCTTCCACGCAGAGCTGAAACCGGCCGCATACAAGTACTGGTAAACCGCTTAGAGGATCTAAGCCTTCCCACGCAAAGCAGTGCGAGCCGGACCGTCCTTGCTTATAAACCCTATTGGTTCCAATGGGTGACAGGGCTTGAGAAGTCATTTCATCTCGATGTCGGGTAAAAGTCCCACAAAATTGGAAGCAACATCTCCAAAATGACCTATACAGTGTTGACGGGGACGTTAAACCTCAAATCAAACAGAAACAAAAAAAGAAGGGAAATGCTTACACTTACAAGAGAAATAACTCCTTTTGGAATAGAAAATCAAAAATTGTAAATTTCTCTCCCGCTGATCCAAGAAGGGCAGTTGTCAGTTTCTGGCGAAAGAATGTGCACTGTACTGGTTAACTTCGTATGTATAAGCCTGACCAGGAAAAGTGTGGCTAGGTAAACTGACTGGCTCAGTGTGACCTGTATGGTGTTGACTGGGCCGTTAAAATCCAAATAAACAAACAAAACCTTTGTATATTGGAGTACACTCACAACCCTTCAACACTTAATTAAATTCCTGAAGTAGACAAAAATCTGAATTTTTAATCCCCCGCCATGAGGGGATTACAGCAATGCTCTTCATCTGTCCTTCTGCCCATCTGTCCATCTGTCTTTCTATAACACTTTCTTGTCCGCTCTGTATGTCCTGAACCATTTGATAGATTTTCATTTAACTTGGTCAAATATTCACTTCTGACAGTGAGCTGATGTGACAAACCCATAAATAAACCATACCGACTAAAAGTCAAGGTCACAATTGAAGGTCACAAGCTTGAGTTTTGGATTTTGTGTCCGTTCCATATCTCCTTTACCCCTGGAGGTATTTTCATTAAACTTTGGTCAAATGTTGTCCTAAGTGAGATGATATGCAAAACCCATAGTTCAACCATGCAAACTCAAGGTGAATTTGAAGAAGGTCACAATTGAAGCTGAGTCATGTCTGCTCTATATCCCTTTTTCCATGGGAAAGATTTTGATTAAACATTGGTCAAATATTTGCCTTAATGTGCTGATGTGCAGAACTCATAACTACACCATGCCAACCCCTGCCCATCTGGGCTTGAAGAAATAAATGGGCTGCACGATGATTCTACGCAGAACTGAATCCGATGGCACATGAGTACTGGTAAACTGCTTAGAGGATCTAGGCCTGCCCAGGCAAAGCGGTGCAAGTCGGACCGTCCATGCTTATAAACCCTATTGGTTTCATTGGGCGACAAGGCTTGAGATGTCATTTCATCTCAATGTCGGGTAAAAGTCCCACAAAATTGGAAGCGTCTCCAAAATGACCTATATAGTGTTGACGGGGACGTTAAACATCAAATCAAACAAACAAACAACTCAAGCCTTTTGGCTCCATATCTTCTTTACCCCTGGAAAGGATTTTATTAAACTGTGGCAGGGATATAGCTATTTGTCAAAATATTTGCCCTGGTAAATAAGGCTTAACATTACATGTGAATTAATTCACAAGTAATGTCAGGCCTTATTTTCACTGAAAATTGAGAAAAATACACACTGATAGTGCCGTCTGCTAGTCAGTATCAGCACTTGTGATTAGCAGTCAAAGGGTTTAAAGAAAAACAGCTGCTATCAAGGAGCGAATTCCTTCCGTTAAGACTTAACCCTTTTTAGATAGAAATGTATGTATAACAACAAATACATGTATGTGTATAACAACAAACAGGAAGCTACAAGTTGTCTCTGTTTTGGAAATGGATGGAAAATCTCTGTGGTTTACCCCTTTCCATCTGGAAGGTTCCTTGGAAGTCTTAACTAATCCCATGCAAACAATTAGTCTTACTAGAGTGTCACCACTTGGTTCACATAATATGTGGGAGAAGCCTCTGTGTTGTAGTTGTTAACATACTTGCCCCGTTAGCCAGGAATCCTGTGTTCCATTCTAGACTTCTCCTGATATTTGGATGAGTCTTTGAACCAAGGTCCCATCTCCATATGCTCTTAGTTTGGTGGGATGTAAACTCGGACACACTATCTTGGCCATGAAGCACCTGCAGACAATTAATATAGTAAATAGTGGTTAGTGTCTTTAATAATAAAATATAATCGGTGAGCCTTAGACAATTTTATAGGGGCGAGCTTTAGCGAGCTCCTATAAAATTGTCGCGGCGGACCGATTATATTTTATTATTAAAGACACTAATCATGTATTTAGTTTATACCGCAATTCAAAAATCAAGGGGTTTTGCAATAATTTAGCAAATTTAAGCAAAAAAAAAAGACAGAAGACAATGTGGCATGTTAAACGACATTCAGTGCCATAGCGTGCACACGTAGTATAGCGTGACGTCAACGAGTGCAAAGTTTCTGACGTCACCACGCCACAAAGACGTAGGAAACAACATGGATGCTCGAATAAAAGTTTCTCAGCGCTTTACATTCTGTTTGAAAATCTGCAAATAAATAGTTTATTTTAGCTTTAGAAATTATTTTCGAGATTGAGACTCAACTGCAGTAGCAGTGCGCAGTTATTCCAAAGGGCCATTCAAACCTGGAAAGGCCGAGAAGGTAAGAATTTAGCTGGAATTTATGAAAATCTGTTCAAATAAATATTGCAAAGATTTTAACTTGCAGTTTCGTTGTTTTCTCATGTGTAAAAGGTTGCATGTTATTGTTTACACTTGTAAATTAGTGACCTGAAAAGTAGGTCCGGTCTATAAACGGTCACTAGACGTATTATAGGTCAGTAGAAGGTATTATAGGTCACTACCGATTATAGCGTGCAGTTATTCGACCCCCTATATTAGGTTACTAGAATGCCTGATTGTGGTATAAATAAGCACTGGCAGTACTGATGGGTCTATTGACTCTTAGTGTAGGCCAGAAAAATGGTGCAGAACTTGGGCTTAAATCCTTATATTCCTGTACTTTCAGCAAACAGTGTAGACCCTGATCAGACCAAGATCTGACAGCGCAGAGCTTCTGATCACATTTTGCAATGTCTGATCTTGGTCTGTACTGTTTGCTTACCCAGCCCAGGTTTTACATATAACCCTCTACAGAGCACTTTCGCTTAAAAGCAGCAAGAGTAACACCTATAAATAACCATAACCTCCATTTCATACAAACACTAGTTATGTGGTTAAGCTTTATGGGTCAGTAATAGTCACATTGTCATCAGCAATATAAGTTCCCTTCTTAACATTGGGTAGACAGTCGATCCAAAAAGGAGCAAGAGCTTAGGATACCTGTCACATAGGTCATGTAAAAAAGCTCAGACTGTTTCACCAAAGCCTGTGCTATTTGCTGACATACTTAAGAAAGCCTTAAGCAAAAAAACATTTTAGGGTGATACTTGCTAGGTTGGCAACATTCTTTCATGAAGATTGGTCAGGAAATCTTTTCTATGGTCATAATCTTCCTGCTTGTGATTCAAGTAGGGCAGTTGTCAGTTTCAGACAAAAGAATGTACACTGTACTGGTTAACCATTACGATAACACACCCGACATAATGTATTTTTTCCTATCTTCAAAATGGCTACTTTTCTGATGAAAATCCGTGTTATTTTTCTAATTTGTATTGCAAACATAGGGTTTGGGTGCTCATTAGAGCTGCCTTATTGAGGGGGTTCAAATGAGTACGGACAACCTATGTTTTGGAGCAGGAATAAGAAAAATAAAGTATACCCCCGTAAACCCCAGTTTTCTCTATATAAAGTGGTCTATAGTGGGGTGTTCATTTCACGGACTTGATCATGTGATGAGCTTTTACAAAAGCCTGCCCAGGAAACAGCAATGGCTCCTTCACCAGGGCTGTTTTGAATTTGCTTTACAATCCCTAGGAAAAATTCCCAGGTCTGCAGATAGAAGAATATTTGAGATAATTTGGGAAACATTTTCTTATTCTTTCTTGAAAATGTATGTTGTTTGTACTTATTGGAATTAAAATTCTAAAATTTGAACAAGTACAATGTTGTGTCCAGCTATGTGGTATCTCATCTGTATCTACTGTATTTGCTCAGGGAACAGTGTAGACCCTGATGGGATGCCACAAAATGCTCAGGCCTGTCTGTCCAAATACATACAGTTAATATGGTATTACTTTTTTCAGGTCGTTTGTACTCCGCCAAAGGGCAATATGTCAAGACTGAAAGACAATGTGAAGAAAAGAGGCCCAAGGCCAGAAGAGGATTTTATTCACGATAGTTCAAGTGATGATGAGAAACATAGACTTACAACTGCTCGCCAAGGCTCGCGACCAAATAGCGGCAGCAGGCCTAATAGTGGCACAAGGCCTGGTAGTGGGACAAGGCCTGGCAGTGGCAGTAGGCCAAACAGTGGCAGTAGAACTGGTAACAATGCAAGGGTCAGTAGTGGGTCAAGGTCACAGAGAAGTAATACTAATCAAATGCAAAACGGTGTTAGTCCTAAAAATCCAAACAGTATTCATTCAAGGACAAAAAATGGGTCAGAAACTGATCCTAAAAGTATCGGTGCTAGTGCTAATGCAAGTACAATGCTTAATGGAGGAATCCAGGACGGTAATATTAACAATGTAGAGCATATGACTCTTCCACCATTTGTCGGCGGTAGCCCAACATTTAATGGTGGGGTAACGGATAGGAGTTGTGTGTCCAGGATTGGTAAAAAGTCATTGAGAGAGGTGTCGTTCAGTGATGCTCAGCTAGAACCAACTGCTGATGAGGTAAGAAAGTTATGAGTGATTTAAGGGGAATCGGAACACATTCAGGGGAGGCAACTCCTGCAAAAGTATTTGTCTCCCATGTCAACTGGGGTCAACTCTTAAAGGTAAGAATTTGCTCCTGAAGAGCAAATTCGTTTCTTTAAAGGTGCATTATTGAGCTATCGGTAAGAAATGCTTCCAAAAATAAAATACATATAGCCGGTATTTTTCTTTAAAACAATACAAAATGAATGCATTTTATGCAAAAATGCGGACAATTATGATGACAGGTAAACGAGTTCTAGAGGGATTCCCTAACTAGGTTTCGAACACTAGTTAGATCTATTTTTAGTTCGTGACAAAAATAGAATCCCCATATATGACGTTATGCGACGTTCATTTTTGGCCTTGTTTGCTTAGGCCATGCCTGAATCGGAAAAAAATATGACACTGAATACCATGCCATAAGTATCGACACTCAGAGACGATACTGTCGCCATGTATGTGTAAAGTGACAGATTTATTTTTAGGACAGAAATTCCGAACACATGTTCAGAGCGAAGGGTAAACACGAATGAAAACTACCATTTTCACAAAGTTCTGAAGCTGTATTTGGCTCCAAAAGTGTACACATGACAAAGGAGTATGAATCGAAGATAAAAACCAGAAAAAAAATTGAGACCCGGTAGCTCAATAATGCATCTTTAAGAGTAGACCCCTTTTTTCGTGGGTCAGAGTTGATAGAAAAGTGAACAGGAAGTTCCGAAAGTTGTCTCTCTTTGAAAAATGGTGAACAAATCTGCTGGGTGTTCCCATTCCCCTTAATCAGTATGTTAACGTCATAGAACAGTTTGTAACTTTTTCAAGCAGTTTATAATACAGTATATTACTATGCACTGAGAAAAATTCAAATTAATTGAAATGAAAGGGCTGTTAACAGTCCACCCCCATTCAACCCTCACCAGATTGTAACAATAAAAAAAATCACTGAGAAAAAGCACATTTCACTGTCAGCCCTCTTTAGACCGACATTTATAATAACCACAAAACTGTTTATAATGACCATTTTTATGGCTTATGATGAGATAGATTAATGTAGATATTTCAGAATGAATTTCATTTAATTTGCCAAGGAACAAATTTTATGTCCATCCAGTAGAATCGCCTCACTATCGACAATTAGTATGGCGAAAAGGTGACTAATTACCTATTAAATCAGTCCTAACTCCTTTCGTCATCCTTTATTGTCGCACATTCTTTATAAAGTCAAAATGTAAGGGACCAAATATTACAGTTATAATGAGGTTCCACTGAATTTCCCTTTTCTAGAAGCCATATGATTTCTCCAAATATGTGATGGAAGAACTGTCTGCGTCAGACGAAGAGAGAATGTTGGCTAGTATCCAAGGTGCTAGAGATAGCACTGAATATGAACCTGTCAATCTAATTTCACCACACAAAGAACACCTAGTTCCTCAGAAGAAACACTCCTGGCCGATACCTCACAGTGATGGGTCCTTGAGGCAGATGCATGATGATTCTCCGACTGTTACTAGCGATGATGACACCAGTCTTAGTACATGGAAACCTCCTGTAAGTTAACCCATTTTTACCCTGAAACATAAAAGTCTGAAAAAGCACCAGACAAAAAGTGTAGACCCTCATCAGATGCTGCATCATGCAGCATCTGATCAGGGTCTACACTGTTTTCTAAAAGAATTTTCTGTCAAAAATAGAATAAAAGTGAAAAAATAGATCCCACACCCCTTAAATGACGAATGAATTTTCTATATTCATTCGCTCCCTTTTCGCTGATTCAAGAAGGGCAGTTTTCAGTTGAGGACTTGCTATAATTATCTTAAAATTTTAAGAACTTTGTTTCATGGTCCAGCAAGGAGTCCAAAAGGTGCAGACAGAATGGCAAACAGTGTAGACCCTGATCAGATCTTGCATGATGCAGCATCTGACCAGAGTCTACACTGTTTGCCAACAGGATTGTTTTTGTGTCAAAAATAGAATAAAAGTGAAAAAATAGACCCCACACCCCTAAAATGACAAATGAAATCTTTTCTATGGTCATTCTCTCCCTTCCGCTGATTCAAGAAGGGCAGTTGTCAGTTTCTGGCAAAAGAATGTGCACTGTACTGGTTAACCACTTATGTATAAGCTTGCCCAGGAAAAGTGTGGATAGGTAAACTGGCTGGCTCAAAAATGACCTAAAATAGTGTTGACTGGGCCGTTAAGCTCCAATATAAACAAACACACAAACAAAAACCTAAAAATTCGGACACCTTGAGGACTTGCTATAATTATCCTAAAATTTATACAACTTTGTTTCATGGTCCAGCAAGGAGTCCAAAACGTGCAGACAGAATGGCAAACAGTGTAGACCCTGATCAGACTGCTCCTGAAGGAGCAGTCTGATTTGGGTTTGCACGGTTTGCTTAAGCCTATCTGTCCCAATACTTAGGATCATTATGGTAACCCATTCTTATCCGAAAACCTAAAACCCTGAAAAGGGACCTAGACAAACATTGTAGACCCTGATCAGATGCTGCATGATGCAGCATCTGATCAGAGTTTACACTGTTTGTTATCAGGGTTTCTGTCAAAAATAGAATGAAAGTGAAAAATAGACACCACACCCCTTAAATAACAAATGAACTTGTCTTCGGTCATTCACTTCTTTTCGCTGATTCAAGAAGGGCAGTTTTCAGTTCCTGTCGGAAGAATGTGCACTGCACTGGAAAACTGGTTATGTATAAGCCTGCCCAGGAAAGTGTGGCTAAGTAAATACTCCAGCTCAAGTTGATCTTAATTGTATTGACTATGCCATTAAACTCTGAGCAAAACCTTGAGATTGAAAGAATTTGAAACATCACAAAACTATATAGTAAAACCTGGGCTTACAGTGGTAAACCTTTTTTTTTCTTATTCTGCTCCAAAATATAGATTGTGGGTAGTCATTAGAACTGCCTTGATGAGGCGGTTCTAATGTGTATCCACAATCTATATTTTCTGCTCCAAAATATAGATTGTATGTACTCGTTAGAATCTCCTCGATGAGGTGGTTCTAACTTGTATCCACAATCTATATTTTGAGCAGAAGTAAGAAAAATATCGCAATTTTTCATCTTAGCATTTTCGTTTTTTGGCGGTAAAGTTTGCAATGTTTTTGTATAGGCGTGTTTTCGTAATGAATAATTGTTGTAACCTGTAAGAAGTGAACTTTCTGGAAGTCGTACTAGGGTGAATGACAGCTGAGAACTCATTTCAGATTCTTTTACTCTATATATGACTCCATATCATTCATATTTTGAAGACTAGCAGTCAGCTGGAGTTTTTTTCTTCAGTGAATTCAGTTCTGTGTTATGATCAGCAGTTTTAACTTATTGTTTTGCTGGCCTTGGTGTGATGCATAAGTCTTTTGGCCAGCCTCGGTAGCTCAGCCGGATGTGCGACTGACTATTGATCAGTAGCACGCAGGTTCGATCCTGCAGAGGTCGGCAACATTCTTTCCTGGAGATTGATCATAAAAACCTTTTCTACAGTCATTCTCCCCCTCCCCCTCCCCCTGATTCGAAAAGGGCAGTTGTCAGTCTCTGGCAAAAGAATTTGCACTGTACTGGTTAACCACAGCCTCGGTAGCTCAGCTGGATGTGCGACTGACTATTGATCAGGAGCACGCAGGTTCGATCCTGCAGAGGTCGGCAACATTCTTTCCTGGAGATTGATCATAAAAACCTTTTCTACAGTCATTCTCCCCCTCCCCCTGATTCGAGAAGGGCAGTTGTCAGTCTCTGGCAAAAGAATTTGCACTGTACAGGTTAACCACTTTGTATAAGCCTGCCCAGGAAAAGTGTGGATAGGTTAACTGGCCGGCTCAGAAAAGACCTAAATAGTGTTGACTGGACTGTTAAACTTCAGTACAAACAAACAAAACTTATTGTTGTTTCATGTTTCAGCCTCCAAAGTCCCATAACTACCAGAGAGAAAAGATGAAAGCCAGACTAAGTTCTGATACTTTGACACTTTCCAATCCAAGGTATGGTTGTTACACTTTACTTTCTCATGTATGGGTTTCACACATTGCAATCGAAAGTACAGGTTTTACCCCAGGTAACTAGGTACAACTGGATAAATTAGCTGTTGTTTTTCAAAGGGATACTGCTTATACATACCCGGTAGCTAGGGTTATTTTGTGATTTGACTTGCATTGTGAGAAAACCTATGTTATGTCATTTGCATACAACAAAGGTGCTGAGCAGTGTTGATTCAATGTTGAGTCATCTTTTTGTGCATGCAGGAAAGTTTCTGTTTGTAAATGAATAGATCATAGATGGCATTGGGTCAAACTTTGTACAATATATCACTGCAGCCTACCAAAGATTTGTTTCGCTTTTGGTGACCTTGACCTTATTTTCAAGGTCACAGGCCTCCAGAATCTGTCAATGTTGGTTGGGTGAGGCAAAGGTGATGTGTATCTTGTGTCATTGGGGTGTCTTACAGTTGGGCAAGGCCTGCTGTCCTTGCAGCAGGTAAGGGTAGAGTAGGAGTGTTGTTATTTCTTCTGTTTCTATACTTCCATTCATTTCCTCTTTCTCTTTATTTGTCCCTCACTTACTCCTCCTCTACTATCTCTTCTATCTCCTTTCTTTCTTTCTGTCTTCCTTTTTTTCTTCCTTTGGGAGACGACATAAATTGACCCACAATGGTTGACGTGCCATTAAACACAAAAGCATTATTCAATCAATTCTATTTATACAATTTCAAGACACATGCAAGCCTATGCAGCTGAGCTAGCTGATTTGTGTCTTACATTGTGTGAACAAGTCCTTGAAATGAACACACCCACCCCCACCCCTAAGCCCCACATTATATATATAAAACTGGGATTTACAGGGGTATACATGATATTTCTTTTTTCTGCATCAAGACATAGGTTGTAGGTACTTGTTAGAACCGCCTCATTGAGGCGGTTCTAACGAGTACCACAACCTATGTTTGCAGTATAAATAAGAAAAAAATCACAGATTTCATTGTTAAAGTAGCCATTTTGGAGATGTGAAAAATGCACGGGTGTGTTATCGTAGTTATCGTAATGCCTGGTTACATACCCAAAGGAGAGGTTTTGTGATTGAACCCACATTGTAATTAATTTGCAGCATTTCTGCTATTTCCAGAGAGTACAGTGGTGTTTGTAGTCCTCCAGTATTACACGGCATCACCGCTTCCAGTTCACTAGATGATGTTTCTACACTGAGCAATATTTCACCCAGAAAACTTCAGTCAGGTAAAGTTTACATTCTTGTTTACTGTGACATAACTCGGGAAAAGACGTTTGTAAAGCCAAATCATCATGTGAACAAGGCTGTGCAATGAACAGCTCCTAATCCACACCTTATATAGAGAGAACTGGAGTTTACAGTGGTGTACATTATTTTCTTGCACACCAGACAAGGAAATCCGTGATTTTACCCTGGGATAGAAATTTATGTTCTGACCCTGGTGTTCCGACCCCAAATCGAATATAGTCGCGTGTTTGATAAATACACTGGTTGATTACAACCTCATGTGCGGCGGCGTCATGCGTGACGTCACTAAACATTCCTGTTGTGTCATCACAAAATGGCGGACGTCGGTAACCGAAGTGATAGCAGCATTAAAAATTCGCAATAGAAATGGAAGGTATGCAAGAAATAGAATCCAATATGGGTGTGAGGGGTGGATAGAAAAATCCGTCCCTCGGGATGCCGGACAGTGTCCCTCGGGACGGATTTTTCAATCCACCCCTCACACCCATATAAGATTCTTATATTCTTTATTTCTGCTCCAAGACATAGGCTGTGGGTACTCATTAGAACTGCCCGAGGCAGTTCTAACAAGCACTCACAACCTATGTTTGGAATATAAATAAGAAAAATATCAAATTTTCTCCAGATAAATAACAATGTTTTGAGAAATGCAAGGATGTGTTATCATATTCATAATGGAATGTGTTGTACACATAAACCTTTTATCTCAGATATGTATATATTACTTAAAAAATAAATGTTCATTTTCTGTATATTCTATACATTTTTCTTCAGCTATAACATGGTTGTTTAACACACATGGTTTAATCTTATATCCCGTCAGAAATGTATAGATTTTTGTTTTTTTGTTTGTATTGGAGTTTAACGGCCCAGTCAACACTATTTTAGGTAATTTTTGAGCCAGTCAGTTTACCTATCCACACTTTTCCTTGGCAGGCTTATACATCAGCGGTTAACCAGTACAGTGCACATTCTTTCGCCAGAAACTGACAACTGCCTTTCTTGAATCAGCAGAAGGAAGAGAATGACCATAGAAAAGATTTCATGATCAATCTCCACAAAAGTATGTTGCCGACCCCGGCAGGTATCTAACCCGTGTCCTCCTGATCACCAGTCAGACGCGCATTGGACTGAGCTACCGAGGCATGCTAAATGTATAGGTTGTATAGAAAAATGACCCATCTATGTATTTTTGAGTGCCATCTTTAACCAATTACATGCGGGAAACCATAAAAGGGGTACCTTGGCAAACAGTGCAGGCCCAGATCAGATGTCGCAGAACAGGGCATCTGATCAGGACCTGCATTATTTTGCTAACAGAATTTTCCATCAAGAATAGAATAAAAAAAAAAAATAGGCCTGACACCCCATATATGACTAATGGACTTGCCCAACATATAGCAATGGAAGAGTCCATTAATATGCAGTGGGTTAAGATGTGTTTAATCCAAAACCGTGTTATATTGAACAATGTTATAAAGGGGTTGATGTCTAATGTATAATATCAGGTTATCAAGTTGGTGAAAAGAACACCACCCCCCCACACACACAACCCAATACCCCACTTTATATATAGAGAAAATTGGTGTTTATGAGGGTATTATTTAGTTTCCTTATTTGTGGCCAAAAATATAGATTATTGGTGCTCATTAGAACTGCCTCATTGAGGCAGTTCTAACGAGCACCCAAAATCTATATTTGGACTAGAAATAAGATAAATATTAATCATTTTCATCCGAAAAATGCTAGTTTCAGATATAAGAAAAACGTCATTAATTTTTTGCATACGGGGGTATTATCATAATGAACTACAGAGGCTGTGGCAGAAATGTGTGACCTGTCAGGGTAAGAGGGAACTTCATGAGTGTCTGAAAAAGCTGTCTGATGGGCTAATAAGATCATTAAGGTATCATTTTATAGGAAATGTGAGTCACTGGGCTGAATTTAAGTGCTAGTAGACAATAGAGCCATCTAATTTGCATAAAATGCAGATGCAAATATTTTAGATGTTTTGATTTATTATGTATACTTTTGTTATTAATCAACTGCAGTCATATAGCAATTATATAGCCAAAACTGCCTACAGAATACAGATACAAACAGGGCTAATAAAGGGAAAAGAGGGCCAATATGGGGAAAAGGGGGCTAGTATGAGGAAAAGAGGGCCAATACAAGAAAAGGAGGGTCAATACGGAAGAAACACAACCAATAGGACTCTTTATTAATTGAATATCCTCTATTGGTCGGAGGTCATCAGTATTTACACCAGGTCAAATAATATTAACTGAGGTCAAGTGAGGACGGCCTCGGGCCAATGCAACAGACCTCGGACCTGTACCTGGGCCAATACGAACTTACTTGATTAATAACATTATATTATTGAAGTTAATTAATAAAATTGTTATTAGGGCCCCGCACTGAAAGTGTGGGTGCCCTATAGTAATCACTCTGTCCGTCCGTCCGTCTGTCTGTCTGTCCGTCTGTCCGTCCACAAATTTTCCTACTCCTCTGATAGCGCTGCCGGGGCCCTAGTCAGTTTCACTGACAGCTCTAGTTAACCAAGTAATTTTGTATTGGCCCTGTTGCAGGTCCGAGGTCTGCTCTATTGCCCTCGAGGTCTGCTGTATTACCTTTGTTTTATGCCCGCCCTTAAAATAGTCTTTCATTCATATGACTTGGCACTTGGATTAACTGTCAGTCCAAACTACCCTAATCGCGAAATATTTTCATGGTCCAAAAGGTATTCAAACTACTGATATTTGACTGTCTTACTGATCCTAAGTATTTGGACGGACAGGCCAAACCAATCAGTGCAGACCCAGATCAGACTGCTCCTGAAGGAGCAGTCTGATCTGTGTCTTCACTGTTTGCCATTCCATCTGCACCTTTTGAACTCCTTGCTGGATCATGAAACAAATTTGTTAAAATTTTAGGAGAATTACAGTAAGTCCTGAAGGTGTCTGAATTTTTAGGATTTTTACGGTATAAGTTCTTATACATATTACAGGGAGTTCACCACGTACAACAGATACTGAAGATGAAGAGTTGGACCTCCTGTACGATCAACAGCTCAATTGTTACTATGATCCCAGGACTTGCAAATATTATGAACTTTCTTAACCTCATCATGTCAATAAGTCCGTGAAATGAATACCCCTGTATTTTCTTATTTATATAGACAGTCAAGTGCATAACCTATATAAGTTATTTGTTTTATAACCTGTTACAGTTATAAAGTCACATACCACCATTGAATTTCAAAGTGAGGCTACAGAAAATAACTTGTTTAGGTTATGTCACAAGTTCTTTTGGATTATGTTAAATTGAAAAATACGAAAATATTAACGTGAATGCATTAATATTCTCGTTACCCCACTCTTGTTTGAAACACGTGCGTACAACTTTTAAGACGATGCGTACAAAGAATTTCGATTTCAATCATCAAATTAAAGTCTTCTTTCCATTTTAAAATTGTCGCCACATGCGGCAAAATTGTGATAAGGTGGGAATTCAAGTTTTAAAACCATTAATTTTACCGTTTTGGCACTCAAAATCCACTCAAAAAAACTTTTTTTTCTGAATGAAAACTTGATCATGTTGGCGGTTCCAACATCTTGTTAGATAGAGCACTTCTCGCGGAATCTCGCGATAATGTTATATTGAAGCAAAACGCCGCGAATTTCAAAAAAGAAGAGAAAAACTATGCCAATTTGGACCGATTCTCGAAAAAACAAATACAACGCAAATGAGTTTTTTTTTTTTAACTTGTTAAGGTTATGCACCTGACTGATAGAGAAAACTGAGGTTTTCAGGGGTATACACTTATAGGTTATTGACTTTATATTGTGAAATATTCGGCCCAAGTTCATATGGCGAAGGACGCACGAGCTTGCGAGTGCGTCTCCGCCATATGAACGAGGGCCGAATATTTCACAATATAAAGTCAATAACCTTTTTATTATATATCCAGAACTTTAACTCTTTTAAAACTCAGGACTGCCTGGCATAGAAATCTGAATGTAAAATGATAATATATACTTTTAAGTAGCTTAAAATAGAAAATAATGCAGCTCGTTTGATGTCTTCCTACACATTGCAAAACCACGCCCAATGGCGCCAAAGTCAATATGACGTTAACGTCGTTTGATGTGACGTCATTAAAAACATCCACGTTTGCCAATGCAGAACGCCATTTGTTTCGGAGTTTCCGTTTAGTTTCTTTCAAAGTACTCCTGATTTACTGAAAGAAAGTTTTGTAAATCTTTACAGATTGCAGGTAGGTCATATTTGTTACCATAAAATGCGCTTTGTGCTCTGTGTCACAGCCTGCATTCGTTTTATTTCTTCGTTCTCTCAATCGATTCGCACGACAAGATGGCTGCCGAGTGCCATGATTCAAAACTAGGAAATTTGAAAGTAGTCCTATTATGCACGAGACTCCTTATCTCCGGGCAATATCAACTTGACTACGGGCAATATGGAAAAATATTGACCGGTATCTTCTGTACAAAGTAAACGGGACATTTTCTGGGTATATAATAATATTTTTTATACACTATTCTTTTACAGAGGACCCTCCTTATAATGACAGTATTTGTTCCCTATTATTGTGCCATTATAAAGAATTTGCCGTTATAAAGAATCCCATTTAGGAGTATGATAGGTGATTAAAGGCCTTTTCCCCATCATTACTCCAAGAAACAAATGTTATAGACATTTGTTAGAATCGCCTCAGTGAAGTATTAGATTACAAGAATCTTTCATGACTATGGACTCGATTTGTGCATTTCCAACCCGAGGGAAGCCCACCCCTGAGGCTAAGCCTTTAGCTAAGTAGTCATTCCATTGAAATTGCCAATATAACGAGTTTTGCCGGTATAATGAATGTCGGTGTAAAGAGGGTTGACTGTATTTCTATTTCAAGACATAGGTTTTGGCTACTTGGTAGAATCCCCTCAATGAGACAGTTCTAATGAGCACCCATAACTTATATTAGGATCATTAATTAGCAAAATATGACAAATTTTCTTATAGAAAAATAACTGTTATAATGCGCTATGTCAAACAGATGTGTTAACATTACGATAACACACCCATGCAACATAGTGCATTTTTTCACATCTCCAAGATGAAATTTTGTAACATTTTTCTTATTTATTAAGCAAACATAGATTGTGGATGTTCATTAGAACCGCCTCATCTTCGGTTCTAACAAGTACCCACAACCTATGTCTTGGAGCAGAAATAAGAAAAATAATGTATACCCCTGTAAATGCCAGTTTCTCTAAATGTGGGGTTTAGTTGGGGGGGGGGGGGGGGGGGAGACGGGTTCATTTTACTGACTTGTTCATGTGATGACATGATGTATTTTCTACAGAATGGAATCACCCATCTCATATGTAGTAGGAGTCCATTTGGAAATTAAGGGCTGTCAGTTTGAGTTATTTCTAGAAATTCATTTTGGAAAATGACTGAACATATTTGCAAAGATCAGATGCTGCATTCTGTGGCATCAGGGTCCACAAAAGCAAAAGCTGCTCTCGTTTTTTTCAGCAAAAATAACACTATATTAGATATTGTACTTGCTAGAACAGTTAACAATTTCACCACTAACGAGCTCATTAAGTTAACAATGCTTTGAACTGCTGGACCCTGCACTTCAGTCGAGTGTGCAGTTTTTTTTGGGAGTTCCCTTATAAAAGGGGTCAATCCTTAGAATGCCAGTCACAATAATTGCCATCTGCTTGTTGTCTACTAGTTACTTTAATGCTCTGCATGCTATTTTATTTCAGCAGACAACATTTTGAAATATTTTTCCAAGAAAAATGGAGTTGACATTTCATGCCAATTGACTCCTTTGAAGATGTCAAATCCTGTTTTCGGGGGAAAAAGAAGATATTTATCAAAATTTTGTCTGTGCTGAATTAGCCTGGAGAATGGTAAAGGTTAAAGGTCAATGTTGTAAACTGTGTGAGGGGAGCAGTCTGATCTGGGTCCACACTGTTTGCCTGTATACAAAAATATGTTTGAAAATGGTCATCGTCCTATAGATGTTTCAGCCATCGACTTTTCACTGTAGATCATAAAAAAAAAGAATGTCAAAACCAGGAGCCCATTCGTAGAGCTGTAGGTTGTAAATACACTGTGGACTGTAGTACACTTAACATTAGTACATGTACATTGAATAAAATATTGAATAATAAAAAGTTGTACATAAAATTCTGTATATACCAAAAGTCTGTGATGATCAGCTTGATATGCAATAAAACTTAAAAAGTTTCTCAGTAGTTTATTACAGTATTTCTTATCTCCCCTTTCTGAGGCTGGCCTCGGTAGCTCAGTCGGATGCCATCTGACTGTTGATTAGGAGGACGGGGGTTCGTAATCTGCTGGGGTCGGCAACATTCTTTCATGGAGATTGATCATGAAATCTTTTCTACAGTCATTCTTTCCCATCTGCTGATTCAAGAAGGGCAGTTGTCAGTTTCTGGTGAAAGAATGTGCACTGTACTGGTTAACCCTTACGTATAACCCTATCCAGGAAAAGTGTTGGATAGGTCAACTGACTGGCTCAAAAATGACCTAAATTGTGTTAACTGGGCCGTTAAACTCCAACACAAACAAACAAACTTCCCTTTCAGATACCGTAATGAATCTTAAGTGTTGGAACAGACAGGCCTAAGCAAACAGTGCAGACCCAGATCAGACTGCTCCTTCAGGAGCAGTCTGATCAGGGTCTACACCGTTTGCCACTCTGTCTCAACATTTTGGACTCCATACAGGATCACGTAACACACTTGTTAAGAGTTTAGGACAGTGACAGCAAGTCCTCGGGGTGTCCAAATTTTTAGGATTTTTACAGTAACCCTCTTTATACAATATTAACATCACAACAACAATAATGTGGCTATAAATAACCATTACCTGGATTTCATACAAGTCAGTGATGATCATGTGGACATTAGTGATATAAAGCTACTGTGCTTTATAACTTTGGGGCAACTGACAAACAGTCAACTCAAAAAGGCCCTTCTTTTTTGAGCCATGAAAGCACAATATTACATGGGTGTGTTAATAGTCTGTTTACTAAAAATGAATGATCCAGTGACAGTGATCACCAAGGAAAAATGCTTCATTTTGATTTTTAGCTCTTTGAGCACTGCAGAAAAGTTTAGAGCAGACAGCAGTCATTTTATACAATTTTTCAGCAAAAATAAGGCTTGACATATATGTGAATTGTCCGTCCAGCAGATGATTGACATGTAATATCAAGGCATTTTTTGCTGAAAATAAGAAAAAATACTTTGAAAACTGCATAATGCTGACAGCGTTAGTGCTTGAAGTTAGCACGCTTGAAGGGTTAAAAAGACGAGATAAACCACAGCCTCTGTATAACACTATTGGGGTCCAAAGCAATAATTTGACCTTTACCTACATTTCATGGTTCACTGACTTTGTAAAATATTACGACCACCCTAGCGTTCACCCTAATGGTCAAGTTTATTTCTCAAGAACTATAAGAGCTTCTTTAATGATATTTGGTACAAAGTTATATCTCGGGATGTCAACATAAATGCAAGCATCCATATTTGACCTTGATCTACATTACATGGTTCACTGACTTTGTAAAATATTGCCACCACCCTAGTGTTCACCCTAATGGTTAAGTTCATTTCTCAAGAATTATTTGAACTTCATTAATGTTACTTAGTACAAGCCTTTTATGCAAGCATCTTTATTTGATCTTGGTCTAGATGTCATGGTTCGGTGACTTTGGGCCCCCACAGGCGCGACATAGCCTTCGGCGGAATTCTTGTTCTATATAATCTATACATTTTTGGATCCACCTTGAAATCATGTTATATCCATATCTGTGTTATAACGAACCATGTTATAATGAAGTTGTGGTGTCAAAGCCAACATTATTAGTATTTCTTGACTAGCTGATTGAAAACTCCACACTTTTAGCTACATGAATATATATTGAAAAGTTCACTTGAATGTCATCAGAGGTTGGATCACATAAGGTCTGATAACACAGAACTACAGTCGAACTTCAATGGCTCGAACACCTTTGGGACCTCGAAAATCTTTGAGACAGGGGTAGTTCGAGCCACTGAGGGTTACTGCCACGAGGCATAACGAGATACTTTTAGACATCTTTTAGGTGTTCTATAATGAAAATGTATGCTGTGTGTACTCATTAAAATCGCCTCATCCAGGCGATTCTAATGAGTACACACAGCATACATTTGCAAGATAAAAGACTAAAATCTCCTTAATTATCCCCCACTATTTCTTATGGTGAGGATTTCGCTACAGGCTCAAGAATGGGTTCGACACATCCATGGTAAACGAGCCATCGGTGTTCGAGCCATCGAAGTTCTACTGTAGGTACAGTAAAATTCCTATATTAAGACCACCTTTGAGACTGTTCAAAAGTGGTCCCAAATGTGGTTTATAATAAGAAGACACCGGGTGAGTGAGTGAGTTTTTGGGTTTTACGTCTCGCCAACAGCTAAGGTCATACGGAGACGGGACCTCAGTTTAAAGATTCATCCAAAAGTTAGGAGAAGCCTGGGATCGATCCTGCGACCCCTGGTTTACAAGGTGAGTAGCATGACCACTACACCACGGAGGCTTCTGAAGACACCGGGTGAAGAAAACACAAAGAAAGAATAACTGAAACTTCCGGAAAAAGCTTTTAAACGTAGATTTTGTCTTAATTTTTAATAGCAGAAGTTTACTGTATATATACAGCTCACTCAACTTTGAACCAAGGATGAAAACTTTGAATCAACATCGAAACAACACTGAAAACCTTTTTTTCAACATTGATTCAACCTTCATCAATATCATCTGTGTTCCGGGAGTGCCGATGCTTTAAGTTCTGGCCACACTATCAGGACTATGTCCTTGATTTGTTGTGAATCACAGACATACATGTAGGCCCCCACCCATTAGGGCCTTGAGAAAAAGATTGGAATGCTTGATGTTTCCACGCAGAGCTGAAACCAGATGCACATGAGTACTGGTAAACCGTTTAGAGGGTGTAAGTCTGCCCAGGCAAAGTGATGCGAGTCAGACTGTCCCTACATATAAACCCTTTGGTTTGTTTGGGCTGCAGGTCTTGAGATGTCTTTTCATCTCAGTGTCGGGTAAAAGTCCCACAAAATTGGAAGCAACATCTCCACAATTACCTAAATAGTGTTGACGGGGACATAAAACCACAATTCAAACAAAACAGACATATATGTAGGGGAGTCTTGACGGGATGATTATTGGTCGGTCGGGTAGGTCCATGACGGGTTTGGACATGCAAAACAATCATGGTGCCAAGGAAGGCAATTTGCAAGAATGTTTCAATGACCAATCCTAGAACAGACCTAACTCCATCTGGTATATTTGCACCATTACCGTGTATATAATCGTGGCGTTTCATAGGTGATCTTGATTGTCTTAAACCCTTTCTGTACCAAATGGAATCTTCCCCCTTATACATGGCAGGAGTCCATCTCGAAATTTATGGTTGACAGGTTGTGTTATCTTTAAAATTTATTTGTAAAATGCTGAACTTTTTGGAAATAGTATAGGCCCTGATCAGACAACGCATTGTGCGGCGTCTGATCTGGGCCTGCACTATTTGCCAGGGTACCCGTTTTGGGGTTTTCGGTCCAAAATGGGTAAATGATGTGCCAGATTTTGCTAAGATTTTTCACAAATATGACGTGAATTTGTATGGTAGCCTCCGATTCGGCAGTGCCACTGCCAATTGGAGCTTGAAGAAATAGATTGGGCTGCATGGTGCTTCAAGGCAAACTGAAACCAACTCAACATTTGAGTACTGGTAAACCGCTTTGATCTTCTATTTTTCCTTTCACAACGACCTACAATCTAAATTTCAACAATATATACATGTATTACACATTTGCGTCATAAATAAAACATTTCAATGACAGGAAAGAAAGCATTTTCTTGCATAGCAGAAAAGAATATCCAACATTTGCACAGGTTATAGAAATTCTTGTCTCGCCCTGTTTATCCCACCTTTATCACATCTTGCATGCACTATCTGCAATGTGTGTTTGTAAAGGATATAGTATAAATGCAGTTGATATTTATCATATATTACATGTACATTCATCCGGCCCCCGCCCATAGGGGCTTGAAGAAATATATGGGCTGCATGATGCTTCCACGCAGCTGAAAACCGATCTGCACACGAGTACTGGTAAACCGCTTAGAGGATCTAAGCCTGCTCAGGCAAAGCAGTGCGCACGAGTCGGACCATCCATGCTTATAAACCGTATTGGTTTCATTGGGCGACAGGGCTTGAGATGTCATTTCATCTCAATGTCGGGTAAAAGTCCCACAAAATTGGAAGCAACGTCTCCAAAATGACTTTTACAGTGTTGACGGGGACGTTAAACCTCAAATCAAACAAACAAACATGTACATTCATCACGCAAACAAGTCAGTGAAATGAACACCCGCTAAACCTGCTTTATATAGAGAAAACTGGGGTCCATGGGGGTATACATTATTCGTCTTAAACCAGCTCCAAGACGCAGGTTGTGGGTACTCTTTAGAACCGCCTCAGTGAGGCGGTTCTAACGAGCCCCCACAACCTATGTTTTTAGTTAAAATCAGAAAAATATCACACAATTTTCAGAAAATTAACCATTTTGGACATATGAAAGAATGTTCTATGTCGCAAGGGTGTGATATCATAATACCTGGCAAGAAAACACCTACATATGCATGTGACCTTTGATCCTCAATCTATGACTAATAACGAGGACTACCCTACTCTGTGAAATGAACACACCTCTAAATGTCAAATTTGGTTCCCTAGGCTTTTCAATGGAAAAAAAGATAAAAAACATTGCAATTTTATTTCAAAAAATACTGTGGGCTATGACATAAGAATAGGTGTAAAATGCATGTCTATGAATGCAAAAGATGAAGGTCATTCCATGGCCCAAACTAGGTCACTTGGATTGCAGGTCCATTGACATGTCAAAAAACATTTTCTCTGAAATCACTGGGCAAATTTAATTTGAATTTTATATGGCAACTGTTCAAATTGTCAAGGCCAAATAACCAAGATGCCACCATACTGAAATGTGCAAATATGGAGAAAACCTTAAGACTCTTAAAATCACTGGGCAGATTTCTTTGAAACTTGGTATGTACCATCGGTTGACTGAGTACTACCAAGTTTGATAAAATGATGACCCTAGATTGACACTGACCTACTTTATGCAAAGGTCAAATTTGGTTCCCCATATAGGCTTTTCAGTTGGAAACAGGTAAAACAATGAATTTTTCGGAAAATATTGTGGTCTATAACATAGGAATATGTACAACATTAATGTCTATGAATGCTGATGGTCAATTTTGTTTGGTGATCTTGGCTCAAGGTCTCTGGCATTGCAGGTCAATTGACATTGCAAAATACATTTTCTCTGAAACCACTGGGCCACTTTCATATAGATTTAACCCATTCAGTACCAGAAACCCCAAAATGGGTACCCTGGCAAACAGTGCAGGCCCAGATCAGATGCCGCAGAACGCGGCGTCTGATCAGGGCCTACACTGTTTGCATAAAGTTCAGTCATTTTCCAAATAAATTTTGATAAAAACACAACCTGACACCCCTAAATTTTGAAATGGACTCCAGCTATACATAAGGAGGAAGATTCCTTTTGGTACAAAAAAGGTTAATATGCAGCCTTCTGCAATTGGGGATAAAAATGTTTATTTGAATGGTCCAGGTTACATGACCAAGATGGCCACCATGCCCAAATATTGTAAAAACCTTAAAATATCTTCATCTCCAGAACCACTGGACTGATTGCCTTGAAACTTGGTATGCAGCATTGAGTTACTTGATTTCAACCAAGTTTGTTCAAGTGATAACACTAAGTTGACTGTGACTGACTTTGCAGTAAGGTCAAATGCAGTTCCTTAGACTCTTCAGGGGTGCGAAATGAATGTCTATTAATGTCAAAGGTCATTTAAAGACCTAGGCCAAGTTCGTTTGGATGGCAGGTCCACTAACATTTCAAAAGGATTTTTCTCTTAAACAGCAGGGCAAATTTCAGTTTGCCACCCTCTGACATCTGGGGAATGAAATCTTAATTGACTGGCCCAGGTCACATGATAACCAAGATGGTCCCCATGCCCAAATATGGTAAAAACCTGTAAAAGATCTTCTTTTCCAGAAGTGCTGGGCAAATTTTCTCGAAAGTTTATGTAGCACAAGGTGACTTAGTATTACCAGATATACTGAAATATTGACACTTGTTGACCTTGGACAGTTTTACAGCAAGGTCAGATTTGATCCCTTATGCTTTCAAATGGGAAAATGGTAAAACAATGCAGTGTGATTTATGACATGAGAGAAGGTGCAATATGAATGTCCATGAATGGCAGAGTTTTAACCCTTATCTTGCTGAATATTCATTTAAGCCACACCCATTTCTCTCTATCAACCAATCAAATTACTTGATGTAATTTATTGCTACAAATTCATAAACTGAATGACAAACAGTGTAGATCCTGATCAGATGGCTTCTTCAGAAGCCATCTGATCTGGATCTACACTGTTTGCAAAGATAGGGGTTGTTGTGAACAGCAAGAGAAGGGTTAATCAGAGTTGCAAAAACTTGGTGGAAGAAAGACAGAGTATGTGTTATCGTCTGCGTAATAAAAAAGTTGACATTCTTTTATAAAATAGAACATGTCATTTAAGAAAATGTTAAAGGAGGGGTCCTAAAATGGATCCCTGTGGAACACCTTTTATTAAATACTGAAAGGTACTACGGCAGTTTCCTATCTGATCAGACAGATAGCTACCAAATTTACTGCATTTCTATATAATCCGTATGCTGTCAGTTTAGACATTATCAGGGATGATGTTAGGCAGTCAAATGCCTTGGACAGGTCCATAAGAATACCAGCTACATGGTCACTCCTGTCCAATGCACTCCGCCATTCCTCAGATATTGCTAACAACACTGACTGGCAACCGAAACCTTTACGGAAAGCTGACAGGTAGTGATTAAATAGAGTTTCAAAATATTTGCTATGCTGTTCCTATAATGATCTTTTATAGATCTTTGAACAAATGGGAGGATGCTTACAGGCCTATAATTTTGTATGCCTAGTGGGTCTTTCTTTAGACCCTGGCATGTGAAAATACATTCCCCAATCATACGATTTACAAGGTTAGCTCAGTGATGGGTTCCACAACAACTGAGCTACTTTGGTGAAGTATTTGGAAGAGATGTCATCAAGTCCTGTCGCCTTTCTCAGTCCAATCTTCCCTTAGATACGTTGGCCTCAATAACAGACTTTAATTCAAACGCCTGGTCTGGAAGAGGGATATTTGCTTTAATTGCCGTAATACTAGGCATATGGTGATCATCCTGGGAGAGGCCTTTAGAACTGTGGCATTTTTCCTTGGCAACATTTATAAAATAGGTGTTCAATTTGTTGCACGTTTCAGATGTATCTGTTATTACCTTATCATTTTCAGCATCCAGAAAGGGGCGGATGGTGGGCCAAAAGTCCTTGGACTTCTGTCTCCCACCACTCCTCTCTGCAAAATAAAGTTGAATTGGTTCCCTTTTTAATTTAGTTACCAGATTTCTTTGTTTCGTATACTTGTTCCAGTTTTTGTCATCTTTTGTTTCACATATTTCTATCAAAAGGGATTTTGATGGTTTATTTGTCTTTGGAGGTTGCTATTCATATAGGCCAGTCAAAATAGCATTGAACCTCAAACAAATTCCTTCAGAAGGGTTTTCACTATTTTCAGAATCAGTGAGGTATCCTGATTTACAGGAAAAAAATCCCCAAAAATATTCCCTGGCGAAATTGATTTTTTGGGGGAAAATGTTCGAAATTTAAATAAAAATCGCCAAAAACAGGAATTTAATTATAAAAATTTCATTAAATTATATCAAATTTATTTAAATAGCCAAAAGTAAGCTAACTGTTGTCAAGTAGCGATAAAAGAAGTTTCAGCTTGATATGTGCACAGAAAGCTGTCTTTTTGGGGTAAAAACTTGGAAATATTGACAAAAAACGCAGAAAATGGGAATAAATTTTTAAAAAGTTACTGGTGTGGATTCTTGAAAATGTTTTGATGTCAAAAGTTATATATGTGTATAAGATAACTACAGGAAAAAAAATAAAATTTTTATATGTTTAAAAAGTCACATTTTTCGGGGTATGAAAATGCACATGTTTACATAAAAAAACACCCAAAATCTAGTATTTTCCGGTCAAGTAGAAATTACATTATAAAAATAAATTGTATGATTTCAAGCTAATTTATATAGCCAGATGTACACTGACTATATCAAGTAGCTCTCAAAAATCCTTCAGCTTCGTGCCTGCACAGCAATTTGACTTTTTAAAGGCAGAAAATGTTAAATTTTGATAAAAAAACATGGAAAATAGAAATATGTTTTTTTTTTAAAGTTAGTAGATATTTTTAGATATTTTCCAGGTAGGAAAATACACATTTTTACACAAAACCCTCAAAATCCATTATATGCCACCAGTAACACTATACTACTTAATATAGGGCTCTAACAATACACAAAATAGTACCGTCTTGTTCACTCTAACTTGTCTTTCACTGATCATTATTATGTGTCCTGCAGGAAGGCATTCATATATATAAATGTCAAAAATATACATACACGTACCGTCAGATCATGAACCATCTTATATTGTGCAAAAATGGTGTTTACATCCAACAAAATACTGTTTTAAACCCAGATACCACGGCCCCCGCCCATTGGGGCTTGAACAAATAGATGGGCTACATGATGCTTCCACGCAGAGCTGAAACCGACCGCTTACGAGCACTGGTAAACCGCCTAGAGGATCTAAGCCTGCCCAGGCAAAGCGGTGCGAGTCCGACCGTCCATGCTTATAAACCCTATGGGAATCATTGGGCGACAGGGATTGAGATGTCATTTCATCTCAATGTCGGGTAAAAGTCCCACAAAATTGGAAGCAACGTCTCCAAAATGACCTATACCGTGTTGACGGGGATGTTAAACCTCAAATCTAACAAACAAAAACCCAGATACATTATTTGTTGGGATGATTTATTTGACAAATCCACTCTTGTCTAATATGTGTATTTTCTTAGCTATATAGCAGTTATGCTTCAAGCCAACATGCCCATTTGGAGACAAAGAAGAAATGCATAAAACTATGCACCAAGAATCAGAAAAATATGTTCACTTTTCCATGATAGAAGCCATCATTTTTTTTACAATCACAAAGACCAATAACAGAACAGAAGAACAGGAATTATAGAAGAACATGCAAAATGTTACTAGATCAGAAGCAACATTGAGTTAACTAAATCCATGTCCAAACTATAGTAGACCTGTGTTTCACCCTGGATTAATTGTTCTTGTAGTGTGAAGCTTGGCAAAACAATAAGGAAATTAAAAAAAAATTAGTACGTGGGACAGGGCAACCATCCAGCAACTGGAAATATGTTTCCTTTCCTTCTTATCCAATAACATTTTATTAATAATGTTTTAGATATATTTTTTTGCATTCAAAATCAAACCACAAACTCTGCACAACTAAAAGCTTGATTTAACAATATCGCTGTGTATCTCGACATAATCTAACATGAATAAGGACAACAACAGCAACAAATATCATTTTCTGCTTATTTCTAAAAATATGCAACAAAGTTACTCAATTAACATACTTTAACTTAATACTGGAGGAAGGAACAGTCAAACAGTTTTAAAGCAAGAGAACCATGATGGTCCTGCATGTATATCCATCATCAAAGCTAACATATTTGCATACTGAAAATTGAAATTTCACATGAACTTTTACAGTTTTGTTTAAATTTCATCTCAAAGAGTGGCAATGTGTCCTGTACTCAATACCGTTTTTGACAAGCAGTGCTTAAATTTATACCATTTAAGGACAACAAGGCACACCAATTAATCTCTACACCACTGATTAATTTGAATAACGTTGGTGGAGGGCCACCCAAGGAACATTTGTGTAAAATTAGGGTAATGCAATTCTATGAAAACTTTTTAAGATCACCCGAGGATTATTCCTGCACAGTTTAGTTGAAACCCTTGCAGTAAAGAAATTGTGAATGGATGGACGGATGTTGGAAATGGTCCCAATTACATGGCATGAGCACCTTGATAAAGGTTAACTTGATGTAGCTACACGTGCTTACCAAATATCAAAAGCCCTGGGCCTTCTAGTTTCAATGTTGTTTTAAAGTTTTCCCCTATATTAGTCTATGCAAAATAAGTGACCCACCTGGAGTTGGGCCATTTTTATTCCTGGGCTATAATATAAACAATGTTGGTTGAGCAATACTATATAAAGGTATACCAAATGTCAAAGGCCTTGGCCCTCTGTTTCATCTGGGCCTTCCAGTTTCACAAGACGATTTTAAAATGTCTGTGTAAAACAAGTGATTCTGAAGGCGGGGCCCTTGTTGATAACAGTGCTATGATTTGAACATTCTTGGTAAAAGTCAACTAGATGCATATACATGTATACAAATAGCAAGGACATACATTTTTTATAGTTTTCCCTATATAAATCAATTTTTTAACAATCTTGACAAAAATTCACTATCTGAAGCTATATTTACCAAACATAAAAGGCCCGACCCTTCCATTTTCAGGCAAGAAGATTTTTAAAGTTTTGCAATATGGGTTAATGTAAAACAAGTGTCTTGGAAAAAGCTACATACGAAATCTCTAAGACCTTACAGCTTTATACAAGATGATTTTAAAGATTTTACTTATTCTCCTTTTTTCTGCCATGGCAACAAAAGCTGCATGGGATGGAATTCTTCGAACAGCAGACCCCAGTGTGGGCCAATTGGTACCTCAGGGCTATACTCGGGGCAATCTTAATTGGCAGAGATCCACTAGCAGAGGATACCTATTACATATCAAATTCCAAGATCGTCTAGTTTCAGGATGTGAGTTCATGTAAACCATTTGTACCACCAGGGATGGGTACACTTTTGACCCCAAGGCTATGATTTAAACAGTGTTGATAAAAGCTGCTCGCCAAACCTTATAAAATACCTTCTTGTTCTGGTTTCGGATAAGTAATCTTGCTAATTTCCCCATTTTTGTTGCCATGACAATCAGAGTTGCATGGAATGGATTTTTGAATAACTCTGAACAAGATTTAGTGACTTAAGAAATGTCATTTAAGAAAATTGAGAACAGAAGAGCAGACGGATGACAGTGACGACCATGGACAGTGACCACTTACAATAGATTCCCAGAAGCCTTAAGCTTATGAAAGCTAAAATATATAATACATGTTCATTTTTCATGTTTTTTTTTCTGTAAAAGTATTATCTTTTTACCATGAAAAGCTAAAAAAGCTATGTTTTCAAAAGTCTTTTACCAGATACATGTATTAAAATGTTCGTTTTCTATGTTTTTTTTGGGTTTGGCAAAATTTCCAACAACCTTAGAAAGGAACATTTCTGTGAAGGTATGAAGTTGAAGCATTAAATAGCTGCTTCAAAGTTGTTTGTGCATATATGGTAATACAAACCAGCTCCACGTCAGACATGTATATACTATGAAATTTTGTTAAGTAATTCCTACATGTGACAAAATATGGTATTTTTCGGTAAAATTCAACATTTTCATCGCCTGAAAAATGAAACTTTATAAACATTTCAATATCTTTCTTTGTTTCTGTAGTTAACGGTTATCCACATGTAACTTTTTGCATCAAAACATTTTCAAGAATCCTCACCACTAACTTTTAACAAAAGCATTCGCGTTTCCCTCGCTTTTTTGTCAAAATTTTGAATTTCTCCCTTGAAAGGCAAACTTCTGAGCAGGCACAAATGTGAAAAAATGTGTATTTTCCTACCAAGAAAATTGACTTTTCAAATATCTAAAAATTTATTTTATTCCTGTAGTTAACTGATATCTTACTTTTTACATTAAAATTTTTTCATGAATCCTCACCACTAACTTTAAAAAAAAAAAACATATTCCTATTTTCCATCTTTTTTATCAAAATTTTACATTTTCTGCCTTTAAAAAGTCAAATTGCTGTGCAGGCACCAAGCTGAAGGATTTTTGAGAGCTACTTGATATAGCCAGTGTACATCTGGCTATATAAATTAGCTCGACATCATACAATTTATTTTTATAATGTAATTTCTACTTGACCGGAAAATACTAGATTTTGGGTGTTTTTTTATGTAAACGTGTGCATTTTCATACCCCGAAAAATGTGACTTTTTAAACATATAAAAATTTTATTTTTTTCCTGTAGTTATCTTATACACATATATAACTTTTAACATCAAAACATTTTCAAGAATCCACACCAGTAACTTTTTAAAAATTTATTCCCATTTTCTGCGTTTTTTGTCAATATTTCCAAGTTTTTACCCCAAAAAGACAGCTTTCTGCACACATATCAAGCTGAAACTTCTTTTATTGCTACTTGACAACAGTTAGCTTATTTTTGGCTATTTAAATAAATTTGATATAATTTAATGAAATTTTTATAATTAAATTCCTGTTTTGGGCGATTTTTATTCAAATTTTGAACATTTTCCCCCAAAAAATCAATTTCGCCTGGGAATATTTTTGGGGATTTTTTTCCTGTAAGTCAGGACACCTCACTGATTTGGAAAATAGTGAAAACCCTTCTGAAGGAATTTGTTTGAGGTTGAGGGTCTTTTTGGGCTAAAATGACTGGCCTAATAATGGGTGCACTGATTTCTGCTTGACAGGGATATGTTCATCCAGGTCCTCTTTGATCAACATTTCATGCGCCCACTCAGTATCATTTACATCATATAAATTTGATCCCCTAAACCCCACTTTTATACAGTTTGTTTGTTTGATTTGAGGTTTAACGTACCCGTCAACAGTGTAAAGATCATTTTGGAGACATTGCTTCCAATTTTGTGGGACTTTTACCCGATCTTGGGATGACGTCTCAAGCCTTGACGCCGAATGAAACCCGTAGGGTTTATAAGCATGGACGGGCCGACTCTCACCGCTTTGCCTGGGCAAGCTTAGATCCTCTAAGCGGTTTATCAGTACTCGTGTGCGGGTCGGTTTCAGCTCTGCGTGGAAGCATCATGCAGCCCATCTATTTCTTCAAGCCCCGATGGGCGGGGGCCGCCAGTTTTATATAGTAAAACTGGGGTTTGCAGGGGTATACAATAATTTTTTCTTATTTCTGCTCAAAAACATAGATTGTGGATACCCGTTAGAACCGCCTCGCCGAAGCGGTTCTAACGGGTACTCACAATCTACATATGTTACATTATTTTTCTTATTTCTGCTCAAAAACAGATTGTGGATACTCGTTAGAAGCACCTCGCCGAGGTGGTTCTAACGAGTATCCACAATCTATGTTTTGAGCAGAAATAAGAAAACTACCACAATTTTTCGTCTGAAAATTCTCAGTTTTTGGTGGTAAAATTTACAATATATTTGTATAGGCGTGTTTTCGTAATGCATGTGGGACGTGAAATGGCACCATTTGAAAGTCCTGCATGAGTAATCTCCTCATCATGATCCTTGACACATCTGTAATTAATTTTAGATTCGGTAAAGGGTATGTGATTGGCCCTCAACAAGGTGAAAATCATATTGTGCCAGTCACTTAGCCCAGTGTCACACTGATTCGAATTTATGTTATTCAGTTTCGGTTTGTTTGTTAAGTTGACATCTACCAAAATCGAGGGTTTAGCATCTGTAAATCAAGAGAAAAAAGAGAGTTGTGGAACGCAAGAAAACAATCATACTCGTGTGATCAATATACAATGTAATGTAGGCGTTGACAACCTTCGGGGTGCCCGGATCGATCGGAACCTCGACGTAGCCTCGGTTTCGGCGTAGCCTCAGGTCCGACCGTCCCGGGAATCCTTCGGGTTGGAAACGTCTATATCGAGTCCATACTCATGAAAGATGATATTCTCACACGGTTTATACAATCCTAACTGGGTCGATTGTTTGTCAATCGACCCAAAGTTACTAAGCATAGAATCTCTTCATTTCAAAAGTTCACGTGACTAATTACTGACTTGTAGGAAATCCAGGTAAAGGTTATTTATAGAAAGTTACCGCGTTTTTTTATCTCTACGAGGTCCTAGTGTTGCATAACATGGTTATCTATAGAATCTGGACTGGAATCATGTGTTGGGTTTGGCAAACAATTTAGACCCAGATCAGACGCCGCGTTCTGCGGCGTCTGATCAGGGTCTACACTGTTTGCTTAAAGTATTGGAATGTAAGAGTCAAACGAAATGTTAACAGTCTTAAGTCTTTTCCAGCATTCACTAACAGACAATCGACGTTCCAGTGCTGTCAATACTTAGATTTTCATATTTATTTTAAGTCTGTTCAGGGACCTCCGTGGCCTAGTGGCTAAGAGCGCTGACTCTTAATAATTAGGTATCTCACCGCTGTGGTTTGAGACTAGGTCGGGTCACATGTGAGACGCCAAGTTCTGCAACAGAAGGTCAGGTGGTTTTTCTCCGGGTACTCCGGTTTTCGCCTACCTCTGATTAACGATCGGCTCGATATAAGTGAAATATCTTGAAACGGCCGTAAAACCCAAACCAAAATAAAAACAAAATGCTGCTTCTTTGCCGCACAAAATACATATGTGCCTATGCTGTATTATTCGTCCACCTCATGACACCACAACGTTGAGAATAGCGCTTCTATGAATAACCGCTACCTTCAGCGATACATCAGCGACGTGAGTCAGATTCATTTAATGAATTTGGATTGATAGACAGTCAAAAAGTAAAGTAAAAATAAACAAAACTGCCCATTAAAGTTAATGACACTAAAATATTTCACCAAATATATGGTGTAAGCAAAACGTACTGAAATGCGTCAAGTATACAGTGGTCACGCACCATTTATTGTGTCACAAAAAAACAACACGAATTTATATAAAAGTACACCATACTCCAAAACTAAACATTGTAAACAAAAAACATTCACGTCGAAGAAAGGCAATAAAATTTGTCGAAATAATTGTAATTGGATATTTTTACTTTATAATAATAATAACTGGATAAACTGCTCAGATTTGAACATGTTGAGGGGTTTGGTTAACCTTGACATATTCTCGGGTGTGGGGTGGCAATAACGGAATTCTTATTTCCTTTACTTAACTTTGTAGGAAAAGGATCTAAACGAAATAATTTACTCCTCACAGGAGCAAATCCTCTGTTTTACTGATAACGAAAGGAGATAGGAATCTTCTAAACACAGTTGTTGTTCCTTTAATACTCACATAAAGGCTATGCGATCTCGGACAGGATCAGGGTTACTTAAGGTCTTATCAAATAGACCTGTCTGTCATTGAACCCGTATTACCCATTTTGTATGGGAAACTCCAAATCGGAGCGCTGGTAAACAGTGCAGGCCCAGATCAGACGCCGCAAAATGCGCCATCTGATCTGGGCCTTAATTCACTGTTTGCAAAAAGTTCAACCATTTTCTAAATAAATTTCTGAAAATTACACAACCTGAACCCCCTTAATTTTGAAATGGACTCCTGCTGTATATGAGGCAGAGGTTTCCATTTCATTGAACGGGATAAATACAACTTTTTCTTTCCACTATAGTGTAAATAAGCTGGAGATATCGTGTTCTTATTTAAAGCTTTCCACAAGGAAAAGATAAACTTTTTCAGTACCTTGGATTTTCTAAGGACATGTTAGGGAACCTTAATCATGCCTTGCGCTGGAGATGGTATCATGATCATTATATTTCTCGTTGCTGGCTATTCACAGAAAGGTAAGATATAAACATTATTTTAACCCATATATGACAATGGAATATTCCATCCAGTAAGTTTGGAGTGGACCATTTCCAATTATAGGGGTGTCAGGTTTGTTATTGCTTGTAGGAAATTTTACAAAAATGAGTGTTCTTTAAGCAAATAGTGAAGACACAGATCAGACGCCGCGTTATGCGGCGTCTGATCTGGGTCTACACTGTTTGCCAACGTCCCAAAAAAGGGCCACTAGGCATATATGGGTTAAACTTAACTATGGAAGCCATGGCGGGACTTCAAACTTGACTTTAAGGGGAACGGGAACACCTGGCTGATTTTTTTCGCCATTTTTCAAGCGGAGACAACTTTTGGGACTTCCTGTTTGCTTTTCTATAAGCCCTGTCCGACTGAAAAAGGAGTCTACTCTTAAAGGAAAGAATTTGCTCCTCGGGAGCAAATTCTTTCCTTTAAGAGTTGAGCCCTTTTGACATAGGAGACAAAAAATACTTCTGCAGGAGTTGTCTACCCTGAAGGTGATCCAATTTCCCTTAAGACTTCTTATTTCTAACTTCTGACTTCCAGCTTCTTAGCGTCGACTTCCAACCTCATACCTTCTCACTTTTTGCTTCATGACTTCTAACTTCCAATTTCTTACTTCGGACTTCCCAACTTCATTACTTCTTACTTCTAACAACATGTACATGAATCCTTTCTTTGAACTTCTTCCTTCCGCCTTCCAACTTCTAACTGCATCACTTCATGACTTCCGACATAGTTCATGACATTTTACTTCAGCATATAACCTCCGATTTCTAACTTCATGACATCTAACTCCATTACTTCTTACTTCCGACTTCTATTCCATGACTTTTTGTTTCAAACTTCCAATTTACTTTCGACTTCCAGCTTCTAACTTCACGGCTTCTTACTTCTAACTTCACGAGTTCATACTTCAAACTTCCAATATCCAACTTCTTTCTTCATGACTACTTACCGTCGAATCAAACTTCTTACTTCCGATCTCAAACCTCATATTTTATCAAGTCGGAAGTTTTGTTTGTTTGTTTGATTTGGGGTTTAACGCCCCGTCAACACTGTAAAGGTCATTTTGGAGACGTTGCTTCCAATTTTGAGGGACTTTTACCCGACATTGAGATGAAATAACATCTCAAGCCCTGTCGCCCAATGAAACCAATAGGGTTTATTAGCATGGACGGTCCGCCTCGCACCGCGGTTCCTGGACAGGCTTAGATCCTCTAAGCGGTTTATCAGTACTAGTGTGTGGGCCGGATTCAGCTCTGCGTGGAAACATCATGCAGCCCATATATTTCTTCAAACCCCTATGGCCGAAGGCCGGAAGTCGGAAGTAATGAAGTTGGTAGTTGGTAGTCGGAAGTAAGAAATGGTGAAGTTAGAACTCCCATATATAACCCATTACGATAACACACCCTTGTGACATAGTGCAGTTTTTTACATCTCCAAAATGGCTACTTTTCTGATGAAAATCCGTGATATTTTTCTTATTTATACTACAAACATAGGTTGTGGGTGCTCGTTAGAACCGCCTCAGTGAGGCGGTTCTAACGAGTACCCACAACCTATGTCTTGGAGCAGAAATAAGAAAAATAATGTATACCCACGTAAACCCCATTTTTCAATGTCGGGTAAAAGTCCCGCAAAATTGGAAGCAACGTCTCCTAAATGACATTTACAGTGTTGACGGGGACGTTTAACCTCAAATCAAACATTTTCTCTATATAAAGTGGGTCTTAGGGGTAAGTGTATGAAGTTGGCTTGGAGTATGGAGTTTGGAATTCGATTTATTCCGTATTAGTAAAGTATAGTAAAATATTAGTGATTGTTAGGCACAATCGATATTCCAACCCGCGAATCCCAAGCCAAGTTCACACACTCTTTAGGGGTATTCATTTCACGAACTCATCGTGATGCCAAGCAAATAATTCAAGCAAAAGTAAGGGCAAGGTCAAGCCACACTTTTGACCAACAAAACCTTGAATGAACACTCCGTGAACCTCACTTTAGTATACCGGACAAAATAAAAGGCGCATACAGTGCGATTTCCTCGTTTAGTTTACCTTTTTATCCAAATTTCAACCCTGATAAAATTGTTAAAAACGGTCAAAATTGAATGAAATATCAGCATGCCATAGATTAATATTCCTTCTTTTCAGCCCCATGAACGAATTGCTTTTTCGGTTTCGCTCAGTAAGTTTTCCATGTACTTCTTTAAGCCTTCTGTTTTATATGCAGTTTCATGCGTTTCTGGGAGTCGGTTTTGTGTGTGTGTGTGTGTGTGTGTGTGTGTGTGTGTGTGTGTGTGTGTGTGTGTGTGTGTGTTTTGTTTATTTTGGCATTCTATGACGTGAAGGTAGGAACCACCATCATGTCAGATGATCGCAAGTGAAACACCACATCTTAGAGTGATTCTTGTGACAAAAATGGTTTGATTGGTTTATTGTGTTCTGCGTGCCAGAGCGAAAAGAAATGACGGCATGTGTGTGACATTTGATTTTGACCCTTCTCTCACTCAAAGGCCAATAACTTCCGGCCTTTTTGCCCAACCAAACGCTTTTTCTACAAGACACTGACTGCAGTACAGCATGCTATAAAGCAATTGCTGTAACATTAAATCTTTAATTCCAAACAATGCAAAAATCTACTGTATGGGTTTGTTTTTTGTTTTTGTTGTTTTTTTTTGCCAGGTAAGTTTCCAGAGATTTTGCTTTTGCTACCTGTGATCATTAACATTGTAGGCACTTTATAAGGAGACCCCGCTTTATATAAAGAAACGTGTGGTAAACAAGGGTATACATTATTTACCTTATTTCTGTTCCAAACCTAGATCTTCGGTACTCATTGGAGCCGCCGCTCTAATGAGTACCTACAATCTAAAGTTTGTAGCAAAAATATGAACCATTTTATTATACTTACATTTCCAGTGTAAAGTCTAATGTAAACCTATAGAAAACAATTGCGTTCATACTTCCATGAACGCATCGAATCACATGATTTTCAGTGACGTTAAGTGACGTCATTCTAAACCATTGTTCTCTACGGGCGTTGATGACGTCAACGCTGCTCCGCTCATTGTAGAAACACAGCGTGTAACTGTTTTTCAGCTTTAAAAATTTGCCCTAAAGCATTTTTTTCGCCCAGTGATGAGGGGCAAATAATGTAAATATAAAAAATAAACTTATTTTTTTCTGCTTTTCATGAAAGTATGAACGACAGTGGGTCGCTAGCAAAGTTTACATGAACCCGTTCATTTACTTTGCACGCGACCCACTGCGTTCATACGTCCATGAACTGCAGAAAAATAAAATTCATTTCTTAAATAATAATGTTTCATGGACATATGACTATAATGAATGAAAACGCAGCCATATAATTTTGACCCCCTTGAACCCAACTTTCATATTATAAAACTGGGGTTTACAGGGGTAAACCTTATTTTTTATATTTTTGCTCTGAAATATAGATTGTGGGTACTCGTTAGAACCGCCTCGATCAGGCGGTTATAACGTGTACCCACAATCTGTATTTTGAGCAGAAATAAGGAAAATATCACAATTTATTTTTCCTCTTAAAATATTCCTTTTTTCCGCCGATAAAGTTTACTATAGGGATCAACCATGGTTTTTCATGCATTAACATTTGCCGGATCCCGATGAAGCTGTTTGAACATGAGGCCGCTAGGCCGAATGTTCAAATATCTTCCGAGGGATCCGGCAGATGTTAATGCAATGAAATAACCATGGATGATCGTTATTCTTGCATAACATAAGAATCCGACAGCAAATATGGACTAAAACGCCCAAACGCTCCATATAAATTCCATATAAACTCTTCAAATGCGACAGGCAAACCAAAATGGCGGCCAGTTCAGAATGTTGTTTACAATGACGTTGTTATGCAATGACGTCATCATAGAACCCCAAAACGCTACGTTCAGGGCGATTACGTTACGTCGCTCAACCTAACGTAAACAAAGCAAGGCCCGTCTTGTGATATCAAAAGCTCAAAATCCATGTTCAAACAGCACGCGAATTACAAGATTTGAACATGGTTTTTGCTGTTTGAGCAGGGCTTTCGTTCCATTTGACAATGGCTTCAAACAGCCATGCGCATAGGTATTTATGCAAGAAAATGTATTTGTATAGGCGTGTTTTAGTAATGCACAATAGTTTTATCTCTTTGTTGTGGTTTTCTTTCTGGTTCGGTCAGTCAATCTAAAATTTTAAAGTATACATGTATTTGTATTCTATAAGTAGCTTTAAGGTGTATTTTAACCCTTTTTGTACCAAATGGAATCTTCCACCTTATATAGAGTAGGAGTCGATTTCAAAATTTAGGGGTGTCCGGTTGTGTTTTCTTCAAAAGGTATTTGGAAAATGACTGAACTTTAAGCAAACATTGGAGGTCCTGATCAGGCGCCGCGTTCTGCGGCGTCTGATCTGGGCCTGCGCTGTTTGCCAGGGTACCCGTTTTGGGGCTTCTGGTAGTTAATGGGTTAATGTAGACTGTAAACACGACTCGGTAAGTTTTCGACCGATCATCTATCAACATTAAATGACCCAGTTTAACAACTATACTGAAACGGGGACAAATAAACTTGTTTTGGTTTATATTTATAATAGAAAAATCGAAGTCATGAATTAAAGTACCTGTTTGTTTGTTTGTTTGTTTGTTTGACTTGACGTTTAACGTCCCCGGCAACACTGTAAAGGTCATTTTGGAGACGTTGCTTCCAATTTTGTGGGCCTTTTACCCAACATTGAGATGGCATGACATCTCAAGCCCAACCAATAGGGTTTATAAGCTTGGACGGGCCGACTCGCACCGCTTTGCCTGGACAGGCTTAGATCCTCTAAGCGGTTTACTAGTACACGTGTGCGGGTTGGTATCTGCTCTGCGTGGAAGCATCATGCAGCCCATCTATTTCTTCAAGTCCCGATGGGCGGGGGCTTTAAAGTACCTGTCTCTGGTCGGGCTCATCGGTGTCTAACTGTTGGTTTTCTTTTGCTCCAGTATTTCAGTGGTTTCTTGCTGTCGAGTCCTCACCGTTGTCTCACCTCTGTGGTTCTTTGATTTTTGTGTTCACGGAGATGTTGCACTGATGAGTTAGGAGGCCTTCATGCGGACTGAACAAATTATTTGTCTAAATCGCGACGGAAGTAAGGGCGAGGATTGTGGCCACGTAAAATCGATTTAAGCCCCCCCCCCAGTGGAAATCTTCCACTGACCGTTCCAAGGCGGTTCTTCTGTGGCGATTTATTTATGTTGTTGTTTGTTACTTACTGTGTGTATCACTTGTGTCTTTTGGTTTTGGATGGCCATATGGCCATTTTGTGGGAAAGTAACTGTCCTTATGGCCTTCCTTTGTTTAGATTTCCATTATGGTCTGGTCGCTTAATGTTTGTATTTCTTTCCCTTTGGTGTCTTTTATGGGTGGAGTAAGTTAATTGTATCAATTCCTGATCGTTGTTTTACTTCTACTTTTCAAGGTATATATATAGCATGGAAATATATAATTTTCTTTATTTTGCGGTTATTGAGGTGGTTCTAACGAGAAACTAGAGCCTTCTGTGTCTGGAGCAGAATTGAGGAAAATATATTTCGTAATTAATATTCTATACGCCATTGACGCTATGGGGTGTGATATCATAATAATACTAAGTCAGCAGTCGCATGTTATAATACTCTATACATGGCGCTTTAACCCATGTATGCCAATGGATCCTCCCCACTAATAAGTTTGGAATGGTCCATTTCTAATTTTAGGGGTGCAAGGTTTGTCTTGTTTGATTTGAGGTTTTACGTCCCTGTCAACACTTTATATGTCATTTTGGAGACGTTGCTTCCAATTTTGTGACATCTCACATCTCAAGCCCTGCCCCCCCCCCCCACCCCACACAGACATACACACAATAAAACCAGTAGGGTTTATATGCATGGACAGTCCGACTCGCACCATTTTGCCTGGGCAAGTTTAGATCCTCTAAGCGGTTTACCAGTATTCATGTGCGGTGGGTTTCAGCTCTGGGTGGAAGCATCATGCAGCCCATCTATTTCTCCAAGCCTCGATGGGCGGGGTGTTAGCGGTAAGTTTTGGCAAAAAACATGTACTTTCAGCAAACAGTGTAGACCCAGATCAGACGCCGCATTTTACGGTGTCTGATCTGGGTCTGCACTGTTTGCCAATGTCCCAAAAATGTACCGTTAGGCATATATGGGTTAAGGTAAAATTGTCTTTTTAATTTTGTTTTTATTTGCTCGTTTTATTCCAAACATAAATTTTGGATGCTCATTAGAACAGCCAGTTGGGTTCGAAGCAATGCACACATCCTTCCAGGTATGTAGACCAGGAGAATGTGCCCCAGCAAGTGGCGTCTCATTGGGATCTTTACAATTATTAAACGTGTTAATGGTCTCGACCAGACCCGTTTACAAGAATGGACAAGACCAAATTCAAGGATGGAATAGCCCACTTCAGAAACTCAACCCAGCAGACACATGGCGTAATTGTGTCGTCACATCAACGTCGTCGGTACAACGTCATGGCATTTATGCAACGTCACCCGACGTAGATTTGACGTTGCCCTAACGACGTGTGCCTGCTGGGAGGAATGAAAGGGTTAACAGTCGGCTGGCATTTAACTGTAATAGGTTAATGGCGGTAAGGCCTGGAGGATGGCAACATAGTACCGCCTCTTTGTATAGCCTATACGATTTATTCCGTGAATGGTCTGTTATAATGTTTATTAATTAATGGAATAAATCGTATCAGGTAGGTGTAAATGCCAATCAATACAAAGGGGTGGTACTATGTTCCAGTCCTTACCACCATTTACCCATTACAGTTACATGCCAGCCTAAACTGTCTCGTGGTTCAGCTTTCCCCACCCACTAATACATGGAGTAAAATGTTGGTCAACTTACCCCACCCACTTTTGATTAAAATAGCAGTTGAAATGAAATAACTCGATAACTTGGGAGATTCTCTCTACATTTTTGTAATCTCATCCCAGCAGGCACACGTCGCTAGGGCAACGTCAAATCAACGTCGGTGCAACGTCATGACGTTGCACCGACGTCGATATGACGTTGCATAAACGTCATGACGTTGTACCGACGTCAATTTGACGTCACAATTACGTCATGTGCCCGCTGGGATGGAAGCTTTCATTTTTCAGTTTGTTAATTTGTTTTATTCACAATTTTTAAAAAGAAAATTTCATTGGAATCCACTGTATATTACAGGTGCGTTGAGCGCAGCAGTTGTTTGTAATAATTCTACCTCTACAAATGGAACTTCAGGAAGTGGTTGCGAGACAACAACGAGACCCCCTGACAATAACATCGCGGATGAATATTGTTGCAGGAATGTTCTGTACATTGCCATTATATGTTTTGGAGTGCTCACACTGCCACTTTTAGTATGCACTCGAGTTTGCTGGATACGGAACTTACGTCAGAGAGAGCAAAGACGATTGAACAGTTTACGAAATGCGCATGCCAGGAATAATGATAGAGAAGTTTTTACTGTCGAAGGTTAGTTTATTGTCAATATTGTGAGCAAGTTATCTATAGAATACAGATCAGAGTCTTAATATTTCATCTCGTGTGTTGAAAACATCGGAACTTTCACTCCTGCTTCGCAGTCGTGAAAATTCTGATGTTTTCAACACACACGATAAAATATTTTTGGTATTCATCTCAAAAAAGTAAATATCCTTTTATTTATTTTTACTCATGACCACCAAAACTGGTATTTTCACGCTACGCCACGCGTGAAAATACTGGTTTTGATGTTCATTCGATGAAATAAAATTCGATCTTACACTGAAAAAATCAAATATACTCTATATATCAAGTAATTTTATTGACTGATAGTCGGATCAATTTATTCAGCAGGATAAGGATTAGGCCATCAAAGCTGATTTTTTATAGAATTTCATGAGAACATACCTCTTGTCTGGAATCATTCTACATCCAGGAGAAAGCAATAATAGGCCTAACCTACTTCCCATCCCTGCCTCATACATTATGTACAGTGACATTCCGCTATTAAGACCACCTAAAATTAGGACTAATTCTGCTATAAAAATCTTATTTTGAAGGGTACACTTATTTTTCCTTTGTGTTTTCTACACACAATGTCCTCTCGTCATAGACCACCTTTGGGAGTGTTCAAAAGTGGTCTTTAAGACCACTTTTGAACAGTCCCAAAGGTGGTCTTAATACAGGAATTTTACTGTTATTTGAATGTTTGGTATGTGTATGATGACAAAAATGTCTGAAAAAATAAACAAAAATAGAAGTGAATGCAATGATCAGGAATCGAAACAATGTCCTCACACCTCCCATCCAAGACATCAAAGGGAAAGAAACATGAACAGAAAATAATTTCCTTGTAAAAGAACTAGCACAGGCAGAAAGCCAAAAGAACAGTAAGGCTAAACGGCTAAATAAAAAGTTAGGCTGTCCTGCTAGACGAACTATAACAATAATAAACCAAGAAAGAAGAACCGCCTTGGATAGATCAGTAAAAAGATTTTAGGTCGATTTATAGCCCAGAAACTCTTCAGTGCTGACGTCCACGTGACTATAACTGATTTGTAGGAAATCTAGGTAATCTAGAAAATAACGGCTTTAATTTTTTCGCAATGAGGTCAGCGTGTTGTGTAATATGGTAATCTATAGATCATGGGTTGGGCTTGGCAAACAGTGTAGACCAAGATCGGACGCCGCATTATGCGGCGTCTGATCTTGGTCCACACTGTTTGCTCACAATACAGGAGTTTAAGGGTCACGCTTTGCCTGAAAACTAGAATGTAAGGGTTAAACGAAACAGTTTAAGTCTCAGTCGGGACTATTTTCCGAGTCTACACTCAGAGACAATCGACCCTCTCAGTGCTTTGATTTACTGCGTGTGTGGGGGTGGGGCGGGGGGGGGGGGGGGCTTAAATACATGCTGACATGGCGTTATGTGTAAACCCCAGTGGCTCGAACTATCCCTGTCTCGTACCATATGTATTTGAGCCATTGGCGGTAGATTGTTATGTTACAAAGCTGCTAACTCACTGTGACTTATCTTTTCAGATACTAATTTATGTGCCTTCATGATGTCGCCGCCGCCGTATGACGTCATTTCTGCGTCAGAAACGAGAGCGGATTCCCCGCCTCCTTACGATTTACTGGACTTACCACCACCGTATACAGCTAAGGCCGGTGACAAAGAAACAACAATACAAGTGTAAACATTGACGAGAATACACGAGTTGTCATTTCATATGACATTTATAGATCTAGCCTTAGGCGAGTTTCAGGTTGCATTTATCGTATAACGATTTTGAATTTGTCTTACAATTGCCGAGGAATTTCGGTTGATAACATACAGTTGTCACGGACGGCATTATGGTGTTACGCGCTAGTGACCAAGGGGTATTTATATGTATTTATGGCATGACGTTATTCACTATTTATCAATATGACGTTATGTCTGACATGTATTAAATTCGGTAATCCACTGGTTGATTAAATATGCAAATTAGATACACCCCCGTAACGTTACATGCACGGCGTCGTTAATGGCGGAATATTGACGCTCTTGTACTAAAAACGAGAATTAAATGCGTTTTAAATATCATATGATAAATAGAACCTTGCATTCGTGCTCATGTATTATTGAATTTATTAAACTCTTTGAAGAAAAGGGATAAAATGTTCGGCGAAGCCTCGCATTTTGTCCCTTTTATTCAACTCGTTTAATAAATTTATTTTACGGATAAAATGCTCTTCAATGCCTCAATAAATTCAATAATCCATGAACACTCCTGTAAGAGATCCTCTATAAAGGCGACGTTAATGATAATATATATGAGATAGTCTTATGTCTGGCTAGTAAAATTTTGACATGTTGTCATGGAGATGAAATGTGCAATACATAGCGAAACTTCGATGACTCGAACGCTTATATCTCGTTTACCATTGCTGTTTTGAACTCCTTTTTGAGTTCCTTTGGAAATCCATTCCCAATTAGGTGAAGACAAACGAAAGAAGACGGGTAAGGCCAAAGATTCAAAGCAAGGGTCAAAATCTTGGTGTTCAAGTTTCCATTGAGTCAAACATTTTGTGTCGCGAAAGTGATTTTCATTTTTACCAATTGTTACTCATCATCTAACGTAGTGAATATTGTTTACAAAGTCAAAATTTTCGCTACGGTCGAAATGTTTTCAGCCTTTAAATATTGGGACAAAAGACCGGAAGTGAGCGAAAAGTATGGCGATTCGGGTTGCGGTTATTGTTTAAGCAACTGAAGATGCTAAAAGGATTGAAGGCACTTTCGGGTCGTTTCTGGGCTTGAAACATTATTTTGAAAATTTCGCTGAAAAAAATGCAGTTTTTCATATTTCAGTAGAATGTTTGTTTCTCGAAAATTTTTAGATTTGTATGTTCTTTTTTTTTATTTCTTGCTTTTGGCTTATTTCGTATATGAAAAAAACATTGTAATAAAATGTCGATTACAAACAGATATTTTGAAAATTGCACTTTTTCACATTTTTCCCCAAAACTTTTATTTTGAACGCCATATTTTCTTTAAATTGTTACAGTATTTATGTCTATAGATAGCCAAATCCTTAGTCGACAGTAATTTTTAGCCGAATTATCTATGTGTAATGTCAGAAGAGACGATTTAAAAATGTATAATTTCTATTTCCGTTCAGTATATATTTGTTATATAAAATGAGCAATCTTCTAACGATATGTCCCCTGGATTATTTTTCATTACTGTAGTAATTATGGAAATTCAAATTCACAATAAATCTTTAAACCATGGTTTGAACTTGAAACCCCAGTTTGAAGTGTTCAAACTAGGGTTTGAAAACTTTAAACCACACTTTCAAAGAAAAACTGCACAATAATTCTTACATTACGATAACACATCCGTGCGACATAGTACATTTTTTCACATCTCCAAAATAGCCATTTTTCTGATGAAAATCCTTGATATTTTTCTTATAAATACTGCAAACATAGGTTGTGCGCTGGCTCATTATTAAGTCGAATTTATACATGGTAGAATGTTTCCTAGTTACCGTTCTTTGTAAACGAAGCCTTTGTGCCGTTTGTTGGAGTGTACAAACGCAACCAACACAAACTGGTCTTGTTTTCTTGAAATATAAAAAAAATCAAGGTCACCCCAGGGTCACCATTTTAGCAATTTATGATGGGCCTACGTTCCAGATGCTATTTATCAAGTTTCGTGGAAATCTGCCCAGTGGTTCTGGAGAAGACTATTTTTGAAGGGCTTTTACCATATATGGCTCGGCGGCCATTTTGGTCATGTGACCTGGACCCCATGAGCAAATTTTGGTTTCCCCCATCCCATAGAGGCTCCATATGAAATTTGACTTCAATCGGCCCAACGGTATCCGAGGAGAAGCAGTTCGAAAATTTTCACATTTTTCGCCTCGGCGAGGCTATACTAAATGGAATGTAATATTTCGCAAGTTCATTGGTTAGATCTCATTGATATCTATCAGTATGCCAAAAGTTGTTTAAATATTCCATGCGGTTAAGTCACTATCACCAATTTTCACAAACGGGTTACGGACGGACAGACAGACAGACCATATATGGCTTGGCGGCCATTTTGGTCATGGGACCTGGACCCCATGAGCAAATTTTGGTTTCCCCCATCCCATAGAGGCTCCATATGAAATTTGACTTCAATCGGCCCAACGGTTTCCGAGGAGAAGCAGTTCGAAAATTTTCACATTTTTCGCCTCGGCGAGGCTATACTAAATGGAATGTAATGTTTCGCAAATTCATTGGTTAGATCTCATTGATATCTATCAGTATGCCAAAAATTGTTTAAATATTCCAAGCGGTTAAGTCACTATCACCAATTTTCATAAACGGGTTACGGACGGACAGACTGACAGACTGACAGACTGACACGGTAATTTTAGGGCATTCTTAGAAATTCAACCTACTTCAGTCGGTCGCTTTTTCTGCGGGTCGTGCAATATCAACGATTTGTCATAACGATAACACACCCGTGCGACATAGTGCATTTTTCACATCTCCAAAATGGTTATTTCTCTGATGAAAATCAGTGATATTTTTCTTTAAAATACTGCAAACATAGGTTGTGGTCGCTCGTTAGAACCGCCTCATTGAGGTGGTTCTAACGAGTACCCACAAACTATGTCTTGGAGTAAAAATATGAAAAATAATGTTTACCCCCGAAAACACTAGTCTTCTCTATATAAAGTGGGGTATGAGTGCGTCTTTATTTCACGGACTTGTTCATGTGATGTGGTGTACTGAATTAGCTAAGGTTAAGTTTCGTATCAGGTTAAAAGGCGACGTAGATGTACTTTTACAATAGTATTTTTCTATAAACGTGCTTTAATATCTGCGTATTTTTGTGTCACCAAAACAGGTAGATTAGATTCTAGTCGGATATTAACCCTTTTTGTACCAAATGGAATCTTCCACCTTATATATGGCAGGAGTCCATTTCGAAATTTAGGGATGTCAGGTTGTGTTTTCTTCAGAATTGATTTGGGAAATGACTTAACTTTTAGCAAACAGTGTAGGCCCTGATCAGACGCCGCATTCTGTGGCGTCTGATCTGGGCCTGCGCTATTTGCCAAGGTACCCCTTCAGGGGTTTCTGGTACTGAATGGGTTAATAAGTAATATTGTTCTTTGATTTGTTTGTTTGATTTGACGTTTAAAGACGCCGCAAACACTGTATAGGTCATTTTAGAGACGTCGCTTCCAATTTTGTGGGACTTTTACCCAACATTGAGATGAATTGACATCTCAAGCCCTGTCGCCCAATGGAACAATTAGGATTTATAAGCATGGACGGTCCGACTCGCACAGCTTTGCCTGGGCAGGCATATAGATCCTCTAAGCTGTTTACCAGTACTCGTGTGCGGTCGGTTTCAGCCCTGCGTGGAAACATCATGCAGCCCATCTATTTCCTCAAACCCCGATGGGCGGGGGCGGAATATTCTTCTAGATTTATTTTTTCACTTCGTTTTCCCTCTCTGATAGCAAATTTTTTTTATCTTGGGGAAGACATCCAACCTTGATTTGTTTGTTTGAACTGGTGCATGTGTAACGTCCCCGTCAACACTATGTAGGTCATTTTGGATACGCTGCTTCCAATTTTGTTGGACTTTTACCCGACATTGAGATGCAGTGACATCTCAAGCCCTGCTGCCAAATGAAACCAAAGGCTTATATGCATTGGGCGGTCCGACTCACACTACTTTACCTGGGCAGGCTTAGTCCTTCTAAGCAGTTTGTCAGTACCCATGTGTGGTCATTCTCAGCTCTGCATGGAAGCACCATGCAGCCCAATTTATTTCTCCAAGCCCCGGTGGGCGGGGGCGTTCCAACATTGATGTATGAGACAAGATTGAAGTCTAACAAGGTTTCATATTTGTTAGAAATACACATGAAGATTGGTCATTGGTCAATAGGACATCAAGGAAAACAGAGTAATTCGGTTATGTGGTTCGGTAAGGCGAAGATGTTGTGTATCCGGTAATACAGTCGAACTTCAATGGCTCGAACTTCTTTAGGATCTCGAAAATCTGTTCGAGACAGGGGTAGTTCGAGCCACTGAGGGTTACTGCCAGGAGGCATAACGGGATACTTTTGGACATCTTTTCGTTTTTCTATAATGAAAATGTATGCTGTGTGTACTCATTAGAATCGCCTCATCGAGGCGATTCTAATGAGCACAAACAGCATACATTTGCAAGATAAAAGACGAATATCTGCGAAATTATACCCCTCTATTTCTTATGTAGAGGATTAGCCTAGGGACTCAAGAACGGGTTCGACTCAGCCATGGTAAACGAGCCATCGGTGTTCGAGCCATTGAAGTTCTACTGTACCTGCTTTCCTAACAGCAGGTATGGGTAAAGGGGAAATGTGATTATTTCTTTTCTTCTTTTTTTTTTTTTTTTTTCACTTTCATTTATTTCCCTGTACGTACAAAACATTGACACAAAGTTGACTCAACGCATAACTGATGTTTTCAATGTTGTTTCAACGTCGATTCTTCGTTGGGTTTCCTCTTTCATACCTGTGACCCCTCTTCTCCTCTTCTATCTCTCGATCGCTTTTCTCCCTCTCAAAGTGAGAATGACTATATGAAAGTGGGTTAGGGGGTCAAAATTATATAGGCATTATGAAACACTGATGATGGGTTTTATGTATTCGAGTGGACGCTATGAAATTTGTCTTGGCCCCGTTTATCATATGACGTCAGATGCAAAATTAGTTAGATACGCCCCGTAACGTTACATGTGCAGCGTACTTAACGAGGTCGCGTTTACTTATGGCGGAATATTAACATTTTTGTAAAACAATCACGAATAAAATACGTACTAAATGTCATATGATAAATAGAATCTTGCATTCGTGCTCATGTATTATTAAATTAATTAAACTCGTTGAGGAAAAGGGATAAAATGCTCGGCAAAAGCCTCGCATTTTATCCTTTTTCCTCAACTCGTTTAATAAAATCAATAATACATAACCACACATGTAAGATCCTCTATTTAATGCTGAACTCGCTTGGGCATGAAATTTGTCCTGCTCATAAATTTTAAAATACAAATATATACGACCATATTTCTATTCAGATCAGTAGACACTGTTGTTTGTCCTGCTCATAAATTTTAAAATGCCAACAATAACATTAATGAGCAGGAAACATCTCATGCTCAAGTGAGTTGATGGCATTTTAACATTAATGAGCAGGACAAATCTCATGCTCAAGTGAGTTTAGCACAAAAAAGTTTTATAATCTCGGGGCCAGACAGAATTTTTTTTTTTCTTATTTCTGCTCAAAAACATACACTGTGGGTACTCGTTTGAACTTCTTCGACGAGGCGGTTCTAACAAGTACACAGAATCTGTGTTTTGAAAAGAAATAAGAAAAATGTCAGAATTTCTAACCGAAAATTTTCTTTTTCTTTGATGGTAATATTTTTAGTATATTTTGAACAGGCGTATTTTCGTATATTTACTCAATAAGAAAAGAGTTTGCTATTTTCTAAGAATTTGATTGAGAATCCCTTATGTGAATGCGGAATAGTTGAAATTTTATTAGAGTGCCCAAGATTTATTCAAGCCAGAACTACCATGATAGTTACACTTCAGACATTTTGAATTCCGAATCAAAATGTCTTATTATACGGAGATTATAAATTATAGATGATAAATTAGACTTTTTTCGTCAGAATAAATCAATATTTCTTGCAGTACAGCATTACATATCTGAAAGTAATAAACGTTTTACATCAGATTAAGGAGAGGAGCAACTCTCTCTTTCTTTCTCTCTCTCTCTCTCTCTCTCTCTCTCTCTCTCTCTCTCTCTCTCTCTCTCTCTCTCTCTCAATCGTTCATGTGTTGTTATGTTCACGGCATTTTGTAATTTTGCCGTAATTGTTTACATATTTTGTCTGTATAAATGTTATGCATTAGCATGTACTATGGTGGACATTTGTATAGCATATATGCATTTTGTATACCTGATCAGAACCTATTTCACCACTTTATAATATTTGCAATTCAAACGTCAGGGAAACGGATTTGAATAAGTCTATTCACACAATCCGTATCCCAATTTGTAAACTCTGTTTTGTAATATGGTACATTTATATGTATAATTGTCTTATGAGTTTATGTAATAAAATATGTTTAAACACCAAATAGGGGTCTGCTTAATAGGGATCTACTCTTAAAAGAAAGAATTTGCAAATTTGTTCTTTTCAGTGTATTTCCCGTGTTGGAGGGGATTGATGTAAAGAAAAGCAAACTAGAGGTCACAATAGTTATCTCCCTTGTACAGAAACGATGGAAAAATTTTGCCATCTGTGTCTATTCTCCTAAATATGCCAATCACTACACTAACAGCACTGATTGATTTATCGATCGATCGATCGATTGATTGATTAATTGAATGATTGATTGATTGATTGATTGATTGATTGATTGTGTAGGGTTTAACGACACAGCAATCCTTGTGGATCATTTTGTGTGAAAGGGAGAAAAAGGGATAGAAGAGATGGAAGAAGAGGAACAAGGGAGATAGTGGAAAATGAATGAGATTCAATGTAGAAACAATGGAAACACAAGAGATAGTCGATGGTGCGCCATCGCATATCCCCGAGCTGTGACAATAATGTCATAAAAAGGACACAAAATACTACATTTTAACCTCTGCTGAATCCAGACCTGCCCATGGGGCAAACTTATTGTACTAGGCCTACTGTATTTTAGCCCCCGTCCTTCGGGGCTTGAAAAAATAGATGGGCTGCATGATGCTTCCACGCAGAGCTGAAACCACCCGCACACGAGTACTGGTAAACTGCTTACAGGATCTAAGCCTGCCCAGGCAATGCGGTGCGAGTCTGCCCATGCTTATAAACCCTATTGGTTTCATTGGGCGGCAGGGCTTGAGATGTCATTTCATCTCAATGACGGGTAAAAGTCCCACAAAATTGGAAGCAACGTCTCCAAAATGACCTTAACAGTGTTGACGGGGACGTTAAACTTTAAATAAAACAAACAAAGGCCTACTGTAATTTACTCTTCTTTATGAAACATGACTATGTTTGCACAAAAAGTGACCCCCCCCCCCCCCTTCCCTTACTTAGCAAGCCTTGCCCACCGAAGACCAACATCACGTTAACAAGTCCGTGAAATAAAGACTCCACTAAACCCCACTTTATATAGAGAAAACTTGGGTTTACGGGGATAAACATAACTTTCCTTATTTCTGCTCCAAGACATAGGTTGTGGGTACTCGTTAGAACCGCCTCAATGAGGCGGTTTTAACGAGCACCCAGAACCTATGTTCTGAGTATAAATAAGAAAAATATCATAAATTTTCATTAGAAAAATTCCCTTTTTAGCTCACCTGTCACGTAGTGACAAGGTGAGCTTTTGGGATCCCTTTTTGTCCGTCGTCCGTCGTGCGTCCGTGCGTGCGTCCGTGCGTGCGTCCGTAAACTTTTCTTCAAACGACATCTCCTCCTAAACCACTAATCCGATTTTAACCAAACTTCTCAGGAATGATCCTTATGTGGTCCCCTTTCAAAGTTGTTCAAATGGTTCCGGTCCATTGCACATATAGGTCACAGTAGCCAAAAATAGATTTTTTTTCACCGAAAACTTAAAAAATCTTCTACTCTGAAACCGCAAGGCCCAGATCTTTGATATTTGGTATGAAGCTTCATCTAGTGGACCCCTACCAAGGTTGTTCAAATTATAGTGCTGGAGCTAAACATGCCCCCGCACGAGGGCCCTTTGGTTTTACATGGGCTTATATAGGGAAAATCTTGAAAAATCTTCTTCTCTGAAACCGGAAGGCCCAGGTCTTTGATATTTGTTATGAAGCTTCATCTAGTAGACCCCTACCAAGATTGTTCAAATTATAGTGCTGGGGCCAAAAATGCCCCCGCACGGGTGCCCTTTGGTTTTACATAGGCTTATATAGGGAAAATCTTTAAAAATCTTCTTCTCTGAAACCGCAAGGCCCAGGTCTTTGATATTAGGTATGAAGCTTTATCTAGTGGACCCCTACCAAGATTGTTCAAATTAAAGTGCTGAATCTAAAAATGCCCCCACACGGGGGCCCTTTGGTTTTACATGGGCTTATATAGGGAAAATCTTGAAAAATCTTCTTCTCTGAAACTGCTAGGCCCGGGTCTTTGATATTTGGTATGAAGCTTCATCTAGTGGACCCCTACCAAGATTGTTCAAATTATAGTGCTGGGGCCAAAAATGCCCCCGCACCAGGGCCCTTTGGTTTTACATAGGCTTATATAGGGAAAATCTCTAAAAATCTTCTTCTCTGAAACTGCAAGGCCCAGGTCATTGATATTTGGTATGAAGCTTCATCTAGTGGACCCCTACCAAGATTGTTCAAATTATAATGCTGGAGCTAAAAATGCCCCCGCACGGGGGCCCTTTGGTTTTACATGGGCTTATATAGGGAAAATCTTGAAAAATCTTCTTCTCTGAAACCGCAAGGCCCAGGTCTTTGATATTTGGTATGAAGCTTCATCTAGTAGACCCTACCAAGATTGTTCAAATTATAGTGCTGGGGCCAAAAATGCCCCCGCACCAGGGCCCTTTTGTTTTACATAGGCTTATATAGGGAAAATCTTGAAAAATCTTCTTCTCTGAAACTGCAAGGCCCAGGTCTTTGATATTTGGTATGAAGCTTCAGCTAGTGGACCTCTATAAAGATTGTTCAAATTATAGCCCTGAGACCAAAAATGCCCCCGCCATGTGGCCCTTTGGTTTTACATAGACTTATACAGGGAAAATCTTTAAAAATCATCTTCTCTGAAACACAAGGCTTAGGTCTTTGATATTTGTTATGAAGCTTCAGCTAGTGGACCTCTACCAAGATTGTTCAAATTATAGCCCTGGGGCCAAAAATGCCCCCGCTCCGGGGCCCTTTGGTTTAACATAGACTTATATAGGCCCTTTGGTTTTACATGGGCTTATATAGGGAAAATCTTGAAAAATCTTCTTCTCTGAAACTGCTAGGCCCGGGTCTTTGATATTTGGTATGAAGCTTCATCTAGTGGACCCCTACCAAGATTGTTCAAATTATAGTGCTTGAGCCAAAAATGCCCCCGCCCCAGGGCCCTTTGGTTTTACATGGGCTTATATAGGGAAAATCTTTAAAAATCTACTTCTCTGAAACTGCAAGGCCCAGGTCTTTGATATTTGGTATGAAGCTTCATCTAGTAGACCTCTACCAAGATTGTTCAAATTATAGCCCTGGGGCCAAAAATGCACCCGCTCCGGGGCCCTTTGGTTTTACATAGACTTATATAGGGAAAATCTTGAAAAATCTTCTTCTCGGAAACCACAAGGCTTAGGTCTTCGAAATTTGTTATGACGCTTCAGCTAGTGGACCTCTATAAAGATTGTTCAAATTATAGCCCTGAGACCAAAAATGCCCCCGCCATGTGGCCCTTTGGTTTTACATAGACTTATATAGGGATAATCTTTAAAAATCATCTTCTCTGAAACACAAGGCTTAGGTCTTTGATATTTGTTATGAAGCTTCAGCTAGTGGACCTCTACCAAGATTGTTCAAATTATAGCCCTGGGGCCAAAAATGCCCCCGCTCCGGGGCCCTTTGGTTTAACATAGACTTATATAGGGAATATCTTGTTTTACATAGACTTCTATATGCAGGGTAAACCTTTAAAATCTTCTTCTCTGAAACCAGAAAGCCCAGGTCTTTCATATTCGATATGAAGCTTCATCTTGTGGACCTCTACCAAGATTGTTCAAATTTTACCCCTGGGGCCAAAATTGACTTTGCCCGGGGCCCACTTGCTATGCTTTGGATCAGGTGAGCGAACCAGGGCCCTCTGGGCCCTCTTGTTTATGAAAAAAATGCACTATATCACACGGATGTGTTACCATAATATCAATGATGTAAGATACACGAGACCTTCGCCTCACCCAACCACCCCGAAGGGTCGATTGTCTCCGAGCGTGAGTGTAGGCTGGAAAAAGGGGTCCTGGATGGGGACTTTGACTGTTTCGTTCAGCCCTTTTATTTCCGTCTGTACTTAGAGCAAACAGTGCAGGCCCCGATTTGACACAGCGGCGTCTGATTTGGCCGCTGCGTCTGATTTGGGTCTCTTCTATTTGCAAAAACCTTAATACATAAGTGTAGTCCAGATGCCATAGCAACTGTGGATAAGGAAAGAATTTTGTGATAATTGAAGGATAGTTTTTGTCAGTTTTCCATAAAACCTATGCTGTGGGTATTCATTAGAACCATCTCGCAGATAGGTTTATATCGAGAAATAAGGCAAATTATCCTTCAATTATCACAAAATACTTACCTTATCTGTTGCTATGAGATAGATTCTACAGGTATAACGCACTCTCCACAACACTCTAACCTCAAACTGAAAAGAATATGGCGGCTATAAGAAATGAAACGCAGTCATTGAGTTCGTACAAATCAGTGAAGTCACGTGGACATCAGCAATTTATCCTACTGCGTTTAGTAATTTTGAGTCGATTGGAAAACAATCGACCGAAAAAGTACCTGTGAATCGCTTCAGATACTTGAAATCCACTCATATTATGTTTTTTGCTAGAAGATCTAAAACTGTACCAATTTATTCGAATAAATTTATTTTATTAGTACTCACCTGGTGTCAGTTTACTTAAACATTTCCTGAATAGTCGAACTTCAATAACTCGAATACTTTGGGGGCCTTGAAAATTTGCTGAGATATCCTTTCGACCACCATAGCGTATTTCTGCGTAATTGCTGCTCGACACTTTTTGAACGACCCTCATGCATTCACATTTTAACGAGCCTTTAGATAAGGTTGTTTCCGAATAGCGTAGTCCCACAACTGTTCACAGCATGCACATCAGCCCTCAGATACTGGATGAGGCCAGAAGCTTCCAAAACAATCCAAAAACATTACGAAAACACGCCTATACAAATGCATTGTAAACGTTACTGCCGAGAAAAGAAAATTTTATAATGAAAAATTGTGATTTTTTTTTTATTTTGCTCAAAGTATCGATCGTGGGTACTCGTTAAAACCGCCTCGATGAGGCGGTTCTAACGAGTACCCACAATCTATATTTTAGAGCAGAAATAAGAAATAAGAACAGAAATTTACCTCTGTAAACCCAGTTTTACTGTATAAAAGTGGGGGTCAAGGGGATCAAAATTGTAAAGGCGGGTTTTCTTGATGAGGCGGAAAATAGCCTCTGAAATTTTCATTTTGACTTGCTTCTTTTGAGACGACGTGCTGTCTATATCAGTCACTGACTGCGGCCACAATGAAGACACTCCGAAAAAAAGAAGAAAGAGAGAAGAATTTACATGAGAGAAAAGAGAGAAAAAGAAGGAAACATTAGGTAGAGAAAAAAAAGAAATAAAAGTCCTTGCGCATGTTTGATCATAGTATGATCCCTGCGCCGTGACCTTTGACGTCATTAGAACAATTGATTAGGACATTCAGTTTGCTATATAGTATGGAGTGGCCGTAAAGATAAACTTCCCCTACCCCCATTTCAATCACGATTTCGTTCAAAGGATATATATACAGTCAAACTTCAATGGCTCGAATACCTTTGATACCACGAAAATCTGTTCAAGACAGTGGTAGTTCGAGCCACTGAGGGTTTCTGCCTGGAGGCATGAAGAGGTTAATTCTGGGACATCTTTTCCGTGTTCTGTAATAAAAATGGATGGTGTGTGTACTCATTAGAATCGCCTCATAGAGGCGATTCTAATGAGTACACAGCATACATTTGCAAGATAAAGTTCGAAATTTCCTTAATTATCCCACACTACTCCTTATGTAGAGGAATTCCCTTTCTTTTATGACTTTCTTTAAATATTAAAAGAAATAAAAGAAAGGCATGTAGACACAAAGGATATGGTTCTGAAGGCTCCAATGACACCTGTTTCTGTATATGACAACAGAGTTGAATGCCAAACAGTCAGGGAATTAGAACAGCTTAAAAGCGACGACCTTACTATACAAATGGAGGCTTTAACTATTAGGGAAAGGATTTTAGGACCAGAAAATCCAGAAGTCCCTGATACAGTGATTTATGCTGGAGCTGTATTTGCTGTCTACGGTAGATACGATAAATGTATAGACCTTTGGTTTTATGCGTTAAAATTAAGCCAGAAGATAGATAAAGGTTTTGCTGTCGATCGTTTTCCAGAAATGTTTGACGATCTCATTAAACTTAGAATTCATTTTGAGTTCGAAACTACCTCATTTTGAGTTGGAAGTGTTCAGTTATGCTATAAACGAATTAAATTTGGATAGGACTCGGCTTGAAAAAGGCGTTGAAGACCCTGATTCATTATGGTAAAAATATCAAGTCAACATTGTAGCTTGCATGTGCTTGATCAGTATAATGCAAAGACTGGACAGAAATGAGGTAGATACATTTGAACTACACAAAGCGGTATTCAAGTTTGTGCACCAGAAAACGCGCTTAGCAAATGGTTTTTACGCCGTTACACATATGTTGTGATAATGATACGCGTATAGATAATGTTGATTTTCACTACATTACATTTCCAGATGCAGTTTTATGTCAATTTCTGGTAGATTGTGGAGCTGAAGTTAATGCTCAACACAATTGGAAAAATACACCACTTCACATTATCGCCAAATGCAGAGAAGCAACTTGCTTTGATGCGGTTGCTGATATAATTGTGGGTCTGACAGAACATGGCGCACATGTTGATATTTGCAATCTAGACGGTGAAACAGCAATGGATGTTGCCACTACTGATTTTACGGAATCCCTCATTAGGACACAGGACAGAATATGCCTGAATTGTTTAGCTGCTAAGGCTGTTAAAAGATACGCAATTATCTATAAAGACGTATTTCCTGTTTATCTTCAAAACTTTGTTGAATTACATTGAAACGCAGAATTGTGCCAGTATCATCACAGCAGTCTCCAAGTTATAAGGTCCGAAGTTAGATCCTTTGGAAGCAAGGAATACACCAAATAAACGAAAATAGCAGACTCGGTTTTATTGAGTCTGTTCATGACCAGTACTGAAATATGCAACACCGGCCACGCCCTCTAGCACCGGCTTAAGCATCCCTCTTGCACCGGCTTAAGCAAAACTCTATTTTCAAAATGATACCCAACGAACTCGATGATCCCAAAGGACCAGAAAATATATTCTGCACTATAATGATGTACGGGGAGACGTTTTAAGGCCGCCACACGGCACAACACCAGCTACAGTGAAAATAAGTTCTGAAGTTAGATCCTTTGGAAGCAAAGAATACACCAAATAAACGAAAATAGCAGACTCGGATTTATTGAGTCTGTCCATGACCAGTACTGAAATATGCAACACCGGCCACGCCCTCTAGCACCGGCTTAAGCTTAACTCTATTTTCATAATGATACCAAATGAACCCAATGATCCCAAAGGACCAGAAAATAAAGCTGTAAAGATGGGAGAAAACTAATAAAAAAAATTGAGCGTGCAGGTCTAAACAAACACACAGCATAAATGATATAACAATATATTTCTCGCTGTAAAATTTATTTACTGCATATAGAAACAGATCAGTGAAAGACTTTTTTTCCATTCTTCATAAAACGCTATGTTATGAGTTTCATTAGAACCGCCTCTTATAAATACCCACATGGTAGTTTTATATGGTGAAAAGGGGAAATTATCCACCAGTTATCACCAAACACACACCTTACATGTTGTAATTATCATTACGAAAACACGCCTATACAAATACATTGTAATTTTATCGAAGGAAAAAGGAAAATTTTAAGATGAAAAATTGTGATATTATTCTTATTTCTGCTCTAAAATATAGTTTGTGGGTATTCGTTAGAACCGCCTCATCTGATATTTTTCTTATTTCTGCTCTAAAACATAATTTGTGGGTATTCGTAAGAACCGCCTCGATGAGGCGGTTCTAACGAGTACCCACAATCTATATTTTAGAGCAGAAATAAGAAAAATAAGGTTTACCCCTGCAAACCCCAGTTTTTTCTGTATGAAACTGGGGTTCAAACGGGTCAAACGTATATAGGCGTGTTTTCGTGATGTTAACATTATAAACACAAGAACACCGTAGCTGGAAATCACGTCATAGAAGTAATCGTTTCGCATTATCATTATTTTTAGGGACGACATCGATAGTTAACAATATTTTAAAACTTTGATCATTTAATATGGCAAATTTACTACTGTTTTAGCAGAAACAAATCTCAACGCCAAAGCTGCTTTCATTTTTTTCTACAAAAAATACCTTAGTTATAGAAATAAAAGTGAAGGCAATCTATACAATGACCTCACACCTCTCATACAAGACACCAAAGGGAAAGAAAAACAATCAAAAAACAACTTCACCATAATGAAAACCTCAATTTTAAGCGGAAAGCCAAAAGGACAGTTACTTTCCTGCAAAACGACCAAATGGTTATCATAAATAAAAAGACATCAGCAACACATACAAACAAAGACAAGCCATAACAATAAAACAATCCTCGCCATTGGTTCTGTCGTGGTTTAGACAAATAATTTGTTCAGTCAACATGAAGGATTTCTAAATCATCAGTGCAACATCTACGAGAACATACATATCAAGCGAATACAGAGATGAAACAACAATGAGGACTCACAGCATGAAATAACTGAAATGCTGAAGCCAAAGAAAACCTACACTTAGATTGCGATGGCCCCCGTCTGAGACAGAGTTGTCCAAAATAAAAAAAAAGCCATAAGCAATACATATCAAGCGAATACAGAGCTGAAACAACAATGAGGACTCACAGCATGAAATAACTGAAATGCTGGAGCAAAAGAAAACCTACACTTGGACAACTGAAATGCTGGAGCAAAAGAAAACCTACACTTGGACTGCGATGGGCCCGGCCTCAGATAGAGTTGTCCAAAATAAAAAAGTTATATAAGCAATACATACCAAGCGAATAAAGAGATGAAACAACGATGAGGACTCACAGCATGAAATAACTGAAATGCTGGAGCAAATGAAAACCTACACTTAGACTTCGATGGGCCCGGCCTGAGACAGGGTCTTGCTAACCAGAACAATTAGCATTTTGCAAACTACTGAGTTCTTTATGGTAACGATACTCTAAACAACTAAGCCCTGGAATGTAGTAGTCGCCGCAACAAGAGAGACACGTGCACACACAGGAAGCAATGTAAGTTATATTGATTCTTTCACGTGAAATGCGGGATTTCTAACTCATCAGTGCAACATCTCCGAGAACATACAAATGAAGCGAATAAAGAGATGAAACAACAATTAGGACTCACAGCATGAAATAACTGAAATGCTGGAGCAAAAGAAAACCTACACTTAGACTGCGATGGGCCCGGCCTGAGACAGTCTTGCTAACCAGAACAATTAGCATTTTGCACACTAACGAGCTCATTATGCTAACGATGCTCTTAACAAAATAGAATTCTAATACACTTCGGTATGTAACGCGGAGTTTGATTGATTTGCGACAATATATCCTGCGATACACTATCGGAAATCCGACGTAATGATGTAACGTCGCTTTTTATTGGTTGGTATTTGGTTTTCCGCAGCTCACTACGCTTGGAGTTTAGGGCTAAAACATTTTAAAATAACCAGTGAATAAGTACATTAGAATGGGGATAACTGTATTGAAAATCGTCATTTGGGGAAGTAAATCGTCGGTTTTACGGTCGCAAATTCCGTTTTACGGCTCCGCTAGCTCGTCGCCATAAAACGAAATTTCTGACCGTAAAACCGATTTACCTATCCAAATGACAATTTTGAATACAGTTATCCCCTAAGTGAAGGCAATGATCAGGAATCGATACAATTAACCCACAGCTCTCATCAGTGACACCAAAGGGAAAGAAACACAGACATGAAATAACTAGACCCTAATGGAAACAGCAATAGCGGAAAGCCAAACGGACAGTTACTTTCCCACAAAATGGCCAGTTGGCTACCCAAAACGATATAAGCGATACACACCCTGAAAAGACAAACCATAACAAAAAATAAACCGCAACAGAAGAACCAACTGAGCCCTGGAATGCAATAGTCACCGCGACACAATAGACACGTGCACACATGAGGAAACAATGTAAGTTTTATCATATGACGTCGCGTCTGAGAGTGTAATAACGCCATGTAATATTTTCGATAATCCACTAGTGGATTAAATATGCAAATTAGCTAGATACGTCCCGTAACGTTACATGTACAACGTCCTTAACGACGTCGCGTTTACTAATGGCGGAATATTGACATTTTTGTAAACAATCCTGAATAAAATGCGTTTTAAATGTCATATGATAAATAGAATCTTGCATTCGTGCTCGTGTATTATTGAATTTATCATGAAAGATCCTCTATATATTGATTCTTTAGGTGGAACGTGGGGTCAGAGTCCCCGCCTGAGAGCGACATATGCACTAAACAGCGGGCCAACGTCGGACCGATAGCGATACGACGTTGCCTCGTCGTATCGCTGTCGGCCCGACGTTGGTCCGACTTCCTTTGCTAGTTGGGTTTTCCAAAGACAACGTCATCCACATTATTATGTCTGTCACAAACGTCCTATCAAAATCATGTTGTATTTTGATGCTTCGTGTGACATCGAATGATTGAAGTATTAACTCAGTACGACATACAAAGATTTAGAAGTTTGATGAAAAACTTTAAGGATTTAACACCTCATCTGGAACACCCTCTTAACCCCACTTTATGTAGAGAAAAGTGGGGTATACTGAGGTACACAATATGTTCTTAAGTTTTGCTCAGGCACAGATTGTTGTAACGAACACTCACAATCTGTTTTCGAGTACAAATTTAAAAAAAATAGCCATCGGAAGAGATGGCAAATCCCCCGACCAAAAGCCAATATGGCCTTTAGAAGATTGTTCACCAATAGAAAGTGCACCAGAAACCAGCAATATATCACAAAAGTATTGCAGTTATGGCCATCACAAGATTATACTGTCAGGGGAGATAACTAAACAAGAGACCCATGGGCCATGATGCTCAACAGAGCTCAGGCGGGCACTGCCCACTGGCAGCCATGTATGGTTTTAATTTATTGATTATAAAGTCTCCCAAATGAACCCCCATTCCATGTGGACTCTGTATCTGAAATATTAGGCCTTTTATGAAGTGGAGGGGTGGGAGATGATCCAACAGAGCCCAATTGGATATCATGGAATGCATCTTATCATAAGGAACAAGAAAATATATCGTTTATGGGTGGGGGTCTTAACGGTTTTTGAGATATTGGGCCTTTTATGAAGTGGAGGGCGTGGGGAATGGCCAGGGCACATCCCAAGAGACCCCCAGGTTGATGTCTCTGAATGCATTTTATCATAAGAAACAAGAATATATATATGGTTTAGGGGTGGGAATCTGATAGGTTTCTGAGATTTATCGCCTTTAATGAAGTGGCAGGGTGGGGCATGGCCCCGGCACACCCCTGAAGACCCCTAGGTTGGAATCACTGAATGCGTCTTATCATAAAGAACAAGAATATATATAGATAAGGGGTTGGGATCTGAATGGTTTCTGAGAATTTGGGCCTTTTCTGGAGTGGAGGGGGTGGGACATGGCCCGGGTACATCCCAGAGGACCCCCTGGTTGGTGTAACTGAATGCGTCTTATCATAAGAAACAAGAATATATATGGTTTTGGGGTGAGGATCTGAAAGGTTGCTGAGATATATCGCCTTTTATGAAGTGGAGGGGTGGGGCAATGGCGCATCCCGGGAGACCCCTAGGTTGGTATCACTGAATGTGTCTTATCATCAGAAACAAGAATATATATGGTTTAGGGATGGGGATCTGAACGGTTTCTGAGAAATTGGGCCTTTTTTGAAGTGGAGGGGTTGGGGCTTGGCCCGGGCACTTCCAAGGTTGTTGTCACTGAATGCGTCTATCATAAGAAACAGGAATATATATGGTTTTGGGTAGGAGCTCTGAATGGGTTCCGAGATATATGGCCTTTTATGAAGTGGAGGGGGTGGGGCAGGGCCCTGACCCATCCCAGGGGGGCCCCAGGTTGGTGTCATTGAATGTGTCTTATCATAAGGAACAATAATATATATGGTTTAGGGGTGGGGATCTGTAAGGTTTCCGAGATATTGGGCCTTTTATGAAGTTGAGGGGGTGGTGCAAGGCACCGGCGCATCCCGGGGGCCCATAGGTGGGTGTCAATGAATGCATCTTATCATAAAGAACAAGAATATATATGGTTTAGGGGTGGGGGTCTAAACGGTTTCTGAGATATATGGCCTTTTATGTAGTGGAGGGGTGGGGCTTGGCCCCAGCGCATCCCGGGGCCCCCAGGTTAGAGTAACTGAATGTGTCTTATCATAAGGAACAAGAATTAAATAATTTACGGGTGGGGATCTGTAAAGTTTCTGAGATATTTGGCCTTTTATGAAGTGGAGGGGGTGGGGCAAGGCCCCAGCGCATCTGGGGGCCCCCAGGTTGGTGTCAATGAATGTATCTTATCATAAGGAACAATAATATATATGGTTTTGGCGAGGGTATCTGTAAGGTTTTGGAGTTATGGCCATCACAAGGTAATATTGTCAGGAGAGATAATTCAAAAACCAGGGCGCCCATAGTCGTGGTTCTTGAACTTGACATACCTGCATAACCTCATGTACAACTGTACCAAGTACCATCAATATATCTCAAAGAGTATTGGAGATGTGGCCATCACAAGGTAGTGATTCTATATTATTGAAAGGGGAGATAACTCAAAAATCATGGCATCCAGAGTTGTGGTTCTTGCGCATGACACACCGTCTCGGCCTTGTGAACAACTGTGCTAGGTATCATCAATATATCTTAAAGGGTATTGGAGCTATGGCCATCACAAGGTAGTCACTCAATTTTATTGGAAGGGGAGATAACTAAAAAACCATGACAACCAGAGTTGTGGTTCTTGTGCATGACACGCTATCTCAGCCTTGTGAACAACTGTGCCAGGTACCATCAACATATCTCAAAGGGTATTGGAGTTATAGCCATCACAAAGTAGTCATTCTATTTTATTAAAAGGGGACATAACTCAAAAAGTATGGCATCCAGAGTTCTGGTTCTTGTGCATGACACGCTGTCTCAGCCTTGGGAACACCATCAATGAATCTCAAAGGGTATAGGAGTTATGGCCACCACAAGGTTGCGTCTACGGACGGACGGACGGACAGACGGACGGACGGGCGCCAGGCTGATCGCTATATCCCCCGAACCTATTCGGTCGGGGGATAAAAAAATATCAGAATTTTCATAACAAAATAATAATAAAAAAAAATCACGAGAACATAATTCTGACCCACTTGAACCCCACTTTTATATAGCAAAACTAGGGTTTAAATGGGTAAACCTTATTTTTCTTATTTCTGTTCTAAAACATAGATTGTCGGTACTCGTTAGAACCGCCTCATCGAGGCGGTTCTAACGAGTACCAACAATCTATATTTTTAGTAGAAATAAGAAAAATATCGCAATATTTCATCTTCAGACTTTCGTTTTTTCCGCGGTAAAATTTACACTGTATTTGTATGGGCGTGTTTCTTAATGTAAAGCTAGTCCCCGCGCTGTGACGGACATTTTAGCATATGGGTGTGTTATCGTAATATTTAGTAAAATTTGAAACTAAACTTTATAATTTATACATATGTACAGCGAACAGAGGTCAAACATCGGACTGGCATCAATGAGACGTTGTCTCGTGGCTGCGATGTTGCTTCGTATCGATGTAAGCTCTATGTTGGTCCCATATTTCTTGCTTTTGAGGCGTATGTAGTATTTCTCTTAACGCTCTATGGATAGCATTTTTTAGGTAGGAAAGGAACCCAGAAAGAGAAAATGATATCCTTCTATGGGGTTGTTTAGGTATTATTCTCCATCCAGCAGGGCAACGTCGGGTCTACATGTACGTGCTGTGGCAACGTCGTATTAGTGACCGGCTGTTTTGTCCTGTTCTTCATTAACATTGTGCTGGACAAAATGAATGGCCACCTAGTATTTGGTAATATTAAAGTCACCTTTTGGTAAAGCATAACTTGAATGACTCCGGTTCAAATGTAACTCTCAGGTTACCTTTGATTGGAGGCAGAGACCGTGCACTATCTGGGCATTTCAAATTAAATCGCTGCAAGGTAGCCGCTAAGAACATGAATAGTTCCATTTTTGCCAAGCTTTCGCCAAGGCAAGAACGAGGACCGACGGAGAAGGGAATATGGTACTTTGGTACAATCACCGTCTTCTGGTCAGTCGAGAGAAACCTTTCCGGTCGAAACTGTGTCGGCTCTGGCCAAATCTCAGGATCCATCAGTACAGAATGAAGATTGATGAGAATGGACGTGTCTTTTGGAATTAAATATCCCTTGTAGTAGACGCTGTGCGGCACAGAGTGAGGAACCGCCATTGGTACAGCATTTGCAATTCTCAACGTTTCTAAAACTGTTGCTTCCAAATATGGCATATGTGGGCGGTCCATCAGAGAAGGTGGGCGTTTTCTACCGATGACGTCATCAACCTCTTCCTGGAGTCTCGAGGCTATCTCTGGGTTATGTAAGAGGTACAGCAAAAGCCAGTTAATTGTAGTTGCAGTTGTATCAGTACCTGCTATTGCCAGTTCAAACGAAGAGTTGCGCATATTATCTCTTGTGTAAGACTGTCCCAAGTTTTTCTCCTGGTTTTCCTTAATGGCCGCCTGATAAATCGCAATGATGTCATTTCCGGTTCCGTCTTCTTCCTGATCTAAGAGGCGCTCATCCATAAATGTTTCCCATGTGAGAACAGTTTGAATAATTGATTTTAAATCAAAAATGTCCATAGGCAGTTTTAATAAGAAAGAAAAACAGTTAACAAGAACTATCCTCATCGGAACTTTGGTCAGATTTTGGCTGTGAGTTGTCAATAGATCCTTAAACCGTTCATCGTCCAGACCGAACGATTTACCCAAAATTATGTTGGTTACGATACTGGCAGCACTTACTTGTAAGTAAGATTTGAGGTTGACTGGGGTACCAGCCTGATCTTCAAGTTTGTTGAGTAGTTTATTAACGCCAGTTAATATTAATCTGTCAATATGTTGAGTACCCTTCTTCAAACACAAAGACTGCAGAGCATTTTGTACCAATACCCTCTGTTCCTTCCAGCGTTTATCGTTCGCACAAACAAAACCTGTATAATCGTCAACGGCTTCAAAAAATGGCGTTATCGGTCTGTGGGAAAATAGGCGGCCTTGCTTCACTAGTGCATCAGTGATGACATCGTATCCATTAAAAACCACAGTCAGCTCTCTCCCCACATATAGTCCATTAATATCTCCGTATTTCTTCCTCAGACGAGCGAATTTTGCGAGGGGATCAGCACTCATCAAAGAAAATAAGTTGCCTACAACGGGTATCAGGAACGGTCCTGGGGGCACCCTTTTGTCTCTCTGATTTAGCAACATGTATGCGATTAAAAATGTTAGACTGAATATTAGCACTGTTGTTGAATCTACATTGCTCAAAAAACTTAATCCTACGTTCACCGCCGCCATTTTTCTTCGTTATCTCTACTCAAAAAGCAGGTAAACAGATTACTTTACATAAAAGTACTTTATTGATTTGTGGTGTAAAACACCCCTGATAAACGGCACGATGCTTAATCACCAGTTATAAATAAGAAAATTCATTACGAAAACACGCCGTTACAAATAGGGCTGGCTAATCGGAGCTGAAAAGATAATCGATTATCAGTCCTGCCATTGCGATCGATAATCAATTAGTAATCGCTAAAGTTTTTGTCATAATTTTACCTGTCTGGCTTTCTGTCTGAGCATGACTCTTACCATATGTTGCACTTTACCATATGTATATGTGAATAGACAGGCCTGATCAAACAGTGTAGACCCAGATGAGACGCCGCGGAATGCGGCGTCTCATCAGGGTCTGCACTGTTTGCCACTCATCCAGCTATTTTAGGCATAACTTTGGGTAGTAAATTGTAGCTATCAAGTAATCGATTAAAAGCAAATCGGAAATGATAATCATTTTTGTTGAATTTATCGATCGATGAATCGATTATACGATTAAAAATGTCAGCCTTAGTTACAAATACCTAGTAAATTTAACGCCGAAAAAACGAAAAGTTGTGATATTCTTTTCTTATTTCTGCTCAACTTGTAGATTGTGGGTACACGTTAGAACCGCCTCATCGACAATCTATATTTTAAAACAGAAATTTGAAAAATAATGTATACCCCTGTAAACCACAGTTTTGCTATATAAAAGTGGGGCTCAAATGGGTCAGAATTATATAGACGCGTTTTCGTGATGTTGAGCGACGGCCTGTTGTTTGCAACTACATTTGTAACTACATTTCGCTGATTTTATTTTTGCGTGATGGTGGTGTTCCGTTAATTGTATATTAGAATATGTGAATCTTACACTGCTGGTGTAAGGGGTGGATGGAAAAAAATCCTGGAGGGGTTGCGGGGGGGGGGGGGGGGGGGGGGGGGTGCTAATTGCTAATACAGTAGAACTTCGATGGCTCGAACACCGATGGCTCGTTTACCATGGATGGGTCGAACCCATTCTTGAGCCCCTAGCGAAATCCTCTTCATAAGAAATAGTGGAGGATAATTAAGAAGATTTTAGTCTTTTATCTTGCAAATGAATGCTGTGTGTACTCATTAGAATCGCCTCTATGAGGCGATTCTAATGAGTACACACAGCATGTATTTTCATTATAGAACACCGAAAAGATGTCTAAAAGTATCCTGTTATGCCTCCTGGCAGTAACCTCAGTGACTCGAACTACCCCTGTCTCGAACAGATTTTCGAGGTCCCAAAGGTGTTCGAGCCACTGAAGTTCGACTGTAGTATGATAGATAGTAGCCTCAAAACATTCCCCAGTGGGTTATTGATATGGGCTTTTCAGGGAAATAGGCCTACTTCAACCCTGTCTACAACCAAATCATCAGGGACTACTTCTATGTTCAGTTCAAAACAGTTCTCACACAATTGCACTAAATCTACCTTCTTTTGATCACTAATATTACACCTCTGTCTTTCAAATATTGTTGTGGCCCATTTTACAGACTTGCTTTTGAAACTTAAGGCCCGTTTACACGACAAGATTAGTCTTTTTGATTAGTCTTACAAGACAAATCTTGCCATGTAAACCCTGCTATTACACAGTCTTGGGAGTCATGTATGACAGTCATGGCAAATAGAACATGTTCTATTTCGGCAAGACTAGTCATGCCATTTCAGCCAATCAGAGCAAAGGTGACTGAGATTAATTACTTCCACATGAAATTTTAGAGTCAAGGCTAAACATTCCATTGATAAAATTGCCCTGCATATCGAGGTGTGAAAAAAAAATAAAGCAAATATGCCATGTAGTAGCCATCTGATCAGGATCTGCACTGTCAGGCAGATTGTAAGTTTAATGAATGCATAACATTAAGTGATTTGATGGTTGGATATTAAAATCAAGCGTGGCTAAATTAAGCTATTCAGCCAGATAAAGGTCTTCTTTCCCTCCTCAGACTCAAAACTGCACTTGCAATTATTATCATACATAAAGGAATTGCAAGATATTCTTCCTCCTTTGTTTATCTCCTGATATAAGGCGGGAAAAATAAAATCATGTAAGATTTGTCATGATGTGTAAACGTAAAAATCTTTCCGGAGAAAATCATGCATGACAAAATCATGAAAGACTAATCTTATCGTGTAAACGGGCCTTTACACAATCCATGTTACCATTTAGAAATACGCATTAGGTTTCATCTTGTACCGCACTCAGCTGATTTTGTAATCTTATACATCTGCTAGCAGCACTACCGGATAAGCCCTACTGAATGAAGGGTTTGGTTGCTATGACAACCACAATGTCCCAAAAACTCACAATGGGAAATGCTCGTGGATACTATAGCTCGTTCTCTTTTGATCGGATCTTCCTGAAACCTACACATTAGTAGGCCGAGGATGGGTTCGAAAACTTCTGATCTTTGTATATCAGACATAACTGATGGGTCGTTTGTGACAATTATGTCGATGACGTTGTATTGTCTGCTTGAAAATTTATTCTTGTTTCAAAACACCAGATAAATTATCAAACAGTGAATAAAATAATGATCACGAAAACACGCCTGTGTAATTTTTTGACCCCCCCCCCCCCCCACCCCCCTATACACCATCTTTTTGGTAAAACTGTGGTTTACAGGGGTAAACCTTATTTTCTTATTACTGCTCTAAAATATAGATTGTGGGTACTGGTTAGAACCGCCTCAATCTATATTTTGAGCAGATATAAAGAAAATATCAAAAGTTTTCGTCTTAAAATTTTCGTTTTTCGGCGGAAAGTTTACAATGTATTTAGAAAGGTGTTTTTTCGTAATGAATGTAAATATTATATATATGTAAAAAAAAAAAAAAAAAAAACACTGCGTCGATAGAACTCTGCGTGGTTAATTTCATCTATACTGCAATAAACATCAGTAGGGACTTTCCGGTTCGGAAGCTAAGTCGGATGCACGCTAGACTGGTGATCAGGAGGACGCGGGTTCGATATTTGCCGGGGTCGGCAACATCCTTTCGTGGAGATTGATCATGAAATCTATTCTACGGCCATTCTCTCCCTTCCGTTGATTCAAGAAGGACAGTTGTCAGTTTCTGGCGAAAGAATATGCACTGTAATGGTTAAGTCTGCCCAGGAAAAGCTTGAACAGGTGAACTGATCGGCTCAAAAATGATCTAAATGGTGTTGACTGGGCCGTTAAACTCCAGTACAAGCAATACAAGCAGGCTTGAAATGTATATCAATTGTATGTTTTCGAGTTCAGTCTCCGCTTCCGCGTAGATTTAGCTGACCGCACATGAGTACTGGTAATCCGATTAGAAGGCCTAAGCCTGTCCGAGTCGAACCGTCCATACATATAAACCCTATTGGTTTCATTGGCTCGTATAAGGCTTCAAATGTAATTTTATCTCAATGGAAGCAACGTCTCAAAAATGACATAAATAGTGTTAAAGGGTACGAAACTCAAGCACAAATAAACAGGCAGCAAAGGGTTTTCACGCGTACATTAAAGAGTGTTTTCTGACTAAGTGGATGCGCAGACTGATAGCATTAGGAAAACACGCCCGTGTGACATAATAGCGTCCAACATGGTGTCAGAAGTGACAAATTTTAGCTAATAATGATAACATCTTTCTCACTTTTGCTTTCAACAGAGATTGTGGTACTCGTTAGAACCGCCTCGACGAGGCGGTTCTAACGAGTACCCACAATCTATGTTTTTGAGTAAAAATAAGGCAGGTAATGTATACCCCCGTAAACCCCACATTTCACTATATAAAATGGCGTTTAGTGGGGTCTTCGTTTCACGGACTTGTTATCGTGATGGTTATACTGCAACGTAATTTATATTCACCTTATTTGCATTATCTGCTGTTTCCTAGTCTGAAGGTTATCAGTGTTGGAAAAACAGGTAACCAGACCCCTCCCCCCCCCCCTGACCTTGAAAGGACAGGGGGATCTGGTTACCTGTTTTTTTTTTTTTTTTTTTTTTTTTTCAATATTGACAATGTGCAAGCTGAGAGCCCGCAAATAATGCAAATATTGTGAATGACTTTGATGAGCAGGGGCAATCGTTTTCTGGGAAATGTTGCCATCTTGAGCCCGCTTTCGATGAATTGCGATGTCTTTACTGTTGTTGAAAACACCACAAGCGAAATGGCCAACGGCTATCCGAAATAAAAAGGTACACGCAATACATACATGCAAAGACGAACTATAACAATAGTAAAGCCCGACAGGAGAACCGCCTTGGAGCGATCAGTAAAAAGTATATCATGGGGGAAGGGGGGGGGCCGGGTCGGGTGTGTAGTGTTTATGTTTAATTGTTCGGGCCCATAAAGGGATGGTATCATAGAACTGACCCAAAAGGGATTTGTTTGTATCTTTTATTTACTACTTAACTACTAGACGCATAGAGTAAGAATACTACCAGAATATCTCATCCATACATTCACTAGCATACAATCTGATTCTATTGGTAGAGCTGCTAAGAGGCGGAGCTATACCGCTTCTAGGTAATTAATATGCACAGTCTTTGGATGGCCACTACAGGGTGGGGCGGGCTTAAGTCAATTTTACATTTCCGCCACAATACTCGCCCTTGGTTCTGTCGTGGTTTAGACAAATTTAACTTGTCCACGTAAAATCGATTTGACCCCCCCCCCCCCCTCCCCCCCCCCAACACACACACACACACACCGGAATTTGTCTCCGCTGACCGTTCCAAGGCGGTTCTTCTGTCGCGGTTTATTTTTGTTATGGTTTGTCTTTGGGTGTTTGTGTCGCTTATATAATTTTATTTTGGATAGCCTATTGGCCATTTTGTGGGAAAGTAACTGTCCTTTTGGCTTTCCGCGATTAATAGTTCCATTAGGGTCTGTTGTATCATGTTTGTGTTTCTTTCCCTTTGGTGTCACTGAGGGAAGCTTTGGGTTAATTGTATCGATTCCTGATCATTGCCTCCACTTTTACTTAGAACGGACAGCAGCATATGCCACTGTTTTGGGGTGGGGGGCTTAAAGATCTTTTACCGGTCGAATCTTCGCCCTAGGTTAGGGTGTTGTTCCCAACAACAAACATTAAATATTCGGTTTGCATTAAGATTTCATAACTCAATCAATGCATCAATCAAATTCGAGCACTCAGATGAAGCAAAGATGAGGGCTGCTAGCCGATCCTCCTTACACTGTTGGCCAGAGCTAATAAAGAAAATCATTAGTTAAACCACGACGGGCCCAGCGACAGACATAGCACACTAGTTGAGCGACGTAACATTATCTACCTAAATATAGCGTTTTAGAGTTCTATGATGGCGTCAGAAGGTTACTGCGTAACAACACCATTGTAAACAACATTCTGAATAATCCAACATGTTGGTTTGCCGGTCGCAGTTGTAGAGTTTATATGGAGTTTATATGGGACCTTTGGGTGTTTTCGTCTAATTTCATGTCGGAATCGTAAGTTATGCAAGAACAACGATCATCCATGGCTATTTCATTGCATTGACATTTGCCGTATCCCTCATAAGATATCTGAACATTCGGCCTAGCGGTCTCATGTTCATTTAGCTTTCTCTGGATCCGGCAAATGTTAATGCATGAAAAACCATGGTTGATTCCTACATTACGTATATTACAACATGACGTGACTTTTTTTTCGCTGAACACCGTGTTCAACGTAACGTATGTCTAGCAGAAGGATCTGTTTGATGACGTCACATGTAAATATTTACTTCCCACGATGTCCGTTGCAAAAGGATTCTTTAGAAAGCTGTGACATTGCAACAATGTACAAAATGTCGTGTGAAAGCTTTTTCAGTATAAGAAAATTATTTTGATTCTTGGTGGGGAACACGGTGTCTCATTCCCCGCCTGAGAGAGACATTTGCCCTCGCCAAACGACTCGAGCAAACATCGCTCTTAGGCGGGGAATCATGGTTTCCTCATGTGTACACGTGTTAGCATAATGAGCTCGTTAGTGTGCAAAATGCTAATTGTTCTTGTTAACAAGACTCTGTCTCAGACGGGGCCCATCGCAGTCTAAGTGTAGGGTTTCTTTTGCTCCAGCATTTCAGTTATTTCATGCTGTGAGTCCTAATTGTTGTTTCATCTCTGTATTCGCTTGATATGTATTGCTTATAGCTTTGGACACATTTTGGTTTTCCGCTTTTGAGGTTTTCATTATGGTGAAGTTGTTTTGTGTTTGTTTTTCTTTCCCTTTGGTGTCTTGGATGGGAGGTGTGAGATAATTGTATCGTTGACTGGCCAATGCCTCCACTTTTATTCCTAAAACTAAAGTATTTTTGCAGAAAAAAAAATTACACCAGCTTTTAGTTCAGATTTGTTTCTGCAAAAGCATTAGTAAATTTGCCATATTAAATGATCAAAAATTTAAAGAATTGTTACATCACGAAAACACGTTTACATAATTTTGACCCCCCTGAACACACTTTTATAGAGTAAAACTGGGGTTACAGGGGTAAACCTTATTTTTCTTATTTCTGCTCTAACATATAGATTGTGGGTTCTCGTTAGAACGTCTACCCACAATTTATATTTTGAGTAGAAATAAAAAAAATATCACAATTTTTCATTTTAAAATTTTCGTTTTTTGGCGGTAAAGTTTACAGTGAACTTGTATAGGCGTGTTTTCGTGATGACTATCGATGTCGTCCCTGTTCAACTGATCCCTGAAAATAATGATAATACAAAATTATTACTTCTATGACGTAATTTTTTAGCATTTCGGTATTCCAGCAACGATGTTCTTGTGTTTATAATATAAATAATAACAACATTTATCATATGACGTCGCGTCTGAGAGTGTAATAACGTCATGTAATACATTCGAAAATCTACTAGTGTATTAGATACGCCCCGAAACGTTACATGTATGAGTCCTTGAGTGAGTGAGTGTTTTGAGTTTTACGTCCCACCAACAGCTAAGGTCATACGGAGACGGGGCCTCGGTTTAAAAACTCATCCGAAAGTCTGGAGACGCCCGGGATCGATCCTGCGACCCCTGGATTACAAGGCGAGTAGCATATGAGTACTTGACAAAGTCGCGTTTACAAATGGCGGTATATTGATATTTTTGAAAAACAGTCAAGAATAAAATGCGTTTTAAATGTCATATGATAAACAGAATCTTGCATTCGTACTCATGTGTTATTGAATTAATTAAACTCGTTGAGGAAAAGGCATAAAATGCTCGGCACAGCCTCGCATTTTATACCTTTTCCTCAACTAGTTTAATAAATTCAAAAATGCCTGAACACTCGTGTAAGATCTTCTATGTAAGGTGGGTATTTGGCGATAATTGGAGGATAATTTTCCCTTTTTGCCGTATAAAACTCGCCCCCGCCCATCGGGGCTTGAAGAAATAGATGCTTCCACGCAGAGCTGAAACCGATCACACACGAGTACTGGTAAACTGCTTAGAGGATCTAAGCCTGCCCAGGTAAAGCGGTGCGAGTCGGTCCGTCCATGCTTATAAACCCTATTGGTTTCATTGGGAGACAGGGCATGAGATGTCATTTCATCTCGATGTCGGGTAAAAGTCCAACAAAATTGGAAGCAACGTCTCCAAATTTACCTTTACAGTGTTGACGGGACGTTAAACCTTAACTCGCCATATAAAACTATCCTGTTGGTATTTAAATGAAACTCATAACATAGCGTTTCACGGGGTGAAATCTATTGTTGTGACGTTATTGTTGCGATTTTGTTTAGGCATGTACGCTGAAATGTTTGTGTTTTTATTTTTGTATTTTGCTCTTATCTTTACATCTTTACTACACTTGGAGACTTCTGTGATGTTACTGGTACAGTTCTGCATTTCAATGTAATTCAACAAAGTTTTGAAGATAAACAGGAATTACGTCTTTATAGATAATTGCGTATCTTTTAACGGCCTTAGCAGCTAAGCACTTCAGGCATATTCTGTCCTGTGTCCTTATGATGGATTCCGCAAAGTCAGTAGTGACAACGTCCATTGCTGTTTCACCGTCTAGATTGCAAATGTCAACATGTGCGCCATGTTCCGTTAGAGCCACAATGATATCAACAACCGCATCAATGCAAGCTGTTTCTTTGCATTTGGCGATAATGTGAAGTGGTGTGTTTTTTCTATTGTCTTCAGCATTAACTTCGGCTCCACAAGCTACCAGAGTTTGACATAAAACTGCATCTGGAAATGTAACGTTGTGAAAATCAACATTATCTATACGAGTATCATTATCACAACATATGTGTAACGGTGTAAAACCATTTGCTAAGCGCGTTTTCTGGTGAACAAACTTGTATACCGCTTTGTGTAGTTCAAATGTATTTACCTCACTTCTGTCCAGTCTAAGCATTATACTGATCAAGCACATGCAAGCTACAATGTTGACTTGATACTTTTGCCATAATGAATCAGGGTCTTCATCGCCTTTTTCAAGCCGAGTCTTGTCCAAATTTAATTCGTTTATAGCATAACTGAACACTTCCAATATAGTTTCGAACTCAAAATCAATTCCAAGTTTAATGAGATCGTCAAACATTTCTGGAAAACGATCGACAGCAAAACCTTTATCTATCTTCTGGCTTAATTTTAACGCATAAAGCCAAAGGTCTATACACTTGTCATATCTACCGTTGTCAGCAAATACAGCTCCAGCATAAATCACTGCATCAGGTACTTCTGGATTTTCTGGTCCTAAAATTCTTTCCCTAATAGTTAAAGCCTCCATTTGTATAGCAAGATCATCGCTTTTAAGCTGTTCTAATTCCCTGACTGTTTGGCATTCAACTCTGTTGTCATATACAGAAACAGGTGTCAAAGGAGCCTTCAGAACCATATCCTTTGTGTCTACTTGCCTTTCTTCTATGGCTTTCTTTAAATATTTATAAGCTTTACTCGTGTCATAATTTCCACAATCAGTAAACGATGTTGCAAGAAGTTCCAAAGCTTTGATTTTATCTTCTTTGCTACACTCAGGTAATGTTGTTAAGTATTTCACAACCTCCACTTTTCCATGTACAGCAGCGATCATCAAAGGGGTCATTCTATCCTCATTTTTCATCGTGGCGGTCATTCCACTCTCAATCAACAACTTCACAAGCATACAATGGCCGGCCTCTGCCGAATGATGTAGAACTGTTGAGCCCCATTGGTCTTTATTGTGAAGGTCAGCCCCGATATCGAGTAAATATTCAACGATTTGATAATGCCCCTTATAGCAAGATATCATCAGACAATTATTTTTCCACTTATTAGCAATGTGGATATCAGCATTATGAGCAACTAGATATTTTACAATACCAAGATTACCATTAAAGCAAGCAGCTCTAGTCGGAGTAGAACCTGACATTGTTTGATGGTTAACATTTGCGCCGTGTTCTATCAGTAACCGTACAATGTCTAGATATCCTGCAGCTGCCGCACACCAAAGAGCTGTTGCCCCTCTGACTTTTTGTTTCTCAAATTTTACTGTTCCCGTTTGTTCTATGTCTACACAGAAACCATTGAGTAAAACATTAACAACTCTCTCCTTTCCGTTTCTCGCAGCTATTATTAGTGGAGTTGTGTTTTGTTCACCATCTTCTGTGTAGCAACTAAGTACTTCTTGAATTACCGGATCCTGATTCGAAGCCAGTAAGCTGTAAAATATATGAACTCCCTGTCCATCTCGCGCTGCTTTATAGACTTCATGAGTCAGATTTTTAACTACGATTTCACTTATTTCTGTTTCCATGACCAGTTTTAGCAGTACTACAGTAATTTTACTTTAACGTTCGTTTTTGAAATGGCTTATAAATAGAGGATCTTACATGAGTGCTCATGTATTATTGAATTTATTAAACGAGTTGAGGTAAAGGGATAAAATGCGAGGCTTTGCCGAGCATTTTATCCCTTTTCCTCAACGAGTTTAGTAAATTCAATAATACACGACAACGAATGCAAGATTCTATTTATCATATGACATTAAGACGCATTTTATTCGCGATTGTTTACAAAAATATCGATATTCCGCCATTAGTAAACGCGACCTCGTTAAGTACGCCGTACATGTAACGTTACGGGGCGTATCTAGCTAATTTGCATATTTAATCCACTAGTGGATTATCGAAAATATTACATGGCGTTATTACACTCTCAGACGCGACGTCATATGATAAATAATGTTTCCTGCCATTATCCTTTTTACGTTAATATTCAAAATTCTAATTCAACTTTCGCTTTGACTTTCCCGACAGTTATTTACATCCTGGATACAACAATGTGTAAACGTACAAGATAAGCTTGTACACATTGAAATATATCGATCCTCTTGATGTTTAGATTACCCAAATACAAAGGCCACAGTCATGGGAAAATACAACATAATAGATAAAAATAGATTTGAAAAAGATTTATCTTTTTAAAAGGTAAACGTCATGGGGCACATTTAAAATTACTAGCTGTTTGTTAGTTTGTTTAAATTGAGATTTTACGTCCCTGTCAACATTATTCATGTCGTTTTGGAGACGTTGCTTCCAATTTTGTGGGACCTTAACCCGATGAAATGACATCTGAAGCCCTACCGCCAAAATAAACCAATACGGTTTATATGCAGGGACGGTCCGAAAGGCACCACTTTGCCTTGGCAGGCTTACGCCCTCTTATAAAACATATTTAACGTCACTACAGCTGGTTTTAAGGGAATGTGGGGCGGCCGTAAAAAGTCTCCCTGCCCTTCACCATAACGCAGTTTATATTTTCTTGTCCTTACGGACCTAGGCACCCGCCCATCGGGGCTTGAAGAAATATTTGGGCTGCATGATGTTTCCACGCAGAGCTGAAACCGACCCGCACACGAGTACCGGTAAACCGCTTAGAGGATCTAAGTCTGCCCAGGCAAAGCGGTGGGAGTCGGCCCGCCCATGCTTATAAACCATATTTCTTTCATTGGGCGGCAGGGCTTGAGACGTCATTTCATCTCAACGTCGGGTAAAAGTCCCACAAAATTGAAAGCAACGTCTCCAAAATGACCTTTACAGTGTTGGCGGGGACGTTAAACCTCAAATCAAATAAAACAAATCCTTACGGACCATTGATTCCAGTGTGGAATTTTGAAATTATTTGACGGTCACTGACGCGGCCTTATTAAGACTAGCTAGTCTGGCCCAGAAAACATGTACCTTCCAAATTTTTCAGTTCTGTAGCGCATTCCTTGCTTCCAAAGGGTAACCCTTTTATGGAACATATTACTCGTGTGAGGTGAGTTTCAGCTCTGAGTGGAAGCACCATGCGGCTCAATCTATTTCTCCAAGCCCCGATGGGCGGGGTTTAAAATTATCAGCTAAATACACGCTGCTAATTTGTTAAGGTGATGTCATAAGTACGTGCTCAGACTACAAATTTGTTGTTGTTGTTGTTGTTTTGTTTTACGGATCCTTTAAAGATTTGTTTCACTTATTTCGTGCCGATCATTAATAGAGGTTGGCGAAAACCGGAGTACCCAGACAAAAACCACCTGACCTTCCGTTGCAGTACATGCTCGGACCACAGTGGTAAGAGATCTATCAGTCTACATGTACCACATGGACCAATGGAGCATAGCAACGGATAAGGTGGCTATTTGGCGATAATCGAAGGATAATTTTCCTTATTTCCGCATATTGTGGGTATTCATTAGAGCCGGTCTCGGTAGCTCTTTATGGAGAACTGACATCAATTATCCTTTAATTATAACCGAATATCAGCCTTAATAGGCCAGTACATTTAGCCGGAAATGACCCTTGACCCACAACTAATTCCTTGAGATATGGTATCAGCAGTTTTAGTATCAGGAAGGTGTCCTGATTTATAGAAAAAAAGGCCTCAAAAAAACCCGAGGGGAAAGGGTATTTTTTTTTTTTTGGGGGGGGGGGGGGGGGGGGGGGGGGTTGAAAAAATACGAAAAATGAAAAAAAAAAAAAAATCACAAAAAACAGGCGTATGTTAAACAATTAATATTTGACTTCATTAAAGCATCCAAAATGAATATTTCTATCTGGGGGAAAAATACTAAAAATTCTGAAGATAAAAGTTTTCTTTTAATTCTTTATTGTATATTTTTTGTGTGAAATTTCGAAAAACAAGTATTAGCTTTTATAAAAAAGCTTGAGTCTATGCTTAGCACACATTAATTTGTGTAGAACTGAAATATGCCAGTTTCCACAAAGTGTAAAAAAGTCTTAGATATCAAATGAGGATTTCCAAATCTTATCACCACATAAAACAACATTTCCGATTTTTTTTTCACTGTCAATTTTAACTAATTGTACTACATGCCTACATTTACGGTTTCTTCATTTCGCATTCTAGTTTAAACTTTCTTTTTACATTCTAGGTTAACGTCATGAAAAACAATCTGCCAAGGTTGCCGTCTAGAAATGAAAACATTAAGAATTGGATGTGGGAAGAACTAGGATAAGGGCTAATATATGTTAATTTTGCAAGTGTGAGAGCAATCGTGCATATCCATGTGATAAACTTTAGGCAGCTTTCAGGTAATTGCTGGGTTTCAATATGCAAGTGGCCGTTCCAGTATGACAAGAGTTGGGGTGTCCTGGGGGTAACCAGATGGAAAATGAAAAGTAGAACCAGTCAATAGAATACCAGTCATGACCTTTCAATAAATACTTCCGGAGCAAAAGCTATCATTAAGAGTGTCTACACCCGAGGGCGTAAACAATAAAGGAAAGTCGCTTAAACCAAGAAAAAATTAATATCACTGACATATATCTTAAAAGTAAAGCCATATCGGCACTTAACTTCATGAAATCATTAAAAAAAATGATAGTTTCTATGCAAAAGATGTTTGTTTTTTTTTTTTTGGGGGGGGGGGGGTGGGGGTGGGGGTGAGTGATTGTGTTTGAAGTTTACATCCCGTCAACAGCAAATGTCATATGCAGTGGTTTCAAAAACATTTCGGCATCTAGATTTCAAGGAAAGATAGGAGTGTGATTTTCAATGTTATCTGAATAAAGCCCTTACAAATTTATCAAGCGTAGCAGGGGAATAATGTCTACGTAAACGGGAAAATCCCCACTACCCGTCTATTGATGAAACCCCTGCATACGGAGACCGGACCTCGGTTTAAAGACTCATCTGAGAGTCTGGCGAAGCCCTTGAATCGAACCCACGACTCCTGGTTTATGAGGCTAGTAGCTTATCCACTACACCTTGGAGGCTTCTTTTAGCAAAAATAAGAAAAATAATGTACATGTACACCCCCTAAAACTCCCCACTGCCCCACTCACCCAGGTGTAAATGGGTAGCAGTGGTGTAAAAGTCAACTGCCTCTCCCTCGTGCGCGTGAAAACATCCGGAATGAGTGTTCAAGAGCGATTAATTAAGCTTTCATCGCAATCGAACTAAATTAAATTAGTATAAACTAAAACTCCAGTAGGAGGGGGTTTCTATCGAGTACCCACAATCTATGCTTTTGAGCAGACAATACGAAACACGCCTAAACAAAACCATTGTCAATTGTTCAGCCCAAAAATGGAATTTTAAGATAAAAAAAATGATGTTTTTCTTATTTCTGCTCAAAACTTAGATGGCGGAGCTCGACAGAACCGCCTGAACTTGGCGGTTCTATCGAGTACCCACAATCTGTGTTTTTTGACCCCACCCACCTGGGCTTTGAGTAATAGATTGGGCTGCTAATGCTTCCGCAAAGAATTGATACCGACCGCATATGAGTACTGCTAAACCGCTGCCGCTGAGAATATCCAGAAAAGTTGCTGCGAGTCAGCCTGTCAATGCATGTAAACCCTTTTGGATTCATTGGGCGGCAGGGATTGAGATGTCATTTCATCTCAATGTCAGGTAAAAGTCCCACAAACTTGGAAGCAACGTCTGGTTTTCGTGATAAGAAAAACCTCAGAATTGTTCTCTGGATTTTTTGGGGGGTGATCAAATCTTCCAGTAGATTTGAATATGTGTGTTTTCGTTATGTTTTTTATGACTCCAACTTTAAAAAAGTTGGAGGGGCATATTGCTTCTGGTTCGTCCATTCGACTTTCCGTTGCGCCTTTGATGCATAGCATAACGCAAGAAACGTGCATGCTAGGGTTTTCATTTTTTATAAAATCTTGTCAGCAAAATATCTCAAAATCTATTGGAGCTAGAGCCATGTAAGTTGGTGACGAGTAGATGTCCTGATAAACTTTTGACTAAATTTCGAAAAATACTTTGTGGCTAATGGCCCTTTGTCACTTTGGGTACATTGTAGGCCTATGCTTTGTGATGCATAGCAAAACTTTAGAACCTTGTATGCCAGGGTTTTGAAATTTCATATATGGATTCCTCATGGCAAATTAGCTGAAAGATATTTTTCTCATCCGGATTTTGCCCCTTTTAAGGTTGTTTGAGTCAACCTTTGTGTTCAGTGAGCTCAAAACAGTTATTGTGTGCAATGTTGGGAGACAAACTTTGTTAATCAATTTCAAGGGGGTACAACCCTATTATTTTTCCTGTCTGTTAAAAAGTCAGCGGCCAATTTCTATTGCAGTAAGTAGATAGGACAGTGTTGCAATTGTTTCTGATTGTGATTTTTGAGTGGTTGCTTCGACAAAGTCACACATGGCTATCAAGATCTTACGTGCGCCATGTTACCGGAATACACCGTATGCACATATTTACGATGTTAATTCATTTGATTCTGATGGCACAAATGTGCTTCCAGACTTGAAAATTTTGTCATGAGACATTGACAATATAAGAATCTTATATGGGTGTGAGGGGTGAATGGAAAAATCCGTCCCGAGGGTCACTGTCCGGCATCTCGAGGCTTGCCGACAGTGATCCCGAGGGACGGATTTTTCTATCCAGCCCTCACACCCATATAGGATTCTTTTTCTTGCATACCTTCCATTTCTATTGTCACTTCGGTTACCGACGTCCGCCATTTTGTGATGACACAACAGGAATGTTGAGTGACGTCACGCATGCCGACGCCGCGCATGAGGTTGTAATGAACCAGTGCATTTATCAAACACGCGATTATATTCGATTTGGGGTCGGAACACCAGGGTCAGAACATAAATTTCTATCCCAGGGTAAAATCACGGATTTCCTTGTCTGGTGTGCAAGAAATATATTCCCCCCACGACCGCCCCCCCCCCCCCCCCCCCCCAAAAAAAAAAAAAAATGTATATTCTTACAACTTGAACATTGATCTTCTTGATCAATACAAGGAAAAAAATAGAATGTAGACAGACTGCACTTTTTATCAATTTCTGACGTAAGTTTTGTTTTTGATGACGTCATTTGTTTGCGCGCGAGGAGCCTTACAGCCGGTAAAACAGTGTACGGTGCTGTTATCTGGCCATTACTTATTTGATGCTTTTTCTGCGGATTAAATCCTATTTTTCTCAGAACTGGCACGGATATTTTTTGAGGACTTTTTTTTTTTGGTAATTAATATAACATAGCCCTGTGTTTTGGTGTTAAAAGAATTTCTCAAGGAATTAGTTGGACCATAAAAACTAAAGTACCTCGCCTATATCTGTTTCTATGAATTGAGCCCGCCAGCGACGATAAAAATACCGTTTGATTAATTATGAAATACTATTCAAAATTGAAAAAGAAGCTTTTCAGTATCCTTAATCGGTTGCACACTTCAAACCAATGTCGTATTAACCCTTATCTTGCTGTTCACGACAACCCCTATCTTTGCAAACAGTGTAGATCCAGATCAGATGGCTTCTGATCAGGATCTACACTGTTTGACATTGATTTTATGAATTTGTAGGAATAAATTACATCAAGTCATCTGATTGGTTCATAGTCAGAGATGGGTGTGGCTTAAATGAATATTCAGCAAGAGAAGGGTTAAATAATAGATTGTTTCTGAGTATAGTCCTGTACTTAGACTTAAGGCCATCCTTAAAAAAATATTGGTTTGCTGTGCTCCTACCTACCCACACAGATTGCCCCTACCCAACAAATTTTATTACCATTCTGAGGAAAAGATTTTTTAATTTTTTTTGGAAATCCTGATTAAACTCAAATTTAACACACTAAGCCTAATTTCAAGAAGATGACTTTCTTTTTATTGTTGTTGTTGTTGTTGTTGTTTTTTTTCTTGCTGTTTTACTATCAGGCTTGACATTTCATTTGAATTGTCTGCCTAGCAGAACATTCAAATGAAATGTCAAGCCTGATTTTCTCTGAAAAATCAGAAAATAAGTATTTGAAATGATGTTTCCAGTTGTTGTATGGTGCTTTAAGGGTCAAATATCTTTTCAGATCTAAAAAAAAAAAGACCTACCTTCCTACCCATCTCACATATGATGGGTAGGAGCACAGCAAACAAAAATTTTTAAGGATGGCCTAAACTGTTCATTTAACTATTAAATTCCCGTATTTTTAGCGAACAGTGCCTGATCTGACGCCGCGTTATGCTGCGTCTGATAAGGTATGCTATGTTTGCTAATGCCCCAGTCAAACGCTCAGTCCAGATTTTACTTTTCAAACAGCACTCTGACGTCATATGAAGAAGACAAGCGCTGCTATAAATAACCGGTACCTGGGTGTGGGCCACCACCAAAAATTGAATTTTCAGATAAAAATTCTGATACTTTTCATTTTCTGCTCAAAATGTAGATTGGTTTAACTCTTTAGAACCGCCTCTGCGAGGCGGCGAGGCGATTCTTACGAGTGTCCACAATCTATATTTTTGAGCAAAAATAAGAAGAAACGTGTATACACGTGTAAACCCCAGTTTTACTATCTAAAACTGGGGTTCAAGGGGGTTGAAGTCAATAGGCGTGTTTTCGTGATGGAAGCTGTATTTATGCACTGCGTCCACCGTTTCTTTCTCTGTAAACGATGGGCGCTTTTCTGTAGTCAACATGTCCGATTTGATTTGAAAGACTATAGATTTGATATACGTATGTGATAACAGTACGCATGACAAAATAATCGCATGTTAAACATCAAAGGCTAGAGAAGCCTAAAAGTCATTGAATTACAGGGTATTTGATCCGGATCTACACTGTTTGCCAGTGTCCAACATTTGTATGTGAAGAAACACTATTATAGCAGTTAAACATGTAACATTTGAAATCAATATCTGATTTTCGTCTAAGATGTCTCTTTGACAAAACAGTTGCAGGAATGATTCTGGACTGTTACATACAGTAGAATTTCGATAGCTCGAACAACGATGGCTCGTTTACCATGGATGTGTCGAACCCATTCTTGAGCCCCTAGCGAAATCCTCTACATAAGAAATAGTGGGGGATAATTAAGGATATTTTAGTCTTTTATCTTACAAATGTATGCTGTGTGTACTCATTAGATGAGTACACACAGCATACATTTTCATTATAAATCACCGAAAAGATGTCTAGAAGTATCTGTAATAACCTCAGTGGCTCGAACTACCCCTGTCTCGAACAGATTTTCGAGGTCCCAAAGGTGTTCGAGCCATTGAAGTTCGACTGTATATTTCTGCTTCTAACATAGTACATAGTAGACGGATTCCTTTAAAGTTTTCCTGGTGATGTTTAATGTCTGCTTCAAACATCGATTGTAGGTGCTCATTACACTGCGTCAATGAAGAGATTGGTTCTAACGAGTACCCACAATCCTTGTTTTAGAAGAGAAATAAGAAGAATAATGTATGCCCTGCAAACCCTATTTTTCTCTGAAAAATGGGTATATATGGGGTGTTCATTACATAGGCTTGTTGACCTTATGGGTCTTAAAATCATTACTCTTTGAATTGGGATCTTGTAAACCACAAAAATGATGCTCGATTACAGGTTTATAAAGCAATTGGGTTACATGTGGGTTTACAGGGTCCCGCAAATCCCCATGCTGACAAGACGACCGGGTTGATCTCTGGCATGTGAACAGGCAACTGTGGGGTAAGGCACAAGAAAGATTATATATACAAAACCTAAATTACTAACAGTAACTATATACAGTCCAACCTGTCTAATCCGGCCAACTCTCCGACTGAGAAAAATGGTCGGATTAGACAGGGTCCGGAATGGAGAGAATCACTTACTCATGGGACCTCAATTTGACTGCTCAGTGTAGGTATCCACTGAAGATTAGATTTGTTTGTTTGATTTGAGGCTTAACGTCCGCGTCAACACTATTCAGGTCATTTTGGAGACGCTGCTTCCAATTTTGTGGGACTTTTACTCGACATTGAGATGAAATGACTTCTCAAGCGCTGTCGCCCAAAGAAACCAATAGGGTTTATGAGCATGGGCGGACCGACGCGCACCGCTTTGCCTGGGCAAGCTTCGATCCTCTAAGCGGTTTACCAGTAATCGGGTGCAGTCGGTTTCAGCTCTGCGTTGAAGCATCATGCAGCCAATCTATTTCTTCAAGCCCCGATAGACGGGGCTGTTGAAGATTAGTGAATGGATACACTGCACACTTGTACACACGAAACTTATTCCATATGGCCCTGGGTCGCTCACCTGATCCATAGGATAACAAGTGGGCCCTGGGCAGAGCCATTATTGGCCCCAGGGCTAAAATTTGCATAAATTTGGTAGTGGTCTTAAAAGTGAAGCTTCATACAAAATATCAAAGACCGAAGCCTTCTAGTTCCAGACAAGAAGATTTTTAAAGGTTTTTCTTATACAAGTCTACATAAAACCTGCGGGCCCCGGGGCCCGGCCATTTTTGGCCCCAGGGCTATAATTTGAACAATCTTGGCAGAAATCCACAAGACCAAACGTCATACCAAATATCAAAGACTTTGGCCTTCTGGTTTTCAAAAGTTATCCCAATATATATGTCTATGTAAAACAAGTGGGCTCCGGGATGGGCCCATTTTTGGCCCCAGGGCACTAATTTGAACATTTCTGGTAGCGGTCCACTACATGAAGCTTCATACCAAATATCAAAGACCTTGGCCTTCTGGTTTCAGACAAGAAATTTTCAAAGGTTTTTCTTGCATAAGTCTATGTATAACCAGTAGGCCTCGGGGTAGGCCCATTTTAGTACCAGGGCTATAATTTTAACAATCTTGGTCGAGGTCCACTAGACAAAGCTTCATACCAAATATCAAAGAGCTGAGCCTTCTGGTTTCAGATAAGAAAATTTATAAAGATTTTCCCTACATAAGTCTATGTAAAACCAAGAGAAGGGGGAATTTTTCGCCCAAGGGCTATAATTGGAATAATCTTGATAGAAGTCCACTAGACGAAGCTTCATACCAAATATCAAAGACCTGAACATTCTGGTTTCAGACAAGAAGAATTTCCCTACATAAGTTAAACCAAAGAGTCAAATGGCAGGGGCATTTTTGACCCTAGGGCTATAATTTGAACATCTTGATAGAGGTCCACTAGATGAAGCTTCGCACCAAATATCAAAGACCTTGGCCTTGCGGTTTCAGAGAAGAAAATTTTTTAAGATTTCCCCTATATATGTATTTTTAAAACCAAAGTTCCCCGGGATGTGGGCATTTTTTGCCCGAGGGCTATAATTTGAACAATCTTGATACATGACCACTAGATGAAGCTTCACACCAAATATTAAAGACCTGGGCCTTGCGCTTTCAAAGAACAAGATTTTTTTAAATTTTCCCAAATAAGTCAATGTAAAACCAAAGGGCCCCGGGGCGGGCATTTTTCGCCCAAGGGCTATTATATGAACAATCTTGGTAGAGGTCCACTAGATGAAGCTACACACCAAATATCGAAGATCTGGGCCTTGTGGTTTCAGAGAAAAAGATTTTAAAAGATTTTCCCTGTATAAGCCAATGCAAAACCAAGGGCCCTTGGGCAGGGGGCATTTATGGACCCTGGGCTATAATTTGAACAATCTTGATAGAAGTCCACTAGATGAAGCTTCACAACAAATATCAAAGTCCTGGGCCTTGCAGTTTCAGAGAAGAAGATTTTATAAAGTTTTCCCTATATAAGTTTATGTAAAACCAAACGGACCTGGAGCGGGGGCATTTTTGGCCCAAGGGCTATAATTTGAACAATCTGGGTAGAGCACCACTGGATGAAGCTACACATCAAATATCAAAGACCTAGGCCTTGCGGCTTCAGAGAAGAAGATTTTTAAAGATTTTCCCTATATAAGTCATTATAAACCAAAGGGCCCCGGGGCAGGGGCATTTGTGGTCCCAGGGCTATAATTTGAACAATCTTGGTAGAGGCACAATAGATGAGGCTTCATACCAAATATCAAAGACCTGGGCCTTACGGTTTCAGGGAAGAAGATTTTTAAAGATTTTCACTATATAAGCCTATGTAAAACCAAAGGGCCCCGGGACAGGGGGGCATTTTTGGCCCGAGGGCTATAATTTGAACAATATTGATAGAGGTGAACTAGATGAAGCTTCACACGAAATAACAATCATCTGGGCCTTCTGGTTTCAGACAAGAAGATTTTTAAAGGTTTTCCCCATATAAGTCTATGTAAAACTGGTGGGCCCCAGCGCGGGTGCATTTTTGACCCCAGGGCAATAATTTGAACAATCTTGGTAGAGGTCCACTAGATGAAGCTTCATACCAAATATCGAAGACCTGGGCCATGAGGTTTCAGTGAAGAAACTTTTAAAAGTGTTCATTTAAGTTCATTTAAAAAATCTATTTTAGCTCCTGTGGCCTTGATGTGCAAAGGACCGGAACCATTTGAATAAATTTGAAAGGGAACAACCTAAGGATCATTCCTGTGAAGTTTGGTCAAAATCCGATCAGTGGTTTAGGAGATGTCGTTTGAAGAAAACGTTTACGCACGCACACACGCACGCACGCACGACGGACGACGGACAAAAAGTGACCCCAAAAGCTCAACTCGTCACTACGTGACAGGTGAGTTAAAAACGTTTATAATCAAAATCTTGTTTATACTGATTCATGCTAAAGTGACTGTTCTGCACTTTTGAAATTGCCGACAGTTTTAAAACTCCCACGTGTGTACCGATATTTGAATTGGCGTTAATAACATGTACATCTCACATAACAGTTTGACACTTACTGTAGAATAATAAAACAAGGTTGTGATAAAAGTTATTAGGACAATTAAAATGAGCATGGGTACCGTCATACTGCAAATGTAATTTTCATCAGTAAATTATGGTCACTTACAACAATGGAGTTAGCAATAACAATCACAAACTGTGCTTAATCGGCTGTTGCGGTTTACCTGTGTTAATTCCTAATCAATACACATAAACACTTTGTCCGGAATACAAAGCAGCAAAATTCGTGCCCAACAGACTGGAAAAGTAGGTCGGAATTCGGAATGTGCAGTGTCCGGAGTATACAGGAGATTTTAACATTATGGTATATGGATGAATTTAACAGACTGATATTTTGGCCGGATTGGACAGAAAATCGGAATAAACAGGGGCCGGATAATGAAGGTTTGATTGTACAACAATACCAACACTAAACACTACATTTATTTGCTTCTATAATCATTTCACGGCGCACACCCCGAAGGCAAAATTACGTTTTGTGCTCGGGACGGTGATGTGAAAATTATATAGAAGCAAAGAACAAAATAAACCAACAACAACAACAAAAATATAACTGGCCAGCAAAATCTATAAGTCCACTTGGGATGGATTATGTGGACGCACAGGTGCACCGGGGTTTCACATGAAGAATCACTCTTCTTATTGCAAGTCAGGGTCTTAACTCCTGATCATTGCCTTCACTTCCATTTTATTTAATCTCTGGATATTTGGAATAGAACTTCTGCCAGTCAACTTGTCTGGTCGATCAGATTTAGGGGGATGCCCGCCTCTGCAGGGCACTTATTCCCTGTGACTCATACCAATACCTGCTCCTATAGACCAGGGAGCAGCAAGTCATCACACGTCATCATGACATTATGGGCCTGCAAATGACGATAATCAACTAAAATACGGTTCACGAAACGTATACACTATATCATGATCCCTGCCCCGAAGAAATCTGAATATGTTCATGCATAAACCGTTATTGCGCATGCGCCGACCAGACAAACAGGCTGATCAGTACATGCGACAATTAACCGCGCAGCAGAACTCAACTTGACTATGCAACAAACTTATCATCATCACGTTCTTTACATGTACATACATGTTCAAACAGATTTCTTAAACAGAAACAGCATCATTACAAAAATGAACTCGTAATTATTCTTTAATGCTTTTTTAGCCATTTTTATTGGGGGGTGGGGTAATTTTTTCTGCAATATTTCTCTTAGATGCCTGGTGACATGGTCAAATTTCACGCCTATTTAGTGTATCTAATATTATCACAAAATATATGTGAAAATAAGAAAAATCTAAAGACGAAAAATGCATTTTTTTTAAATACAGCGAAAATTGCATCTCAAAACAGCAAAGCATGCAGAAAAGGACATTTGTAAATAGGTGTTTCGACAAAAATCTGTGAAAGAGTTTGTCTTTCACAAATAGGTACACAAACATGACATTATCCTGCATTGTGTTTTTTTTTTTCAAACAAACTTGGAAATATTGTTTTAAACAATTGTTATCGACACTTTGTCAATGACTGGGATAATTATTGAAACATTCGATAATTTCGAAAACTGTACCCCTCTATAAGGCTAAAAAGCTCGAAAAAAAAGCATGGTATGCCTATATTTTTATACCGGCAAACGAATGCAGAGATTCCAAACTACAAAATATAAGCAAATAAAAAAAATCTAAAGACAAATTAATTACTCCCCACCCTCCTTAAATCAGTTTTACGTAGCCACCATCCTCGCACTTACTTCAGTCGCGATTTAAACAAATAATTTGTTCAGTTCACATGAAGGCCTCCTAACTCATCAGTGCAACATCTCCGTGAACACAAATAATCAAACAACCATAAAGATGAAACAACGGTGAGGATTCGACAGCAAGAAACCACTGAAATGCTGGAGCAAAAGAAAACCAACAGTTAGACTCCGATGGGCCCGACCATAGAGCATCAGGCACCAGCCAACATTACCTTGAATTCTAATTCTCAATAAGCCTTTACAAGGAACCGTCATAGAATCTGAGGCCTGACCCACCGGCGTGCAATTAAAGAGGGAAGCAAAATTGTCAACCGTGATTGGGTTAACTACCATGCATGCAGTCTGTCGTATAACATTTATGTTGTACCCAATCTTTTTATATCGAATAATGATTTTACGAAAGTGGGCGCTGAAGTCATTGCGGTTATATATTTTTTCTGAATTTGTATACTAAGTCACCATAAAATTCGGGTTCCGATAGACCTTGTTGCAGAAGAGATTTAAGTCCAATATTGAATTTTGAAATTAAATCAGAATGACCTATATAAAATTTTGAAAAGGCTTTTCATAGTTTATGGTACCGATAACCCTGATTAAGAAGTTTAGCCGTTAATAAATTGTTACGACTGTTGACTACACACTCTGCCAAATCGAATTAATTACGAAATATAAACGCCATAGGATGGCGCACGAGGAACATCACCATCCAAAAAAGGAAAATCTCAAAACCAAAATCATCGCGTCTATCATAAACTTTGCACGAAACAAACCGAGCTAAAATAGATAGCTGTAAATCCAAAAACGGGGCCTCGGTATCAGAAAATTAGAACTATCGTAGAATTTATTCGCCTCGGTGTTCAGAATATGTTAACCCTTATCTTGCTGAATATTCATTTTAGCCACACCCATTTCTGTCAATCAACCAATCAAATTACTATCTATTTAGGGTATAAAAGCCAAAATGAATCTAGAATGAGCGAGTGTCCGAGTCTCACCAACATCCAGGGTCATAATGAGACATGACCTCGATTTAAAGACTCATTCGAATTCTGGAGAAGCCTGGGATCGATCCTGCGATCCCCAGTCGGTAAAGCGAGTAGCATAATCACTACACCACAGAGGCTTCTAAAGTGAATCCAGTAGAGGCTTCAGAAAGTTGGGGTATACTAGGAAGAAAACCACTCCAAAACCTACAAGCATGTTCATACAAAGTATAATACTAAACATAGATTTAACATACCGTCAAAGCGTCTTGTTTGGCCCGTCCAAATGGTGTGTGTAATCTTACACCATCGACCTGCTGCTGATATAAGGTCCATTTTTCAGAGTATCTATATCTATGAATACTACAGGAAAAACATGCATACCCGTGCTAGCTCGCCAAAATTGTGATAAATAAAGATACTATCCACAATCATAGCCATACAGCAAATTTCAGCAGATCATTGATCTCCGTTACAATTGCATTTCCTTTAGGGAAAAATGATGAAACTTCCCTACAGATCAATGGTATAACTCCCGTCAGTACGAATATCCACAACATTGTGACTGGCATGAAAAATATAAATGGCAATATTTGGCGCTTGGAGACTTTTAGGCAAACTATGTAAAAATCAGTCTTTGTGTCGACTGCCTATTCGAAATTCGCAAAATTGCAGTATGTTTCCTCTGGCTTTCTTTGCCGGATCATTACAGGGTCACTGATGAGGCTTTATTAGCCGAAACTACGTAGTATGACCCATCTTCTTTCTTAAAGGAACTCATTTTTTATTTTTATAGCGGCCAAGTGTATGGCGAATAATTTCCCCACAAACCACGCATGCATACATCGTATGATATATGCACGATTTGTGCGTGGAGGGGCATATTTTGCCTACCATATTTCACCTTAAATATTTTAGTCGCGCTGCTTTGCCATATACCCACTAAAAATAATTTAGATGTGCATAAGCACCAGAAAGGTTTCCTATTCCATCTCGTAGCAATGAGCTGTCACATTTAATCCGATTATCGGGTCATGCATACCGATAAAGAATGCAGAGGACTGTACTTTCTCTTTCAACAGACATAACGCAGCTGTGTTGATAGCAGAATATACTATTACAAATGGTTTCACGACCTTCAATCTTTAATTAGGCAGGTACTACATTTTGAGCGTAGGATTACTTGAAACCATAGGCGGAACCAGAAAGCGACAGTTAATATACTTCTAAAAACCATCCAATATACGGTGGTTGAGAAGGGTCATCGAACGACAACTCAAGTCTGGCTAACTCACTTCATGAATTCACCGACTAACAAGATTGAACGAAAGTAGAATGAGTAAAGTAGAAGTAAAACAAAGATCAGGAATCGATGCAATTAACTTACTCCACCCATCAAAGACACCAAAGGGAAAGAATCACAAAACATTAAGCGACCAGACCATAATGGAAACCTAAACAAAGGAAGGCCATAAGGACAGTTACTTTCCCACAAAATGGCCATATGGCCATCCAAAATAAAAAGACACAAGTGATACACACAGTAAGTAACAAACAACACCATAAATAAACCTAAGCCTAAGTATAAGTAAGCCTAAAAAACCTGGCACTTTCCTGTACCGTCATTTTAAGCATTCAGGTCATTCTGTAAATGATATTTCTACACAACCAGTGGAAAAAATACTAAGATATAAATTCTACAGCTAGATTTTTAAAATTATTAAAACACACTAAACTGAATTAAAATGGATTAAATTATTACAGACACCTTTTATGGGCTTTTATGAGAACATTTATCATTTATCATGAGGGTAATATTTCTTTCTAAAATGCCTGATTTTTGATATTTTCTCGCCTCTGGAATGCCGAAAAGTAAAACTAGACCTCACGGCACCAGGTAAAATGGCAACTATAAATGTAAATTACGCGCATTTAAAAGAAACAATGCTAAGCTGAAGCGACTGTCTATAATATAATTGAATCATGGACGCCAGTCAATACTTGCATTTCTAAGTTCATTACCCATTCTGTATACTAACCCTTATCTTGCTGTTCACAACAAACCCTATCTTTGCAAACAGTGTAGAGCCAGATCAGATGGCTTCTAAATCTGATCAGGAGCTACACTGTTTGGCATTCAGTTTATGAATTTGTAGCAATAAATTACATCAAGTAATTTGATTAGTTGATATACAGAAATGGGTGTGGCTTAAATGAATATTCAGCAAGATAAGGGCTAACGTATTCTGAACACCGAGGCGAATACATTCTACGATAGTTCTAATCAGTTATATGATGCAGCTCTTTTAACTAGAGGTTATACTTAGCTTGCTTTTTGTCCTTTCTTCGATTCTGAACGTCATGATATCAAAATATCTTTCATTCATAAGGGATAGGATATTATAGCTTTGCCTAAGATCTTCCGGGACAGTCCGGTGATTTCATCCATACTTATTTTCAAAATACCGAAACACCCATAATTTGCTTTAAATACAATAAACGTTTTTATTTTTAAGTTTTTTTTTTCTTCTACTTATTTTAGCACTGGCGAGCATTTTGTTTATAAATTCCAAGCAGACCTGTTTAAGCAATTTTGATAGAGGGTCACCCAAGGAATATTCCTATGAAATGATTCCAAAGTCCATCTGATGGTTGAAGAGAAGAGGTTAAAGCTTTTATTTATTTAGTTTTTGTTAGCTCTGGTGCCATTTTATTCGTCCGAGGAGAACAGTTTAAGCAATTTTGAAAGAAGGTCAATCAAGGAATTATTTCAAAATCTGTCCACTGGCTGAAGAGGAGGAGTAGAATAAATGTTGTTGTTTTTTCTTGTGTGTGTGTGTGTGTGTGTGTGTGTGTGTATGTGTGTGTGTGTGTTTTGTTGTTTTTTTTGTTTGTTTGATTTTTTTTCTATTCTTTAACTCTAGCGGCTATCTTGTTCTTCAGAGCAGAATGGTTTGAGCAAATCTGGTAGACAGTAATTCAAGGAACATTCATGAGAAATTCTATTTTTAGATTGGTGGCAGTTTTGTTCATCCGAGCAGAACGGTCTAAGCTATTTTGTGGAGGGTCACGTAAGGAAGATTCCTGTCAACTTATTTCAAACTCCTACCACTGGTTAAGGAGGAGAAGCCGTTTAAAGGTTTTTTTGTTTTTTGTTTTTTTTAACTCTGGCTGTCATCTTGATCATCCGAGCAGAACAGTTTGAGCAGTTTTGGTAGAGAGTCACCAAGGAATAGTCTTGTAAAAGTATATTTGAAATTGGGCTATGGCCTTGGAGGAGATGTGGTTTAAAGTTTTTATCTTTATTTTTAGCTCTGGCGGCCATTTTGATCAGCGGAGCGAAACCATTTAGGCAAATCCAAAGCAACATCCCTGTAAAATTATTTCAAAATCCGTTCACCGGTTTAGAAGGACATGTCTTTTTAGTAAATTGTTGACGGTCGCATAACGTACGACGCGCGACGGACATTGAGCGGTCACAAAAGCTTACCATCAACCTTTGTCTCAGGTAAGCTAAAACGTAATCGCCGAAAAAGACGGCAAAATGCCTTTATACTTTTTCCCGGGCTGATCTGAGTTTTAACAGAACGCACGACCAAAAACATAGTTTACCTACATGTAAAGGAAACGACCATGAAAGATCTTAGTGATAAGACAAAGAAACTGAAGCTTATAATTAAACTAGGGCCTGCTTTATACTTTTTCAAAAGAGAAAATTTAGTTGTGACAAGCGGAGAGCGATATACATGTAAGAACATCAGCCAAGACAAATATCGGTCTGCCTACACATTGTTAGGAATCATTCGCAGCAACAGGCATCTACATAGTTCACAGCAAAGACTCAGATCAGCCTGTGCAGACCTGAGTCTTGGGCTGGTGCGCATGCTCAAAGACCTTCCATCGCGAAAAGAAACCTTTATAATTCTGACACCCATGAACTCCACTTATATATAACAAAACAGGGCTTTTCAGGGGAAAAAAAACCTATTTTTCTTCTTTCTGCTCTAAAATGGAGATTATGGGTACTCGTTAGAACCGCCTCGATGAGGCGGTTCTAACATGTACCTACAATCTATATTTTGAGCAGAAATAAGCAAACTATCACAATTATTCACCTAAAAAAAAAATATTTTTTTTTTTGGAGGTAAAATTTACCATGTATTTTTATAAGCCTGTTTTCGTAATGTTTCGCTCGGTGAGGCCAATTTGTCGTCATACCGTTACGACAACACACCCGTGTGATATAGTACATTTTTCACATCTCCATAGTAGAAGTGAAGGCAATGATCAGGAATCGATGCAATTAAACCACAGCTCCCTTCAGAGACACGAAAGGAAAAGAAACACAAACATTAAATAACTATACCTAATGGAAACATCAATAGCAGAAAGCAAAAAAGACAGCTACTTTCCCACAAAATGGCCAACTGGCTATCCAAAACAAAATAGTATAAGCAATACACACACTCAAAGACAAACCATAACAAAAACAAAGAGCACCGCATGCGGGTGCCAACGCTCGGCTGCAAAAGTTCTAAGTCGAAAAAGGGGCATAACTGTACCAAAAATACTTTGAGGGTTATTCGCAAAATTGCAGTATGTTTCCTCTGGCTTTCTTTGCCGGATCATTACAGGGTCACTGATGGGGCTTTATTAGCCGAAACAACGTAGTATGACCCATCTTCTTTCTTATGAATGTTTTCATTGCTCTTAAAGGAACCCATTTTTTATTTTTATTTGCCTTCACTGCAGCTGGTGTTGTGCCGTGTGGCGGCCGTAAAACGTCTCCCCGTACATCAACCATAGTGCAGTTTATATTTTACTTTTGGCCCTTTGAGATCAGCGTGAATATTCTGAGAAATCGGATATAAATTATTGGTTTAGACTCATATTCTAGACAGGTTTTTAATTATTTGGACCCCATTTTGATTTATATCAGTCTTTGATTTCTGTGTTCACGGAGATGTTGCACTGATGAGTTAGGAGGCCTTCATGCGGACTGAACAAATTATTTGTCTAAATCGCGACGGAAGTAAGGGCGAGGATTGTGGCCACGTAAAATCGATTTAAGCCCCCCAGTGGAAATCTTCCACTGACCGTTCCAAGGCGGCTCTTCTGTGGCGATTTATTTATGTTGTTGTTTGTTACTTACTGTGTGTATCACTTGTGTCTTTTTATTTTTGGATGGCCATATGGCCATTTTGTGGGAAAGTAACTGTCCATATGGCCTTCCTTTGTTTAGGTTTCCATTATGGTCTGGTCGCTTAATGTTTGTATTTCTTTCCCTTTGGTGTCTTTTATGGATGGAGTAAGTTAATTGTATCAATTCCTGATCTTTGTTTTACTTCTACTTTGAATCGACTTCCAACTCGAAATTCGCAAAATTGCAGTATGTTTCCTCTGGCTTTCTTTGCCGGATCATTACAGGGTCACTGAGGGGCTTTATTAGCCGAAACTACGTAGTATGACCAATCTTCTTTCTTATGAATGTTTTCATTGCTCTTAAAGGAACCCATTTTTTATTTTTATTTGCCTTCACTGCAGCTGGTGTTGTGCCGTGTGGCGGCCGTAAAACGTCTCCCCGTACATCAACCATAGTGCAGTTTATATTTTACTTTTGGTCCTTTGAGATCAGCGTGAATATTCTGAGAAATCGGAAATAAATTATTGGTTTAGACTCATATTCTAGACAGGTTTTTAATTATTTGGACCCCATTTTGATTTATATCAGTCTTTGAATCAACTTCCAACTCGAAATTCGCAAAATTGCAGTATGTTTCCTCTGGCTTTCTTTGCCGGATCATTACAGGGTCACTGAGGGGCTTTATTAGCCGAAACTACGTAGTATGACCCATCTTCTTTCTTATGAATGTTTTCATTGCTCTTAAAGGAACCCATTTTTTATTTTTATTTACTTCACTTATTGGTATGAGTGTCCCTTTTCATAATGAACAACTAGTCCGTGTTCCAAGTAAATATATTCAGTAATGACAGAGATATTACAGAATGTCCAAGTTTTTGCACTACGACGCAGACGACGACAACGACGCCAGAGCTATGACAATACCTCGTCGTTTTCTTCAGAAACAGCTACGCTAATAAACCGCGACAGAAAGAACCTCCCTGGAGCAGTCAGTGAATTGAATTTCACCGGGATGGGGTGGGCGGTCGTTAAATCGATTTTACGCGACCGCAATCCTTGTAATGGCTACTTTACTGAAGAAAATCGGTGACATTTTTCTTATTTAAAATTCAAATACAGGTTGTTGGTGCTCGTAAGAACCGCCTTATTGAGGCGGCTCTAACGAGTACCCACAACCTATGTATTTGAGCAGAACTAAGAAAAAAATGTATACCCACGTATACCCCAGATTTCTTTATATAAACTGAGGTTTGTTGGGGGGGGGGGGGGGGGGCATTTCAAAGCTTTATTCACGTAATGCTTTATTATGGCCATGCTTTTTCAGAAGAAAAATTAATTACAATCACGAATTTGCAATAAAAGCAACAGATCTCACAAAAAATCATTATCTCTGCTTGCTTTTCAAAACAAAAATTCATTATCTCTGCTTGCTTTCAAAACCAGCGGTAGCAATATTTGATATTATGCCGACGTTTCCCGTCCCATCAACTGCCCTTAAAGCGAAGGCGAACGCATTAGCTGCTCCGGTAACATCTCCACACTTCCATAGAAACACTTCTGGTTCTCCTGCTGGTTTCCTAGCTTGTATGGTTTCCATGGTGATTCTTTCGTGATTTCCACCTGCTTTGGAAAATCTCAAGATTTCTCGCACATCCTCGATATTCCGTCCAACGAGCAACTTATACTGTGAGACTGTAAATCAGACAGACATTTAACGATTTCTAAAGATGTTACCATCATGCAACTAGAGAATTCTTTTCACGAAAAGAACATCCTAGTTCACAGAAACAGTGGATGTTTGTCAGTGGTGTCTCCGATGATTGGTGTGGGTAAATTGTATCGTTAATTGTACCGATTACTAATCATTGCCTTCACTTCTATTTTACAAGGCTATAGCTTGTAGGATGTCTTCTATTCAACTTAGTACCTTTTTTCTAATGATTTTTTAAGGATTTTATCTTATTTTTGCTGCATGAATAGATTTTGGGGGCTGGTTAAAACCGCCTCATAGAGGCAATTCTAATGAGTACTCACTATCTATAGCCTCAAGTGAAAATAAGCAAAATAATATACTGCCATGTAAACTTTTCTCTTTGTAAAGTGGGGTTTCTAAAAGTAAGATCCTACGGGCTTGTTGAGGCATAAGCTACATTGCGATTGGTGGAACTTGTAAAACATACTTAAGATGACACTTAAATTCTATAATTTTGCTATGCATCCAAATGGTAGCATTTCATCATGGAACCATTCCGTGAAAAACCATTTATCATATGACATCGCGTCTGAGAGGGTAATAACGTCATGTAATATTTTCGAATATCCACTAGTGGATTGAATATGAAAATTAGGTACATACGTCCCGTAACGTTACATGTACGACATCGTGTTTACTAATGGCGGAATATTGATAATTTTGTAAACAAACTTGAAGAAAGTGCGTTATAAATGTCATATGATAAATAGAATTTTGTATTCGTGCCCATGTATTATTGAACTTATTAAACTCGTTGAGGAAAAGGGATAAAATGCTCGGCAAAGCCTCCCATTTTTTCAATTTTCCTCAACTCGTTTAATAAATTCAATAATACATGAGCGCTCATGTAAGATCCTCTATGTATGCCACACACTTTATACAGAGAAAAGTTCAGGGATTAATTATGATTACCATCACGAAAATTCGCCTATATAGTTTTGACCCTTAAACCCCACTTTTTATAGTAAAAATGGGTTTACCCCATATACATTATTTTTCTTATTTCTATGTTTTGAGCAGAAATATAAAAAATATCAGAATTTTGTATCTGAAAAATTTCATTTTTTTTTTTGGTGGAAAAAAATTTCATTATATATTAATATGCGTGTTTTCGTAATTTATACACTTTCTTATTTCTGCTCGTAGACTGCGGGTACTCGTTGGAACTCCCTCTACAATCCATAGTTTTGAAACATCTACAATCGATAGTTTTGACACAAATTTAATACATATCACACATTCTCGTCCAGATATAAACCAAGTCAGTTTTAGAGCCATTATCGCACGTTCATATATTTTCGTAATAAGTTCAACGATCTGAGAACTAAGAATCCAAGCTTTTCTGCAAATGCCCCGATAACCAACAAAGTATAGGCGGATCCGATGTTTTGACACGTGACCTTGTTTACCTGTCATTGCGCATGCGCAAAATTATTTTTCCTTCCGATAACGATCTTCCGTGGTTGGCAAAAAGCCCCTGGTTCCATATAAACACATTGTAAATTGGTTTAATATTACGGGCATATTTTAGTTGACTGTCACCGAAAATCGATCGAATTACACTTTAAATGGGTAGATATATATATTTTAGAGTTCATTCATGCATCTATTCGTTTTGCGCATTTTTATTACAAATAATTAAGACCGTCCCGCCTCGTTACCTGCATAAGTTTAACAGGTAATTATCATCAAAAACATCCTCAAATCTTCTACAAACCAATAATTACTAGCTAAGAAATGTCTATTATAAAAGTTTAAAGCTCAAATTTGTCGCATCGAGTCCAAACAAAATACAAGTTTACAGAAAATAACATCGCAATTACAATGGCGATAAACGGCCAAATACGTTTTTTGCCCACCACCGGTACGTCCCGGGAAATAGTATTATTGCGCGATGACGTAGTGTTTGGATGTGCCTATTGCCGCGCACACGTTGCCTTTGAACGACTTCTAGGTAGTTCTTATTTATAGCCGCGATAGTCTTGTCGTTATGACGAAAGAGCTGTTTTACGAGAGTTACCGGTGCCCATGCGTTTGGACGTTGGCGAATAGCGTAGACCCAACTCAGATGTCACAGAACGTGGAGTCTGATCAGTGTCTACACTGATTACAATGCAGGATGGTAAGGATTAAAGGCGGCCGTAATGATTCGCCATGCCCTTCATCATAGTGTGGATTATGTAAGGAATTCGAAGAAATCGAGGGTCATTGATGAGGCCAAATTGGTCGAAACTAGCTAGTCTGGTCCAGAAAATATTTTACATTCCATTGGGGCCTAGAAAAATAGATTGGGCTGCATGTTGCTTCCACGCAGAGCTAAAACTGACGACACATGAGTACTGGTAAACCGCTTAAGGACTAAGCATGCCCAGGCAAAGTGATATTAGTCAGATTGTCCATTGCATATTAGCCGTTTGGTTTCATTCGGCTGCAGGGCCTGGGATGACCTAAATAGTGCTGATGGGGATGTTGAACCTCAATTCAATCAAACAAAAACCACTCTTTTTTTCTTTTCTGTGTTGGTGTCCTTGCTATGATTTGAATAGGATTACGTTTTTATCTTTCAAATGGATTGTTTGATATTATTTTCGGAAAAAAGGGTAACCACCTTTTCCTGTATCCAAATCATTCCCTGGGGCAGTCCAAGTCAACACCATAGATTTCCTGAAACGTATAATCTTCTCAACTCTCAGGTCAGTAATTCTTGATGGGGCAATTTTGTCTTGATCAACACCCTCTAGATCATTTTGTAGCCGAAAACTCCCGCAGAAAACATGACGTTGTATGGCACCATCTACTTGTCTTTTTGTGATTTTGCGATTGATACGACCTTCAGCTGAAAAAATAAAGACGAAATTCAATAACTTGAATTCTTTTGTGGCTTTTAAAATTTGTTAGTGATAGGGAGCGTGGCAGCTCAGTGGTTAGTGCGCTTGCCTCCACCGGTTTGATTCCCGGCAGCGGTAATAAAATTCGGTATGCGAACATGCTTCATTGGCATCATTTGTGCGGATGAATGCCACAAAGTGCACCGTCCTTCGGATCGGGACGTTAATTGGAGGTCCTATGTGCAGGTAGAATCATCCTGTGTGCATGTTAAAGAGCCCTACCGTAATAACATGATTGCTGTGTAGGTTTTCATCCTGCCAACATGGAGTGTATGTTTTGAACTCTTGGGAGTAATGGTCATATGTGACCGATCGCAGCATCAGTAGCAAGAAAATGGGATAATTTATTCTAGATGGCATAATTTGTTCGATATAAGGGCAATTTGTACGAGATAGGGGTTACTACTTACAATTAATCATAACACCAGGCCATGGGGCATAATCGGGATGACTTAAGGATATTTTCATGATCTTCTTTACGACAAAAAATATGTTATAATAGTGAGGCGCTTCTTATGTGTACATAAAAAAACACCTTTTCAAGATACAATCAGAAAAAACACCCACACTATCCTAGATACACCACAACCTCATTATAACATTGTTCGTTATAACACGGTTTTTGCTATAATACGGTTTCAAGATGGATCCAAAAAATGTATAGGTCATATACATCTTTGTTTGTATACAACACAGTTATGTTTCGGACCAAAATAACAATGTTATAAAGAGGTTGTGATGCATATGGATGTCTTGAGCAACTAAAACAATGCTGTAGGGACTTAAAAACGAGTTCTAGCTGGCCGTAGTAAACGAGCCATCCGAGTTTGGGTTATTGAAGTTACGTAGTATGCTTGTGGCATTTTCAAATTTGAATAGCTTGGAAGGAATAGTCTGCAATTCAAGTAGGCAACGCTTTCATGAACCGTTTTGTCTTTTACGTTCTTAATGGAAAGAGTTTGTTGTTGACAATTATGACTATGCCCCTTATTTACTTTAAAAGGGCTCAATATACAGAACACGAACAGAAGCTACGAATGTAGATTCACAGCAAATACATCAGATTTATCTTCTATTAAAATCACAAATTCAGAGGTTCAAAAAGACCGCAGCGGCGCTGAACAAACCATGCCCAAAGTAGAAGTAAAACAAAGATCAGGAATCGAGCCCACAACAAATACTCCCCTCTCTCCCTCTTGAAAACTGAGACAATTAAGTCATCACTTCAATAAATACAAGTGAATACCCCTATAAACCCAAGTTGGACAGAGAAAAATAGTGTTTACACTGGCATTCATAATTTTCCATGGATAGAACCAAAGACGTACGCAATTACAAAACTATTGTTGTTTTTGTTGATGCTGATATCATTACAAAACAAATTCTAGTCAAAAAACAGTTTACGTTTTTATTCAGACAATTGCTTTCTTTTTCAGCAGAATATTAGGCAACAATACAAGGATTGGATATAACACTGATGTTATGCGGCAGCATATTTCGTTGTCGACCGTTTACATTGGACGACGTTGGTTGTATAGCAGTGGTCCGAACCTCAGATTGTGATGGTTCCGCTCTAAATCGTTCAAGAAGAGTGGTGCTCTATGGTTTAAGTCCTGAAGTCGGACCTTAGTGATCTTACTGGTGGTTTTCTTCTGCTCTGATGTTAGACTGATTCAAGATTGCCTATTGCAACAAAGTTGCTTTACTCTGTACTCACTGTTTAGCTAGGATTCCATTGTGTGGGTCAACCTGTTATTGTTATTGTTATGTTGTAGGAATCTACATTGGAATTGAGTGCAAGGCTTAAACTCCGGAGTTCAACCCCATCCGCTCCTCGACCCCAACCCACTAGTATTTTTATCCTGACCAAGGCGGTCGTTCTCTTGCCATTTATTACATGTTGGATGTTTTGTTGATGCATAACCTTTTGTAACATTTTATCTTCTTTCGCTGCTTGAGATTACTGTTTTAGAGAAGCGAAGCTATGCCTGAGTAACCTTCTCTTTCTATTTGACAAATTCTGGGATGCAGCCCCTACGCAAAAATTTGTATCGCTTATCAATCGGGGATTTCTTGTAAATGAAAGAGTCTGCTCTTTACTTTTAGATCAAACCACATTTTTAAGCATTCATTTGGTTGGAAAACAAACAGGAAGCCCCGAAAGTTGTTTCACTCTAAAAATGGCGAATATATATGTTTACCAGATGAATTCATTATTTACCATTCAAGGCATTTGTATCCAGGTTTTCTTCTTTGGACCAAACGTTTCCATCTTCGCCAACGACTTTGAAGGTCACGTGATATATACCTTTCTTGAGTTTGGTAACATAGCGAGAATATATCCCGCCATCCTTAGAAATATCAGCACCTAAGAAAAGGTGACATTTTATTAAATTGCATTTTGCAATGTTATATACTAATTTAAATGATATATAAAATTAATATCAGACACATGCGGTTTCTAATAAAGTTTCATCAGCTCGTGATGAAACTTAACATAAAAGTAGAAAATGGAGTTTAATATTCGCATATAATATTTAAAGGGCTTGGCAGTTAAGATGTTGTAAATATATGTCATATTCGCAGAGTCCATAAGGGCAAAACGTTAACCAGGTAAAATATCTAATTCTCTGGTTATTTTTGCTGCAAAAATGTGAGTATTTTTTTCAGTATATTTGCCGTAGTAATTGTTCATAAATTTCATCTATACCAGTAGGAGAGTTGCTAAGGCCGTCGTCAAGATTTTAATTTTTTGTAAGCTTCCGCAAAAGGCAATAGTTTTTATAGCAGAAATAATCGCAAGATCAGAAGGCACTTCCGGCCATTTAAAAAGACGAATCTGGGTTAATGAAATGACAAAATGATCACTCAAAACCATCAATGGCAAAATTAATATAACCCTGAAACAATTCGATATTCAGTTAAAGAAGAAACTGAAATGGAACGTTTCCCGACCAGCGTTAGTGCTGTAACCCATTTTCGAAAATATTTCTCTTGTGCAACAGTACCCTCACCATTTTTTGGAATAAAAAATGGTATGAAAAAATATCGGCTCAAAAATCCTTATTATTTCGGTAATATGTTACTCCATCTTTTGGCTGTGTATCTACACTAAAGTAAACTCGGTATGGGAGATCTTGACCTTTGAAGTTCAATCGATTTTTGTTCAAGCGTCAAGGCTCGCGTTTGCGCATTGAGCTTTTCTAACACATGGTTGCACCAATAATATCCCATAAAACCAAGTTTGTGGTCAGATAGATCAAGGCAAACAGTGCAAACCCAGATCTGACTCCCCCAGCAGAAGCAGTCCTATCAGGAACCTCACTGCCTGTGCATAAAAGATCCAGAATTCGCAAACACTGATCACTTCTTTCAGTGAAGCCATGTACATGAATGCAACTTCATGACCCCAAGTTTAAGGTTTAGAGAGATCTTGATACATGGTTGACGATTCAGTAGTAAATAGTAAAACGGCGCCCCATATAAATAAGGTAGTATTTTATATGACGTCACGCAAACTGAAAGTAAACGTCATAATTGATTCATTGTTTTGGTTGTTGAAAATATCTGAGTGGCCTTGAAAGATTCGTTTTGGTAGACTTTTTGAGGCTATTTATTGACAATAATGGATTAATAAATTCTATCTATCTATCTATCTTCTGATACTGCGTCGGTCACATTTGACCATTACCGCAGGTGTATATTACATACACTCCAGGATTTGCAGGATGAAAGCCTACACAGTAATCATGTAATTACGGTAGGGATCTGTAACCTGCACAGGGGATGGTTCTCCCTGCACAGGGGGCCTCCAGTTAACGTCCCGATCCGAAGGACGGTGCACTTTATGACATTCATCCCTGCAAATGATGCCAATGGAGCGTGTTCGGACACCGAAATTTTATCGCCGCTGCCGGGGATCGAACCCGGGACCTCTAGCATCAGAGGCAAGTGCACTAACCACTTAGCTATCACTCTCCATTAGTAAATTAATCATCTTGTGTATAAATGAGTTCAGAAATGCTGTGGAAACGGGATGAACTCCAAGCGGGAAAACAAGTCAGTAGCTGGGTAAATAATTTTGGGTTAGTTTATGTATCCCTTCATTGTCCTGTGTTTACAGCCATGTTGGATGGTTTTTGTTCCTGTTCAACAACCGGAAGTAGTTCAGTTTTTTTTGGAATAAAAAAATGGTAAGAATTTTTTTTTCATGAAATTTAATTCACTTGCAGATTATTCAATTCCCGATTATGTGATTATGGTGAAAAATTTCCAGTTTATCGCTAAATATAATAATTTCCGTCTTTTCTGAACCCACTGAAACGACCCATTTTTTCACAAGTTTACCGCGTTCTTATACACACTTTTTGCGTAGAATCGTGAATGTTTTGTATTTCATTGTAAAGAAATGCGCACAAAGTTTTAAATTCATCTACTTTTCAAACAAGGATTTTATCAGACAGGCATGGTCAACAGAGTAAAATTTAGATTCGACAGGCATTTTCACCTTTGAATTATAGTCCCATCGAATTTTTGCTCGAGAAAAATGTTTTTAAATCTACCTACGCCGGCCTCTGAGATTCGCTACTGTACGTTAAAAAACGACATCGTTTTTAAACAACTAACACCTAATCTTCATGTCGGAAATAAGCCAAAATAATAAAACAAAAATAGTGGTATAGTTAAGTATCTCTAAAACAGATGAACAATTCTGAAGAATATACTGAGCCTGTCAATCTCACCTGCGCCATTGTCCCATAGCTGTATAGTTCTTGCAGAACCACCGTGTTTGCCAATCAAAGAAGTCACATTCAGACCTACCACTGGGTGATTTCCTCTAGTGACATCACAAAACAGTTCTATGGTATGGTCTTGCACATTAGTTTGTATCTTATGCCGCAAAACGATGGGATTTTCAGTCACCAACAGCGAGTGTTTTGCCTTTATTATTGTAGAAATTTTACAACTTCCCAATGTTCGACAGACTGTGTACTTCCATTTGCCAACCTGGAACAATTTTATTTATTCTGATTCTTTACGGGGTGATATTTGCCCAAGCCGTTAGGCTCCGAGCGTTTTTTGCCCCAGCCGTTAGGATGTGAACGATATTTGCCCGAGCCATTATATATCGCTTTCAGGCGGGGAATGCGATCGGAATTTGTTATACTTTTTGTATGTTGTTCCAATATTTTCTAAAGGTTCCTTTTGTAGCGGACGTAAAGGAAAAATATGCACGTATTATGTTGACCACATTACTCGGCGTGAAAACGTTTACGTCCTATTAGAATAAGAGTTTAACTAGAGCCAGTGTTTATGAAACACAATGCCCCCAACTGCTTGACCCTAACACTGCTTGTCCCTAACAGTAATTGAGATATCTTGTTTTTATGTGGCTGTAATGCTGAAATTACACAAGAAAAGCTGTAGTTAATCATCTACTCATCATCCCTGACCAGTCTGTGAAGTTTCGGGGAAAAACCTAAAATAGTTTTTTAGATATCTTGCTTACAAACTTAAAACGCGAAAAATTTCAAAGGGCCATAACTCAAGAAAAAAATTTCGGATTTTTTTCAAAAGTTAATCAGTTCATCTACTCATCATCCCCAACCAGCCTGTAAAGTTTCAGGGCAATAGCTCAAACAATTTTTGAGATATCTTGCTTACAAGCTGAAAACACGAAAAAAATCAAAGGGCCATAACTCAAGAAAAAAAAATTGGATTTTTTTCAAAAGTTAATCAGTTCATCTACTCATCATACCCAACCAGTCTGTGAAGTTTTGGGGAAAAACCTCATATAGTTTTTGAGATATCTTGCTTACAAACTTAAAACGCGAAAAATTTCAAAGGGCCATAACTCAAGAAAAAAATATAGGATTTTTTTCAACAGTTAATCAGTTCATCTACACATCATCCCAAACCAGCTTGTAAAGTTGCAGGGCAATCGCTCAAACAATTATTGAGATATCTTGCTTACAAGCTGAAAACACGAAAAAAATCTAAGGGCCATAACTCAAGAAAAAAAATCGGATTTTTTTCAAAAGTTGATCAGTTCATCTACTCATCATCCCCGACAAGTCTGTGAAGTTTCGGGGAAAAACCTCAAATAGTTTTTTTGATATCTTGCTTACAAACTTAAAACGCGAAAAGTTTCAAAGGGCCATAACGCAAGAAAAAAATTTCGGATTTTTTTCAAAAGTTAATCAGTTCATCTACTCATCATCCCCAACCAGCATGTAAAGTTTCAGGGCAATAGCTCAAACAGTTTTTGAGATATCTTGCTTACAAGATTTCATAGTATTTTTTGCAAAGGGGCATAACTCAAAAAAGGGGCATAATCCTGACGAGAAAAAAAACACGGGTCAATTATTTTTTCATGAGGAATCCATATATGAAATTTCAAAAACCTAGCACCCATGGTTCTAAAGTTATGCTATGCAGTAAAAAGTGGGACGGACGTAAGGACGGAAGGACGGACGGACGAACAGGGCAAAACCAATATGCCAAAACGCCAAAAATTTCAAAGGGCCATAACTCAAGAAAAAAATTTCGGATTTTTTTCAAAAGTTAATCAGTTCATCTACTCATCATCCCCAACCAGCCTGTAAAGTTTCAGGGCAATAGCTCAAACAATTTTTGAGATATCTTGCTTACAAGCTGAAAACACGAAAAAAATCAAAGGGCCATAACTCAAGAAAAAAAAATTGGATTTTTTTCAAAAGTTAATCAGTTCATCTACTCATCATACCCAACCAGTCTGTGAAGTTTTGGGGAAAAACCTCATATAGTTTTTGAGATATCTTGCTTACAAACTTAAAACGCGAAAAATTTCAAAGGGCCATAACTCAAGAAAAAAATATAGGATTTTTTTTCAACAGTTAATCAGTTCATCTACACATCATCCCAAACCAGCTTGTAAAGTTGCAGGGCAATCGCTCAAACAATTATTGAGATATCTTGCTTACAAGCTGAAAACACGAAAAAAATCTAAGGGCCATAACTCAAGAAAAAAAAATCGGATTTTTTTCAAAAGTTGATCAGTTCATCTACTCATCATCCCCGACAAGTCTGTGAAGTTTCGGGGAAAAACCTCAAATAGTTTTTTTAGATATCTTGCTTACAAACTTAAAACGCGAAAAATTTCAAAGGGCCATAACTCAAGAAAAAAATTTCGGATTTTTTTCAAAAGTTAATCAGTTCATCTACTCATCATCCCCAACCAGCATGTAAAGTTTCAGGGCAATAGCTCAAACAGTTTTTGAGATATCTTGCTTACAAGATTTCATAGTATTTTTTGCAAAGGGGCATAACTCAAAAAAGGGGCATAATCCTGACGAGAAAAAAAACACGGGTCAATTATTTTTTCATGAGGAATCCATATATGAAATTTCAAAAACCTAGCACCCATGGTTCTAAAGTTATGCTATGCAGTAAAAAGTGGGACGGACGTAAGGACAGAAGGACGGACGGACGAACAGGGCAAAACCAATATGCCCCCACAACTTCTTCGAAGTTGGGGGCATAATAACGGAAATTCTAACACAGCGCGCCTATATAGGCAATGGAAAATAACTGTGTTTTATTCTACAACAAATCACAGCTCGGAAGAGCGTGACGAGTGACGTCATTATAATTCCCAATTTATGACGTCACTAGTCGATTTCCTTGACGTTAGACGGTGTAACGTCATTTTCTCGCATCGAAAACGTAAGAAAAGGATATAAATGCATGTGTTTCAGTCGATAATTTTAGCGGGATTTCTTCTAATAATGGCGAAAGGTTGTGAGATTTTGAAGGAAACAACAACATTATTGCCGATTTCAGCGTGTTAGAATCGAAATAGATCAGCTCTAGTCTGTGATTTGTTGAGTAATAAATCACAGTTTGTCGGTCAGTTGTCAGTAGACAAATCACGCGCGCTACGCGCTTGTGATTTGATCTACTTTACAACTGACCTCCAAACTCGACAAACTGTGATTTATTACTCAACAAATCACAGTTAGAGCTGATCTATTTCTTAAACAAAGAGTACAAAGAATAAAGTACTGAAAGCATTAAAACAATTAACCCTTATCTTGCTGAATATTCATTTAAGCTAGACCCATTTCTATCCATCAACCAATCAAATTACCTGATGTAATTTATTGCTACAAATTCATTAACTGAATGCCAAACAGTGTGGATCCTGATCAGGGTTTAGAAGCCATATGTTCTGGATCTACACAGTTTGCAAAGATAGGGGTTGTCGTGAACAGCAAGATAAGAGTTAAGTTGCCTTGATTATTTATTTATATGCTGAAAAGCATTATGGTGCATGATTTTATTTTGCTTTTATCTCGCATCAACTGTACAGTAAATCCCAAATTGAGGACATCGCACTTCAGCACAGGAGTGCGCGAAATGGCAGTTTCTTTTTTATTTTTTTTTCCTTTCCGCACTCGTGGTATGTGGTTGATAATAACCCTTGCGTTGTCCAATCAAAATTCTAAGAATTCCAACAAACGATATAAAACATTTTTCTATATTCTCAATTCAGTTATGCATGATTTTTGTGCTTAAAATATCAAGATACCAATAACATTTGGCTCTTTAACATTTCTGAGCAAGAATGGCATTCTCTCCTCATCATGCGTATGCATTTTTCTATTTTTGACCATTACACATTTTATGCCGCCACGTTAACAAGGTTATGTAATGAAAACCCTTGTAAACCCTTTAAATAAAGTAAAATAGGGTTTACAATGGTATTGTTCAGAAATATAGATTGTTTGTATTCGTTGAGGCGGATCTAACAAACAGCCACAGTCTATGTTTGAATCAGAAATGAGAAAACTATAAATCAGAGCTGGTGTTTATGAAACACTATGCCCCCAATACTTCTTGCCACAACCAGTTTTACATGGTTGAAATGCTAAAAAATTTACATGGTTGATATGCTAGAAATTTCAGCCATAACCCAAGAAAAATATCAAAATTTCGTACAAACTTAATCAGGCAATCTACTAATCATCCCCTATTCAAGGAAACTGTTTGCTCAGTCATTGAAATGCACTTGCAAGGTTAAAATGCCCAAAATATTTGAAGGACTATTTAAAAAAAAAAAAAGGAATTTGTTCAAAAGTTATCACCATCTCCAATCTATCCATAAAGTTTCAAGCTTTAAATTCCTTTTGAGATATATTGCTGGCAAAATGAAAAACCCAAATTTACAAAGGGCGATAACTCATGAACTTCAGAATTCATTCGGAAATTGACCAGGTCGTCATGTAACAAGATTTTATCTATTTTGTTTCAAAGAACAATAATTCAAGAAAGGGGCACAATCCTGATGAGAAAAAAAACATGTCAGCTATTTTTTTCATGAGAAATACATTTATGAAATTTCGAAACCCTAGCATATATGGTGTCTTCAGTTATGCAATGCATCACTAATCATGCAATGTACAAATGCCCAAATTTACAAAGGGCTGTAACATATGAAGTATTTTCCTAATTTATTCAAAAGTTAATCAAGTCGTCTACTTATTACTACCAGTCTATTCGTAAACTTTCAAGGCTCCAGCTTCAATATTTTTAGAGATACTTTGCTGACAATCTCATTAAATTTTTTCATAGGGCCATAACTCAGGAAAGAAGCATAATCCTGATGATGATCAAATTACGTGTCTGCTATTTTTCATGATTGGAATCCATAGATGAAATTGCTAAACCCTAGTGTACATGGTTCTAAAGTTAAGCTATACATCACAAAGTATGCAATGCCCAAATACCCAAATTTTTCGCAGGGTAATAACTCATGAAGTATTGTCGGATCAGGTGATCACCACCAATCCATTCATCAACTTTCAAGACTCTAGCTTCAATAGTTTTGAGATATTTTGCTGAAAAGATGACATCCAAATGTTTTCACAGGGCCATATGTCAGAAGAGGAGCATAATCCTGATGAGAAAAAATACGCTATTTTTTAATGAGCAATCAATTTGTTTGTTTGTTTGATTTGAGGTTTAACGACCCCGTCAACACTGTAAAGGTCATTTTGGAGACGTTGCTTCCTATTTTGTGGGACTTTTACCTGACACTGAGATGAAATGACATCTCAAGTCCTGTCGCCCAATGAAACCAATGGTGTCTCTGATGGCAGCCGTGGGTTAATTGTAACGATTCCTGATCATTGTCTCTACTTCTACTTTTTTATAAGCCTGGGCAGGCTTAGATCCTCTAAGCGATTTACCAGTATTCGTGTGCGGGTCGGATTCAGCTCTGCTTGGAAGCATCATGTAGCCCATATATTTCTTCAAGCCCCGATGGGCGGGAGCCGTTGAGAAATCCATAATTATATAAAATTTCAAAACCCTAGCATTGAAGTATTTTCGGAACATATTTAATAGTTAATCAGATCATCTACGAATCACTAGCAATCTATCCAAAAACATTCAAGGCTCGAGCTTTAATAGTTTTTGAGATAATTTGCTGACCAGATTTCAACCGTTTTTTTTTTTTCAAAGAGCTATTGCTCAGGAAAGGGGCATAATCCTGATGAGAAAAAACACGTTTCAGCTATTTGTTCTTGAGGAACCCATATTTGACATTCCAAAACCCTAACATGCAAAAATTGAAAAGTTTTGCTATGCATCGAGAACCATCCCAGGTAAAAATTTACAAATGGCCATAACTCACAAAGTATTATTCAGAATTAATCCAAGAGTTAATCAGGTTATCTACTGATCAATATCAATGTTTTACCATGTTCCAAGGCTCTAGCTTCAACAGCATTTTAGAAATTTTGCCGACAAGATTTCATCCATATTTTAAAAGGACAATTCCTCGGGAAAAGGGCATATCCTGATAGGAAAATAAATACATGCCAACTTTTTTTCATTAGATATCCCTATATGAAATTTCAAAACCCTAGCATAGATGGTTCGAAAGTTATGCTATGCATCACAAAGCATGCAATGCGCAAATGCCCGAAGTTACGAAGCATTTTTCAGAATTTCTCCAAACGTTAAACAGGTCATCTACTCATCAATACAAATGTATTTACCCGGTTTCAAGGCTCTACCTTGAATAGTTTTTAGATATTTTGCTGACAACATTTCATTCATATGTTTTTCGAAGGACCATAACCAAGGAAAGGGGCATAATCCTGAAGGGTAAAACATGGGGCCGCTATTTTTTCATGCAAAACCATATATAAATTTCAAAACTCCGGCATACACGATTCAGAAGTTATGATATGCGTCAAAAAGTGTAATGGACGGACGGACGGACGGACGTCCCAGAAGCAATATGTTCATTCAACGGCTTCGAAGTTGGGGGGCATAAAAATGTAAAATCATTGGAGAAATGCTAGTTCTACAAATATGGGTGCTGCCATTATAGCACGTTGGTTTCTTATCTTAATGCCGTGTATGGTATATTGCAGGGCCTGATCGGCCTTGTGCAGGTGCCTTTCAACGAATTAATAATCAACGAACTCGCATAATTGTAGTTGTTAAAAGTGGTGCAATTGTATTTTCATTAACCATGTTTCAAACCAAAAGCGATGGCAATGATCAGGAATCGATACAATTACCTCACACATCCCGCCCAAGACACCAAAGGGAAAGGAAAATAAACACAAATCAACTTCATCATAATGAAAACGTCACAAGCGGAAAGCCAAAACGACAGTTACTTTTACACAAAATAACCATGCAGCTATCCACAATAAAAAGCCATTAGCTATTCATACATGCAAAGATAAACTATAACAATAATAAAACACAACAGAAGAACCACCTTGGAATGGTCAGTAAAATCGTGTTGTTGTTTTTTACTGTGGGGGCCGTGGGGGCTTAAATCAAGTTTACATTGCCACAATCCTCGCCATTGGTTCTGTCGTGGTTTAGACAAACCGCATGAAGGATTTCTAACTTATCAGTGCAACATCTCCGAGAACGTAAACATCAAACGAATACAGAGATGAAATAACGATGAGGACGGGACAGCATGAAATAACCGAAATGAAAAACCAACAGACTTAGAAGTAGAGGCAATGAAAAACCTACAATTTCCATTGGCCACGCTGAAACGAATGTCATAAAACCTGTTCTTTATTCTCAACAGAGTTGATAATAAAAAAATAAATAAATAGATAAATAAATAAATCCGTGTGTAAATAAAAATCAAAAATGAGTTCCTTTAAGAGCAATGAAAACATTCATAAGAAAGAAGACGGGTCATACTACGTAGTTTCGGCTAATAAAGCATCATCAGTGACCCTGTAATGATCCGGCAAAGAAAGCCAGAGGAAACATACTGCAATTTTGCGATTTTCGAATAGGCAGTCGATTCAAAGACTGATATAAATCAAAATTGGGTCCAAATAATTAAAAACCTGTCTAGAGTATGAGTCTAAACCAATAATTTATTTCTGATTTCTCAGAATATTAACGCTGATCTCAAAGGACCAAAAGTAAAATATAAACTGCACTACGGTGGATGTACGGGGAGACGTTTTACGGCCGCCACACGGCACAACACCAGCTGCAGTGAAGGCAAATAAAAATCAAAAATTAGTTCCTTTAAGAGCAATGAAAACATTCAAAAGAAAGAAGATGGGTCATACTACGTAGTTTCGGCTAATAAAGCCTCATCAGTGACCCTGTAATGATCCGGCAAAGAAAGCCAGAGGAAACATACTGCAATAGCAAAATAAAATGCATATAATTTCCAACTTTTGTTTTGAGAAAATATAGAGTTCAATCCTTACAGCATATTTGTAGTTAAACAACAACAGCAAGAGCAACAACAATAATAAGAAGAAGAACAATCATAGCGATGTTACTCGAACCTTGAAGATTACCCAGACTTACACGTGGAAAAAGACACAGTTATTTTGGTAGACCATGAGTAATGTTTATTTCAGATTTTGCTTTTCTTCCAAGTTTATATGACAATTTTGTAATACAAACTTTGATCCCAAATACGTTCTCTGAAAGTAAAACACAATAAAACGCACTAGTAATGAATCAAACCAAGCAAGCAATACAGTATTAAATATTTTCTGAATAACTCACTTGTGCTGAAGGGAAACGATATATTACGGTCCCAAATGTTTTGTCAACAAAACATTTTTCTGAATCCATATCTATGATCTCACTAGAAGGAGATTCAAGCCAGATGTTTGGAAATACATCATCATCCGCAGCCTTTCCGTCTTCTCTATTTATATGGAAACTGACAATCATATCTGCAGTCAGTGATGGATCTACGTAAAATCTTCCTTCATTTCGCGTCCTTCCTCTATGTAAATACACTTCTTCTCGAGCAATCTGTCATTATATAAATAAATAAATAAATAAATAAATAAATAAATAAATAAATAAATTCGTGTAACGCTTTCGTATCACAAAAATGTTTGTTTTTCTGTTTACAATATGTGACATCTTCGCCAATATGCTCCATCATCGAATGTTGGTGCTCATTAGAACCGCCATGTACAATGAGGATGTTCTAGAGAATGCCCAAGCAGAAATAAGAAAATTAATTCATACCCCTGTATATTGCATTTTCTTTACAAAAAATAGGTTTATAGGGTCTTTATAACACGGACTTGTTAACGTGATGATAAGTTAGAATACCAAAATTATTCGCCGATACTTCAAAACAGCAAGATCCAGCAGCATTTTCCTTTCAACATTTCAACTATGCAATCATAACAGCCTATTCGAAAGAGTGGTGTCCGCAGCTCGATTATCACACTTTTGAATTAGCTGTCGGTCATAATCATTCCACGATACGAAGAGAACTCTCTCTGCCACATAAAAGATATTACATAATTTGGAAATATGTACACTGATTGATATATAACTGGCACTGCGGATATACTTGTAAAGTAGTTTCATATATAGAAAAGATGCCAGACGTTGCATTGCAAATAACTAAGGAGTTTAGATACCAGGTAAGACAGGCTTAATTTTTGGAGTATTGTCTTCAGTAAAATTGCAGAAAATGTTGTAGTTTTGACACGGCAACAAATAAAGTAGGCATCTGGCGATAACTTATGTACAATTATCCTCCAAACAAATATAAAATGGCTGCACAGGAAAGGCCAAAATCAAAGACTGAATATGTTCTATAAAAGGGTTATCCTTTGGAAGCAATGAACACACCACGGAACTGGAACATATGAAGTGTACATGTTTTCTGGGTAAGACTAGCTAGTTTTGGCCAATTAGGCCTAATCAGTGACCCTCAAATATTTTCAAAATTCCACAATGGAATCAATGATCCCAAAAGACAAGAAAATATAACCTACACTATGATGTAGGGCAGGGAGATTTTTTACGGCCTCCACACATTCCCAGACACCAGCTGTAGTGACGTTAAATATGTTCTATAAAAGGTTTATCCTTTGGAAGCAAGGAAAACACCGTAGAACTGAAAAATATGAAGTGTACATGTTTTCTGGGCCAGACTAGCTAGTTTCGGCCAATTAGGCCTACCAGTCGCACCAAGAGGAAGAGTAATAAACAATGAGTTGCCGTATCTCTGTTTTTGAGACTAATCAAACGAATTAAAGCCGTACCATTACATATTGCTGTTGCTCCGCTGTCATTTCATTAAGCGCTGAGCTTAGATGATCATACAATGTGGTCCCCTTGTGGTGACTTCCATGGACCACTAGAAAAAAAACATAAAGAAGCTACTACAGAAAAATCTGATCATGCAAGGCTGAGATATTGCAATGTCACGGGTTATAAAGATTGCGTTTACGTTGTCAAAATATGTATGATTGCGTAATTGTAAAGAGAAATCATTTGCCCATTATGTCGCGCCTGCTTTAGGCATAGCTCGATGTACGAGTCCGGTTTCCCACTCGTTTGTGCGTCCGTTCGAGTGTCCGTTCGTTCGTTGTTAATCCGTCAACATTTGCCTCATCCAACAGTTACTTTTTATTGTCCATTCTCTGACTTAAATTTTTATTTTCTACGAATGAGTTCAGCGTTTTAAAGCCCCGCCATAAACAGTGGCGGGGATTAATATTATACCCTCCGAAATTTGAAGTGTCAAAATTTCAGTGGCTCAAAATTTCGTGTCCGCTCTATAATAAAATTCAAAAATGAGTTCCTTTAAGAGCAATGAAAACATTCATAAGAAAGAAGATGGGTCATACTACGTAGTTTCGGCTAATAAAGCCTCATCAGTGACCCTGTAATGATCCGACAACCAAAGCCAGAGGAAACATACTGCAAATTTGCGAATTTCGAACAGGCAGTCGATTCAAAGACTGATTTAAATCAAAATGGAGTCCAAATAATTGAAAACCTGTCTAGAATATGAGTCTTAAGCAATAATTTATTTCTGATTTCTCAGAATATTCACGCTGATCTCAAAGGACCAAAAGTAAAATATAAACTGCACTATGGTTGATGTACGGGGAGACGTTTTACGGCCGCCACACGGCACAACACCAGCTGCAGTGAAGGCAAATAAAATTCAAAAATGAGTTCCTTTAAGAGCAATGAAAACATTCATAAGAAAGAAGATGGGTCATACTACGTAGTTTCGGCTAATAAAGCCTCATCAGTGACCCTGTAATGATCCGGCAACCAAAGCCAGAGGAAACATACTGCAAATTTGCGAATTTCGAACAGGCAGTCGATTCAAAGACTGATTTAAATCAAAATGGAGTCCAAATAATTGAAAACCTGTCTAGAATATGAGTCTTAAGCAATAATTTATTTAAAGCTGATACTGCTGGTGATAATTCTACTAGGAACAAAAATTTAAAGCACCATAAGACAACGTGAAGAACAAATGAACGGAAACTCTGGGTTCCTGCTTTTGGAGTTACTGCCCTTAGGCATATAACATTTCTACCATGTACACGTAACTGTTCCATGACTGTCACAACATTAGGGATAATTTCACAAAACGCCGTACAATGTAAAACATCATGAGACAACGTGCAGAAACATATGAACCATAATGAAAGTAACTATCCTTTTGGCTTTCCGCTATTGATGTTTTCATCAGGGTCTAATTGTTTTATGTTTCTTTCCCTTTGGTGTCTCTGATGGCAGCTGTGGGTTAATTGTATCGATTCCTGACCATTGCCCTCACTTCTATTTTTCTTAGTTTTTCAGTTATTGCCCTTTGAACATTGTATATAGCCATTGCTACAGTGTATTTTTGTCCACTCTGTAAGTTAAAACCCGTTCGAGATATTTTCATGAAATAGCTCACACGTGTAAAACACCATCAGACAACGTGCAGAACACACTTGAGAAAGCGACCATTGGGTCACGTATACCCCACGGCCAGCGCCACCCTCTGATATATATTTCGAGATTGTATGTAATATGAATGTAGAAGTCAAAAAGCTATAAGAATCTATTAATGTGCTTGAAAAAGCTAAAGCTAAACCAAACATAAAACTTCTAACTGGACCAAGGGGTGAGGGCATCAAAGTTACTGAAGGGGTGGGGGCATCAATGTTCCTGAAGCAGCAGGGTGGGACATGCATCAATGACATCTTTGGACTGGTGTGCAACATCGATGCAAGCATGAATTGAATTTGTCTTAGAGTTTAGAACATAAAGGCATCTATGAACTTTGACATAAAACTTTAACCAAATGTAAAATTTCTAAGTCCGTGACCTTGAGGTCAAGGTCACCATCGGTGGGGGAAGGGACATACATCATAAAATCTTTAGACTGGTATGCAACATTGATGCAAGTTTCAACTGAATTTGTCTTAGAGTTTGGAACATACAGACATCTATAAACTATGACATAAAATTTTAACCAAATGAAAAATTACTAAGTCTGTGACGTCACTGTAGGGGTGGGACATGTATCTATAAAATCTTTAGACCAGTATGTAACTTCAGTGTAAGTATCAACTAAATCTATCAAAGAGTTCAGAAGATACAATCTCTTAGAAACTTTGACGCAAAACTTTGACCAAAATGTTAACGGACGGACGGAAAGACTGACACATGGACGGACGGACGGACGGACGTTCTAACGAAATGGGTCTTATGTGACTTTTTGATGGTCTAACTGGGTATTATGTGACTTTTTTTTATGTGACCAGTCACTTAAACAGATTTTTTTTCTAACGAAATGGGTCTTATGTGACTGGAACTTTGACGGAATAAACCTCTATGTGACTGGAGTCACCTAAACCTAGAAAAGTGGAGTAACATAAGCAGCATTTCGTTAGCCCGGACAGACGAACGGACGGACGAACGGCAGGAAGAAAACTATATACCCCCATAGCATACTTCGTATGCCGGGGGTATAATGAACCGTAACTTTGGCTAATCTGACGGAAGTAAGGGCGAGGACTGTGGCCACGTAAAATCGATTTAAGCCCCCCAGTGGAATTCGTTTCCCCTGACTGTTCCAAGGCGGTTCTTCTGTCGCGGTTTATTTTTGTTATGGTTTGTCTTTGTGTGTTTGTGTCCCTTATGTTATTTTATTTTGGATAGCCTATTGGCCATTTTGTTTGAAAGTAACTGTCCTTTTGGCGTTCCGCTGTTGGTGTTTCCATTAGGGTCTGTTGTTTCATGTTTGTGTGTCTTTTCCTTTGGTGTCTCTGTTGGGAGCTGTGCGTTGATTGTATCGATTCCTGATCATTGCCTCCACATCTGTTTTGGAGTAACGGCCCTTTGAACATAGTAAATATTGAAAATAGCCATTTCGCCAATTGCGCTCGTGTCCGCTCTGTATTAGAAACCGTAGATTTTTTATGAAAAAAAAATCACACAAATATAAAGCATCATGTGACGAGGTGCAGAACACAAGAACCGTAACGTTGCCCAACCTACTTTTGGACATTGAAAAACGTGGTTTCTGTAATATATTTGTTTCTTCTCTGTAACTTGAAAACTGAGATATTTTCTTGAATATTTTTACAAATGTACATATGCAGAACACAAGAACCATAACTCTGAAACTCCTGCTTTTGGAGTCACCACCCTTTGAACATTGTAAACAGTGATTCTAGTCATAAACTCGTGTCCTTCCTATATCTTCAAAACGGTTCCAGAGATTTTCTTGAAGCCTTGCAAAAATGTAAAATAACATAAGATGACATATAGGACACAATAATCATAAGTATGGCTAAACTAATTTTGAGTTGTGGCCCTTTCAACATTGAAAATAATGTTTCTGTGATATACTTGTACGAGGACTGTTCAAATATGAATGCAAGTAGAACGTTTTCTCATGCACTAATGCGAAAATCACCTCGAAATAAATATCACAGCGTAGAAAATATTTTACCTATACATTGATACCAAAATTGTTAAAATCCGTCCAACGTTCGATAAACACTGTCTACCCTTGTATACTAAGACAAAACATGGTTGGAAGAAGGTCAGAGTACGCCGTTGAAATACGGTCCTATATTAAGAATCGTTGTATTCTTGGTGTACGGAGCAAAGACTTTTTTGATGAAATATGTTCGGTTTATGGGCATAATGAAATGTCTTTTCCTACAGTTTTTCGTTGGTGTAAGAAATTCAGCTGTGGGCTAGGCTCAACAGAAGATGCACCACATGATCGTCGGCCGAGAAGAGCAACATCTGCCAAGATGGTTGCTAGAGTGAAAGAAATAGTTGCTACCGATGCACGATACAACACTAGGCAAATAGCTAGTATGGTTGGCATCTCATTAGGAGCAGTTCATACAATTCTGATCTGTGCTAGATGGATTCCCCATCTGTTGACAGAATGAGCAGAAAAAGACACGCATTCAGTGCGCCAAGAAGTTGCTTAAAAAGTTTCCAAATTACAATGCACGGTCTTTCGCTAATGTCGTCACAGGTGACGAGACATGGGTTCACTTTTTTTAGCCAAACCGAAAGATTCAGAACAAAATATGGGCAACAAAGTATTGCAAAAGACCATGCATTGCAAAGCGGACCATGAGCGTAAAGAAGGTAATGTATGCCATATTCTTTTCAAATCAGAGCCCTGCTATTCAGGTTGCTCTGCCTAAAGGTAAATCTGTAAATGCGAAGTTTTACAAGAATAAAGTTCTTCAAAAACTGAAGAAATATTTCAAAGAACGAAGACCCGCAACTGGTTTGGCCAATGTCAGATTGCTACATGACAATGCGTCATCGCACAAGGCGTTCATTGTGCAAGACTATCTGAAGCAGGAAAAGGTTGTTGAACTCCCTCACCCCCCGTATTCCCCTGACCTTGCCCCGTGTGACTTTTTTTTTGTTCCCGCGGCTGAAAAAATACCTTTCTGGTCGAAAATTTGTACAGCGCAAACACCTCGGTTCTGCAATATTCCAGTGCCTTCAAAGTATACATCGAAAAGACTACCAAAATGCATTCAATGATTGGATCAGAAGACTGAAAGTTTGTATATCTGTTAAAGGGGAATACTTTGAGGGGACAAATTTAAATTTTTCATCGAAATCTATCAGGGAATCATTTTTATGTGCTTAGTTGCATTAATATTTGAACAGTCCTCGTATGTACTCTGCAAATAGAAAATAGGAGTGAAGGCAAAAATCAGAAATCGATACAATTAACCCACAGCTTCCATCACAGACACCAAAGGAAAAGAAACACACACATGAAATAACTAGACCCTAATGGAAACATCAATAGTGGAAAGCAAAAATGACAGTTACTTGCCCACAAAGTGACCAATTGGCTATCCAAAACAAAAAAGTATAAGCGATGCACACATTCTAAGACAAACCATAACAAAAATAAACCGCAACAGAAGAACCATCTTAGAACGGTCAGCGAAAAGAAATTCACTAGGGGGCTTAAACGGATTTTACGCGGCCAAAATCCTCGCCCTTACTTCCGTCGCGATTAAGATAAATAATTTGTTCAGTCCGCATGAATGCCTCCTAACTCATCAGTGCAACCTCTCCGAGAACACAAAAATCAATCAACCCCAGAGATGAAACAACGGTGAGGACTCGACAGCAAGAAACCACTGAAATGATGGAGCAAACGAAAACGAACATTTAGACTGTTTTGAGGTATTTTCAGTAAACTTCACACGAATGTGAAGCTGCAGAAAACAAGAACTGTAATTCTGGTGTACTTAATTTTTTAGTTATGGCCCTTTGAAAATTAAAAATAGTCATCTCAGTCATATATTCAAAACGCTAATGCACCTTCACTTTGAATTCATTTTGACAGTATGATGTAAGTGCAGTGGCGGAGCATGATGCAGTGCTTGCAGCGCTTTTATGTTTTGCTAGATTGTTTGTTCAATATAATCAGACAGCTTACCAATAGAATATCATTAAAGCATTTCCACAGTGTGATGTCATTTAAGGTTGTCTTTATTAAGGGCATTGGTATATTCGACACTTTTTTTCGTCAAATTTTTGCATTTTCGTCATTCTTAAAGCGTGGTAGCTCGGTTGATAGTGCACTTGCCATTGATGCTAGAGGCCCCCGGTTCGATTCCCGGCAGCGGTAATATAATTGCGCTGTCCGAACACGCTCCATTGCCATCATTTGCAGGGATGAATGCCACAAGGGCACCGTCCTTGGAATCGGGACGTTAACTGGAGGCCCCCTGTGCAGGGAGAACCATCCCCTATGCAGGTTAAACATCCCTACCGTAATTACATGTTTACTGTATAGGCTTTCATCCTGCAAACCTGGAGTGTATGTAATGTACACTTGCGAGTATTGGTCAAATGTGACCCATCGCAGTATCAGTAGAAAGAAAGAGAAAGGGCTTTATCCTGAATGAATTTGCTCATCAAGATGATTAAGGGCGGACAATATATTTTTAGATAGGTGCCTACCTTAAAGATGTGTACCCATTCCGTTTAAGCTTGTGCTTACCTGAAACCTCGTGAGGTAAATCAAAATCCATGTTGTCCCCAACTCCAATGACCTGTATGTCAGTTCCGCGACCCTTAATCTCATCTATCAATATCGGGGCTGATTTTGTTAATTCTTTCTGCTTCTTGGTTATCAATATAATGCTGTTTTCTTCTGGATGCTTACCGTTTTCTTCTAAAACCTGAAATACCATGTTCACAAATACATAAATCTTTAAAAACAAATGCAACAAGAACCGTACTCAAACCGGCGAGCCCTTGCTTAGAAGGCAAGTGCTCTATCGACTGAGCTATCCGGGCGCTGATAACATTTTTTCAACTTCGAAGTTTTATAAACTTAGAAAATAAACAGCGCTATTGGTGGATTATAAACATACTTAAAGATCCCCTCATGTGTAATACATCATTATTTCTTATTCCTGCACAAAGGCGTATCCTTTAGGCAGTCATTAGACGAACTGTCCCACTGAATATGCTCTAAAGAAGGGTTATCCTTTGGAAGCAAGGAATACACCACAGAACTGAAAAATATAAAGTGTACATGTTTTCTGGGCCAGACTAGCTAGTTTCGGCCAATTAGGCCTCATCAGTGACCCTCAAGTATTCACAAATTTCCACAATGGAATCAATGATCCCAAAGGACATGAAAATATAAACTACACTATGATGTAGGGCAGGGATATGTTGAAGCCTTCAACATATGCATACTTATATGCGAGGCACAGATTTAAAACCAAACACAACGATTGTTGTTGGGTACACTGTCTTTGCTCATCGCGCGAGTAACTGTACAGTAGAAGTAAAACAAAGATCAGGAATTGATACAATTAACTTACTCCACCCATAAAAGACACCAAAGGGAAAGAAATACAAACATTAAGCGACCAGACAATAATGGAAACCTAAACAAAGGAAGGCCATAAGGACAGTTACTTTCCCACAAAATGGCCATATGGCCATCCAAAATTAAAAGACACAAGTGTTACACACAGTAAGTAACAAACAACAACATAAATAAATCGCCACCGAAGAGCCGCCTTGGAACGGTCAGTGGAAGATTTCCACTGGGGGGCTTAAATCGATTTTACGTGGCCACAATCCTCGCCCTTACTTCCGTCGCGAGTTAGACAAATAATTTGTTCAGTCCGCATGAACGCCTCCTAACTCATCAGTGTAACATCTCCGTGAACACCAAAATCAAAGAACCACATAGGTGAGACAACGGTGAGGACTCGACAGCAAGAAACCGCTGAAATGCTGGAGCAAAAGAAAATCAACAGTGAGACTCCGATGTAAAAAGGGAAAGAAATACAAACATTAAGCGACCAGACCATAATGGAAACCTAAACAAAGGAAGGCCATAAGGACAGTTACTTTCCCACAAAATGGCCATATGGCCATCCAAAATTAAAAGACAAAAGTGATACACACAGTAAGTAACAAACAACAACATAAATAAATCGCCACAGAAGAACCGCCTTGGAACGGTCAGTGGAAGATTTTCACTGAGGGGCTTAAATCGATTTTACGTGGCCACAATCCTCGCCCTTACTTCCGTCGCGAGTAAGACAAATAATTTGTTCAGTCCGCATGAAGGCCTCCTAACTCATCAGTGCAACATCTCCGTGAACACCAAAATCAAAGAACCACAGAGGTGAGACAACGGTGAGGACTCGACAGCAAGGAACCGCTGAAATGCTGGAGCAAAAGAAAACCAACAGTTAGGCCTGCATTTTGTATTGTGCCATTTTATTCGAGTTGCCAGAGGCGTGCCCTTTTTCTTCACATCTGGCTTGTCCATATCACGTAATGAACAGATTGGAATAATTTGTAGTCCCTTATGAATTTGGTCACTGATTCATGCGATAACAAGCCACTCAACAGGGTCTCAACGTTGTGTAATTGCAAGACTTTGTGTCAAACTCTGTTTCTTTATTTTCAACAGTATAACGATACAATCTCGAAGACATTCGAGCAGTGCAATTGCAAAATCTGATCAAACATATTAGGAAATACGCCGTTATTGAAGTCCATCTTGCATCACGTTGATTTGGTAAGAAATCAAAGTATTTATAATACAGGTTGGTTAACTGTCTCTGAGAATGGTCTTGAACCGCGGACCGTAAAACCGTAGATTTACCTCAACAACTAAGCCATTGTATGCGGGAAACCCCTAAAGGGGTACCTTGGCAAACAGTGCAAGCCCAGAACGCGGCATCTGAGCAGGGCCTGCACTATTTGCTAACATACTTCTCTGTCAAAAACAGAATAAAGTAGAAGTGGAGGATATGATAAAAACGTAACAAAAGCACCGCATGCGGGTAACAAAGCGCTCGGCTGCAAAAATTCTAAGTCGGTAAAGGGGCATAACTATGCAAAAAATATTTTGAGGGTAACCTCACCATTTGGTATGAGTTTCCCTTTTCATAATGAATAACTGGTCCGAGTTTCAAGTAAATCTGTTCAGTAAATACAGAGATATTACAAAATGTCCAAGTTTTTGCACGACGACTACGACGCAGACGACGATGACGACGAAGACGCAGACGACGCCAGAGCTATTACAATACCTCGTCGTTTTCTTGGTTTAAACATATTTATTACAAAATTTTCTTCGAAAACAGCCGAGCTAAAAATAGGCCTGACACCTTCATGTGCAACATATGGCAAAGGAAAAGTCCACTGGTATCCAATGGGTTAATACTGCGAATACAGTTATCCCCTAATTTCTGTGAAAGCATGTTAATAATTTGAGCCGGCGCATGACAAAACCTACAATAAGACAGGTGCGACCAGCAGAGACTCAAATCAACCTGCGCACCCATCCACTATGACAAGACCTTTTGCTTATGTCTCTTTGCACAGATAATAGCCTATAATAAGTACATGCGATCAGCGAAGACTCTGAGAGAGATCTAATTCAAGGTAATGTTGGTTGGTGCCTGATGCTCTGTCTCTGGTCAGGCCCATCGTAGTCTTACTGTTGGTTTTCTTTTGCTCCAGCATTTCAGTGGTTTTTTGCTGTCGAGTCCTCACCGTTGTCTCACCTCTGTGGTTCTTTGATTATTTGTGTTCACGGAGATGTTGCACTGATGAGTTAGGAGGCCTTCATGCGGACGGAACAAATTATTTGTCAAAATCGCGACGGAAGTAAGGGCGAGGATTGTGGCCTCGTAAAATCGATTTAAGCCCCCCCCCCCCCCCCCAGTGGAATTCTTTCCACTGACCGTTCCAAGGCGGTTCTTCTGTGGCGATTTATTTATGTTGTTGTTTGTTACTTACTGTGTGTATCACTTGTCTCTTTTTATTTTTTTGGGATGGCCATATGGCCATTTTGTGGGAAAGTAACTGTCCTTATGGCCTTCCTTTGTTTAGGTTTCCATTACGGTCTGGTCGCTTAATGATTGTGTTTCTTTACCATTGGTGTCTTTGATGGGTAGAGTAAGTTAATTGTATCGATTCCTGATCTTTGTTTTACTTCTTCTCTGATCAAAATGCGCGAATGCGCAGGCTATTCTGAGTCTTCTCTTGTCGATCAAGACCTCTTGTAGATTTTGTCATGCGCTGGCTCAGTTATTATTATTACTTTCTTATAGAACAATTTTATATAGGAAATCTCAAACGGGTCACTTGCGAACAGTGCAGGCACAGATCATATGCTACCAGGGCCATCATTGTTTGCAAATGAGTTCAAACAATTTCAAAATGAAATTTCTAAAAGAATAATATCACTCCCCTAGCTTTTAAAGTGGATTCATGTTATATATTGCAGGAGAGGAAAGATTCTATTCAGAACAAAACCAAATATATAATAAGTGTCCCAGGTAAGATTGGGGACTAGACAATGCAACTGTGATACCTTAGAGAAGGGAGTGTGTGGCGGCCATAAAAAGCAGAAGTGAAGGCAATGATCATGAATCGATACAGTTAACCCACAGCTCCCATCAGAGACACAAAAGGGAAAGAAGCACAGACATAAAACAACTAGACCCTAATGGAAACATCAATAGCGGAATGCGAAAAGGACAGTTATTTTCCCACAAAATGGCCAATTGGCTATCCAAAATAAAATAATATCAGCGATACACACATTCAAAGACAAACCATAACAAAAATAAACCGCGACAGAAGAACCGCCTTGGAACGGTCACTGAAATGAATTCCACTAGGGGAGGGGCTTAAATCGATTTTACGTGGCCACAATCCTCGCCTTTATTTCCGTCGCGATTTAGACAAATGATTTGTTCAGACCGCATGACGGAAGGCCTCCTGAAAAAGTCTTCCAGTCATTCATCATGGTGTAGATTATATTCTACACCTTTGGGATCATTGATTCCGCTGTGGAATTTTGAAAATATTTGAGGGTCACTGAGCTAGTCTGGGTCAGAAAAACTTGCCATCACATGATCAAGTCCGTGAAATGAACACCCCCTACACCCTGCTTTATATAGAGAAAAATTGGGTTTACTGGGGTGTACATTGCACGACCCGCAGAAAAAGCAACCGACTGAAGTCGGTTGATTTCTAAGTGTGCCCTAAAATCACCATGTCATTCTGTCATTCGGTCAATCGGTCATTCTGTCAGTCTGTCAGTCTGTCCGTCCGTAACCCGTTTGTGAAAATTGGTGATAGCGACTTAACCGCTTGGAATATTTAAACAATTTTTAGCATACTGATAGATATCAATCAGATCTAACCAATGAAGTTGCGAAATATTATTATTTTCCTTATTTCTGCTCCAAGACATAGGTTGCGGGTACTCGATAGAACCGTCTCATTGAGGCGGTTCTAACGAGCACCCACAGCCTATATTTGCAGTATAAATAAGAAAAATATCACAGATTTTCATCAGAAAAGAAGCCATTTTTGAGATGCACTATGTTTCACGGGTGTGTTATCGTAATGCATACTCTAAACTTTTCATTTCTGTATTGTAGTCCATGCTTCTTCTCAAAACACATTACCTTCAACAGCTGGTTGCCACTATCGTTGTAATGGAATACTTTTATTTCTTTATCACCGTCCTTATATTCATTATAAAACTGTCTTAAATGGAATTCAGTTTCTGTGTTAGAGCCATCAGTCTGTAATACAAATATATTCAAATTAACAAAACTCATTCAATATGGTTATGCAAAGTGGTAAGTAACAATTACCCGGGAACAGTATAGTCATCACAAACGAAATTTGGACTTTGGTACGAAGGCACAACCGTCAGTAAAGCATTCTAACGCACTTCAATAAACAATTGTGTGACATGTGCGTTATACTGTCGGAAACCCGACGTCATTATGAAACGCCACTTTTCATTCGGTGGTATTTTGGTGTTGGCAGCTATCTTTTTGGAGACGGCCATTTTGAAGGTCATTTTGCAGACGTTGCTTCCAATTTTGTGCGACTTTTACCCGACATTGAGATGAAATGACATCCCAAGCCCTGCCGCCCAATGAAACCAATAGGATTTATAAGCATAGACAGTCCAACACTCGTACCGCTTTACCTCGGCAGGCTTAGATCGTCTAAGCGGTTTACCAGTACTCGTGTGCGGGTTGGTTTCAGCTCTGCGCGGAAGCATCATGCAGCCCATCTTTCTTCAAGCCCCGATGGGCGGGAGCCGATTGTGGCAACGTAAAATCTATTTAAGCCCCTCAGAAAAAAGCTTTTGACTGACCGTTCTAACGCGGTTCTTCTGTTGCGTTAATAATTGTTATAGTCCGTCTTTGCATGTATGTATTTCTGCTATATCTTTCCAAATGGATAGCGTTTTTACCATTTTGTGGGAAAGTAACTGTCCTTTTGACTTTCTGCTTCTGACGTTATCATTATGATGAAATTTTGCTTCTTGTCCTTTTGTGTCTTGGATGGGAGGTGTGAGGTATAGTCCGACAAGGAATTCCTGGCAATTACGTCATAATTAGTTTACTCGAATATTCATATGATATGGCCTTTACTTGAGACCTAGGAGTAAGATTATTTACATCCCGCCAACGTTTTGTAGATTTTGTGGCCGAAAGAGTAGAGGGGTTGTTTTTCAGACCAAGAAGTGGCTGGTTCGAAACCCACGTGTCGAATGATTTTTTATTTTTATTCATTTATTTTTTTATTTTTTTTTTTGACCTCGTAATACACGACTTGTGAAATCTGCTTTACCCGTGTGGCATGTTAAAAGTTGATAATTACGACTTGTACAGTACATATTTCTTGTTCATTTTCAAGCACATAACACTTGACTGCATAAAACGTGTTTATGGGAAAGAAAGATGAAAAAAGTGAAATAGAAAAAATACATATATATACAAAATTTACTATAGATTTTAAACCAGTGAAATATAAAAATATGAAACAATGAACATTTAATTTACTTTAAAAAGATAAAACAAATATATAATAAAAAACGCGATGAGTGAGATTCGAACTCGGACCGTCAGCATGACAAGCAGCGTTAACATCCACTGGGACGTTATGATTGCTGTATAATCAGGGTGCGTGCCATGTTCATACGATAAACCCAAGCGCAAATGTATACTGGGAAATCCTTTCTATCTTTAGCGTTGTTATTGGTTTGACGTCGTAACAAGGGAAAGAAACATAGCCTGAAAAAATGGTGGGATTCGAACCCGGGCCGCTCGGGTGATAGTCCAGTGCTCTAACCGCTTAGCCAAAGAGCCGAATCATTTTTCAGGCAACTTCTAATAGCACTATTTGGTCACCCAGTGGGGTGAAAGTGGGAATCAGAAAATAAATTCTTATGCATAACATAACTCACCCGTGTGACATTTCGCGTTTTTCAATTCTCCAAAATTGCTACTTTTTTTGAACAAAATCCGTGATATTTTTCCTATAAATGCTCAAAACATAGGTTATGGGTGCTCGTTAGAACCGCCTCAATGAGGCGTGCTCAAAACATAGGTTATGGGTGCTCGTTAGAACCGCCTCATTGAGGCGGTTCTAAGGAGAACCCACAACCTATGTCTTGGACCAGAAATAAGAAAAATAATGTATACCCCCGTAAACGCCAGTTTTTCCTGTATAAAGTGGGGTTTATGATGGGGTCTTCATTTCACGGACTTGTTTACCTGATGATGTAGTCTGGTAGACCGTATTTTTCGCCGCTTATTGTGAGATTCTAAAGGTATTGTGTGCCATGGAAGTTTTAACTCTGTTTTCAGGTTCTGAAAATAAAGCCGGTTCCGCTCACAAATATGGATTTTATGATGTAATAAGGACTTAAATCATTTTTCAAGCTTGGTGAAATCTGAGTATATTTATTGTTTTCGGTGAAGTCATCTTGGTGTAATCAAGAACGAATTTCAAAGAATTCGTTAACAAAAACAGTAGACATACACAACTAATTTAAATTCTAAATTTAAAGCTGAATTTATCATACCTCAATTACAACATTACACTGCGGGTCAGAAATTTGATTTTAGTAACATTTTATTTGTGTGAAGTTAGCCTATTTGAGTCCGATCAGCCACTATATTAAGAAGCATACGAGTTGTTATTTTCAATGAGAAGAGCTCACTTCCGTGCTCACCTCAAATGGCGTTTCCACGGCAACTATTGCTCGGCGTTTCCTTGACCTTGCTCTTATAACCTTGAATGTCGGTGCCAACTGTGATGGACTTATTCCCGTAGTTATTGGTGGGTTTTTGTTATTACTGAAATAAAGCAACAGAACACAATTTCAATGCACGCGTGTATGCATTGCGACGTCTGATTGGATAACTTTAAAAACTGCGGCACTATATTCTGCGACATACTGTCATCACGTAACGTCGCTTTTCATTGGCTGGTATTCGGCCTTACGCAGCTCACGGCGCCTGTCGCTGTGTGCAAAAATAGCCACTTTGTGCAATATAGCACAAGTTTTAACACAACAATCGAATGAAAGCATTAGAATTAAAGCATTAGAATGGGGAAAACTATATTGAAAATTGTAAGCTGGGGAGGTAATCGTCGGTTTTACGGTCGCAAATTCCGTTTTACGGCTCCATAAAACGAAATTTCCGAAAGTAAAACCGCCCCTTTGTAATTTGGGGAGGTAAATCATCAGTTTTACGATCGCATTTTCTGTTTTACGGCTCCGCTGACCCGCAACCGTAAAATGAAATTTCCAACGCTTAAACCGCCGATTTACCTCCCCAAATGACAATTTTCAATACAGCTATACCCTTAAGGATGCTGACCGGGAAGCACCACAATAATAGAACATAGGGTACTAATGTCACCAACAGGAAGTGTAAGTAAGACATTATGTAATAGAGGATCTTACAAGAGTGTTCATCTATTATTGAGTTTATTAAACGAGTTGAGGAAAAGGAATAAAATGCGAGGCTTAGCCGAGTTAACGAGTTTAATAGATTATTGATACAGATAGTCTTACATGAGTGTTCATGTATTATTGAATTTATTAAACGAGTCGAAAAAAAAGGGATAAAATGCGAGGCTTAGCCGAGCATTTTATCCCTTTTCTTCAACGAGTTTAAAAAATTATTGATTTTGAGGATCTTACATGAGTGTTCATGTATTATTGAATTTATTAAACGAGTTGAGGTAAAGGCATAAAATACGAGGCTTTGCCGAGCATTTTATCCCTTGTCTTCAACGAGTTTAATAAATTATTGATATAGAGAATCTTACATGAGTGTTAATGTATTATTGAATTTATTAAACGAGTCGAGGAAAAGGAATAAAATGCGAGGCTTTGCCGAGCATGTTATCCCTTTTCTTCAACGAGTTTAATAAATTATTGATATAGAGAATCTAACATGAGTGTTCATGTATTATTGAATTTATTAAACGAGTCGAGAAAAAGGGATAAAATGTGAGGCTTTGTCGAGCATTTTATCCTTTTTCCTCTACGAGTTTAATAAATTATTGATATAGAGAATCTTACTTGAGTGTTCATGTATTAATGAATTTATTAAACGAGTTGAGGTAAAGGGATAAAATGCGAGTCTTTGCCGATCCTCAACGAGTTTAATAAATTCAATAATATACGAACAATTAACGTGACAACATTCTTATTTGTGCTCAAACACTTGTTGTGGATGCGAGTTAGAACCGCCTCAGGGCAGGATGTACCTTGTTTGTCACTCAGTCTGCGAATTTGAACGAATACATCTTTTTCAAGCAATTTGATTGGTTGATAGTCAGAAATTGGTGTGGCAAATAAATTTATTCAGTAGAATAAGGGTCAACTGAGTACCTGAAATCGGGTGTATTAGTGATAATGTCCCATGTACTTCTGTGTCCACACAGTCGGTTGTGTTTACTAGGAGCCTCATAGTTATGGGCAGTTCTTGGGTCAGTTGTATTGTCGTCACAGAAAGTTGTAATCTGAAAAAAGATCAGTTTGTGAAACACAAACATGTACCAGGGCCAAGGTCATTTTTTACTTAAAGTAAGACACAGGTCAAGGTCAAAGTCAAAATCTTTTGTTTGAGTGGGAGGCACTTGTCACAAGGAACCTATATGCCAATATGAAGACTATCTGCCATATTACGATAACACACCCGTGTGACATAGTGCACTTTTTCACATCTCCAAAATGGTTACTTTCCTGATGAAAATCTGTGATATTTTTCTTATGAATACTGCAAACATAGGTTGTGAGTATTCGTTAGAACCGCATCATTGAGGCGGTTCTAACGAGTACCCACAATCTTTGTTTTGGAACAGAAATAAGGAAAATAATGTATACCCCGAAAACCTCAGTTTTCTCTGTATAAATTGGGATTTAGTGGGGTCTTCATTTCACGGACTTGTTCACGTGATGTGAAACAAATCAAAAGTTATGACCAATGTTGAAGTTGTCCAACCATCAAACACAATCAGATAGAGCAAAAACAATTCGTCCCCGTACATAAACATTCTAAACTAAATTTGATAGTCATTACTGCTAAAATGTTTTAGGATTTTCCTCTCTCTGTTTGTCCTCTTAATTTATGCAACCAAACTAGTTCCCTAGTTAAACACTTTAAGGAAAAGCACATATTATTTATGGGGTGCCGTTTTACTATTCAATCCATATTTATAGATATCCATAATTCGGTTTATCGATACCATAATTCGAATTAGGGATATCCATAAATCAGCCGAATAATTGATATCCATAAATCGAATTATGGATATCCATAATTCGATTTATGGATATCCATAATTCGATTTATGGATATCATTGATTCAGAGCGATTTATGGATATCCATAATTCCAATTATTGATATCAATAAATCAAAATATGGATATCCATTATTCCGCTGATTTATGGATATCCATAATTCAAATTATGGATATCCATAAATCGAATTATGGATGTGTATAAATCGCGCTTATTTATGGATATGGAAAGCCTTTGGTTTCAGTCATTATTTAGTGTATATATTTGCCAAGATGAATTATGGATAACCATAAATCGAATTATGGATATCTCTGAATGGGCCGAATTATGGATATCCATTATTCGAATTAATGATATCCATAATTCGAACTATGAATATCCATAAATCGATCGGAATTGAATTATGGATATCCATAAATCGAATAATTCGATTTATGGATATCCATGATTCAGATCGATTTATGGATATCCATAATTCAGATCGATTTATGGCGATTATGGATATCATAAATTCGAATTATGCATATCCATAAATAATTATGGATATCTATAAATAGGGAATAATTATAAAAGGGCGCCCCATAATTATTCAGCCAATTTTATTTTAGATGGGGACACCTTTTTGTTACTTTCGGTATACTTTCCTCTATTACTGTCTGTCTATTCACAAAGGTAAGAAACCTTATTAATACTTCCTTCCAACTCTGTTTACATGGCATACAGTCAGGTATGCAACAACCAAACACAAATTGATTGATTGATTAATTGACTGATTGATTGATTGATTGATTGATTGATTGACTGACTGACTGACTAAATGATTGATTGAATGATTGATTGATTGATTGATTATGGTTTGACGACACATCAACCCTTGTCGGTCATTTTGTGTCGTCTCCCAAATAAAGGGAAAAAAGGAGATAGACGAGATAAAAGAGGAGATGAAAGTGAGGCACAGAAGAGAAAGAGGAAAACGAATGGAAGTGTACAAACAGAAGAAATACTCTAACGTTATCTGCTGCAAGTACGGCAGGCCTTGTCCTATTGTAAGCCAATATCGGTTGGACGCCCCAGTGATGCAAGGTACACGTCACCTTTGCTTCACCCAACCAACCCAAGAACTCAAGTGGAAACGAGATCTCTATGGGGCGCCGTTTTACTATTTAATCCGCATTTATAGATATCCATAAATCGAATTATGGATATCCATAATTCGATTTATGGATATCCATAAATCAGCCGAATAATGGATATCCATAATTTGAATTATGGATATCCATAAATCGAATTATGGATATCCATAATTCGATTAATGGATATAATCAATTCAGATTCAGATCGATTTATGGATATCCATAATTCGATTTATGGAAATCCATAATTCAGATCGATTTATGGATATTCATAATTCGATTTATGGATATCCATAAATCTGGTTTAATGATTTCTCCGTACGACACGTGATTGTTCATTGTAAAAATCTTCAAAATCTTCAAGGTCTTTATCATCGCTGGAAGATGATGACCAGTCAAAGGGACCTCTCTTCCGTGCGGCCTTTTCAGCCCGTAAGGCTTCCGAAGCAACGGACACCATACGCTGAACGCCCGCCATGTGTGCAGTTAAATATCGGAACCAGCCGTAAGATCTGGAAATTCCGGCATACGCATCCGGTCCCTCTGGAATCACCTCTATGAGGACTGCGCACCTAAGGACACTGAAAGTCGGATGTAAGATTATAATGATCCAAACAGGCAATCCGTGCATGCTTTCTGGAGAAAAAGCACATGGTCGTTATATATAGTATTAATACTTATCCATGTAATAATCTACTTGAGATGTATGGAGTACCAGGCAGATTCAGTAATATCTCCAGGCCCCCGCCCATTGGGGCTTGGGGAAATAGATTTGGCTGCATGAGCTGAGAGTACTGGTAAACCGTTTAGAAGGTCTAAGTCTGTCCAAACAAAGTCGTGCGAGTCAATGGGAGACAGATATTGAGATGTTTGTTTGTATATGAGTTTAACGGCCCAGTCAACACTTATTTTGGTCATTTTGAGCCGACCAGTTTACCTATCAACTCTTCCTGGACAGGCTTATACGTAAGCAGTTAACCAGTACAGTGCACATTCTTTCGCCAGAAACTGACAACTGCCCTTCTTGAATCAGCGGAAGGGAGAGAATGGCCGTAGAAAAGATTTCATATTCAATTAAAGTCGGATCAATTTTAGTATGTTTTATTATATTCAATATTTATCACCTTGTTGGTAATGGCAAGTCTTTTTGGTAGAATCTCCAAACTTAGTACTCTCAAAATTAAGCAAGAGAGACTAGACTAGCTTAACATTTATACACTATTCATTTTAATGCAAAAGATAATTTTAATTTCATCTTATCCATTTTAACGCCTAGTGGCTAGGTAGGCGTAAGTTGGTATTCATTTCATGGACTTGTGAAAGTGATGTGTAAATCTTTTGATGACTCCAAAACAAAACTGCCCTTCTTGAATCAGCGGAAGGGAGATAATGACCGTAGAAAACAGTTCATGATCAATCTCCACGAAAGAATGTTGCCTACCCCGGCAGGTATCGAACCCGCGTCCTCCTGATCACCAGTCAGACGCGCATCCGACTGAGCTACCGAGACCGGCGGGATTGATATGTCATTTCATCTCAATGAAGGCTTATTGCCTAACATAATTGAAAGCAACCACTCCAGAATGACCTAAATAGTATTGAAGGGGACGTTAAACCTCAAATCAAGCAAAACATATCTCTCCCACACCATAAGCCACCACTAAGCCCACCCTACATTACCTCCAGCTCCATCCCAGCTTTTATTATACACCTAAATCGGTAACCTGACGGGAAAAGTCGTGTTTTTTTTGTATTTTTTTTGTTTTTTTTTGCAAAGGGAGCAGTCATTATTCATTAGGTTTATTTGCAGAGGAAAATTATGGATATCCATAACTCGATTTATGGATATCCTTAAATCAGCCGAATAATGGACATCCACAATACGAATTAAGGATATCCATAATTCGATTTATGGATATCCATATTTCGATCTAAATTTATGATATCCATAAATCGATTTATGGATATCCATAATTTGATTTATGGATATCCGTAATTTGATTTATGGATATCCATAAAATCAGCCAATTAATGGATATCCATAATTCGATTTATATAATAATGGATATCCATAATTCGAATTATGGATATACATAATTCGTATTATGGATACATGTATCCATAAATAATTATGGATATCTATAAATACGGATGAAATATATGGGCTGCATGATGCTTCCACGCAGAGCTGAATCCGGCCCGCACACTAGTACTGGTAAACCGCTTAGAGGATCTAAGCCTGTCCAGGAACCGCGGTGCGAGGCGGACCGTATAATGCTAATAAACCCTATTGATTTCATTGGGCGACAGGGCTTGAGATGTCATTTCATCTCAATGTCGGGTAAAAGTCCCACAAAATTGGAAGCAACGTCTCCAAAATTACCTTTACAGTGTTGATGGGGACGGTAAACCTCAAATCAAACAAACAAACAAATGCGGATTAAATAGTAAAACGGGGCCCCATAGATCTCGGTTAAAAGACTTATCCGAGAGTCTGGAGAAGCCCGGAATCGAATTCACAGTCCTCAGTTGATGGGGTATGTAAGTAAAGCCATCTCATCAGAATCTAGACTGCGTGCCATTTGTGTCCATGACAAGTGCAAGACTATGCGTGACCTAGTTGGAGGATGGAAGAGTCCATTTCAACATTACGAAAACATGCCCTTTCAAATATATTGAAAATTTTGGCACCAAAAATTAAAATTTACAAGTAAAAAAGTTCAGATATTTTTCATATTTCTGCTCTAAACATAGATTGTGGGTACACGTTAGAACCGCCTCGATTCTAACGAGTACCCTTAATCTATGTTTTTGAGCAGAAATAAGAAAATAATCTACAGCTCTGTAAACCCCAGTTTTACTATATAAAAGTGGAGTTTCAGGGAGTCTAAATTATATAGGCGTGTTTTCGTGATACACAAGCACATGCAAGATGAGATAGCTGATAATTAGCCATTCTATCATAATCTAATCTTAATACCATATTGTAACGGGCGTCCGTGGCCTAGTGGATAAGTGCGCTCACTCTTAATCATAAGGTCTTCCACCGCTGTGGTTCGAGCCTCGCTCGGGTAACATGTGAGACGCCAAGTTCTGCAACGGAAGGCCAGGTGGTTTTTCTCCGGGTACTCCGGTTTTCGCCCACCTCTGATTAACGATCGGCTCGATATGAGTGAAACAATCTTGAAAGGGCCGTAAAACCAATATTCTAACACAGCGCGCCTATATAGGCAATGGAAAATAACTGTGTTTTATTCTACAACAAATCACGACAAGGAAGAGCGTGACGAGTGACGTCATTAAAAACTGCAAATTTATGACGTCACTAGTCGATTTCCTTGACGTTAGACGGTGTAACGTCATTTTCTCGCATCGAAAACGTTAGAAAAGGATATAAATGCATGTGTTTCAGTCGTTAATTTTAGCGGGATTTCTTCTAACAATGGCGAAAAGTTGTGAGATATTGAAGGAAACAACAACATTATTGCGCCTCCAAACTGTGATTTATTACTCAACAAATCACAGTTAGAGCTGATCTATTTCTTAAATAATAATAATAATAATAATACCATATTGTTCATGATTATTTCTAAAACAACGTTGTTTTAACATTGATTCAACATTGTGTGCAAGTTGTCCGCCCCGCCCATCGGGGCTTGAAGAAATAGATGGGCTGCATGATGCTTCCACGCAGAGCTGAAACCGACCGCACTTGAGTACTGGTAAACCGCTTAGAGGATCTAAGCCTGCCTAGACAAAGCGGTGCGAGTCAGACCGTTCATGGTTATAAACTTCATGGTTATAAACCATATTGGTCTCATTGGGCGACAGGGCTTGAGATGTCATTTCATCTCAATGTCGGGTAAAAGTCCGACATATATCTCCGAAATGACCGAAATAGTGTTGACGGGAATGGTAAACCTCAAATCAAACAAAGTATCAAACGTCACAAATGCTTTGATGAAACTGCCCCCAGCAGGCACACGTCATTGGGACAACGTCAAATCAACGTCGGTGTAACGTCATGACGTTGTACCGACGTAGATATGACGTTGTATATACATCATCACGTTGCCGCGACGTTGATGTGACGTCACAATTACGTCATGTGCCTGCCGGGCCTCGACCTGCGAATCCAATCTGCAAAACAACTCACTGCTTGAATGTATTGATGGTCCATTATAGATGCCTTCACTCGCTGTCTCGTTGGCCAGGGTTTCCAGTCGCATGTGTCAAGATAGACGCCTGTGTTCGGGTCTATAGAATTTGCAGGATAGCAGATTGTGAAAGTACTTGTATCGCTTCTAACATAAAGACCTCTAAGACCAAGTGTACATTTGATGGCGTCCGCTCTCCCTTCCTTCATTGAAAAATAGAACTGGTTCTCTCCACTTTCGGCATATTCTTGAAAGACGCCCCAGCGAAACTGGGAGAAGGCGTGAACAAAATATTTTGCTACAGAGAAATAATGGAAAGAACAAGTGTGACAGTCTTATAGGTTATTGACTTTATATTGTGAAATATTCGGCACGAGTTCATATAGCGAAGGACGCACGAGCTTGCGATTGCGTCTTCGCCATATGAACGCGTGCCGAATGTTTCAGAATATAAGGTCAATAACATTTTTATTATTTACCCAAAACTTTAAGTGTTTACCAAAATTAAGGATTGCCTGGTATAGAAATCTGAACGTAAAATCAGATTATATTTTTAAGTTGTTTGAAACAGAAAACAAGGAAGGTCGTTAAGTGTCTCCCTACACGTTGAAAAACCACGCCCAAAGGCGCCAAAGTGAAGAGACGTTAACGTTGGTGGATGTGACGTCATTAAAAACATTGACGTTTCCCAAAGCCGAACGCCATTTTTACAGAAGCGTCGGTTATATTTCTTTTAAAATACTCCTGATTTCTAATGGAAAGAACATGTGTGACAGTCTACTGGTTATAAACAACTACAGCCAGTCGACTGGTTATAGCTATTGTATCGTACATTATTGATTGGCTATCCTGTATTGATCGGAGGTCATCCGTATTAACACCAGGTGAACCAATATTAACTGAGGTCAAGTGAGGTCAAAAAATCAATAATCATGATTTTTTAATTGTGTCAATTAATAAAATAGTCATTGATCAAGTAATTTCGCATTGACCCAGTTACAGGTCCTCGGTCAGCTGCATTAGCCCTCGGCCTTCGGCCTCGGGCCAATGCAGCAGACCTCGGACCTGTACCTGGGCCAATACCAAATTATATGATTAATAACATTATATTATTATATACCCAGAAAATGTCCCGTTTATTTTCTACAGAAGTTACCGGTCAATATTTATAGGTTATTGACTTTATATTGTGAAATATTCGGCACTCGTTCATATGGCGAAGGACGCACGAGCTTGCGAGTGCGTCCTTCGCCATATGAACGAGTGCCGAATATTTCACAATATAAAGTCAATAACCTTTTTATTATATACCCAAACTTGGACTCTGTGACAGAATTCAGGATTGCCTGGCATGGAAATTTGAACGTAAAATGAGATTATACATCTTTAAGTGTTTTGAAATGGAAAATAATGCAGGTCGTTGAGTGTCTTCCTACAATATGAAAAACCACGCCCAATGGTGCCAAAGTGAAGACGACGTTAACGTCGGTTGACGTGACGTCATTAAAAACATTGACGTTTCCAAACGCAGGACGCTATTTTTACCGAAGTGCTAGTTTTGTTTCTGTCAGACTTCTCTTGATTTCCTGAAAGAAATTATTGAATATCTGAACAGATTGCAGGTAGGTCATATTTGCTAGCATAAAATGCGCTTTTTGCACCTTGTCACAGCCTAAATTCGTTTTGTTTTAGGTTATTTTAGTCGATACGCACGACAAGATTGCTGTCCATTTTTAGTATCGAAGTGGACAAATTTAAAAGTAGTTCTAGTTTGAACGTGACTGCTTATCTACGGGCAATATGAACTTGACTACGGGCAATATGGAAAAATATTGACCGGTAACTTCTGTACAAAGTAAACGGGTCATTTTCTGGGTATATAATAATTTTCCATATTGCCCGTAGTCAAGTTCATATTGTCTGTAGATAAGCAGTCACATTCACAATAGAACTACTTTCAAATTTGTCCATTTCGATACTAAAAATCTGCAGCCATCTTGTCGTGCGTATCGACTGAAAGAACATAAAACAAAACGAATATAGGTTCTGACAAAGTGCATAAACCGCATGTTATGCTGTCAAATATGACCTACCTGCAATCTGTATAGATTTTCAATACTTTCTTCTAAGAAATCAGGAGTATTTTGAAAGAAATATAACCGACGCTTCGGAAAAAATGGCGTCCTGTGTTGGGAAACGTCAATGTTTTAATGACGTCACATCGACCAACGTTTACGTCGTCTTCACTTTGGCGCCGTTGGGCGTGGTTTTTCAACGCGTAGGGAGACACTTAACGACCTTCATTATTTTTCATTTCAAACCACTTAAAGATGTATAATCGGATTTTACGTTCAGAAATTCATACCAGGCAATACTGAATTCTAGACGACATTTGAAATTTTGGGTATATAATAAAAAGGTTATTGACTTTATATTGTGAAATATTCGTCACATCCACCAACGTTAACGTCGTCTTCACTTTGGCGCCGTTTGGCGTGGTTTTTCAACGCGTAGGGAGACACTTAACGACCTTCATTATTTTTCATTTCAAACCACTTAAAGATGTATAATCGGATTTTACGTTCAGAAATTCATAGTAGGCAATCCTGAATTCTAGCCGACATTTGAAATTTAGGGTATATAATAAAAAGGTTATTGACTTTATATTGTGAAATATTCGGCACTCGTTCATATGGCGAAGACGCACTCGCAAGCTCGTGCCTCCTTCGCCATATGAACTCGTGCCGAATATTCCACAATATAAAGTCAATAACCTATAATTTGCTATAACCAGTTCTCCTTGAAATAAATTGACCATTGGCTATTCTCTGGCAGTATATTTTAGCCAATTTTAATGTTTTTGGCTACAGTCAGTCGACTTTTAATAGCGATTTTATCGTGTTTTTGCTATAACCAGTATTAAACGTGTACAATATCAAATCAGAATATGATTTTGTCGTACAATCACGTTGACAAGTCCGTGAGAAAGAGACCCATCTCAACACCATTTTATATAGACAAAAGTGGGTTAACAGAGATGTACAATACGTATTTTACTAATTCTTGCATAAAAACATAGACTGTAGGCACTCCACAGAACCGCCTGACGATCTACTCCAAGAATCTATATTTAAAGCAGAAAGGAGAAAAGAAATGATAATATGTCATGAGAAAAAATGACATTTTCATCATTATGAAAGAAAGGCATTACACCGCTGGCCCGTGCCAAAATATCTTTTGGCCCACACAGTCCAAATGAATGCGCATGTTGGGTCTTTGCTGGCCGCCACAATATAAAGTTCGGTCGAACTTCGAACTTCGTGCTGTCGTTCATCGGGGCTTGGTGAAAAAGATTCTAAAAGCTCTGAAACCGACCGCACTTGAGTACTGGTAAACCGCTTAGAAGGTCTAAGTCTGCCTAGGCAAAGTGGTGCGAGTCGGGCCGTCCCTGAATATAAACCCTATTGATTTGTTTGGGCGGTAGGTCTTGAGTTGCTATTTCAACTCAATGTCGGGTAACAGTCCAACAAAATTGGAAGCAACGTCTCCAAAATGACATAAATAGCGTTGACGGGGACGTAAAACCCCAATTTGGTGGTAGGGCTTCAATGGCCCAACACCTTTGAAATCATGAAACTTTGTTCGAGCCAAAGAATGTTAATCATAGTGACAGGTCAGAATCCATAATAGGGGTACCTTTTTGATTTTCTACAAAATAAAGATATCGAGGCGATTCTAATGAGTACACACAACATTCATTTTTACGATAAGATAAGAATATTCCAAAATACATGTAGTTATGAGACATATTTTTTACAGGGACTCATTAATGAGTTCGAAACATTCCTGGTAAACGGATCACTGAATATTGTAAGACAAAACACAAAGTGGTGTACAAAATCCTACCAGGGCCCCCGCCCATCGGAGCTTAGAGAAAAAGATTGGGCTTCCATACAGAGCTGAAACCGTACTGGTAAACTACGTATGCCCAGGCAAAGTGGTGTGAGTCGGAACGTCCCTACATATAAACCCTTTTGGGTTGTTCGGGCGGCAGGGCTTGAGATGCCATTTCATCTCAGTGTCGGGTAAAAGTCCAACAAAATTGGAAGCAACGTCTACAAAATGGCCTGAAAAGTGTTGACGGGTCGAAAGCCTCAATTTGAACACAAAAAACAACCGCAGCTATAGTACCTGAATTGTTTGTATATGGATCGACGCTGTCATCGGTGAGAAATTCCTTTGTCAAAAGCACGTGAACACCTTGCTTGCCACAACCACTGTAAGAACGGGCCTGTGGAAGGGATCGCTTGCTTCTGAAAAGAGAATGCATGTACTATTTCAGCGCGCTATGCACAAGGTCCCGACATATCACACGAACAAGGAGGCAGCATTGCGTGGCTAACGGGATCTATGTGACGAAACCCATTTTATCATATGAGCCCCGCCAAGCGAATTTGTGTCTTCGAGCATTCCGTCATGACAAATTTCAACTGCGCATGCCCAGCCATTCAGAGGGGCCAGGGATATGGCTTTCTGTCTGAAGGTTCCTCTTGATTCACTGCTTGTATGAGCGAGCAGCGATGGTTCTAGCGAGACTTCGCGGATGCGCAGGCTCGCTTGAACCTTCGCTGCTCGCATAGGCGATAAGTACCAAAATCGCTTGACGGGGCCCATATGACGTCGTGCCTGAGAATGTAATAACGTTATGTAATAAATTAGGTAATCCACTCGTGGATTAAATATGCAAATTAGTTAGATACACTCCATAACGTTAAATGTATAACGTCCTTAACGACGTCGCGTTTACAAATGGCGGAATATTGACATTGCACGACCCGCAGAAAAAGCGACCGACTAAAGTCGGTTGATTTTCTAACAGGGGTAACAACCTACGTCATAGCAGAGATGTCGTACCCATTTCAGGAGCGGCCATATTGGTGTAAATAGGGTAAATAAAATGCTTCAAACTAGATATGTACATTACGGGTCTTCTGGAAACACACTTCAGCTGGTAACGAACAATATTTGCATCCCATCGGTGAGCTATTTCCACCTAGAAACATTGAAAAGGCTTCGATAGCTTCGTCACAAGATTTGATTCGGCGCTGTAAACAAAAGGTAGTTCCGACATCATTGCCAAATCAGCTTGTGTCGAGTTATTTGAAGAAAAGGCCACATTTCAGAGACAGATTTCAGTATGTTTGATTCTTTTATGACCTAATGCACCGACTGCGCCTACTTGTTGTGACAAATGCCTTTTGTGTAGTAAACGCCGGCAATTCTACGAATGGTTATGACGTCACTGCTCTGACGTAGGTTGTTCCCCCTGTCTAAGAGTGCCCTAAAATCTCTGTGTCATTCTGTCATTCTGTCAGTCTGTCTGTCCGTAACCCGTTTTTGAAAATTGGTGATGGTGACTTAACCGCTTGGAATATTTAAACAATTTTTGGCATGCTGATAGATATCAATGAGATCTAACCAATGAACTTGCGAAATATTACATTCCATTTAGTATAGACTCGCCGAGGCGAAAAAATGTGAAGATTTTCGAACTGCTTCTCCTCGGAAACCGTTGGGCCGATTGAAGTCAAATTTCATATGGAGCCTCTATGGGATGGGGGGAACGAAAATTTGCTCATGGGGTCCAGGTCACATGACCAAAATGGCCGACAAGCCATATATGGTCTGTCTGTCTGTCTGTCTGTCCGTCCGTAACCCGTTTGTGAAAATTGGTGATAGTGACTTAACCGCTTGGAATATTTAAACAATTCTTTGCATACTGATAGATATCAATGAGATCTAACCAATGAACTTGTGAAATATTACATTCCTTTAGTATAGCCTCGCCGAGGCGAAAAATGTGAAAATTTTCGAACTGCTTCTCCTCGGAAACCGTTGGGCCGATTGAAGTCAAATTTCATATGGAGCCTCTATGGGATGGGGGAAACCAAAATTTGCTCGTGGAGTCCAGGTCACATGACCAAAATGGCCGCCAAGCCATATATGGTAAAAACCCTTCAGAAATAGTCTTCTGCAGAACCACTGGACAGATTTCCACGAAACTTGATAAATAGCATCTGGGACGTAGACCCATCATAAATTGCTAAAATGGTGACCCTGGGTTGACCTTGACCTTCTTTGTGCCCAGGTCAAACTTTGACACATATGCTTTTGTATTGGAAAAGTGAGTGAGTGAGTGAGTTTTAGTTTTACGTCTCACCAACAGCTAAGGTCATGCGGAGACGGGACCTCGGTTTAAAGACTCATCCGAAAGTCTGGAGAAGCCCGGGATCGATCCTGCGATCCCTGGTTTACAAGGCGAGTAGCGTAACCACTGCACCACGGAGGCTTCTATATTGGAAAAGTGAGAATGCATTTTATCCTGCAAACGATTCAGAATACAGTACTAAAGTATAAGATATATTTTTGCTCCTTACGATAAGGCGCATTTATTGGGGGAACCGTTTTAGGTCCAGGTCACATGACCAAAATGGCCGCCATACCCATATATGGTAACACTCATAAAGCTAAAAGCATCCGGTGGAAGCACTGGTTTTTGTACAAAAATCGTGACTAAAATGCGTTTTAAATGTCATATGATAAATAGAACCTTGCATTCGTGCGCATGTATTATTGAATTTATTAAACTCGTTGATGAAAAGGGCTGTTTCGAGGACAGTTTTTAGTTTCTGGCGAAAGAACGCGCATTGTATTGGTTAACCGCATATGTATAAGCCTGCTCTGGAAAAGTTGTTAGGTAAACTCACCGGCTCGATATGACCTAAACGTGTTGACTGTCAAAAACTCCTAACAAACACATAAAACCTTGCATTTCTTGTTCTGATCATTATAATTATAGGGTAACACAGCCATTTGGGATAACGCTTTCTTTCCTAACTCATTACGAAAACACGCCTTTTCAAATATATTGAAAATTTTACCACAAAAGAAAAAGAAAAAAAAATCTAATATCTTTCATATTTCTGCTCAAAACACAGATTGTTGGAACTCGTTAGAACTGCCTCGCCGAGGCGGTTCTAACGAGTACCCAAATTCTATGTGCTTGAGCAGAAATTAGAAAAAAATGTATACCCCTGCAAACCCCAGTTTTGGTGTGGTTTATGGGGTCAACATTTCGTGATGTACATAACTGGTATTTTTCGGGAGAAAATTTGTGACATTTATCATATCTATAGAGGATCTTACATGACTGCTCATGTATTACTAAACTTATTAAACGAGTTGAGGAAAGGGAATAAAATGCGAGGCTTTGCCGAGCATTTTATGCCTTTTCCCCAACGAGTTTAATAAATTCAGTAATACATGACCACGAACGCAAGATTCTATTTACATGTATGTTTGAAACAGAAACAGGGACAATATCGTTTTCGATTCACTGAGAAATCTCTACATTTCATTGACAAGCATGTAAGAAATGTGCATATTTAATTTACTAGTGGATTACCGAATTTGTTTGATTTGAGGTTTAATGTCCCCGTCAACACTGTATAGGTCATTTTGGAGACGTTGCTTCCAATTTCGTGGGACTTTTACCCGACATTGAGATGAAATGACGTCTCAAGCCCTGTCGTCCAATGAAACCAATGGGGTTTATAAGCATGGGCGGGCCGACTCGCACCGCTTTGCCTAGGTAGGCTTAGATCATCTAAACTGTTTACCAATACTCGTGTGCAGTCGGTTTCAGCTTTGCGTGGTCTGAAAGCGCCATGCAGCCCATCTATTCTAGCCCCGATGGGCGGGGCCGCATTGTGTTATTACATCCTCAGACGCGACGTCATATGATAAATGCCTATCTCAAAGATTTTGGGTGTTCGTTTGAACCGCTCATTGAGGCGGTTCTAACGAGTACCCACAACCTATGGTCTTGGACAAAAATAAGGAAAATACATGTAATGTAAAAGTAGGGTCTATAAGGATGTTCATTACATGGACTTGTTCACGTGATAAAGGCGCGGTTTGATAGTGAATACTACACGTTTTGTCTTTCCATATAGAATTTATGAAACGAGCCTACAATGAGTCGATTCACAAGAGGACCCACAAGCTATGACTTGGAGTAGAGAAAGACAAATGCACTTGTGTTTGTCTATGTTACGCGACGTCTGATTGGATAATGTCAAAAATTTGCGGCAGTATATTTAGGGAATACATGTAACTGTATTCAAAATTGTCATTTGGGGAGGTAAATCGGCGGTTTTACGGTTGGAAATTTCGTTTGACGGCGACGCGTTAGTGGAGCCGTAAAACGGAATCTGCGACCGTAAAACCGACGATTACCTCCCCAAATGACAATTTTCAATACCAGGAGATGACGTCTATAAGACACAAGGCTTACTGTCAGATCCTTTAGCCACATCATACTTATATATGTGTATTGTAAATGAATAAAAGCTTGAAATAAAATATTGTTTAAACCAATTCTCAATACAGTGTCCCCATTCTAATGCACTTATTCAGTTTTCTTGTTAAAACTTAAACTATTTTTATCAAAGCGACAAGCACAGCGAGCTGCGTAAAACCAAATGCCAACCAATAAAAAGCGACATTACATGATGACGTCGGGTTTCCGACAATATATCGCAGGATATACTGTCGCAAATTTTTGACGTTATCCAACCAAAGGTCGTGTTACATACGGAAGGGCATTAGAATCTTTGATATGCTGTCGGAAATCCGACGTCTTTATGTGAGGTGAGTGAGTGTTTGAGTTTTACGTCTCATCAACAGCTAAGGTCATACCGAGACGGGACCTCGGTTTAAAGACTCATTCGAAAGTCTGGAGTAGCCCGGGATCGATCCTGCGATCCCTGGTTTACAAGGCGAGTAGCGTAACCACTACACCACGGAGGCTTCTGATGTCATTATGTAACGTCGCATTTGGTTTTACGCAGCTCACTGTGCTAGGCGCTTTGAGGAAAACAGTATAATTTTTAACAAGACAACTGTATAAGTGCATTAGAACGGGGATTACTGTGTTGAAAATTGTCGTTTGGTGAGGTAAACGTCGGATTCCGCAAACACCTTAGTAGAGATAAGCAAAGTGAATAACTGAGTGAAAAAAAATCTACAAAGCCATATGGAATAGGACATACCTCATTCCAAACTGTGTTGGATCCGCCATACGCACACAAAGGAAGCAAAATAGAAGTGGAGGCAATGATCAGGAATCGATACAATCAACCCACAGCTCCCAGCAGAGACACCAAAGGGAAAGAATCACACACATGAAACAACAGACCTAAAGGAAACATCAATAGCGGAAAGCCAAAAGGACAGTTACTTTCCCACAAAATGGCCAATAGGCTATCCAAAATAAAATAATATAAGCGACACAAACACCCAAAGACAAACCATAACAAAAAATAAACCGCGACAGAAGAACCGCCTTGGAACGGTCAGCGGAAACGAATTCCACTGGGGGGGGGGGGGGGGGCTTAAATCTATTTTATACGTGGCCACAATCCTCACCCTTACTTCCGTCGCGATTTAGACAAATAATTTGTTCAGCCCGCAAGAAGTCCTCCTAACTCATCAGTGTAACATCTCCGTGAACACAAATAATAAAACAATTACAGAGATGAAACCCAGTGAGGACTCGACAGCAAGAAACTACTGAAATGCTGGAGCAAAAGAAAACCAACAGTTAGACTCCGATGGGCCCGACCAGTGATAGAGCATCAGGCACCAACGTTAACATTACCTTGAATTAGATCTCTCTTATTCTCAATAAGCCTTTACGCTGGAACCGTCATAGAATCTGAGGCCTGACCCACCGGCGTGCAATTAAAGAGGGAAGCAAAGTTGTCAACCTTGATTGGGTTAACTACCATGCATGCAGTCCGTCGTATAACATTTATGTTGTACCCAATCATTTTATATCGAAGAATGATTTTACGAAATCGGGTGCTGAAGTCATTGCGGTTATATATTTTTCTGAATTTATTTACTAAGTCACCATAAAATTCGGGTTCCGATAGACCTTGTTGCAGAAGAGATTTAAGTCCAATGTTGAATTTTGAAATTAAATCAGAATGACGTCTATAAAATTTTGAAAAGGCTTTGCGTAGTTTATGGTACCGATAACCCTGATTAAGAAGTTTAGCCGTTAACAATGTATTACGACTGTTGAAGTCAGTTACATGACTACACACTCTGGCAAATCGAATTAATTACGAAATATAAACGCCATAGTATGGTGCACCAGGAACATCACCATCCAAAAAGGGAAAATTTAAAATCCCAAAATCAAAATCATCGCGTTTATCGTAAATTTTGCACAAATAAACCCATCTACAATAGATAGTTGGAAATCCAAAAACGCGACCACGGTATCAGAAGAATTAGCTTTATTTAACGGAAGTTCTGAGGGGGGGGGGGGGTGGGGTAAATTTGACTGATCAAATCATCGAAATAGGTATTATCAATATTTAATAAATCATCCAAATATCTAGAAGTGGAGCTAAAAGCTTCAATGATTTCAGACTGGTTTTCAGCAGAAAGGAACATCATGAAGTCTCTCTTATAACAAAGCAAACACAAATCAGCCACAAGTGGTGCGCAATTGGGACCCATCGGAATACTCACAACTTGTCTAAATAACTTAGTACCAAATCTTATGTAAATATTGTCAAGTCACACGCTTTCTGACAAGACCATAACGTATAATGTTTATGCTCTTCAGAAGTGAAACCCATTATCATATTTGTGAAAATGTAAGACGAGTGAAAAATACAAAGATCATGAACATCCGCACATCAAATTATATATTCTTGCATAAATACCTATGCGTAAATACCTTGCATAAATACCTTAACTGTTTGAAGCCATTGTCAAATGGACCGAAACCGTGCTCAAACAGCAAAAACCATGTTCAAATCATGAAATTCGCGTGCTGTTTGAACATGGATTTTGAGCTTTTGATATCACAAGACGGGTCTTGCTTTGTTTACGTTGCGTTGAGCGACGTAACGTTATCGCCCTGGACGTAGGAAGATATTTGAACATTCGGCCAAGCGGCCTCATGTTCAAACAGCTCCCTCGGGATCCGGCAAATGTTAATGCATGAAAAACCATGGTTGATCCCTAACATAAACCATTGAATAACATGCACATGCAAATTATATAGAAATTGCTTACTTTGGTGGATCAGTGATGACGACATCAGCAAACTGTAGACTCTGATTGGTCGGCACACCGTATGATGGGTCACTAGACCAGGTTGAGGGTAGAAGTATGGTGATCTCTTTTAAATACGCCCGCTGCTTCGTGGCCGTGAACAGATACTCTGATGCCTTTGTCATTGTCGTCTGGGAAGAAACAATACATTACGAAAACACACCTATACAAATGCATTGTAAACTTTACCGCCGAAAAAAAAAATTGCGGTGAAAAATTGTGATATTTTTCTTATTTATGCTCAAAATATAGATTGTGGGTACTTGTTAGAACCGCCTCGTCGAGGCAGTTCTAACGAGTACCCACAATCTTTATTTTAGAGCATAAATAAGAAAAATAAAGTTTATCTCTGTATACCCCAGTTTTACTATATAAACCCCTCCTAATGGAATTCGTTTCACTGACCGTTCCAAGGCGGTTCTTCTGTCGCGGTTTATTCTTATGATTTTGTTTTGTTTGTATTGGAGTTTAACGGCCCAGTCAACACTATTTAGGTCAGTTTACCTATCAACACTTTCCTGGGCAAGCTTATACGTAAGCGGTTAACCAGTACAGTGCACATTCTTTCGCCAGAAACTGACAACTGCCCTTCTTGAATCAGCGGAAGGGAGAGAATGACCGTAGAAAATATTTCATGATCAATCTCCACGAAAGAATGTTGCCGACCCCGGCGGGAGTCGAACCCGCGACCTCCTGATCACCAGTCAGACGCGCATCCGGCTGAGCCACCGAGGCCGGCTTATTTTTATAATGGTTTGTCTTTGAGTGTGTGTATCGCTTATATTTTGTTTTGGATAGCCAATTGGCCATTTTGTGGGAAAGTAACTGTCCTTTTGGCTTTCCGCAATTGATGTTTCCATTAGGGTTTAGTTGTTTGATGTTAGTGTTTCTTCCCCTTTGGTGTCTCTGATGGGAGCTGTGGGTTAATTGTATCGATTCCTGATCATTGCCTTCACTTCTATTTTCAAAGGGGTCAAAATTATAAAGGCATAGTTTCGTGGTGGTTACCGATACTCTCTATACGTCAGGTGCGTGCGCGTGTCTTTTTTATTTTAGAAAATCTAGCAACATTCTCGATTATTAATATTATTATTTTTATTATTATTGATTTTGTTGGGGTTTAACGACACGTCAAGCCTAATGGGTCATCCAGAGAAAGAAAAGAACATAGATAGAAGAGATGGTAGAGGACATGAATGAGAGCGGACAGGGGAAAAAGAGAAAAAAATGAATGAAAGAGGAGAAACAGAAGAAATAACCGATATCATATTCTGCGAGGCCAGCAAGTGTAAACTAACATCAGCTGACGCTAAGGTGACGTAAGATACATGACACCTTTGTATCGCCTCACCCAACATCCCCACCAGATTATTATCATTATCATAAATGAAAATAAAAGTTACGATTATTTATTTATTTAAAAAAAAACAAACAAATATGTGTTGCATAAAAATTACAAGTTATTCTGACATCGGCTAACGTAGGCTACCGTTAAAACTCAATAATACAACTGTACTCCACAAATCATATCATATACATTTTATAAGCGATCCGTTAACTGAGATGCTTATTTCCGAAGTTGAGCTACATAGATTTAATGTTATTTTGTCTTCTTATGTAATATTTATTGATAATTAACGATAAAAATATGTTCACGCTGTCGGACATTTAGGGATGCTTAGGTCATCCCTAAGTGTCCGAAAAAAAAAACATGCTAGATTTAGATTCTTTTTTCACATTTTTTTCTCTTAATCATCCCCCACTGTTTTCAACAGCTTCCCGAAAATCTTACATTCTGTCGGACACTTAGAAATGTCGGACGTTTAGGATCTTACAAACGGTGCTTGGTGGAGATAGAAGCTTGCTTAACGCTCTGCATGCTGGGAATGTTTTTTTCAGCAGACGTCATTTTAAATATTTTTTTTTCAGAAACAGGATATGACATTTCATGCAAAGTAATTTGCATGAGATGTCAAGTCCTGTTTTCTGGGGAAAATATCAACAATATGTCGTCTGCTAAATTATTCCAGATGGTGTAAATGGATAATTTAATGTTTTTGCATAAAGCCGCCATGTTCTGCAACGGAAGGTTTGGTGATACTCCTGATTAACGAGCGGCTCGTTTGTTTGTTTGATTTGAGGTTTAACGTCCCCGTCAACACTGTAAAAGCCATTTTGGAGACGTCACTTCCAATTTTGTGGAACTTTTACCCGACATTGAGATGAAATGACATCTCAAGCCCTGTCGCCCAATGAAACCAATAGGGTTTATAAGCATGGACGGACCACCTCGCACCGCGGTTCCTGGACAGACTTAGATCTCCTAAGCTGTTAACCAGTACTAGTGTGCGGGCCGGATTCAGCTCTGCGTGGAAGCATCATGCAGCCCATATATTTCTTCAAGCCCCTATGGGCGGGGGCGAACGAGCGGCTCGTAAAAAGAAGTTAAATATGAAACGATTGCTTGCTTATTACATGTGGCCAGTTTAGCAGATCTTACCGTTGTAAACCCGAGGTGTGTGTGTACGAGCGTGCGCGTGTGCGTGTGTGTGTTAATTTCACGGACTTGTTAGCGTGAATGAGCGTGCATTACCCGAACCTGTTTTAACTTGTTTTCGCTCCGTCCATCGGGGCTTGGGATGCATGGTGCTTCCACGCAGAGCTGAAACTGACAACACATGACTACTGGTAAATCGCTAAGAATGCAAAATGGTGTGAGTCAGATCGTCCAATTCATATATAACCCTTTTGGTTTGACCTGAAATGTCATTCCAATATCGGGTAAAAGTCCCACGAAATAGGAAGCATCGTCTCCAAAATGAATTAAATAGTGTTGTCGGAGATGTTTATTGAAAACTTGTTCATGTTTACGCACCTTCAGTGTGTTAATAAGTGATTTATCCTCGGCAACACTCTCGTGAATAGCAATCACCATATTCTTAAACTGGTTATTTTCAAGCACCATTGTAGAATCTCTGCTGATAGCTTCTATCAACGAAACACGAAACATCAAACAAAATCCAAACAGCAACGTGTTTTTGCTTCTTTTATTCATAGTGTATGTCCACTTTTTTTTATAAGTGAAATATGGTTCAAGCTCTCCCTTCAGTTTGAAGTTTGACTTAATTCATTACAACACACTTTTACACACTTTAAAACAAGTTAAAACACTTTACACGCTCCTTTAAGATTTACGAAAACACGCCTATTTCAATACTTTGTAAGTTAACCGCGCAAAACCGAAAAAAAAATCAGGTACAAAATTGCGATATTTTTCTTATTTCTGCTCGAAAAATAGATTGTGGGTACCCACAATCTATATTTTGAGTAGAAATAAGAAAAATAATGTTTACCCCCGTTAAACCCCAATTTTACTGTATAAAAGTGGGGTTCAAGGGGGTCAAAGTTATATAGGCATGTTTTCGTGATGTTACACGCTTCTAAATAATTTGGAAAACACGTTTTACACACTTCCAAACAATGAAAACATATGGAATTCTTACTTTCGTTTGAATACCAATTTTGTATTATTGTATTTTTTTGTATCTACTGTAATTTCATGAACATGAATTAGTTATATACACAAAACATCACGAAAACATGCCTATATAATTTTGATCCCCTTCAACCCCACTTTTATATTGTAAAACTGGGCTTTACAGGGGTAAGCCTTATTTTTCTTATTTCTGCTCAAAATATAGATTGTGGGTACTCGTTAGAACCGCCTCATCAAATTTTTCTTATTTCTGCTAAAAAATATAGATTATGCGTACTCGTGAGAACCGCCTCGATGAGGCGGTTCTAACGAGTACCCACAATCTATATTTTGAGCAGAAATAAGAAAAATATCACAATTTTTCATCTTAAAATGTTTGTATTTTCGGCGGTTAAGTTTACAATGTATTTGTATAGGCATGTTTTCGTCATGAATATGTTTTAACCGACCATTTACAAAACATGTTATACACGTTTCCGAACAATTTAGAAAAAAAAATCAATCTGGAAAATGTCTTTTACACGCTCATGATCAATTTAAAGACACTTTTTGCGTGCTTTCTAGCGATTCAAAAATACGTCTTGTTAACCGTACTGTTTCACATCTTTAGACCGAACAGATTTGGAATGAAAATAAAAACTTTCAATCTTTTCAGGGACCTTGATTCGCTTTCACGGGAGACAACGCTTTTCGCTGTTCTTTCTTTCTTCCTATCTTTTTTCTATTGGGGACTACTCAAAAAGGAAAGAATTTGCTCCTGAAGACTGAGGAACCATTCTTTCCTCTTTCAGGGGAAAATTCTTTCCTTTTTTTCAGGAGCGAATTCTTTCCTTTTTGAGTAGACCGCTTTTCAGACAACAAACATGAAGAAACAACAGTTGTCTGCCTTGTAAAACACAGAAATCAGGTCAGCTCTTTTATCCTGTCTCGAAGTACCGCGTGGCCTTACGAGAGTACAAAATGCTATTATGTCATCATAGGTAATGCATCTGCAAACAACATCCATGTATATCCCTTTCATGGTGACAAAAAAATAAGCAAAAGTAACACAAGTAGTTACCTTGTCATGAGAAAACCTTATTTTGCCATAAGCGAACATCGAAGATGCAGATCAGACTGCGCAGCATCTTAGTGCTCGATGATTGGAAAATGAAATATCTCTAGTGTCTACATCACGATATCAAGCCCCCGCCCTCCGGAGCTTGGAGAAATAGATTGGGCTGCATGATGCTTCCACGCAGAGCTGAAACCGACCGCACACGAGTAGTTGTGCGAGTTGGCTGCATTGGGCGGCAGAGATTGAGATGTCATTTTATCTCAATGTCGGGTAAAAGTACCACAAATTTGGAAGCAACGTTGCCAAAATGATCTAAATAGCGTTGACGGAGACGTTTAACCTCAAATCAAACAAACAAAAGCAACACGATATCAAGGCCGTGCAGTGAACACCCAATTAAACACCACTTAATATAGAGAAAACTGGGATTTGCGGGGGTATACAATATTTTTCTTATTTCTGCTCAAAGACATAGCGTGTGGGTACTCTATACAACCGCCCCAACGAGGTGGTTCTAACGAGCATCCACAACCTATTTTAGGAATATGAATAAGAAAAATATCACCAATTTCATCAGAAAAGTAACCATTTTGGAGATATGAAAGAATGCACTATGTCACATGGGTGTGTTTTCGTAATGAAAGACTAGGATTATCTGGGTCCAGTTGTTCAAAGCATTGTTGGCTTAACGAGCTCGTTAGTGGTCAAGTTGTTAACTTTCTAGGAAGTACAACATCTGAAAAAAGGGTTAATTTTGCTGAAAAAAAATGTGAGCAGCTTTTGCATTTGCAAAAGCTGCTCACGTTTGTTTAGCATAAATATTCTCATATTTCCCACATTAAATGCTCAAAGTTTTAACAATATGTAAACTAACCGCCTATCGGGGCTTGAAGAAATAGTTGAGCTGCATGATGCTTCCACGCAGAGCTGAAACGGACCGCACACTAGTACTGGTAAACCGCTTAGAGGATCTAAGCCTGCCCAGGCAATGCGGTGCGAGTCGGCCCGTCCATATTTATAAGCCCTATTGGTTTCATTGGACGACATGGCTTGACATGTCATTTCATCCCAATGTCAGGTAAAAGTCCCACAAAATTGGAAGCAACGTCTCCAAAATTACCTATACAGTGTTGACGGGGACGTTAAACCTCAAATCAAACAAACAAAACTAACGACGTCGTTGGTTTTGTACAACTGACCCCTGGTCGCAAACCACGAAGTCATGTATTCTCGTGAAGTGGCCCATTTATTGGATAGTAAAAGCATCTGAAGAAAACATGTTTTGGTAACCAAAGTATTCGTCCGCGTGCTTTGGTTTCTGAGGTCTGTGGGTACAGCTGATAAACAGTGAGATTTTACAAACATGGAATACTAACAATAGGGCCCAGAGGGCCCTGATTCGCTCATCTGAATGTCACTGTCTCTAGTACATTCTATCTTTAGCTCTGGTGGCCATCTTGTTTGTTGATCAGAGTGGAACGATCTTAGCTATTTTGGTAGGGTGTCACCAAGGCAACATTCCTTTGAAGTTTGAATCAAATTGACCCAATGGTTTAGGAAGAGTTCGCATTTGAAGCAAATTTACAATGTTTTTTTTATTATTTTTAGCTCTGGCGGCCATATTGTTCAACTGAGTGAGACCATTTTAGCTATTTTGGTAGAGAGTAATCTAAGCAACATTCCTATGAAGTTTGAATGTAATTGGTCTAAGGGTACAGGAGGAGTTGTCATTTGAAGATTTTTTCTATTTTTTAGCCCTGGTGGCCATCTTGTTTATCAGAGTGGAATGATTTTAACTATTTTGGTAGGGAGCCACCTGGGCAACATTCCTGTGAAGTTTGAAGCAAATTTACCTTTTTCTATTTTAAGCTCTGGTGTTCATCGGAGCAGGATCATTTTAGCTAATATGGTAGAGGATCAACAACATAATATTCCTGGAAAGTTTGAATCAAATTGGCCCAAGGTGTAAGGAGGAATTGTCGTTTGAATAATTGTTTTTCTATTTTAAGCTCTGGCGGCCATCTTGTTAGTCAGAGTGGAACAATTTTAACTATTTTGGTAGGGAGTCAACGACATAATATTTCTGTAAAGTTTGGGAGGAGTAGTCGTTTGAAGATTTTTTTCTATTTTTAGCTCTGGCGGCCATCTTGTTCGCCGCATTGAACGATTTTAGCTATTATGGTAGGGAGTCACCTAACTAACATTCCTGTGAAGTTTGAATCAAATTGGCCCAATGGTTGAGGAGGAGTTCGCGTTTTGACATAAATTTACAAAGTTTTTCCGTCTTCAGCTATGGCGGCCATTTGTTCATCATAGCGAAAACGTTTTAGCTATTTTGGTAGTGGGTCATCTAAGCAACATTCCTATGAAGTTTGAATGAAATTGGCCCAAGGGTAAAGGAGGAGTAGGCGTTTAAAGATTTTTTCTATTTTTAGCTCAGGCGGCCATCTTGTTAGTCAGAGCGGAATGATTTGAGCTATTTCTTTAGGGAGTCACCTACATAAAATTCCTGTGAACTTTGAATCAAATTTGCCCAAGGGTTAAGGAGGAGTTCGTTTTTTAAGCAAATTTACCATGTTTTTTCTATTTTTAGCTATGGCGGCCATTTTGCTCATCAGAGCAGAACCTTTTCAGCTATTTTGGTAGATGGTCACATAAGCAACATTCCTATGAAGTTTGAATAAAATTGACCCAAGGGTACAGGAGGAGTTGTAGTTAAAAGATTTTTTTTCTATTTTTAGCTCTGGTGGCCATCTTGTTTGTCAGAGCACAACGATTTTAGCTATTTTGGTAAGGAGTTATTTGGGAAACATTCCTGTGAAGTTTGAGTCAAATTGGCCAAAAAGGGTTGAGGAGGAGTTTGTGTTTGAAGCAAGTTTACGATGTTTGTCTATTTTTAGCTATGGCGGCCATTTTGCTCATCAGAGCAATACCGTTTTAGCTATTTTAGTAGAGGGTCACCTAAGCAACATTCCAATGAAGTTTGAATTAATTTGGCCCAAGGGTACAGGAAGAGTTGTCGTTTAAAGAATTTTCTATTTTTAGCTCTGGTGGCCATTTTGTTCACCAGAGCAGAAATGTTTTAGCTATTTTGGTAGAGGGTCAACTAAGCAACATTCTTATAAACTTTGAATGAAATTGGCCTTAAGGTACAGGAGTTGTCATTTAAAGACTTTTTTATTTTTAGCTCTGGCGGCCATCTTGTTCAGCGGAGCGGAACAATTTTAGCTATTTTTGTAGACGGTCACCTCAGCAATATTCCTATGAAGTTTTATTGGAATTAGCTCAAGGGTTAAGGAGGAGTTAGCATTTACAGCAAATTATTGACGCCGCACGACACACGACGCACGACGGAGGACGGACATTGACCTATCACATATCGTGCTCAGGTGAGCTAAAAAGACAACATGGTGTTTAAGGTAAATGGATGCAGACATTCCATTTGATGTGTCAGTCTCGCATTGAAAATAACATCCTTAAACACGCTTATGCAAAAACATTGTAAACTTTCTCATACCGCCGAATAAACGATAATTTCAAGATGAAAAAAATGTGATATTTTCTTATTTCTGCTCAATATACACTGTGGGTACGCGTTTGAACCGCCTCATCTGAGGTGACTGATCGGTAGTTTTTTTAGCGTGAACCGATGACAACGTATTTAACACCGATATCACCTATTGGTCACCTGTTTTCCACCTATCAACTGCTATCGGGGAAAGATAAGTTTTATCGGTGAAAAATTACCGATTGGGATATTTAAACATGTTCAAAATTCTCGATCGGTGAAAATATTTTACAAATAACCGCTAGACAAGCTGACTACAACCGATATCACCGATGGGCCACCGATAAACAACCGATCAACTAATACTTACCACCGATAGAAAAAAAAAGATGAGAATTATAACGTGGAATTTCGTCGGTTTTGATCGGTGGTTAATAGGGACCCAATCTGTGATCAATAGGTTGCCCCCATAGTGTCATCGGTGGGTATTAATATTGTTTGAATAAAAGAACCGACAGCAACCTATAGCACGAGATATGCAAGCTCTTAATCACCGATATCGCCGATCGGACAAAGATAACCAACTATGAATCACCGACCATATCTGACGGAAAGTGTTTAACCACCGATGACTAGCCATCAAATACCGATTAATCAGCGATACGCCCGATTTAGCTCCGATATACAAACGATAAAAATGGACAGTATTTCAGTATTTTATCGATGAAAACATCCTAATCACCGATCCAACCCCGTTTGAGTTGCTTTCGGTCACCTACCACAGCAACCCATGAAATGTTTGGTTAACCGAATTGAACACTTGTCCATCACCGATGGCCGTTTACACAGAAAACCAGAAATAAAATCACGCATGACAACCGATCAAAACAGCGAAACATTTAATAAAAAATGACCGATTGGGGACCGACCGTCTGTGTAACTGGGGTGTAAGAGTGAAAGAATAATAGAGGCTCTACCTTTTTTCGCTGAATATTTTGGCTGTGTCATTTTGCTTATTGATTGGTCATTTTGCTTATCGATTCTATTTATTCTTGGGCAGTTTGATGACAATTGCTTTGGAAGCATTTTACGTACCTTTCTTTAAAGAGGGTGGGTGAGAAAGATAATCAATGATGTGGTTGACCTCGACAAGAACATCTCGGGTTCTTTTTTTTTTCTTTTGGTGTGTTGTTGAAGTTCTTTACACTCTGCATAGCCTCGCATGAGACTTATATAAACTGAAAACTTGATGTCAAGATTTCAACCCCATTAGAGATTCTTTTAGTATCGCATGGATGCGTTGTACAAGGTTCCCCAAAAATGAGTCGTTATATAGGTCAAGCTGCTGATAGTGAGTTCTTTTTATCAGTTACCCCTTATATTAATTGCATTGTAACCCATTGACCTCATAAAGATATGCTATCTCAGAACAAGTGAGGTTTATCGGGTCAACGTGACATTGCATTTCTATCTCTTTGAACTGAACTACTGGAAAAATTGGCAAACTGTAAGAGTGCACAAGGAGATAAACTGATAAATAGAATACTAGATTCGTGTCATTTGATATAAAGTTTATCAGGCTCGGCTTCGAGAAGCCTCGCGATTCTAAAGCGTTCTCGAAGCCTTGCCTGATAAACTTGATATCAAAATACACGAACCTGGTATTCTCTATATAGCGTTTTCTATCGTTGAAGGTGCAGAACCTTGATAGTGCAGCCTAGCTTACTAGCATTTCTCACAAGGCAAGGTGGGTCTGAATAGGGGGCAGCCTGCTAATAGGAAGTTTTTCATCGATCATTTCCTCCGTTGTAGGTGCAGAGGCTAGCGTAGCTTAGTTTACCTAATTTTCCATGCCCCCACCCCCCCCCCCCCCACTCCCTCAAAAAAGAACCTCGTGAATGAATTAGATTGGATACCTGACCAGCAAAAGGTTTTCTGGTTCTACCAGGCATTCCTTCCGACCGTACCGGTCATTAGTCATATTAGATTTTTGGTTGTTAAAATATTTACCTAGACACCGGTTCAATGTATCAAGCGGTGTCAAGGTAAAGAGTTACCCGGAAGTGTTTTGTTTTTTTAAAAGACAGTACTCACTTCCTATGTTATCGCGGATTCTACGTTATCGCGGACCTTAAATATATCGCGAATTTTCGAACGTCACGCCCCCTATCGTTTGTTTACGTTGGCTTCCTTTCGAGGGAAACGTCAAACTCGATCTCTGTGAGAAAATCAGGCGACATGTCAAGAATACAGGTGACTAAAGTTTTATTTTATGAAAAACATGGAAAATATAACTTTTGAAATATATCCTGCACCCCCTCCTCCCCTAAATTACCCCCGGAACCATTATTTTCAACTTTTTCATATATTCGACCCGGGAATTTGATCGTCTGAGTCTGACAGTTGTCACGCGCACAGCGAAAGTCATGTTATTACCAAATATGGAAGCGGGATGTCACATGATAAAATGAAAAGTATAGAGGAGTTCATACCAGTAGAAAAAAGTCAATATTTGCAAACCGTTACCAATTAAAAATACATATCAGATTTTTTGCACAAATTATTAAATTTTCATTTCAGTTATTCACTTTCAGATTATTTTTCTGTCTATTTAATTAATTTATGATTATTTTTTGCAGCTTAGTTTAATAAAATCAGCAGAAAATGTTCAGTTTGCTGTACAAGCTTTTTGCTGATTTTATCAAAGTAAAACTGAATTATGGATCATGCCTCTGAACAAGGTCTCTCATGTTTTTCTGGATGTACCCGTTAAAAGACGTCTCCAGTATGACAGGGAAAACCTATATACCAAGGGCATACGAAGCTACCCAAAATGGCATGTCTGTGTGCAAAGCTGCTAGACTCTACAGTGTGCCGGAGTCAACACTGAGAGACCGCACCCGGGGCAACGTTGCGATTGATGCCAAGCATGGAACTGGGACACTGCTGTCAACGGAACAGGAGGAGAAGCTAGTGGAAAATATTAAGTACAGTAAAATTCCTATATTAAGACCACCTTTTGGACTGTTCAAAAGTGGTCTTTAAGACCACTTTTGAACAGTCCCAAAGGTGGTCTCTGGCCAGAGGACCTGCATGCAGAAAACACAGAGATAGAATCACTGCAACCTACCAAATAAGCTTTAACAAGCAGAATTAGTCTTAATTTTGGGTGGTCTTAATAGCGGAATTTCACTGTATATGGCAGATATAGGGTATGGATATAACAAGTCTAGTATACAGTATATGGCCAGAGACTATGCTGTGTCATTAGGGAAGAGTGTGCAACCCTCCGACTCACTTAGTAACTGTTGGTTTTATGGCTTTATGGGGCGTTGGCCTACACTGAAAGTAGTTAAACCTCAAAAGTTGGCGATTGCAAGGGCTAAGTCAGCATCGCGTGAAGCCATTGGCAGATACTACAAAGAGCTTGCCACAATTCTTACTACTAACAACATGAGAGACAAACCTGAAAGGATCTACAACATAGATGAAACAGGCATATCCACTGAACATACTCCCCCCAAAATAGTGTGTGATAAAGATGCAAATCCACAATCTGTTACATCCCCAAGAGGCCCAACAATTACCGTTATTGCTGCCGGCAATGCTCTTGGGAACAACATTCCACCTCATTATGTATTCCCAGGCGTCAGATGGAGTGATTCCCTCCTCACAGGGGATAGTACTGGAGCAGCAGGTGTAATGTCTAAGAGTGGTTGGTCGTCATCGGAGGTTTTTCAAAACTACTTGACCAGACACTTTGCTCAATATGCCAATATTACACGTGGTACAACTGAACCTACTTTAGTTTTATTTGACGGACATAGGTCTCACATATCTTTAACATTGACTGAATGGGCCAAGTCACACAATGTTATTCTATTTGTACTGCCACCGCACACAAGCCATCTGACTCAACCTCTGGACGTCGGCGTGTTTGGGCCTTTCAAGGCAATGTACAATAAGGAATGTCAGACGTACATGAAGAATAATCCCGGGATAACAATAACTAAATATCAAGTGGCCGAGCTTACCTCAAAACCATACATGAAGTCTCTTACTCCAGAAAATTTGACTGCTGCCTTCCATAAGACTGGAATTTATCCTTTTGACAGTCAAGTTATCTCAGACTCCCAAGTAGCTCCAGCTGTCATCTACACGAGCCAGCAAACAGAACAGCCTGATGTTAAATCAAATGAGACGCGGCCACCAGAAGAAATCGTACACACACAGGTCCACCGTGATCTCAGTCAATCATCTGATCTGCATGAACCCAGTCAAACAACTGATGACCTGCATGAAGTAACTGAGTCAACTCGTGACCAAGACCCACCAGAGACAACTTGTACGCATGGCACCAAAGTTACATTTTTCCAACAGAGGACCATCACTAGTTCTGTTAAGAACAGATCAAAGCGTAAATTTGTACCCCCCTTCATTACAGGCAACCTTCTGAAAAAATCTGTAACTGACATCTTACATGAACAAGCCACAAAGAAAAAGTTATTATCAACTAAATCAGTACGTTCCAAACATGAAAAAGCCCTTAAGATAAAACAACCACCTTCCATCAAAACACATTCTAATGCCATCAAGACAAGCAAAGCTGTTATTGTGGATGAGTCGCGTCCAAGTACTTCTGGTTTAGGCAAGACAGGTGATCCCATAGAATTATTATCAACTGAGGACATTTCTACTTGTAGCAGTGATGACATCAGTGACTCTGAGGAAGACAAGTGTTGTGTTTGTAATGCGTTTCAGCCATTAGTAGTTAGAAAATGTCAGTCAATCATATTTGTGAAATGGGCTAAATGTGATTATTGCACTCACTGGACTCATCTGCAGTTTTGTTCAGATGTCAGTGTAATCAGAAGAGGTAGTGAATTCCGTTGTCCTCACTGCCTCTCCCATACCCAGTAGAAATATTTCCCATGAATTCCTTTGTAAATATGTTAGTTGGAGTTTACAGTTCGTTCTAATATGTTTCTTGACGTTAAAATAACTGCAGAACTGATATTTCAATGACAAAATATGTGTGTTCAAAACAGCCTTAAAGGCATTTATTCTGTAACAGTAAAACACACCGTGTGTCCATAATTGTTTTATTGCCCCCTGTGATATACTGACTTTAGCAGATCAAAGGCGGCCCTTAATATGGTGATTAGTAGCTCTTGTTGAATCCCCTAACTGAGACACTTAAGGGGAAAATCAATAATGTACACCAGTCAACAGTAAGTAATTTTTTGATTTTCCCCAAGGGGGCCCCTTACCTGTTGAAGACAGAGGACTTCTCTCCAGTGAGCACTGAGGGCTACATAATATTATGTAATGAAATGATAGTCCTCAATAATCAAGAATAAATGCCTTTAATGTTCTGTTACAAGGAGTGCTACATACAATCGCAATTTTAATTTAAGTGAACTCCGCGATAACGTAGGAACCTCATTCTGAAACGACCTTGACATGTGATGGCTGCCGATGAGCGAGTTTCAAAATAAATAGAAACAACAAAATAAATTGGACTGTGTTGAAATATATAGGGATGAATGCTTGAAACATTAATAGGATAAACTTGCTGGTAAGTTCTATTATTTAATTATTTATTTTAAGCAAAGCGTTAAGTCCGCGATAACATAGGATCCCGGGTTACCGGGAAAATTTCACCATGCCATAACTGTATCACTAGTTGCTTGACAGCTTAATCAAGAAAGAAAAAGAAAGCTGAACTTACCGTAAATAAAGGTACTCGAGTGAAGCAGTGCAGCCTATAATACCTGACTTGCGATAGTGAAAGAACTAGTAGTACATAAACACTAGTAACCGGACGCAATGAATCCGGGACGGTTCGGCCCTGAGTCGTTTCGGCAGGGTCGTTTCGGCCTGGGTCGTTTCGGCCTAAATTTGGACCTGGGTCGTTCCGGCCTATTTCGGTGGGTCGTTTCGGCCCTGGGTCGTTTCGGCCTGGGTCGTTTCGGCCCGATTTTACTAGATAGCATTTTTCCTGTATAAAATATTATTATTTAAATTTGGAATGTTATTTAAACGCCCCGTCACGGTGTGTTATGGTTATGATAGCCCAAATATAGTTTTTTTATTTAATTTAATTTATTCAGCAGGATAACGGTTATATACTTTTCTTTCTACAATGATTGAATTTGGTAACACAATCAGCAGGCAAAATCACATACATACATACATACATACATACATACATACATACATACATACATACATACATACATACATACATACATTTATCGCCCCCGCCCGCCGCCCCCGCCCATTGGGGCTTGAAGAAATAGATGGGCTGCATGATGCTTCCATACAGAGCTGAAACTGACCGCACACAAATACTGGTAATCCGCTTAGAGGATCTAAGCCTGCCCAGGCAGAGCGGTGTGAGTTTGCCAGCTCATGTCTATAAACCCTATTGGGCGATAGGACTTGAGATGTCATTTCATCTCAGTGTCGGGTAAAAGTCCCGCAAAATTGGAAGCAGCATCTTCAAAACGACCTATACACTGTTGACGGGGACGTTAAACCCCAAATCAAACAAACAAATCGCCCTCGCGAATTAGGGCTTGGAGAATAGATTGGGCTGCATGATGCTTCCACGCAGGGTTGAAACCGACCGCACATGAGTACACATAAATAAAGAATAATGAAAACAATAAATAAATAAAGATGATATTAAATAATAATTAAAATACCTGTTCCATAAAGGCGATGCAGCCACCGGTCACACACGTCACACGTAACGGCATAGTGTTGGCCATTTACTTCCCTGTCACATGAGATGCACAATTCAGTCATTTTGAAATTTACTTCGACAATCTTTATAAGCGATTTCAAAGATAAGTGATGGGGTGGTGTCTCGGAGCACCTTATATACATTGGTTGCCGACATTTAAAAGACTTCAGTGAAACAAATTTTAAAGCATATCAATCATATCATTTTTTTTTTTTTTTTTTTTTTGGAAGTTAACAGAACCGCCATTTCCCGCCGAACTCAAAGAGCTGCTAATTAAAGACGCTCGCATTTAATGTGCGTTTTCAAACTGTTACGTTAACGTAATTACACCGCCACATAGTTGATCAATTGTATACAAAAATAAGGGGATTAGCTAACTTCATCCAAAGTGATTAACGGGTGATTGATTAACGGGCCATTATCATGTGAGGATATAATTACTTCTTAAAAAGAACTTTAAAGTCTGTAAATAAATAAATAAATATATAACAATTGGGGTGTCATGGTGGCTGCAGAAGGTTCATAGATTTGAAGACCATGATAAGACTGTACACTACTCTTGCGCAGGATTGCCTGAGTCTTTCTCTTTGGTGGATAATGACAAAATTATATAGGCGTATTTTCGTCATGTTGTTATCGCTGCGTCTGCAGAATGTTCCCATGAAGGTTTGTGAAGTTCGTCTCATTGGTATGATTAGACTGCACGCAAGTGCTCAGTGGTCTATTTCACGTGCCACATACAGACATGCATGGTGCGCATCCATTCTAAGGTTGTTGTTTTTTTTTTTCTAAATAGCCCTGGGTGGCAAAAGGCTTCTGCAGTTAGCAGATACGGATCACACAGCACTGACTTGCAGGATTTACCAGTATCAATGGCACGCACATTTTGAGAATAGCATGCGAAATATTTGCGAAATGTATCCTAATTATTTTATATGATCAGCCTCCATCTGTCGTTGTGATACCTTCAAATACTAAATAACCTATAACTCTGTTCATTGTGATCAGGGTCTGCGCAGTTTGAAAAGCCCTCTTTTTGAGCTATTAATATCTGAACCTGTAATTATTATATATGATGAGCCTGCATCTGATACCTTCAAAGACCTTATAACCTGTAAATCTATTCATTGTGATCAGAGTCTACACAGTTTGAAAAAGCCCTCTGTTTTCTGGCCTATTGAAGTATTAACGAGAGAAGATAGCAAAAGCATAGGCTGATCTTCGACAAACAATATATATATATGTAGCGTTTTCTCGACCCTAACGCCACAAAATAATTCAGGATTCGTGTGAATTCCTTAGATATAGATGAACAATCCAAATGAACAAGCACTAACCTTTATTTCTGTATTTAATCCTCATAACTGAAACATACTCTGCCCAACAATCACAAACTGCGCCCTTATATACCCTGACAGAAGCTCCGGCGACTCCTGCAAGTCTCCTGTCAGAGTCCTGCCAAATGACGGGAGCAAGGCCCGACGATCACACTACCGGAGTGGTGCATCGAAAAGCTATTGCTCCCTCGGGATATGTACAGGATACAAGGTGAATAAACTCACCTAACACATATTTACGCTACATAACCCTCCCCCCGAGACTGAACTTCCACTGTTCAGTGTCGGGGAAGGACCATGCAGAAGAGATGTTGGGCAAATACAACAAATCAAAACAATAATACAAGATCAAAACAATTAGAATGGAACTTAACAACGACATCAAATTCAAAATCTCATTTGATGAAATTAGTCTTTAAACAATTGTCGCACTTAGGTTATAGCAAAAATAGATTCCTCGAACTTAAGAATAAACTTTAAAATAATCCAACAGAATTTTCACAGTCACTGGTGAATTTTCACTGCAAATTAAATCCACATAAGTCCATGAATACTCAGAAAGAGTTAATTTTGGAAATAATTCCCACTCATGTATTGGATGAATTCTCCCTGTAAATAGTTAAAGAGAGACTGTGGGTCGATGTCCCCTGGTCTAACAGATTCCGTATGTTCCTCCAATCTTCCGTCTGGGTAGGTCGTTGTTGTCTTCACAAGCGCCAGATTCACCCCTTGGACCGTGACGTGAGGTGAAGATCCACCATCCATCCCAGGAGGACTGCTATTGTCGTTCACATGTTCCGACGTACCATTGGGCTCTGACTGAGACTCCTGTGATATGCTTGAAGAGTCAGGAGGAGTGTCAGGAGTCAAGTCCGCATGAGGTGAAGATCTGCCATCCATACGAGAAGAACTGCTGCTGTTGTTCACAGTGTCATAGGCATCGGCTAAACTATTCAGAAAGTCCTCTGCGTCCGATTCGTCCCAATCTTCACTTATGTCGGAATATGCTTGCTCCGGCTGGGCATCCCTACACTGTGTGACCCCCGCTGCACTAAGACTTTCCTCTTCCCCTGGATGAAGACTTAACAAATCATCGTCGAACGCTCCAGGTTGAATGCAGTCTGGTTGTTCTGGCTCCAACATCGTTTGCTCCGCACGCACTGTCGGAGAAACTACAGTCTTGCGTCGGCGTCTGTAGCTCTCGGCTGGGCAATACTGCTCAGCTGCTCCTGCAACTAAGGCTTCAATTGTTGCAGGCTGAAGACGATGCCGGTTCTTGAGATGGTCGCGCAGGTAACCCCGTCGAAGAAAGGTAGCTGAACAAGCCTCCTCAGTGCACACAAAATAACCCGTAGTAGCTGAATGCCCCTCCTTCTTATGTCTCTTTAAATTCCGCTTGTTGCTGAAGCCATGCTCACAAATGTCACATATGAAAGGCTTTTCCATCTTCTCTGATGTATACACACGTCCGTCGCTTGAGAAATATATACTTGACTGAGTTCGAGCACGGGTGAAGCTCTTCATGTATTGTGCATCAAATTCTCGTGCATATTGTGATTTGCTTGAAAAATGTCCACGCTCTGCTGGACAAATAAACTGCTCCGGTGAATCTTCACGCTCCGGTGAATACTGATCCGTAGAGCAATTATGCTCCCATGAACATAATTGTTCATGCTCCGGTGACCATTGCTCCCTCGACTGATAGTGCTCTAGTGAGCTCTGTATCGGTAATAAGCTGGCTTCCTCTGGCTCCTTTAAGAGACCCTTACGGCCCTGTTGCAATTCTTTCCGACACAGGGGGCAGTCTTTACGAAAAGTGTTAACTTTCAGTTCATACGGCACAGCCTGATAACTTACAACGTTTTGGGGCCTCTCATTGTGTTCGATTAATTCACTGTCCTCACATAATGTACAAAATGGAGACCTACCGTCACTTACAAAATAAGACGGCTCTCTTGCACTGCTCTGGTTTAGTTTGTCTACCAAACAAAATGTTGGAGACAGATGAACATCTTTGCTGGACTCCGCTGAACTTTCTTTCATTCTCGATCCAGAAACTTTTATACCAGATAACGGTTCTGAAATCTTCATGTTAAAGTTTTCCAGATCAGGTAAAGGCACAAACTTTACACTTTGAGTAGGTACTTGAAACCAGTCAAATTTTTCCGGTCCCACATATGGTTTAATATTGTCTCCGTGTACAACAACTGGGGGTGAACTTTGAGCATGTTGAAGCTTAAAAAGAATGTCACAAATCTTTTCTGTAATAATCCATGGACCCGTCCAATGCCGAGAAATCTTACTCTTGATTCCAGGTGTTACCTTTTTCTGATTCCTCCACACTAAGTCACCGGGTTTGTAGGTAAATTCATTGACTCTACAATTATACTGTTTTTTCTGCCTTTCTGCAGATATTTTGAGAGTGTCCCTTACATTTATGTGTGCCGCTCTCAATTTTCCTTGCAATTCCATCACATATTCTGATGCACTGGAAATTTCTTCGCCTGGAACAGGATCGGTTAAAAGATCTATAGGAACTATCATCTTTTCTCCAAACACTAGACGGTAAGGTGACATGCCAGTACTTTCATGCACTGTGCTATTGAATGCCATAACAATAAAATCAAGGTGCTGGTCCCAGTCTCGCTGATTCTCTGTTACGTACTTTGACAGGATGTTGTACACAGACCTGTTAGTCCTTTCCACCATACCATCTGATCTTGGGTGTAGTGGACTTGTCCGGGATTTCCCTATCTGCAATAAGGCACACACTTCTCTGAAAAGAGCACTTTCGAACTGTCTACCTTGGTCTGAATGTATCTCTCTTGGACATCCGTAGCGCTTTATCCATCCCCGGAAGAGATAATCTGCAACTGTTCTAGCTGTAATATTTGAAAGTGGGTATAACTCAGTCAATTTTGTGAAATAATCTCCAACTACCAAGATATACATATTCCCTTGGGTTGATGTAGGGTAAGGGCCGGATATATCAGCAGCTATCCGTTCGAATCGTCCGCCCATAATGTATGACTTCATCGAATGTAGTTTACTACATTGTGGATCATTTCTCTCACCACATATGCGACATGCCCTTACATAATCTGCTGTTGAATCATGCATTTGCCGCCAATAGAATGGACATTCTTTTGCGTTTTCCCACGTCTTCTTTATTCCAGGATGTCCAGATGTATGGGCATCATGTAGGTGCCATAATACTGAATTTACAAGTTCACTTGGCACACAAACTCTCCACTTGATCTCTGTTTCTGAATAATGCCACTTTAAGCATAATAGGTCGTTCTTGATCTCGAGTAATTCCCATCTTGCCAACCAGAATTTTATTTCCGGACTTTTGTCGGAAATTGCATTCCAGTTTGGCTTTTCTTTACCATTCTGTTTCAGGTTTATAATAAAAGATAGACTTTCATCTTCACTTTGGGCCTTCCTTAGCTTCTCCAGATCAAGATTCTTTTCAGCATGTTCTCTGTTTTGGGCAGTAGCCGGTTTGTTGACTTTTCTGCCAGGTTTCTTCTTTTGACGTTCTTTAACTATCGGATCCGAACCTGTTTCTCTTGCATCATTAGAATTTTCATTGTCACTGTTTTCAAGAACGTCCATATTAATTTGGAACTCAAAATCCTCTTCCTGTGAATGACTAGCAAATGAAACATTTACATTATCTGGCCATGGCATCTCGCATTGTCTGCATATAATTTCATTTCCTTTCACTAATCGAGACATTGCGTCGGCATTTCCATGTTTTGATCCTGGTCTATGAATAATATCAAAATCAAACTGGCTGAGTTGTTGCAACCATCTTTGCACTTGGCCTTCTGGTTCCTTAAATCGGTGTAACCACCGCAAGGATCCATGATCTGTGCGTAAGATGAACCGACGTCCTAACAAATAGTGTTTGAAGTACTTTGTGAAATACACTACCGCTAGCATTTCCTTTCTTGTTACACAGTAGTTCTGTTCGGGTTTTTCAAGTGTTCTGCTTGCATAAGCAATGACTCGTTCTTTCCCTTTCTGCGTCTGTGACAAAACAGCTCCTATAGCAAACGAGCTAGCATCAGTATCAAGAATAAATTCTTCACCATCCACTTCCGGATACGCGAGAATGGGAGCTGAAGTTAACTTTTCCTTAAGTAGGATAAAAGCACTTTCACAAGGGTCTGTCCAAAGCCACTGAGTGGTAGGCTTGATCAAATTGTAAAGTGGTTTGGCTACGTATGCCTAGTCTTTCACGAACTTTCTATAGTAAGACGTAAGACCTAAAAAACTTCTTAGTTCTGTTACACATGATGGTCTTTGTATATGAGACACGGCTTGAATCTTTGCCGGATCAGGTTTTACACCTTCTTTTGAAACCATGTGGCCAAGAAACGAGGTCTCATGCTGGAAGAACAAAACTTTTTGGCTTTTAGCTTCAGTCCAGTTTCTGTTAGTCTTGCAAATACACTTGTGAGGTGATCAATATGACTGTCAAATGTCTTGCTAAATATAATGATATCATCAAGGTATAGAACAGCAATGTACCATTGAAGTCCTGCAAGTGCCCGTTCCATAAGACGCTGGAAGGTCGCGGGGGCATTGCATAGTCCAAATGGCATTGTAACATAATGGTACAATCCGCCTCTCGGGGTGGCAAAAGCTGTCTTCTCTTTATCAACTTCATCAAGAGGAACCTGATGATAAGCCATATCACAATCATGACTTTTAAACCCGTCAGAACCGGAAAGAGCATCAAGATTGTCGTTAATACGTGGTATTGGATAGGCATCCTTGATAGTCTTTTCGTTAAGCTTCCTGTAATCAACGCACATTCTCCAGCTTCCATCTTTCTTTCTGACCAAAACGGTCTGTGCAGACCACGGGCTCATGGATTTCTCGATCAAACCCTTTTCTTCCAATTTCTTTATTTCTTCATCAAGTACATCACGTTTGAATAATGGAATCCATCTTGGAGCTTCATTGATAGGAGTTTCGTCATTTAACTTGATTTTGTAACTCCCAATTGTTGTACGGCCTACTTCACCTGGTTTTGCAAAATTGTCTTCATGCTGTATGATAAATGTTTTAAAATGGACACGTTGTTCTTGTGATAAATATCCACATCCCTTTTCAAACATTTGTTTCAGATGTTCTGGCAATTCTAGTCCTGTTGTGGTGTTATTCATCTGTAAATTATTCTCTTCGAGTCCTTCCAAGTCGAAGGAATGTCCTATTTCCTCTACAGGAGACAGCAATGCCACGGGAGTACCTTTGTTTATTGTAACTCCGGTATCACCTGGGTTTAGTATCCTTGCATAGACTGCCGAATAAGAAGTATCAACAAGAGTCCTCGCAACCGCAAGACCATATGTTTGCACAAACTTCCGTACCGGAGTCAAAATGCCAAGTTCACTGCCTCTACTTTCGGATCCGCATGATCTGTTTTTCAGCTTAATGTGACAAACGCTTTCATGTCCTGGTGGAGCATAAACAGTATCCGCAGTCACATACTTTTGCAACACATTCTTTTGTTTCCTGTGATAAATATTCTGACCACCAAGTTTTATGATGAATTCCCGTGCATCGTAATCGAAATTACATTCAAAGTGTGTGATAAAATCTTCTCCGAGCAAGTTGTTTGTAACATCACCAACAATAACAGGAAAGTATAATTCCTTTCCTTCCAACTCCAATGTCATCAAACCTTCACCTCTGCACAGTATCTCATGCCCACTAGCATTAGAGAACTTGTGTTTTGTTGATTTCAATTCTGGCTTGAATTGTGGTGGAATTCTGTCAAAGGTGTCGAACGTGATAAATGTCTTTCTTGAACCAGTGTCAACCTTCCATAACGCTGGTATATTGTACAACAATCCAGAAACCATCATACTGTCACTGAACGGAACTCTGATGCGACATCTACTGTCCGTTTGAATAGGCCTTTCTCGATTAATGACCCCCTCGCGGCCCCCAGAGTTGGTCATCTTTAGTTTAAATGGTCTTTATTCTTGTCTGAAATTTCCCTCTGCTCCTGCGAATTGTTTGAATTCCATCCATTTGTTGGCTGACGTGAAGACGTTTTATCATTGTGACAGGACCTGCTCCGTTCACTCTTGCTCCGTCCGTCAGTTTGCTCCCTTTGTATCCATGGTTTCCTGTTCCGTTGATACCGACCACGTTCGTAGTGGGGTTTTGAACCTTCTTGCAAGTCAAACACAGGTTTCGCAGGTTTGCTAGTACTCTTCTTTTCACTTTCTCCAAGGCGAATACATTCTTCTTGGATAGCATTCTTGACCGCTTCTTGCAGTGTCTGTGGCTTGGTTCTCTTAACTGCCATTCGGAAATCTGCGGAATCGCTACAGTTTTCAAGGAATGTTGTTAGAGCATTTTCTCTGACTACGTCGAGGTTCTCGGGATACGCACGTCTGAAAAGACTTTCAACAGCTTGTCCAAAGTCCCTAAAATTTTCATCATTTTTCTTCCTCCGCAACTTTGCCTCGGCTATATAGCTGTCTCTCATAGCTAGAAGTCCAAACCTTTCTTCCATATGCATTTTGAGACATGTCCAATTGCTTTGTACATCTAAAGGTAATCCATAGGCAAAGGACTCAGCTTGACCTCTCAAAAGACACAGAAATATTCTTCTAGACTTCTCCTGTGACCAGTTGTTCAAAGCCATTAGATTTTCAAAGTATCGAACAAACTCGAGCCACACATCAGTACCGCTTCCACTGAACGTTCTTCTGGCTGCAAATCCACCTGTTTCGATATTTGAAAACTCGTTTCCTCTATTTGAGTTCAACAAAGTGCCTTCTTTCATCGAACCTGTATTACTATTCGGACAATTTACTTCCTTTGCTGCAGTTTCAGGCAAATGCTGTGTTCCAAATGCATTATCATTCATACCAAGTGTCTGAAGTTTAGAAGGAATTTCCAAATCATTCTGGACTACAGCAGGAGTCGGCCTGAATATCGGGTTTGCATTAGTCTCATTTGCAACAATGTTCATATCATCATTTTTATGAGTTAAAGGTTCAACAACACCTGATCGTGTAACTACCGGAGCAGCTAAATTAGTCCGTGCAGTAGCAGGCTGTCCCATCACGGTGGATTCTTCAATTCTCCGGACTGTTGAAGGGCTAATGTCACCACTCCGAGCAACTGCCGGAGTAGCTTGAAAGCTCCTTTCTCCTGTCGGAGTATAAAAGGCCTGCTCCTTTAACTGACTAGGTGTATCTCTTGCATAATTTTGTGCCGATCGTCTTCGTTGCCAAAGAGCTGAATCACGTACTTTCAGGTCAAATGAGTTTGAACTGAGATTCACAAATAATACTTTGATCACCATTGCAAAAATTGCGGTTAATGCTACAACAATGTAAATCATGTTATCGTGACTCATATTAAAATTATTCACAGATGTGAACTTCCTAACGCACCAGTAACACAACACAGAAAGGAGTGTTACAGTCATCCCAAATGAAAATAATTTGATTAACCGCCACATTTTCCTGACACATGACATTTCAGACGAACGCGAATCACTACCTTTTTCTTCCACAATCTTGGAGCTTTCTGTATCTCCACGCTGAACTGGAGTTTTATACAGAACCGTGCTACCAAAGCGTGGAGAATAAGGAGTGCAGTTACCAATAGCACTATCTGCAGAATGTGAGAATGTAGGAGAATAGCTCTCGTATTCTGGAGAAAATAGAAAGTTCTGACTTACAGTTTCTCTTCCCTGCTCGCCTGAATCGTTTACAGGAGTACTCCATCTATAACGTAACTGTTGCTCCGGGAATGGTGTAGCACTTCCATAAAGGCTTCTGTAGTGCTGCTCTGTTGGAGTAGTAACCGTTTCACTTCTTTTATCATTTGAAAAATCCATCTTGTCTCAACTTTTTCACTAATCCCACCGCTGCCACCAATGTAGCGTTTTCTCGACCCTAACGCCACAAAATAATTCAGGATTCGTGTGAATTCCTTAGATATAGATGAACAATCCAAATGAACAAGCACTAACCTTTATTTCGGTATTTAATCCTCATAACTGAAACATACTCTGCCCAACAATCACAAACTGCGCCCTTATATACCCTGACAGAAGCTCCGGCGACTCCTGCAAGTCTCCTGTCAGAGTCCTGCCAAATGACGGGAGCAAGGCCCGACGATCACACTACCGGAGTGGTGCATCGAAAAGCTATTGCTCCCTCGGGATATGTACAGGATACAAGGTGAATAAACTCACCTAACACATATTTACGCTACATATATATGTACATATAAATAAAGTGATAAAAATGTCAGGCCGAAACGACCCACCAATATGGCCGAAACGACCCACCCCCGAAATTAGGCCGAAACGACCCAGGCCGAAACGACCCGGCCGAAACGACTCAGGGCCGAAACGACCCAGGGACCGAAACGACTCAGGACCGAAACGACCCGCGACCGACGCGATTGTAATGCACACACCATCAGAATCAATATTTTGTCTTTGTGTGCTATAGACGGATCCAATGTTATGACACGTGGCCTTGTTTACATGCCATTGCGCATGCACAAAAATTACTTTTCCCTTTCATGACGCTCTTTCGTGGTTGGCAAAAAGCCTCTGGTTCCATATAAACACATTGTAAATAGGTTTAACATAACGGGCAAAGTTTAGTTGACTGTCACAGAAAACCGATCGAATTACACTTTAAATGAGTAGATAAATATATTTTAGAGTTCATCCATGCATCTTCCGCGTTTCGTCATTAGTTTTGCGCATTTTTATAACAAATAATTAAGACCACCCCACCTCGTTACCTGCATAAGTTTAACAGGTAATTTGATCATCAAAACATCCTCAAATCTTCTAGAAACTAATAATTACTAGCTAAAATATGTCTACTATAAAAGTATAAAGGTCAATTTTGTCGGTTATTTAAATCCTTAATAAATATTATGATGGTGATTAATTTAATAATAATGGGTGTTAGCTTGCATTAAAACTCCTAAGGGAATATTAATCATGAGAGTGAACAATTAATTGACATAAGACATTATAAAGACCTTATCATGAAGGGATCTTTCTAGCACTGTTTGGGTCCTGATAAAGGATCGTTAGTAGGCTTTTTGAAAAAAGTTTTTGTGATTTTATTTTTATTTGTTTTTTGCCTTCATTTTGTGATCAGCCGAGTAAGAATGGCATTTTTTTTTTTTTTGGGTTTTACAGCCCTTTCAAGATTATTTCACTCATATCGAGCTGATCTTTAATTTGAGGTGAGCGAAAACCGGAGTACCCGGAGAAAAAACACCGGACCTTCCGTTGTTTTGGCGAATTTGGCGTCTCACATGTGACCCAAGTCAGGCTTGTATGAGTATTCAGAGTCAAACCCATCGGACCAGAACACATTTTTTTATTAAACACTAAAGTGAGGTTAATTGCTAAGATCAAGTACATTATTAACAACATCCTACTCACAAACTGTGATTAAGTCATAAAAATTAACTTCAATTACATAAAATTAAAAAATAAGAGTGTTCCAGTCATTACCAGCGGTTTCGGTGTGTTCCAGAATTTATACATAGCCCTTTTTTGAAAGAATTTGGATTATGGAGTCATTTTTACAAACAGTTAGTGAACTGTTGATGACAAAGATGGAGACTAGTAACTAGATGGCGCTATAGATAATGGTTTTGGGTTTCTTTTGACTGAAGAGCTCCTCAGCCAGTTGTCCCTATCTCCTGGTGAATGAATGTGATTTGACGTATCACCAGTAAAAACTCTGAACTAGTACTTCTTAGGAAGTAAAAAGACCAATTTTTCACTGGAAATAAACATTACAGAACTATGCTATTGTCTGGTGACATCATGTAACTAGAGCAAGCAGTCGATGGCAAGCCATCGCAAATCCCCACGCTTTTGCCACATAGCAGACGTGACCTTTTGACCCCTTGAGATGGCCCCTTTTGGTGGAGCCAACTATAACATCCCTCTCGCACGCCCTCACCATGTAAGGAAGTCATGTAGCAAATATGGTTGTGTTCCAGCCAGTCGTTAAGGAGATAGCGTGACGGACGGACAGAGGTGTTCACAATATCCCGCAATGCTTTCTTTAAAAGCGTGGGGATAATAAAACCCATCAATAAATGTAGTCACTAGACCGATGACAAAGTTTTTTTTTATAAAAATAGCCACAGTGGTCTTGACCATGAGGTCATGACCTTGAAAGTCTACTCACTCGAGATATTGTCATAAGGAACATTTTTGTGAAGTTATATTGAAATCAATCAAGAAATGTAGGCGCTAGAGCGATGACAAAGTTTTTCTAAAAATAGGCACAGTGACCTTGACTAAGTCGAACTCGCTCAAGATACTGCCATAAGGAACATTTGTGTCTATATCTTCAATTCCTTGGATCACACCAGAAATAAGAAGAAAAATTCGGAGGAGAAATAAGATTCATGCTAAGGCAAAAAAGTTGGGAAGTGGTAAACTCAGAGCAAAATTTGAAAACTTGAGACGAGAAATTAAAAATGACACCAAAAATCAGCATGATCAGTATGTAAATAATTTGGTAGGTGATGTAAAGGCCAATCCCAGGGGTTCTACAGATATATCAATAGCCAGAAAAAAGATAGGCAAGGTATCCCTCCCCTTAATAAAAGAGGAGGGAACGGGGTCGCTGAATCGGACTCTGAAAGGGCAGAGGAATTGGTTGGTCAATTCAATGATGCATTTAATAAAACTGAGTTCAACGAGGTTCCATGGACTGGAAGATCGGGCCCTTTCATGGAATATATTGTTGTATCCTCGGCGGGAGTGATCAAGTTACTTAAAGGCTTGAACCCTTCTAAAGCTTTAGGGCCTGATGAGCTTCATCCTAGAATCCTGAAGGAACTTGCAAACGAGTTAGGTCCAGTTTTTTTGCTCATCTTTTCCAACAATCTCTCGATACGGGTGAAATTCCCAAAGAATGGCTCCTAGCGAACATCTGTCCACTTTTCAAAAAAGGGGACAGGGCTCTTGCTCGTAATTATCGCCCGGTGTCACTGACCTGTGTTCTATGTAAATTGCTTCAACACATAGTCTGCTCAAACATCATGGCCCACTTGGATGAACATAAACTTTTGTTAGACAGACAACATGCATTTAGGAAAAGGCATAGTTGCGAAACTCAGTTGAGCACGGTTATTAATGATTGGGCAAAAATCCTGGACAAAGGGGGGCAGGTGGACACATTTATTCTGGACTTCGAGAAGGCTTTTGACACTGTAGCGTAGCCAGCGTCAGAGCAGGGTCTACCCTTCGCGTTGTGTTGTGTTTTGTCAGGTTTGGGTGTGAAGTTAATCACATAAGTCCTTTTACTATTTCCAGTATTTATTTAGCATACTATGTTTAAGTCAAGTGCCACAGGAGAAAACTTATCAAGCAGAAATCTAGTGCGGTTCTCATATCGTTCCTTATCCTTCTGCTTTACCGCTCTCTAACCGTTCGCTGTTAGCACCCTTACAGTTCTCTTACAGTTCTCTCATCGTTCTATCACCGTTGTCCTACATTCCTCTTACCGTTCTCCTACATTCCTCTTACCGTTCTCCCCTCTCTCGCACTGCACACACCCTTTTATACTTCTCTTTCAGCCTCTCTCCGGATCCAAACGTCATACCTTAACTTAGCAACAGAACATTACATTTCTTTCTATATTTAGAGTATCTTTACCATATATGGGAGATGCGAGACTTGGCCACCTGGCTCATTACTTAAAACAACTCATGTTTCTTTCATTAACAATCTTGGCAGATTTATGGGAAATATTACACTAAAAAAGCATTAGCCGTGACATCTAAAGCGACCACTTTACTTGTTTTGGTCTTTCTTATGAATGATTAATTCCCCCCTGTCAGGTTCCAAGCAGATGTGCCGGTATAAGGTTTTAAGCCGAACAATAACACCGCAGATGTTTGAATATCATATAACAGTGAAAACCAATAAATCCAATAAGCTTGTCAACCGCAGGTGTGGCGAAACCAATATACCACCAGGTGTTGGGCTATCCAGTTACTATTGGACATTAATTAGTTTTACACACTGTCAAGTATCGTAGCAATAAAGGTAAATAGAAAGAGATAGGAAATCAGAAAGATCAGCCTGGGCCAAAGTGTTATTAGAGATGATCATGCTCATGTTGCTCCTTACAAAGTATTACGTAACAACACACCTCCTCATGAACTACTTAAATCCAAATTATTTGGTTATGGACTTGGAGGGAAAGTAGAAGTAAAACAAAGATCAGGAATCGATACAATTAACTTAATCCAACCATCAAAGACACCAAAGGGAAAGAAACACAAACATTAAGCGACCAGACCATAATGGAAACCTAAACAAAGGATGGCCATAAGGACAGTTACTTTCCCACAAAATGCCCATATGGCCATCCAAAATAAAAAGACACAAGTGATACACACAGTAAGTAACAAACAACACCATACTTAAACCGCCACAGAAGAACCGCCTTGGAACGGTCAGTGGCAAGATTTCCACTGGGGGGTTGGGGGGGACTTAAATCGATTTTACGTGGCCACAATCCTCGCCCTTACTTCCGTCGCGATTTAGACAAATAATTTGTTCAGTCCGCAAAAAGGCCTCCTAACTGATCAGTGCAACATCTCCGTGAACACAAAAAATCAAAGAACCACAGAAGACTCTTAAATGGATAGATTCCTTCCTTTGCTACAGAAAACAGTGTGTTGTGGTTTATGGTGAATCTTCAGTATGGGCGCCAGTTTTGTCTGGAGTCCCACAAGGGACTGTTCTTGGTCCTCTATTGTTCTCCCTGTACATCAATGATATTTCCACTGACATTGACTCAGAAATAAGACTTTTCGGAGATGACTGTGTTTGTTACCGGGAAATTAGAGATAAAGATGCTCACTGAAACTTCAGGCTGACATAGATAGATTAGGATGTTGGGCCCGAAAATGGGGCATGAGATTTCAGCCAGTTAAATGCAATATTATGCAGATAACAAGGAAGAGATCTAATAAAGTTGAGGCTTCTTACACTTTAGAGGGAACGGTCCTCGAAAATGTGAATTCCATTAAATACCTTGGTGTGACAATCACTCACGATTACAGATGGAATACACACATTAGCAATATGTGTACAAAGGCGAATAGAACACTTGGGTTCCTGAGCCGAAATCTTCATCAGTGTCCTCACGATGTGAAAGAGACAGCATACAGGGGACTTGTTCGCCCAATCTTGGAATATGGTAGTTGCATCTGGGACCCATGCGGAGTGGTCCTAAATGAAGAAATTGTAAAAGTTCAGAATAGAGCTGCTAGATTTGTAACTGAAAATTACTGCTTTGAAACTGGGAGCATGACTGGAATTCTAGGAAAATTAAGACGGAAGTCTCTCAAGAAAAGGAGAAGAGACAGTAGGCTCATACTCTTATACAAATGTCTAAAGGGTGCTGCCAGCATTCCAGCAGATGACCTTGTTCCCCCGGCTAGGCACTGTAGAAAGCACCATTCAATGACGTTTCAGACCATTACTGCAAGAACGGATATTTTGTATATACGTTCTTCCCTGAACCATTAGAGATTGGAATGCCCTTCCCGATTCTATTATTTCGACGGCTGAAGGTGCTGAGGATTGTGTAGCTTAGTTTACATCTTTGGTTAGAGCTAGGGACTAACTTCCCATATCACAGGTCCTGGTGTATGAATGTCATTTGAAGTGTCACCAGTAACAATTCTAGTTCTGATTCTGTGTGAAGTTATATTGAAATTGGACAAGAAATGTAGGGGCTAGAGCGATGACAAAGTTTTTCTAAAAAAAAAGGCAGAGTGACCTTGACCTTGAAAGTCGAACTCGCTCAAGATATTGCCATAAGGAACATTTGTGTGAAGTTATATTGAAATCGGACAAGAAATGTAGGCGCTAGAGCGATGACAAAGTTTTTCTAAAAATAGGCACAGTGACCTTGACCTTGAAAGTCAAACACACTCGGGGTATTGTCATAAGGTACATTTGTGTGAAATTATATTGAAATTGGTCAAGAAATGTAGGCGCTAGAGCGAATACAAAGTTTTTATAAAAATAGCCACAGTGACCTTGACCTTGAGGCCATGACCTTGAAAGTCAAACTTGCCCGAGATATTTTCATAAGAAAGATTTGTGTGAAGTTATATTGAAATTTGTGAAGAAATATAGGCGCTAGGGTGATAGTGTGACTTTTACAGTGTAACGTGACCTTTTGATCCCTTGAGATGGCCCCTTTGGACAGAGCCAACTATAACTTCCCTCTCGCGCGGCCTCACCATCATGTAAAGAAGTCATGTAGCAAATATGGTTGCATTCCGGCCAGTTGTTAAGGAGGAGATAGCGTGACGGACGGAGGCGTTCACAATATCCCCAAACGCTTTTTTAAAAGCGTGGGGATAATAAATATTATAAAACATTTTTACATGTATGGTCATGTATTGGACACCTCTACAAATCCAACTTTATATGGAGAAAATAGGGATTGTTGTTTATCAGATTTTGCCCCAATTTATACAGAAAACTGGAATTACATGGGTGTATATTAGTTTTCTAATTCCTACTCCAAGACATAGGTTGTGAGGCAGTTCTATGAGGCATCCACAACCTATGTTTGGAGTGTAGCAGTAAATAAGAATAACATCATAGATTTTCAACAGAAAATTAACCATTTTGGAGTTCAGACTTCCGCTTCGGTCGCGGGCAAACAAGAAGAAAAATTTGGAGAAATTAAATCTTAAATTATCTACATGAATCGTCAATGCTGTTTGAAGATAATTTGCAGAAAGATGCAATAGTGTCCAGATTTCCCTGTTGTATCATTATTTTAGTGAAATTCTCTGTTTCAAATGAAATTATAAACGTGGTCATGGATCATATTTGCAGAACGATGCTTTACCCTAGTGTCCAGATTTCCATGTTGTATCATTATTTTTGTGAAATGGTCATGGGTTATACTTGCAGAAATTTGCATTAGTGTCCAGATTTCCCTGTTGTATCATTATTTTTGAGAGATTCCCTGTTTAGAGAGAAATTATAAAACTTGATCATGGGTCGTAAAACGGGCGCTAAGGGAACTTTGCCTGAAGAACAAGAGGAGGAAGAGCAGTGCGTTGATTGTAAAGTTGGCCTTAAAGAATCTGATAAAGCTTTGCAGTGTGACTTCTGTGATAATTGGTATTGTTTCAAATGCACAACAGTTTCGTCAAAGTCGTATGAAGCACTTTTCAAGAGTCAGGACGAAGGTCTGCAATGGTTCTGCATACATTGTAGAAAAAGCTTGAATGGTGTAACTAAAATGACAAACAAGATTAGTCAGATAGAAAGAACACAGAAAGAATTACTTGCATCAGTTGACGAGTTAAAAAAGAGGGACGTAAGTCAGTTGTACAAAAGAAAGAAATTGAGATTATGATTAGGGATGAAATGGAGGAACAAAAGTGAATCGATGAGCGAACATTAAATGTGATGTGCTTTGGTCTTACAGAAAACAAGGACATAAATATTGAAAATAGGAGGCTAGACGATGAGCATAGGCTGTATGATATCCTTAAAGAGGTGATGGGCGAGGAGGAAGAGTTGGGTTTAGCAAAGATTACTCGGATTGGAAAACCTATTCAAAATGACGAAAGTGACGACGAAGGTCCCGTCGAGGTAGTGCAGGTTGCCATTGGTGGTCTTAGTCCTAGCCAAAGTCAGTCCTTATTTGAGGGTGGGTCTAGTCGTAAGGAGAATTTAAGTCAGAACAGGAAGAGGAAAATTAGACCATTAAGATTGACCTTTAAAGATACTGGAAAGAAGAAACAAGTATTAGAATCATTGCAATGAACTATTAATATGGATAAGAGGGAGAAGTACAAGTTTATTTTCTTCCAACATGAACTGACATGGAAACAGAGAGAAATTGTTAAGGCAAAAAGAGCTTCAAGGGCGGAGATAAAAGTACAAAATGAAGGTGGAACCCTGAGTAGCAACGGCTTCAGGGGGCGTACTTTTCAAAGACACTAACTGTAGTTTCCATTTTGTGGGAAAGTAACTGTCCTTATGGCCTCCCTTTGTTTAGGTTTCCATTATGGTCCGGCGCTTAATGTTTGTGTTTTGTTTCCCTTTGGTGTCTTTGATGGGTGGAGTAAGTTAATTGTATCGATTCCTGATCTTTGTTTTACTTCTACTTTGTATATACGTTCAAGTTCTTCGTTATTTTTCAGAAGTTTAAAGTTCAGAAGTTCAAAGTTCAGAAGTTCAACCGTTGTTTCAAACAGTTTACAGTTAGAAAAACAATCATTAGTTGATTATGTTGAAAATAGGTCAGATTTGAGTACTGTTTTTAATTGTTCAGTTGAAAGTAATTTGGTATTGTCAGTCAGTTCTAGTTGTATTGAAAGCACTGTAATACTAAGTGATTTAGAAATAGCCACATTGAATTCAAGCTCAAATTGTACAATATTGTATAGTGATTCAGAAAGTGATACAGAAATGAACACATTGAATTCAAGCTCAAACAGTACAATATTGTATAGTAATTCAGGCAGTGATACGGAAGAATCCAGCATTGAAGTTGATTATGATGTGAGACAGACTTTGCATTTGATCAGAGTTCAGATGATAGCAATTCAATAAATTCAGAAAATACTGTATTGTATAGTAGAGCATCATCAGATACTTATACAGATACCTTGCAAGTGAGAAATGAAGGAATAAAAGTTTGGTATACAAATGCAGATAGCTACCTGAATAAGAGAGATGAAATGTTGGCGGAAATTGAATTGAACCAACCAGATGTAATTGTGATAACTGAGTTATTTCCCAAGACAGTAAAAGCTACTGACTTGAGTATAGTCGAATTTCAGATTGATGGCTTCAATTTATGTACAAGTAGAATTGAAGACAAAAGTAGAGATGTGGGAACATACATAAAAGAAAGCCTGACATACGTAGATTGTTCGGTATTGAATAATAAACCCTTTAAGGAATCTTTCTGGTGTGAACTGAAAATGAAGAACAATGAAAGTATGTTGATTGGTGGTGTTTATAGGAGTCCAGGTAGTGGCATTGCAAATAACATGAGGTTAAATCAACTTTTATCTTCAGCAGTGAGCCTAAAGTACAATTACACAGTACTTTTTGGAGATTTTAACTACCCTGGTATAAACTGGAATGAATGGAGTACTGATCACAATGAAGCACATGCAGAATTTCAGTTTATTGAATGTCTCAGAGACAATTTTTTTATCTCAAGAGGTGGTTAGGCCTACTAGATATAGAACCGAACAGACTTATTGTGATAAAGTCTTTGGAAGATCAGGAAGAAATCTGTTTTGGTCTATAAAAAAATCGAATGAGGTTTTAAATCAATAGAAATCCAGACATTTTCGTGCTTCAAGTCTGTCTACTTACGATTTTTCCACTCTTTATACTACACTTCCTCATAATCTTATAAAAGAAAAGCTTAATGATTTAATTGAACGGGCTTTTCACAGAGAAGATTCTATCTTGCATGTAATGTCAGAAATGCATTTTTCACTTCCAAAGAGCATAAGAATTATACACTTTGGTCATGTCAGAAAGTGTGTGATGCCCTCACCTTTCTACTTGACAATATTTATATTAGATTCGGTACTAAGTTATTTAGACAAATTGTGGGTATTCCGATGGATACGAATTGCGCACCTCTTGTGGCTGATCTGTTTTTTTATTGTTATGAAAGAGACTTCATGTTGTCGCTTTCCATTGATAACCAATCTGAAATTATTGAAGCTTTTAGCTCCACTTCTAGATATTTAGATGATTTATTAAATATTGATAATACCTGTTTCGATGGTTTGATTAGTCAGATTTACCCCCCAGAACTTCAGCTAATAAAGCAAATTCTTCTGATACCGAGGCCCCGTTTTATAATTTACATCTATCTATTGTAGATGGGTTTGTTTCGTGCAAAATTTATGATAAACGCGATGACTTTGATTTTGAGATTGTAAATTTTCCTTTTTTTTTGGATGGTGATGTTCCTCCTGCGCCATCCTATGGCGTTTATATTTCGCAGTTAATTCAATTTGCTAGAGTGTATAGTCATGTAATTGACTTCAACACTCGTAATAAATTATTAACGGCTAAACTCCATAATCAGGGTTATCGGTACCATAAACTATGCAAAGTAGAAGTAAAACAAAGATCAGGAATCGATACAATTAACTTACTCCACCCATCAAAGACACCAAAGGGAAAGAAACACAAACATTAAGCGACAAGACGATAATGGAAACCTAAACAAAGGAAGGCCATAAGGACAGTTACTTTCCCACAAAATGGCCATATGGCCATCCAAAATAAAAAGACACAAGTGAAACACACAGTAAGTAACAAACAACACCATACATAATCCGCCACAGAAGAACCGCCTTGTAACGGTCAATGGAAAGATTTCCACTGGGGGGCTTAGATCGATTTTACGTGGCCACAATCCTCGCCCTTAATTCCGTCGCGATTTAGACAAATAATTTGTTCAGTCCGCATGAAGGCCTCCTAACTCATCAGTGCAACATCTCCGAGAACATAAAAAATCAAAGAACCACAGAGGTGAGACAACAGTGAGGACTCGACAGCAAGAAACCATTGACATGATGGAGCAAAAGAAAACCAACAGTTAGACTCCGAAGCCTTTTCAAAATTTTAAAGACGCCATTCTGATTTAATTTCAAAATTCAATATTGGACTTAAATCTCTTCTGCAACCAGGTCTATCGGAACCCGAATTTTATGGTGACTTAGTTTATAAATTTAGAAAAATATATAACCGCATTGACTTCAGCACCCAATTTCGTAAAATCATTCTTCGATACAAAAAGATTGGGTACAACATGGATGTTATACGACAGACTGCATGCATGGTAGTTAACCCAATCACGGTTGGCAACTTTGCTTCCCTCTTTAATTGCACGCCGGTGGGTCAGGCCTCAGATTCTATGACGGCTCCAACGTAAAGGCTTATTGAGAATTAGAGAGATCTAATTCTTGGTAATGTTGGTTGGTGTCTGATGCTCTGTCTCTGGTCGGGCCCATCGGAGTCTAACTGTTGGTTTTCTTTTGCTCCAGCATTTCAGTGGTTTCTTGCTGTCGAGTCCTCACCGTTTTCTGGATGAATTTAACAGACTGATATTTTGGGTGGATTGGACAGGAAATCGGAATAATCAGGGAGGTTTGACTGTGCAACAATACCAACACTTAACACTACATTAATTTGCTTCTATAATCATTTCAGGGCGCACACCCCGCAGGCAAAATTACGTTTTGTGCTCGGGACGGTGATGTGAAAATTATATAGAAAGAAAAAACAAAATAAACCACCACCAACAACAAAAGAAAATAAACTATAAGTCCACTTGGGGTGGATTATGTCGACGCACTGGTGCACCCGGGGTTTCACATGAAGAATCACTCTTCCTATCCCAAGTCAAGGTCTTAACTCCTGATCATTGCCTTCACTTCCATTTTCCTTAATCTCTAGATATTTGGAATATTCTATTCCATTAGAACTTCTGCCAGTCGACTGGTCTGGTCGGTCAGATTTATGGGGATGTCCGCCTCTGCAGGGCACTTCTTCCCTGCGACTCGTACCAATACCTGCTCCTAGAGACCAGGGAGCAGCAGGACATCACACGTCATCTTGACATTATGTGCCTGCAAATGACGATAATCAACTAAAATACGGTTCACGAAACGTATACACTATATCATGATCCCTGCCCCGGTGAAGTCTGAATATGTTCATGTATAAACCGTTATTGCGCATGCGACAATTAACCGCACAGCAGAACTCAACTTGACTATGCAACAAACTTATCATCATCACGTTCTTTACATGTACAAACAGATTTCTTAAACAGAAACGGCATCATTACAAAAATGAACTCGTAATTATTCTTAAACAAACTTCTTTCCACACAACATGAGCATACTTGCAATACCAATTCATCACGGATCATCACCACGGAAAACCCGACATGCTCTTGTCTAAGAGTTCGATCTTATGATGAAGATATGGTTAAAGTAGAAGTAAAACAAAGATCAGGAATTGATACAATTAACTTACTCCATCCATAAAAGACACCAAAGGGAAAGAAATACAAACATTAAGCGACCAGACCATAATGGAAACCTAAACAAAGGAAGGCCATATGGACAGTTACTTTCCCACAAAATGGCCATATGGCCATCCAAAATTAAAAGACACAAGTGATACACACAGTAAGTAACAAACAACAACATAAATAAATCGCCACAGAAGAGCCGCCTTGGAACGGTCAGTGGAAGATTTCCACTGGGGGGCTTAAATCGATTTTACGTGGCCACAATCCTCGCACTTACTTCCGTCGCGATTTAGACAAATAATTTGTTCAGTCCGCATGAAGGCCTCCTAACTCATCAGTGCAACCCATATTAATCTTCCCATCAGCACTTAATGTCATATAGAGATGGGACCACGGTTTTCTAACAACCGATAGTCAAAAGCTATGGATCGAACAAGTGACCCGACGTTTATAAATGTATTTTACAAAAGGGGTCTATAAAATAGAAGTGAAGGCAATGATCAGGAATCGATACAATTAACCCGCAGCTCCCATCAGATACACCAAAGGGAAAGAAGCACAAACATGAAACAACAGACCTAATGGAAACATCAATAGCGGAAAGCCAAAAGGACAGTTACTTTCCTACAAAATGGCCAATAGGCTATCCAAAATAAAATAATATAATCATCACAAACATCCAAAGACAAACCATAACAAAAATAAACCGCGACAGAAGAACCGCCTTCGAACGGTCAGCGGAAACGAATTCCACTGGGGGACTTAAATCAATTTTACGTGGCCACAATTCTCGCCCTTACTTCAGTCGCGATTTAGACAAATAATTTGTTCAGTCCGCATGAAGGCCTCCTAACTCATCAGTGCAACATCTCCGTGAACACAAATAATCAAACAACCACAGCGATGAAACAACGGTGAGGACTCAACAGCAAGAAACCACTGAAATGCTGGAGCAAAAGAAAACCAACAGTTAGACTCCGATGGGCCGACCAGAGATAGAGCATCAGGCACCAGCCAACATTACCTTGAATTAGATCTCTCTGTAATTCTCAATAAGCCTTTACACTGGAACCGTCATAGAATCTGAGGCCTGACCCACCGGCGTGCAATTAAAGAGGGAAGCAAAATTGTCATTCGTGATTGGGTTAACTACCATGCATGCAGTCTCTCGTATAACATGTATGTTGTACCCAATCTTTTTATATCGAAGAACGATTTTACGAAATTGGGTGCTGAAGTCATTGCGGTTATATATTTTTCTGAATTTGTATTCTAAGTCACCATAAAATTCGGGTTCCGATAGACCTTGTTGCAGAAGAGATTTAAGTCCAATATTAAATTTTGAAATTAAATCAGAATGACGTCTATAAAATTTTGAAAAGGCTTTAATATATATTCAATTTATATATAAATTCAGAAAAATATATAACCGCAATGACTTCAGCACCCAATTTCGTAAAATCATTCTTCGATATAAAAAGATTGGGTACAACATGGATATTATACGACAGACTGCATGCATGGTAGTTAACCCAATCACGGTTGGCAACTTTGCTTCCCTCTTTAATTGCACGCCGGTGGGTCAGGCCTCAGACTCTATGACGGCTCCAACGTAAAGGCTTATTGAAAATTAAAGAGATAAAGTTGGTTGGTGCCTGATGCTCTGTCTCTGGTCGGGCTCATCGGAGTCTAACTGTTGGTTTTCTTTTGCTCCAGCATTTCAGTGGTTTCTTGCTGTCGAGTCCTCACCGTTGTCTCACCTCTGTGGTTCTTTGATTTCTGTGTTCACGGAGATGTTGCACTGATGAGTTAGGAGGCCTTCATGCGGACTGAACAAATTATTTGTCTAAATCGCGACGGAAGTAAGGGCGAGGATTGTGGCCACGTAAAATCGATTTAAGCCCCCCAGTGGAAATCTTCCACTGACCGTTCCAAGGCGGCTCTTCTGTGGCGATTTATTTATGTTGTTGTTTGTTACTTACTGTGTGTATCACTTGTGTCTTTTAATTTTGGATGGCCATATGGCCATTTTGTGGGAAAGTAACTGTCCATATGGCCTTCCTTTGTTTAGGTTTCCTTTATGGTCTGGTCGCTTAATGTTTGTATTTCTTTCCCTTTGGTGTCTTTTATGGATGGAGTAAGTTAATTGTACTTATTCCTGATCTTTGTTTTACTTCTACTTTGCATAGTTTGTGGTACCGATAACCCTGATTAAGAAGTTTAGCTGTTAACAATTTATTACGAGTGTTGAATTCAGTTACATGACTACACACTCTGGCAAATCGAATTAATTGCGAAATATAAACGCCATAGGATGGCGCACGAAGAACTTCACCATCCAAAAAAGGAAAATTTACAATCTCAAAATCAAAATCATCGCGGTTATCATAAATTTTGCACGAAACAAACCCATCTAAAATAGATAGATGTAAATCCCAAAACGGGGCCTCGGTATCAGAAAATTAGAACTATCATGAATTTATTTGCCTCGGTGTTCAGAATACATTAACCCATATCTTGATGAATATTCATTTAAGCCACACCCATTTCTGTCTATCAACCAATCAAATTACCATCTATTTAGGCTATAACAGCCTAAATTAATCTAGAATGAGCGAGTGTCCGAGTCTCACCAACATCCAGGGTCATATGGAGACAGGACCTCGATTTAAAGACTCATTCGAATTCTGGAGAAGCCTGGGATCGATCCTGCGATCCCCAGTCGGTAAAGCGAGTAGCATAATCACTACAACACAGAGGCTTCTAAAGTGAATCCAGTAGAGGCTTCATAAAGTTGGGGTATACTAGGAAGAAAACCCCTCCAAAACCTACAAGCATGTTCATACAAAGAATAATACTTAACATAGATTTAACATACCGTCAAAGCGTCTTGTTTGGCCCGTCCAAATGTTGTGTTATCTTACACCATCGACCTGCTGCTGATATAAGGTCCATTTTTCAGAGCATTTATATCTATGAATACTACAGGAAAAACATGCATACCCGTGCTAGCTCGCCAAAAATTGTGAAAGTAAAGATACTATCCACAATCATAGCCATACAGCAAATTTCAGCAGATCATTGATCTCCGTTACAATTGCATTACCTTTAGGGAAAATGATGAAACTTCCCTACAGATCAATGGTATAACTCCTGTCAGTACGAATATCCAAAACATTGTGACTGGCATGAAAAATATATATGGCAATTTTTGGCGCTTGGCGACTTTTTAGGCAAACTATATAAAAATCAGACTTATAGCGGCCAACTGTATGCCGAATAATTTCCCCACAAACCACTCATGCATACATCATATGATATATGCACGATATGTGCGTGGAGCGGCATATTTTGCCTACCATATTTCACCTAAAATATTTTAGTCGCGCTGCTTTGTCATATACTTACTAAACATAATTAAGATGTACATAAGCACCAGAAAGGTTTTCTATTCCATCTCGTAACAATGAGCTGCCACATTTAATCCGATTATCGGGTCATGCATACCGATAAAGAATGCAGAGGATTGTACTTTCTCTTTCAACAGACATAACACAGCTGTCTTGATAGCAGAATATACTATTACCAATGGTTTCATGACCTTCAATCTTTAATTAGGCAGGTACTACATTTTGAGCGTAGGATTACATGAATCTATATAATTCTAAAAACCACCCAATAGACGGTGGATGAGAAGGGTCATCGAGCGACAACTAAAGTCTGGCTAATTCACCTCGTGAATTCACCGAATAACAAGATTGAACGAATGTCGAAATGAGTAAGCCTAAAAAACCTGGCCCTTTCCTGTACCGCCATTTTAAGCGTTCATGTAATTTTGTAATTAAGGCGTAACTATACGTAAATGATATTTCTACATAACCATTGGAAAAATATACTATTATATAAATGCTACAGCTAGATTTTTAAAATTATTAAACGACACGAAACTGAATAAGAAAGGGTTAGATTAATACAGACACCTTTTCCATTGGGCTTCTATGAGAACATTTATCATGAGGGTAATATTTCTTTCTAAAATGCCTGATTTTGATATTTTCTCGCCTCTGGAATGCCGAAAACATAAAACTGGACCTCACGGCACCAGGTAAAATGGCAACTATAAATGTAAATTGCGCGCATTTAAAAAAACAATGGTAAGCTGAAGAGACTGTCTATAATATAATTGAATCATGGAGGCCAGTCAATACTTGCACTTCTAAGTAGAAGTAAAACAAAGATCAGGAATAGATACAATTAACTTACTCCATCCATAAAAGACACCAAAGGGAAAGAAATACAAACAATAAGCGACCAGACCATAATGGAAACCTAAACAAAGGAAGGCCATATGGACAGTTACTTTCCCACAAAATGGCCATATGGCCATCCAAAATTAAAAGACACAAGTGATACACACAGTAAGTAACAAACAACAACATAAATAAATCGCCACAGAAGAGCCGCCTTGGAACGGTCAGTGGAAGATTTCCACTGGGGGGCTTAAATCGATTTTACGTGGCCACAATCCTCGCCCTTACTTCCGTCGCGATTTAGACAAATAATTTGTTCAGTCCGCATGAAGGCCTCCTAACTCATCAGTGCAACATCTCCGTGAACACAGAAATCAAAGAACCACAGAGGTGAGACAACGGTGAGGACTCGACAGCAAGAAACCACTGAAATGCTGGAGCAAAAGAAAACCAACAGTTAGACTCCGATGAGCCCGACCAGAGACAGAGCATCAGGCACCAACCAACATTATCTCTTTAATTTTCAATAAGCCTTTACGTTGGAGCCGTCATAGAATCTGAGGCCTGACCCACCGGCGTGCAATTAAAGAGGGAAGCAAAGTTGCCAACCGAGATTGGGTTAACTACCATGCATGCAGTCTGTCGTATAATATCCATGTTGTACCCAATCTTTTTATATCGAAGAATGATTTTACGAAATTGGGTGCTGAAGTCATTGCGGTTATATATTTTTCTGAATTTATATACTAAGTCACCATAAAATTCGGGTTCCGATAGACCTTGTTGCAGAAGAGATTTAAGTCCAATATTGAATTTTGAAATTAAATCAGAATGGCGTCTATAAAATTTTGAAAAGGCTTTGCGTAGTTTATGGTACCGATAACCCTGATTAAGAAGTTTAGCCGTTAATAATTTATTACGAGTGTTGAAGTCAGTTACATGACTACAAACTCTAGCAAATCGAATTAATTGCGAAATATAAACGCCATAGGATGGCGCACGAGGAACATCACCATCCAAAAAAGGAAAATTTACAATCTCAAAATCAAAGTCATCGCGTTTATCATAAATTTTGCACGAAACAAATCCATCTACAATAGATAGATGTAAATCCAAAAACGGGGCCTCGGTATCAGAAGAATTTGCTTTATTTAACTGAAGTTCTAGGGGGTAAATCTGACTGATCAAACCATCAAAATAGGTATTATCAATATTTAATAAATCATCTAAATATCTAGAAGTAGAGCTAAAAGCTTCAATAATTTCAGATTGGTTATCAATGGAAAGCGACAAAATGAAGTCTCTTTCATAACAATACAAGAACAGATCAGCCACAAGAGGTGCGCAATTAGTACCCATCGGAATACCCACAATTTGTCTAAATAACTTAGTACCGAATCTAATATAAATATTGTCAAGTAGAAAGGTGAGGGCATCACACACTTTCTGACATGACCAAAGTGTATAATTCTTATGCTCTTTAGAAGTGAAAAATGCATTTCTGACATTACATGCAAGATAGAGAGAATCTTCTCTGTGAAAAGCCCATTCATTACCCATTCTGTATATTAACCATTATCTTACTGTTCACGACAACCCCTATCTTTGGAAACTGTGTAGATCCAGATCAGATGGCTTCTGAAGAAGCTATCTGATCAGGATCTACACTGTTTGGCATTCAGTTTATGAATTTATAGCAATAAATTACATCAAGTAATTTAATTGGTTGATAGACAGAAATGGGTGTGGCTTAAATGAATATTCAGCAAGATAAGGGTTAAAGACACATTTTTCGATTACATAACACCCTAATGACGGTTTATTAAAGAATCCAGCATTGTGATAAAATACACTTGGGGTATTCTGGCTGTCATACAGGTAGGGGACCAAGAGAGGGTAATAAATTACCTAGGGATATAACTTTGACAAATGACATCTATTCATTTACACCTTCAGAAGTCCTTATTTTGATTTGCATGGAAACAACAACAGCACTTTTTTCCGATTTTATATTTAGTAGCCATTATTTATAATCATTACTGAAAATGCCAATTTAAATATATTGGTAAACTTTTTCTCCCAAAAATGTTTTTTTGTTTTAAGATAAAATCCTGATATCTTTATTATTTCTGCTCAAAACATATATTGTTGGTACTCATTAGAACCACCTCGGTGAAGCAGTTCTGACGAGTACCCACAATTTGTTTTTATAGTGTGACTGCTCGTTAGAACTGCCTCCATGAGGCGGTTCTAACGAGGATACACAATATATGTTTATGAGCAGAAATAAGAAAAATAGTGTATACCCCCTTAAACCCCAGTTCTACTGTATAAAAGTGGGGTTTAAGGGGTCAAAATTTTATAGGCCTGTTTATGTGATGTATATCTTTTCCCCGTAATGAATTTATTGATGTATATCTTTTCCCCGTAATGAATTTATTGATGTATTTCTTTTCCCCGTAATGAATTTATTGATGTATTTCTTTTCCCCGTAATGAATTTATTGATGTATTTCTTTTCCCCGTAATGAATTTATTGATGTATTTCTTTTCCCCGTAATGAATTTATTGATGTATTTCTTTTCCCCGTAATGAATTTATTGATGTATTTCTTTTCCCCGTAATGAATTTATTGTAGCACACTTAAAATATTTCGTTATTTTTCTCTCTCTCTCTCTTGTCTGATATGATTGTGTCAAATATAGTTCCATCTTGACTGAAACTATAAAATGCTAATGTGTTAGACATTATATGATTTGTGTGTCATATACTTTAAACCAAAATAAATAAATAAATAAAGGTTAATAGATTGATTAAATTTTGAAGTTAATCAATTCATTTACCTTTTTTGTTTACTTCTTTGCACTTTTGAGTAAAGGAAACAATGGGTATCAGCGTTTTACTTTACTTTATTTTAAAATAAAAAAGAAGTAATTTAAAACAATATTTTGTTGGAAACAATCTCAGTAAATTATACTTTCACTCAAGCACCCTTATTGAGTCCCATATTAAACATATCGATCTGCTCATAATCACCTCATAATCACTTAGATAAGATAAGCCTTTGATGTGTACTATGGTCCGAAGTAAAAGGTTTATTGGAGATCATTAGACAGGCCACCCCTTTTATACAAGGAAAAAATGTGTCTTTAACGTATTCTGAATACCGAGGAGAATAAATTCTACGATAGTTTTAATCAGTTATATCATGCAGCTCTTTTAACTAGAGGTTATACTTAGCATGCTTTTTGTCCTTTCTTCGATTCTGAACGTCATGATATCAAAATATCTCTCATTTATAAGGGATATGATATTATAGCTTTGCCTAAGATCTTCCGGGACGGTCAGGTGATTTCATCCATACTTATTTTCAAAATACTGAAACACACATAATTTAAATACAACAAACATTTTTATTTTTAAGTTTTTTTTTCTTCTAATTTCTTCTAATGCACTGGCGAGCATTTTGTTTATCCAAGCAGAGCTGTTTAAGCAATTTTGATAGAGGGTAACCCAAGGAATATTCCTATAAAATGATTCCACAGTCCATCTGATGGGTAAAGAGAAGAGGTTAAATATTTTTATTTATTTAGTTTTTGTTAGCTCTGGGGCCATTTTATTCATCCGAGGAGAACAGTTTAAGCAATTTTGAAACAAGGCCAATCAAGGAACTTTCCTATTACAGTAGAACTTCGATGGCTCGAACACCGATGGCTCGTTTACCATGGATGTGTCGAACCCATTCTTGAGCCCCTAGCGAAATCCTCTTCATAAGAAATAGTGGGGGTTAATTAAGGATATTTTAATCTTTTATCTTGCAAATGTATGCTGTGTGTACTCGTTAGAATCGCCTCGGTGAGGCGATTCTAATGAGTACACACAGCAAACATTTTCATTATCTAACATCGAAAGATGTTCAAAAGTATCTCGTTATGTCTCTTGGCAGTGACCTTCAGTGGCTCGAACTACCGCTGTCTCGAATTAATTTTCATGGTCCCAAAGGGGTTCGAGCCATCGAAGTTCGTTTGTATATTATTTCAAAATCTGTCCACTGGCTGAAGAGGAGGAGTCGAATAAATGTTCTTTTTTGGTGTGTGTGCGTGTGTGTGTGTGTGTGTGTGTGTGTTTTTTTGTTGTTTTTTATTTGTTTTTTTTTTCTTCTATTTTTCACTCTAGCGGCTATCTTGTTTCAGAGCAGAATGGTTTGAGCAAATCTGGTAGACATTAATTCAATGAAAATTCATGTAAAATTCTATTTTTAGATTGGTGGCAATTTTGTTCATCCGAGCAGAACGGTCTGAGCTATTTTGTGGAGGGTCATGTAAAGAAGATTCCTGTCCAGGCTTGGGGCCAATTACATCTGAAAGTAATTGATTAAATTACAATTACTTTGCCCTAAAAATGTAATTGATTAAATTACAATTACAACATCATATGAATGTAATTGATTAAATTACAATTACTTTTGCAATGTAATTGATTAAATTACAATTACTTTTGCAATGTATTATCTAGGTACTACAGATATGACACTTTAACTCACGTTAAACAAATACTACTACTAATAATTAATACATGTAGATGTTCATTTAAACTAAATGTATAAAATGAAGCACAATCTCAAACAAACTTATTTAAAAACTTAATTTATGTAAGCTCTCTTTTAGCTTTTGTCAAGTTCTACCAGTACATTTGAGTTGATATAGTAAATGCATTCATTGTGAACAATGCACTAGTTCTCATAACCAAAGCCAAAGTGAACTATCCAAATTACACTTTTTTCATCATCATCTTTTCAAAAGTTACATCTTTCAGTCTACACAGACAGACAGGCTGGACAAAATGTGTAGACCCAGATCAGGCTGCTCATGGAAGAACAGTCTTCATGTAAAAGCAGTTTTATCAGTGTCTAGACTTTTGCCCAACCTGTCCACATTATTTGGGCACACTTAATAAAATGCAATTAATGTTTTCAGATAAACTGTGTGAAGTGTTAGGATTTCAGTTTGTAAATCAGTCTCAATGGTCAATATGTGATTAAAACTAAATTTATCAATAGGAACCTGTAGAAAAAATTTGAGTTGATATTGCTTTTCACAGTTACATGACAAACAAAGAGTAACTGGCAACAGTTATGTATTTTTTCACACCTCAATGTAAATGGTTACTCAACAGAACAAAAGAAAATTTTAGATGCTCCTACATTGTACAATTTACCTGTGAAAAAAAAAAAAAAAAAATTTATATAAAAAATAGACATCTGAAAAGTTTGTTTTAATCACCTAGAAATTAACAAAAAGATACCTTTTCTAAGGAGAAATGCATGCAAAAAATAAAAATAAATAATAAATAAAAGGCAAACAGTGTGTACCCTGATCAGAGTGCTCTTCTAGACAGTCTTATCTGAGTATGCACTGTTTGACCAGGTCGGTCTGTCCAATACCCCAGGATCATTATGGTAAGATGATAAAAATACTGTGACTGCACTGCACAGCTTTACCCCATTCTCTGTTCTACCCATACCTTACACACTTTAAAGGGATACAACTATATGATCAACTTTATTGTACCTGTGCAGTCTTATAAACTTATTTGAAAAACATTCAGCACCTCCATTAACTTTTATGAAAGGTAACAGTTTGAAATGTTTAATTGCAGTTTATTAGGAATTACTGTTATTATGATGAGTATACATGCTAGCAATAGTATGTTAAGAATTGGTTTGATATCCAGAATCCTTATATTTTTGCACAAATTCACAATTTATACATTTATATTAACAGAAATGTAATCAAACTGTAATCAGAAAATAATCATGATTACAGGTCAAAATATGGAAAAATGTCTGATTACTGATTACATCAGATTACTTGAAAACATGTAATCGATTACAGCTGATTACGATTACAGATTATGATTACCCCAAGCCTGTTCCTGTCAAATTATTTCAAACTCCTACCACTGGTTAAGGAGGAGAAGCCGTTTAAAGGCTTTTCTATTTTTTTAACTCAGGCTGTCATCTTGATCATCCGAGCAGAACAGTTTGAGCAAGTTTGATAGAGAGTCACCAAGAAATAGTCTTGTAAAAGTATATTTGAAATTGGGCCATGGCCTTGGAGGAGGTGTGGTTTAAAGTCTTTATCTTTATTTTTAAGTCTGGTGGCCATTTTGATTAGCGGAGCGAAACCATTTAGGCAAATCCAAAGCAGCATCCCGGTAAAATTATTTCAAAATCCGTTCACCGGTTTATAGAACATATTTAACTTCACTACAGCTGGTGTGTGGGAATGTGTGGCGGCGGTAAAACGTCTCCCTGCCCTACATCATAGCGTAGATGATATTTTCTTGTCCTTTGGGATCATTGATTCCATTATGGAATTTTGAAAATATCTGAGAGTCACTGATGAGGCCTAATTTGCCGAAACTAGCTAGTCTGGTCCAGAAAACATATACACTCCATATTTTTCAGTTCTGTGGTGTATTCCTTGCTTCCAAAGGATAACCCTTTTATAGAAAATATTAGAAGGACATGTCTTTTAAGTAAACTGTTGACGGTCGCATAACGTACGACGCGCGACGGACTTTGAGCGGTCACAAAAGCTCACCATCAACCTTTGTCTCAGGAAAGCGAAAACGTAATCGCCGAAAAAGACGGCAACATGCCTTGATAGTGTTTCCGGGCTGATCTGAGTTTTCACAGAAGGCATGTCAAAAAACATAGTTTACCTACATGTAAGTGAAACGACCCTGACAGATCTTAGTGATAAGACAAAGAAACTGAAGCTTATAATTAAACTATGGCCTTCTTTATACTTTTTCAAAAGAGAAAATTTAGTTGTGTCAAGCGGAGAGCGTTATACATGTAAGAGCATCAGCCAAGACAAATATCGGTCTGCCTACAAACTGTTAAGAATCATTGAATCAACAGGCATCTACATCTGCTTTATACTTTTCCAAAAGAGAAAATTTAGTTGTGTCAAGCGGAGAGCGATATGCATGAAAGAGCATCAGCCAAGACAAATATCGGTCTGCCTACACATTGTTAAAAATCATTCGCATCAACAGGCATCTATATAGTTCACAGCAAAGACTCAGATAAGCCTGTGGAGACCGGAGTCTTGGACGGTTGCGCATGTTCAAAGACCTTCTATCCCGAAAACATGCCTTTATAATTCTGACCCCCTTGAATCCTACTTTTATATTTATGCAGGGGTAAATATGTTCCATAAAAGGGTTATTTTTCTTATTTCTACTAAAATATAGATTGTGGGTACATGTTAGAACCGTCTCATCCTAAAATAGAGATGGTGGGTACTCGTTAGAACCGCATCGATGAGGCGGTTCTAACATGTACCCACAATCTATATTTTGAGCAGAAATAAGAAAAATATCGCAATTTATCATCTAAAATTTTTCTTCTTTTTTTTCGGCCGTCAAATTTACCATGTATTTGTATAGGCGTGTTTTCGTAATGTTTCGCTAGGTGAGGCCAATTTTTCGTCATACCATTACAACAACATATCCGTGTGACATAGTGCATTTTTCACATCTCCATAGTAGAAGCTGAGGCAATGATCAAGAATCGGTACAATAAACCCACAGCTCCATTCAGAGACACCAAAGGGAAAGAAACACAAATATTAAATAACTAGACCCTAATGGAAACATCAATAGCAGAAAGCCAAAAGGACAGCTACTTTCCCACAAAATGGTCAATTGGCTATCCAAAACAAAATAATATAAGCAATACACACACTCAAAGACAAACCATAACAAAAACAAGAGCACCCCATGCGGGTGCCAACGCTCGGCTGCAAAAATTCTAAGTCGAAAAAGGGGCATAACTGTTCCAAAAATATTTTGAGGGTTACCTCACCTATTGGTATGAGTTCCCCTTTTCATAATGAACAACTGGTCCGAGTTCCAAGTAAATATATTCAGTAATGACAGAGATATTACAAAATGTCCAAGTTTTTGCACGACGACGCAGACGACGACGACGACGCAGACGACGCCAGAGCTATGACAATACCTCGTCGTTTTCTTCAAAAACAGCCGAGCTAATAAACCTCGACAGAAAAACCGCCCTGGAACGGTCAGTGAATTGAATTTCACTGGGGTGAGGTGGGCGGGCGTTAAATCGATTTTACGCGACCGCAATCCTTGTAATGGCTAATTTTCTGAAGAAAATCCGTGATAATTTTCTTATTTAAAATTCAAATACATGTTGTTGGTGCTCGTTAGAACAACTCATTGAGGCGGTTCTAACGAGTACCCATAACCGATGTATTGGAGCAGAACTAAGAAAAAATGTATACCCACGTAAACCCCAGATTTCTCTATATAAAGTGAGGTTTAGTGTGTGTGTGGGGGGTGTCATTTCACAGCTTTATTCACGTAATGCTTTATGATGGCCATGCTTTTCAGAAGAACAATAAAGTAAAATCATGAATTTGCAATAAAATAAAACAGATATCACAAGAAATTCATTATCTCTGATTACTTTCAAAACCAGAGGTAGCAATATTGGATATAATGCCGACGTTTCCCGCCCCATCAACTGCCCTTAAAGCGAAGGCGAACGCATTAACTGCTCCCGTAACATCTCCATAATTCCATAGAAACACTTCTGGTTCTCCAGCTGGTTTCTTAGCTTGTATGGTTTCCATGGTGATACTTTCGTGACTTCCACCTGCTTTGGCAAATCTCAAGATTTCTCGCACATCCGCGATATTCCGTCCAACGAGCAACTCATACTGTGAGACTGTAAATCAGACAGAAATTTAACGATATCTAAAGATGTAACCATCATGTAACTAGGGAATTCTTTTCACGAATGATCCTCATTCACGTTTTCGTAAAAAGATCATCCTAGTTCACAGAAACAGAGGAGGTTTTTCAGTAGTGTCTCTGATTGGTGGTGTGGGATACAATTCTATCGTTAATTGTATTGGTAACTGTATCAATTCCTGATCATTGCCTTTTACAAGGATATAGCTTGTAGGATGTCTATTCAACTTAGTAACTTTTTTTCTAATGATTCTTTAAGGACTTTATCTTATTTTTGCTACAGATATGTTTTTTTTTTTGGGGGGGAGGGGGGTGGGGGTGGGGGCTCGTTAGAACCACATCATAGAGGCAATTCTAATTAGAACTCACAATCTATAGTCCTAAGTGACTATGCTTGTTGAGGCATAAGCTACATTGCGATTAGTGGAACTTGTAAAACATACTCAAGATGATCCTTAAATTCTATGATTTCGCTATGCATCCAAATGGTAGCATTTCATCATGGTACCATTTCGTTTATACCCGTGTGCCATAAACTCTATACAGAGAAAAGTTAGTAAAAGAAAAGTTAAAGGGAGTTATTATGATAACCATCAAGAAAACACGCCTATATAGTTTTGACCCCTTAAACACCACTTTTATATAGTACAATAACTCCACAGAAGGTGGCATCGTACCTGCTGGGACAAAAATCACAGGAGACACAATCAGAATGTGGTTATTAGATACGTTTATTTCATTCTTATCAGTTGATAGTTCACGTAAAATGTGTAAAAGTCACTGGACCGCATATTATAGGTCATGGTCGGGGTACCTGTCGCATCAGCACATTGAAGAGAAGCACTATGCAAGGTTTGGTGGTTGTAGGCCTTATATCTGAGTCGACTTAAAATATGTCAAAAGTCACTGGAGTGCAAAATATAGGTCAAGGTCATCAGCTGGAAGTACCTGCTGAGTTAGTCACTATGCAGCATTTGAATGTTGTCGGCCTTCAAGTTGAGAATATATAGAACTTCAACTAAAAATGTGTAAAAGTCACTGGATTGCAAAATATATGTCAATGTCTACGGGTCAATAAAACCCGATGAGTCTGTTTAATGAGGAGAAGCACTATGCAAGGTTTGGCGGTTGTAGGTTTTATATTTGAGGAGATATCGAACGTCGAAGTAAAATGTGTCAAAGTCACTGGAGCGTAAATACAGGTCAAGGTCACTTGGTCAATGTATCTGCAGAGTCAATACATCTAGGAGAAGATTTGCTGATTGCAGGCCTTTCATTTGAGTAGATCTGGAACATTGACGTTAACTGTGTCAAAGTCTCTGGAGCGTAAAATACTGTCAAGGTCACCTGGTCAAGGCGCCTGCCTAGTCAGGAGTTCAGGAATCGTTTCATGCAAGAGTTGACGGTTGTTTAGTCTTGTAACAGATAACAACTACTAACTTTGACATTCATATCGAACTTCTGTGGCGGTTTATTTATGTTGTTGTTTGTTACTTGCTGTGTGTATCACTTGTGTCTTTTTATTTTGGATGGCCATTTGGCCATTTTATGGGAAAGTAACTGTCCTTGTGGCCTTCCTTTGTTTAGGTTTCCATTATGGTCTGGTCGCTCCATGTTTGCGTTTCTTTCCCTTTGGTGTCTTTGATGGGTGGAGTAAGTTAATTGTATCGATTCCTGATCTTTGTTTTTCTTCTACTTTCAACATAATGGTCAAAGTCAATGCAGCCCAAAATATAGGTCAAGGTCACCAGGTCAAGGCGCCTGCCAAGTCAGAAGGTAAGGGAAATGTTTCATGCAAGCTTTGATGGTTCATCAGATCTGTAGTTTATTTCAATACAAACTTTGACGTAAATATCGAACCTCGACATAGACATACGAACGCACTGAAGAACGCACAGACGGAAAACGGACGCCTATATCGCACCCTGCTACAAGCGGGTGCGAAAAAATCTGGGTTTACAGAAGTATACATTATTTTTCATATTTCTGTCCAAAACATATATTATGTGTACTCGTTAGAACCGTCTCGCCTCAACAAGGCGGTACTAACAAGTACTCACAATCTAGGTTTTGAGCAGAAATATGAAAAAATATCAGAATTTTGTATTTGAAAATTTCCATTTTTTGGTGGAAAAATTTTCATTATATTTTAATAGGCGTGTTTTTGTTATGTATACACTTTCTCATAGTAGAAGTAAAACAAAGATCAGGAATCGATACAATTAACTTACTCCACCCATCAAAGACACCGAAGGGAAAGAAACACAAACATAAAGCGACCAGACCATAATGGAAACCTCAACAAAGGAAGGCCATAAGGACAGTTACTTTCCCACAAAAATGGCCATATGGCCATCCAAAATAAAAAAGACGCAAGTGATACACACAGTAAGTAACAAACAACAACATAAATAAACCGCCACAGAAGTTCGATGATGAGGCCAAGATGGTCGAACCTAGCTCGTCTGGCCCAGAAAAGCCCATCAGGGCCTACAGAAATAGATTGGGTTGCATTGTGCTTCAACGCATAGCTAAAAGGTAAACCGCTTAGAAGGACTAGAAGCATTCCCAGGCAAAGTGATGTTAGTCAGACCGTCCTATGCATATTAGCATTTTGGTTTCTTTCATTGGGCCGCAGGGCTTTAGAAGTCATTTCATCTCAATATCAGGAAAAGCCCCACAAACTTGGAAGCAACGTCGCCAAACTGACCTAAATAATGCTAACGGGGACGTTGAACCTAATTTCAAACAAACAAAAACACCCCATTGTTTTCTTTTCTGTGTTGGGGTCATTGCTTCCAAGGGATTAAACTCTGTATAGAACATTAACCCTTTTTGTACCAAGTGGAATCTTCCACCTTATAAATAGCAGGAGTCCATTTCCAAATAAAGGGGTGTGAGGTTCGTTGTGTTTGCTTAAAAAACTATTCGGAAAATGGTTGAACTTTTTGCAAATAGTGTAGGTCCTGACCAGACGCCGCGTTCTGGGCCTGTACTGTTTGTCAGGGTACCCGTTTTGGGGTTTCCGGTACAAAATGGATTAAACGAACCAGTCTTAGTAGCTGTTCAGGACAATTTTCCCAGCCTACACTCAGAGTGCTCGTAGTGCTATGGTTTGAATAGGATTACGTTTTTATAATTCCAAACTTATGAAAGAAATGGATTGTTTGATATATATATTTTTTTTTTTTTGAAAACAGGGTAACACACCTTTTCCTGTGTCCAAATCATCCCCTGGGGCAGTCCAAGTCAACACCATAGATTTCCTGAAACGTAAAATCTTCTCAACGCTCAGGTCAGTAATTCTTGATGGGGCAATTCTGTCTTGGCCAACACCCTCTAGATCATTTTGCAGCAGAAAACTTCCGCCATAAACATGACGTTGTATGGCACCATCTACTTGTCGTTTTGTGATTTTTCGTTTAATAAGACCTTCCGCTGAAATATAAAGTCAAAATTCAATAATTTGAGTACCTTTGTGGCTATTAAAATTTGTTAAAGATAGGCTAGGAGGCGGTAATAAAATTCGTAATCCGAAGACGCTCCATTTGCATCATTTGCAGGGATGAATGCTACAAAGTGCAACGTCCTTCGCAGGAGCCCCCCTCCCCCACCCCTGTACAGGATAATCATACCCTGTGCAAATTAAAGATCCCTACCGTAATTACATGATTACTGTTTAGACTTTCATCCTGCAAATAGGGAGTGTATGTGATGTACACTTGCGCGTAATGGTCATATGTGACCGATCGCAGCATCAGTAGAAAAGAAAAGGGGAAATTTATTCTAGATGGCCTAATTTGTTCGATATAAGGGCAATTTGTTCGCGATAGTGGTTACTACTCACAATTAATCAAATCGCCAGATCATGGAGCATAATCGGGACGACTTACGGATATTTTCATGATCTTCTTTAAGGTAAAAATATGTTAAAATAGCGAGGTGCTCCTAATGTATACACAATAAACACCTTTTCAAAATAAAATCAGAAAAAAACTATCCTAGATACACCACAGCCTCATTATAACACTGCTCGTTATAACTCTGTTTTGGATATAACACGGTTTCAAGATGGATCCCAAAAATGTATAGGTTATATAGAAAATTGACCATAAATGATAATTTTTCTGTATAATCTATACATTTTTGTTTGTATTTTACTCGATTGTTAAACTAACAACGTTTCTGCTTTGGGCTCCAATAATACGTAGTATTTTAAAGAGGTTGTGATGTTTATGGATGTCTTGAACAATTAAACGAATGGCATAGGGCCTTAAGAGCGAGTTCTAGTTAGCCATAGTGAACGAGCCACCTGAGCGTGGGAAATAGAAGTTCCATAGTATGCATCGGTGGCATTTTCTAATTTGAGTATCTTGGAAGGAATTGGCTAAAATTCAAGGTAGGCTACTCTTTCAAGAACCATTTTGTCTCCTTTTTCTTAATGGAAAGGAGTTTGGTTCATCAGGGAAAATGTTGACCATTCTGATTATGTCCTGTTTTTATTTTAAAGGCGCTCAATTTAAAGAAAAAAAACAACAACAACAGATGCTTCGAATGTTATCTCTCTTGTTAAATTCACAGCAAATGCATGTACCATTAAAATCATAAATACAGAAGTTTAAAACTCGCCATAGTAAAAGACCGCAATGGCACTGGGACGACAAGCACCAACCAAACCATGTACCAGTCAACAAAACACACTCCCCTCTCTCCCTCTTAAGGGGAATGGGAACACCTGACATATTTTTCCGCCATTTTTCAAAGTGAGACAACTTTCGGGACTTCCTGGGCGTTTTTCTATTAGCCCTGACCCACTGAAAGAGGGGTTTACTCTTAAAGGAAAGAATTCTTACCTTTAAGAGTTGACCCCTATTGACTTGGGAGACAAAATACTTTTTCAGGAGTTGCCTCCCATGAAGGTGCATATATTCCCCTTAAAAAGAACAATGAAGCCATCACGTTAACAGGTCCAAGTTAATACCCTTACAAACTCAACTTGTACAGAGAAAAATAGTGTTTACACGGTCATTCACAATTTTCCATGGATAGAACCAAAGACTTACGCAATTACAAAACTGTTGTTGTTTTTGTTGACAAATAAATTCTTGTCATTAAACAGTTTACGTGTTTTTTTTTTTTTTGTTTTTTTTTTTTTCAAAACAATTGCTTTTTTCAGCAACAATACCAGGATTGGATATAACATTGATGTTATGCGACAGCATACTTCGTTGTCGACCATTATACATTGGACGACGTTGGTTGTATAGCAATGGTCTGAACCTCAGACTGTGATTGCTCCGCCCAAAATCTTTCAAGAACGATGGTGCTCTATCCTTTATCTCCTGAAGTCGGACCTCAGTGATCTTACTGGTGTTTTTTTTTTCTAGTCTGACGTCAGACAGTTTTTGATGCTGAATCAAGACTGCCTTTTGCCTAACTCTCTATACATAGCTCCAGATAAGGTTGTTATTTTTGGTGCTAATTGAAGGATAATTTTTTTTATTTCTCCACATAAACTTATGATGTGGGTATTCATTTGAACCGCTTCATCGAGGCGGTTCAAATGAATACCAACCATATAGGTTATCATTTGAACCATCGAGGCGGTTCAGATGAATACCCACCACATAGGTTATCATTTGAACCATCGAGGCGGTTCAGATGAATACCCACCACATAGGTTATCATTTGAACCATCGAGGCGGTTCAGATGAATACCCACCACATAGGTTATCATTTGAACCATCGAGGCGGTTCAAATGAATACCCACCACATAGGTTATCATTTGAAACATCGAGGCGGTTCAGATGAATACCCACCACATAGGTTATCATTTAAACCATCGAGGCGGTTCAGATGAATACCCATCACATAGGTTTTCATTTAACCACCGAGGCGGTTCAGATGAATACCCACCACATAGGTTTTCATTTGAACCATCGAGGCGGTTCAGATGACTACCCACCACATAGGTGATTATAGAGAATTGACAAAAGTATCATTTTATCGTCACCAAATACCCTCCTTATATGTGTGTATGATATTCGTAATTACTTCATTCAGTACTCGCTGTTGAGCTAGAATTCCATTTTGTGGGTCATCTTTTTATTATGAAGAACTCTGCATTGGAAATTAGTGAAAGAGTTAAATGTTCCTAAACTCCGGTGTTCTTGCACACCAGATAGCGAGATCCATAGTTTTAGCTTGGTATAGAAATTTTGTTCTAATCCTGGTGTCCCTACCCCAAATCGACTATATTCTCGCGTGATTGATAAATTCACCGGTTGAATACGACTTCATAGCGCCGTCGTCAACGTTGACGCCAAAGCACGTTCCGTGACGTCACTACACATCACTGTAGTATCATCACAATATGGCAGACGTCGGCAATAGGAGTGACTGCAGTTTTAAAAATCCACGCTCAAAAATGGAAGGTATGCAAGAGAAAGAATCCTACATGGGTGTGAGGAGTGGATAGAAAAATCCCGTGATCACTGTCCGGCAATATTCAGCAAGCCTCGTGATGCCGGACAGTGACCCTAGGGATGGATTTTTCCATCCACCCTCACACCAATGTTAGATTCTTATATTCAACCCCATCCTGTCCACGACTCCCACCCACCCTAGATGTGTTTTTTTCGCTGACCAAGGAGTTTGTTCCTTTGCCGTTTCTTAAATGTTAGATTTTTGTTGGTTCATATCTTTTTGTAACATTGTTTTTTCTTCCCCTGCTCGAGATGACTATATTAAAGAAGCGTGGCTTGCCTGAATAACCTTCTTTTTCTATTTGCCAAATTCTGGGATGCAGCCCCTTGTCAAATATTTGTCTTGCTTATCATTCGGGGTTTCTTTTGAAGGAAAGAATCTTCTCTTTCCTTTACGATCAGGCCACTTCGTTGGCGGCATTTAAATGATAAGAAAGCCAACAGGAAGTCCCGAAACATGTCCCACTGTATAAATGGCGAATATATATGTATACTAGATGCATCGGTTTCCTTGAAATCATTATTTACCATTCAAGACATTTATATCCAGGTTTTCTTCTTTGGACCAAACGTTTCCATCTTCACCAATGACTTTGAAGGTCACGTGATATATACCTTTCTCGAGTTTGGTAACATAGCGAGAATATATCCCGTCATCCTTAGAAATATCCGCACCTAAGAAAATGTGACATTTTATTGTATTTTGCAATGTTATATACTAATTTAAATGATATATAAAGTTAATGTCAGACACATGCGATTTCTACTTAAGATAAAAGTGGAAAAGGGAGTTTAATATTCGCAGATAATATTTAAAGGGCTTGGCAGTTCAGATGTTGTCAATATATGTCATATTCGCAGAGTCCATTAGGGCAAACTGTTAACCAGGAAAAATATCTAATTCTCTGGTTATTTTTGCTGCAAAAATGTGAGTATTATTTTTTTTTCAGTATATTTGTCGTAATAATTGTTCATAAATTTCATCAATACGTTAAATAACGACACCGTTGTTTAAACAACTAACATCTAATCTTCATGTCGGAAATAAGCCAAAATAATAAAACAAAAATAGTGGTATAGATAAGTGTCTCTAAAACAGATGAAATTTCCGAAGAATATACTGAGCCTGTCAATCTCACCTGCGCCATTGTCCCACAGTCGTATTGTACTTGCAGAACCACCATGTTTGGCAAGCAAAGCAGTTACATTGAGACCTACCACTGGGTGATTTCCTCTTGAGACATCACAAAACAGTTCTAAGGTAAGGTCTTGCACATTAGTTTGTATCTTATGCCGCAAAACGATGGGATTGTCAGCCACCAACAATGAGCGTTTTGCCTTAATAATTGCAGAAATTTTACACCTTCCCAATGTTCGACAGACTGTGAACTTCCATTTGCCAACCTGGAATAATTTTAATTAGTCTGATTCTTAACGGAAACATGCGATCTCATTCCCCACCCGGGGATATATTTTCCCGAGCCATTAGACTGCGAGCGATATTTGGCCGATCCGTGAGTCTAAGAGCGATATTTGCCCGAGTCGTTAAAGAGCCCTTTCAGCCGGGGAATGGTTTGTGCTCAAAATGCTTGAATAAGAACAACTTTGAGCACTTTAACTTTTATGAGCAAGACTAATGGCATTCTTTACTCATCAGAGAAGGAAATATAACTGCATCCTTCGTTTGTATTTTACTATTTTTGAGCATCACAACTTCTATGTCATCACCTTAACATGTCCGTGTAATGAAAAATCTGGTAAAAATATTCTATAAAAAAGGTCATCCTTTGGAAGCAAGGAATGCACCACAGAACTGATAAGTATGGAGTGCTCGTTTTCTGGACCAGACTAGCTAGTTTCGGCCAATTAAGTCCATCCTTATATAAGGTAAAATAGGGTCCACATGTGTATAAATCATTTTCCTTTTTGCTCAGAAATATAGACTGTCGTTAAGGCGGTTCTTCCCTACAGCCACATTCTACTAGAATCAGAAATATGGAAATTATTGAAAAAACATTGACTATCAATATGGAAGATGCCATTATAGCACATTGGTTTGTTATCGTAATGCTGTGTATAGTACATTGTAGGTCCTGATCGGCCTTGTGCTGGTGCCTGTTAAAAAATTAATACATCTACAAACCCGCAACATTAAAGTAGTACATTTGTATTCTCATTTGCCTTGTTTCAAGCCTAATCATATATGACACATACAATTTTACAAATTTTGCCTTGAGAAGATATAGTAAATCCTTACAAATTATTTGTAGCTAAACAATAACATCATCAGCAACAACAACAGTTATAATAATAAGAACAATCATAGCGATGTTACTCGAACCTTTAAGATGACCCACCTTAAAACGTGGAAAAAGGCAATATATATTTTGGTAGACAATGAACAATGCTTACTTTATATACTCGGTAAAAAAAGTTTTGTCCCTAGGCAGAGAATGGGCTGTAAAATATCACAGGAACGATCGATTTTCATATAGTATATACCAGCCTCTTCAGCAGCCACAGCCCGTCAATACTGATTAGGTTTGAGTCTTATGAACCTGTCAGAAAATGCTACAGAGGCTGCCAAATGTTGTAAGGGTCAGCTTTCAAAACGTGCAAATCGTAATTTAAGCGTTAATGACTATTGTAAACAACGGGGTCTAACTCAGTAATTGCTGGGCAGATTTTTGTGAAATTTTCATTGTTGATATTGCAAGACTATGCCAAAAAGGGATCAGAAAGGTGTTTTGTCTTTTGGACCTTAACTCCTGATACAGAGGCTGCAGACCCCCAGAAGACGTTGTCAAAAAGGTGAAAAAAATGGCTGTAATTGGGTATAACTCAATAGCTAATGATCAGATTTTTGTGTAATTTGTATCATTTTGATGCACAGTCTGTACTTGAAAAGGGCACGAAACCATTAGCCCCTTTTAGACCTTAACGGCTGGTACAGATGCTGCAAAATGCCGGAGGGGGTTAAAAGCGCCGGCAAAAATGACAATCGTTTTGAGAGGCGGCTTGATATTGTTTACCGCATTCATTCATGCGGTATTCGTTCGTTCGTTCGCTCGCTCGCTCGTTCGTTCATTCGTTCGTTCGTTCGTTCGTTCGTTCGTTTGTTTGTTTGTTCTTTCGTTCGTCTATTCGTTCGTCCGTTCGTTTGTTCGTTTATTTATTCATTCATTTCTCAAAAAGGTCAGTTTTACCGACAAACTCATTAAAATTTCACTTGCATGCTTTTTGTGATTTTTCAAAATGTTGAGTTCATCAATGTTTTTTTTAATCGTGCACTTTTGTGAGCATCGCTTTAAAACAGATTTGATAAACTTGTTACCGTAGAAACACCATAGACTTTGATCACGATGCCACCTCGTTACCGAAAACTGTCAAACTTAGACCGGGCTAGGGCACTTGGGCAGCTCCAGGCAGGGCAATCTAGTCGACGTGTTGCCATAGCGTTTAACACAAATCGCAAGACTATCGACAGGATAAGGCAACGCTATGCAGCTTCTGGGGATGTCAAGGACCTCCCGCGCTCAGGAAGACCCAGGGCAACAACCCATGCCGAGGATCGACTGATCACCAACAGCACTCTAAGAAGCCGCTTTACCAATGCCAAAATGACGACTATGCGGATTCGACGACTACGAGGTGCTGGGGGCATAGCCGTCTCTGTTCAAACCATTCGGAACAGAATCCATGCTGCTGGGCTGAAATCACGTGTTCCTGCGAAGAAGCCCATTCTTTTACCGAGGCACAGAGCAGCTCGTCTTCAGTTTGCTCGGAATCATGTGCGATGGAATAGACAGCAGTGGCGAACTGTCGTGTTCTCAGATGAGAGTCGGTTTTGCCTACATCATATTGACGGACGTCTACGTGTCTGGCGTCGGAATGGGGAGCGTCACGCGGAAGCCAACGTGCAGCCACGCCATGCTTACAATGGAGGAAGTGTCATGGTCTGGGCTGGTGTGACGGCAGATAGGCGTACCAACCTCGTTGTGGTTCCAGGAATTCTTACCGGTCAACGCTACATCGACGAGATCCTACGTCCCCATGTTGTGCCTTTCCTTCAGCAAATGGGAAACAACGCCATCTTTCAAGATGATAATGCCAGACCACATCGGGCAAGAATTGTAGACGCCTATCTGCAAGCCAACAACGTCAGACGGTTAGACTGGCCAGCAATGTCGCCTGACTTAAGCTGCATTGAACATGTCTGGGATGTCCTCGGCAGAGCCGTCCAAACGAGGATAACAGAGCACAGCACTATGGCAGATCTTCGGCGCTTCCTTGGAGAGGAATGGCATCCAATCCCTCAAGCCACCATCCGGAAGATGGTCTTCTCTACCAGAAAACGACTGATTGAGTGCAGAGACAATCGCGGAGGTTATACCCACTACTAAAGAAAGACAAAGTTCAAACTTATTGAATAGTGTTTCACATGTCAAATGAATTTCAAATGTCAGAATAGTGAAATAAAGTTGCTGATCTTCTTGCTTTGTTTAAGACCAGTGCCACGTATCAGTATATGCATAAAATGGAATAATGTCGTATCAACGTTGATTCGATATGACAATGTTTCAATCAAAGGATGCGGTGGTCTCGATGAGTCGATATTTCATGTTTGTCGTATGCCGATACGTGGCTAGTCCTTTGTTACGATTTGCACGTTTTGAAAGTTGACCCCAGTCGCACTCCGCAGCCTCTGGAGCATTTACGATCGCGTCCTTCTTACCTAAACCTAATCAGTATTGACGAGCAGTGGCTGCTGAAGAGTTTGGTATATGCCATATGAGAATCGACCGACCCTGTGATATTTTACAGCCGATTGTATACATAGGGACAAAACTTTTTTTACCGAGTATATTATGCGTTTCTTCCAAGTTTATATTACACTTTTGCAATACAAATATGGGATCCCAAATAAGTTCTCTGAAATAAAACCTATCAAAATGCACTAGTAATGAATCGAACCAAGCAAGCGTTACAGTATTAATTGTTTTCTAAATAACTCACTTGTGCTGAAGGAAAACGATATATCACGGTCCCAAGTGTTTTGTCGACAAAACAGTTTTCTGAATCCATATCTATGATCTCACTAGAAGGAGATTCAAGCCAGATGTTTGGAATTACATCATCACCTGCAACCTTTCCGTCTTCTCTGTTTATATGGAAACTGACAATCATATCAGCAGTCAGTGATGGATCTACGTAAAATGTTTCTTCATTTCGCGTCCTCCCACCATGTAGATACACTTCTTCTCGAGCAATCTGCCATAAATAAATAAATAAATAAATAGCTATTTCGTATCTATATCTCGAAAACGGTTGCTTTTCTTATCAAAATCTGTGATAGCTTTTTCATTATGCTCCAAACATCGATTGCGGGTGCTCGTTAGAGCCACCACTATGAGGAGGTTTTATCGAGTGCCCACAACCAATGTCTTGGGGCAGAAATAAGAACAATAATTTATACCCCTGCACAACGCATTTTCTCTATATGGGCCCCGTCAAGCGATTTTGGTACTTATCGCCTATGCGAGCAGCGAAGGTTCAGGCGAGCCTGCGCATCCGCGCAGTCTCGCCAGAACCTTCGCTACTCGCTCATACAAGCAGTGAATCAAGAGGAACCTTCAGACAGAGAGCCATATCCCTGGCCCCTCTGAATGGCTGGGCATGCGCAGTTAAAATTTTTATCATGACGGAATGCTCGAAGACACAAATTCGCTTGGCGGGGCTCATATAAAGCTGGATTTAGAGGGGCGTTTATTACACCGACTTGTTAACGTGATGATAAGTTAAAAACACCAAAATTATTCCCTGAAACTTCAAACAAGCAAGATTCAGCAGCATTTTCCTTTCAATATTTCAACTATGTAATCATCAACCTTTTGAATTGACTGTCGGTCATAATCATTCTACGATGCGAAGAGGGCTCTTTCCGCCATATAAGCCGTATAAAAGATATTACAAAATTTGTAAATTTGTAAATTAATTGATATTTAACCGGCTCTGCGGATATACTTGATGAAACAGTTTTATGTACGGAAAAGGTGTCAGACGTTGCGTTGCAAATATCTAAGTCCTCAATTAGCCCCAAACAGGAAAAGATATATACTAGATAAGACCTGTTTCATTTCTGACAGTATTTTCCTAAAATTTGGAAGATTTTAATACAGCAACAAACAAAGTAGGATTTAGTGATAACTGAAGTACAATTATCCTTGTTTCTCCAAGCCTATGATTTTGTTTGCTTGAATTTAGGTTTGAGGCCCACGTCAACATTATTTAGGTCATTTTGGAGACGCTCCTTCCAATTTTTTTAGATGTTCACCCGACATTGAGATAAAATGACATCTCAAGTCCTTTCGTCCAATGAAACCAAAAGGTTTATATGCATTAGGCGGTCTGACTAATACCACTTTACCTGGGCAGGCTTAGTCATTCTAAGTAGAAGTAAAACAAAGATCAGGAATTTATACAATTAACTTACTCCATCCATAAAAGACACCAAAGGGAAAGAAATACAAACATTAAGCGACCAGACCATAATGGAAACCTAAACAAAGGAAGGCCATATGGACAGTTACTTTCCCACAAAATGGCCATATGGCCATCCAAAATTAAAAGACACAAGTGATACACACAGTAAGTAACAAACAACAACATAAATAAATCGCCACAGAAGAGCCGCCTTGGAACGGTCAGTGGAAGATTTCCACTGGGGGGCTTAAATCGATTTTACGTGGCCACAATCCTCGCCCTTACTTCCGTCGCGATTTAGACAAAAAAATTGTTCAGTCCGCATGAAGGCCTCCTAACTCATCAGCGCAACATCTCCGTGAACACAGAAATCAAAGAACCACAGAGGTGAGACAACGGTGAGGACTCGACAGCAAGAAACCACCGAAATGCCGGAGCAAAAGAAAACCAACAGTTAGACTCCGATGAGCCCGACCAGAGACAGAGCATCAGGCACCAACCAACATTATCTCTTTAATTTTCAATAAGCCTTTACGTTGGAGCCGTCATAGAATCTGAGGCCTGACCTACCGGCGTGCAATTAAAGAGGGAAGCAAAGTTGCCAACCGTGATTGGGTTAACTACCATGCATGCAGTCTGTCGTATGATATCCATGTTATACCCAATCTTTTTATATCGAAGAATGTAAGCCATTTACCAGTATTCATGTGCGGTCAGTTTCAGCTCTGCGTGGAAGCACCATGCAGCCCAATCTATTTCTCAAAGCCCCGGTGGGCGAGGGCGACGGGTATTCATTTGAACCAGCTGGACCAGCTTAGTGTGGCGGTTCTTATGAGAACCCACGACATAGGTTTTCGTGGCTAATTGACAAATATAGCATTAAATTTTCACCAAATGCCCACTTTATCGGTTTCTGTGATTAATCAAAGAAATTAAAGTCATACCACTACATAGTGTTGCTGCTCCACTGTCATTTCATTTAGCGCTGAGCTTAGATGATCATACACTGTGGTTCCCTTGTGGTGACTTCCATGGACCACTTGAGAAAAAATATAAAGAAGCTACTACAGAAAAATCTGATCATGCCAGATTGAGATCACACGCCTGAACATTGCAATATTACAGGTTATCAAGGCAAAACAACATAACAAAATTCAAAGGTGATTCTTCTGTCGCAGTTAATTTTTATTATGGTTTTTCTTTGAGTGTGTGTATCACCTATATATTTTTGTTTTGGATAGCCAATTGGTCATTTTGTGGGAAAGTAACTGTCCTTTTGGCTTTCCGCTATTGATGTTTCAATTAGGGTCTATTTATTTCTTGTTTGCGCTTCTTTTCCTTTGATGTCACGGATGGAAGCTGTAGGTCAATTATATCGATTCTTGATAATTGCATAACACACCCGTGCCATACAGTGCATTTTCCCCATCTCCAAAATGGCTACTTTTCTGATGAAAATCCGTGATATATTTCTTATAAATATTGCAACCAAATGTCGTGGTTCTAACGAGTACCCACAACTTATGCCTTGGAACAGAAATAAGACAAATATTGTATACCCCCGTAAACCCCAGTTTCCGCTATAAAAAGTTGGGATTATGGGGTGTTTATTTCACGGACTTGTTCACGTGATGGCGTTCGCTTCTATTTTAGTATGATTGCGTTATTCGAAAGAGAAATCATTTGTTTATGTCGCGCCTGTTTTAGGCTTAGCTCGATGTACGATTTTTACTCGTTCATGTGCCCTTTCGAGAGTCCGTCCGTTCATTTGTCCATCCGTCAATATTTGCCTCAACCAACAGTTATTTTTATTGCCCATTCTCTGACTTAAAATTGATTTCCTACGAATGAGTTCAGCGTTTTAAAGTACATCAGACGACGTGAAGAACACAAGAACCGTAACTCTGGTTCATCTGATTTTGGAGTAACAGCCCTTTGAGTATAGTAAATATTGAAAATAGACATTTGGCCAATTGTATTCGTGTCCGCTCTGTAAGTTAGAAACTGTAAATACTAGAAACCGTAGATATTTTGATGAAACTTCACACAAAATCATCATGTGACGAGGTGCTGAACACAAGAACTGTAACGCTGCCTAACCTACTATTGGAGTTATTGCCCTTTGGACTTCGAAAAAATGTGGTTTCTGTAATATATTTGTGTCTGCTCTGTTACTTGAAAACTGTTTGAGGTATTTTCTTGAAACGTTATGCAAATGTACATATGCAGAACACAAGAAACATTACTCTGAAACTCCTGCTTTTAGAATCACCACCCTTTGAACATTGTAAAGAGCGATTCTAGTTATACACTTGTGGCCTCCCTATAACTTGAAAACGGTTTCAGAGATTCTCTTGAAGTCTACCGAAAATGTAATGTAACATAAGATGACATGTAGAACACAGAAACCATAAGTCTGGCTTAACTAACTTTTGAGTTATGGCTCTTTGAACTTTGACAATATGGTTTCTGTGATATACTTGCACCTATTCTGCAAATAGAAAAACTGTTTTGTGTTGTTGTTTTTTTTTCAGTAAACTTCACACAAATATGAAGTATCATGAGAGGATCTGCAGAAAACGAGAACTGTAATTTTGGAGTATGGCCTTACCAACAGGATATCCTTAAAGCATTTCCGCAGTGTGATGTCACTAAAGATTGCCTTTATTAAGAACATTGGTATATTCGACACGTTTTCGTCAATTTTTGCATTATCTTTTAGTCTTAAGGGGCTTTATCCTGAACGAATTTGTTCATCTAGATGATTAATGGTAGACAAAATAATTTGAAATAGTTGCCTACCTTGAAGATGCGTGTCCATTCCGTTTACGCTTGTGCTTACCTGAAACCTCGTGAGGTAAATCAAAATCCATGTTGTCCCCAACTCCAATGATCTGTATGTCAGTTCCGCGGCTCTTAATCTCATCTATGAATAACGAGGCTGATTTTGTTAATTCTTTCTGCTTCTTGGTTATCAATATAACGCTGTTTTCTTCTGGATATTTGCCGTTTTCTTCTAAACTCTGAAATACCATGTTCACAATTCTTGGTTATAAACATACTTATAGATCCCATCATATGTAATAAATTATTTCTTATCTTATTTCTGCACAAATGTATATCCTCTTGGTAGTCATTAGAGGAACTGTCCAAACGAAGCACTGTCCCACTGAAGCCTTCAACATATATATACTTATATGCGAGGCACAGATTTAAAGGCATTTATTCTTAGACAGTAGGACACACCGTGTGTTCATAATTGTTTTATTGGCCCCTGTGATATTCTGTATATAGCAGATCAAAGGCGGCCTTTAACAGGATGGTTAGTAGCTCCTGTTGAATCCCCTGACTGAGGCACTAAAGGGGAAAATCAATAAGGTACACTCTAGTTAACAGTTAGTCAATTATTGATTTTCTCCTTACCTGTCGCAGACAGAGGAGTTCTCTTCAGTCAGCACTGAGGGCTACATAATATTATGTTATGAAATGATAGTCCTCAATAATCAAGAATAAATATCTTTAGAGCGATTGTTGTTGGGTGCGCTGTATTTGCTCGTCGCGCGAGTAAGTGTACGCCTGTATTTCGTATTCTGCAATCTTCTTCGAGTTGCCAGAGGCGTTCCCTTTTTCTGTACGTCTGGCTTGCCCATACCATGCAATGGAACGATTGGAATATATTGTATTCCCTGATAAAATTCGGTCACTGATTCATGTGATAACAAGTCACCCAGAAGGTACTCAACGCTGTGTGATTGCTGAACAGTGTGTCAAACTCTGCTGCTTTATTTTCAACAGTATTACGATATAATCTCGAAGACATTCGAGCAGTGCAATTGAAAAATGTGATCAAACATATTAGAAAATACACCATTATTGAAGTCCTGCTTGCTAGTACGTTGGTTTAGTAAAGAAATCAAGGTACAGTACATGTTGGTTATCTGTCTCTGAGAATGGGCCTGAACTTCTGACCGTAAAACCGTTGATTTACCTCAACAACTAATACTGAGAAATACTGTTATCCCCTAATTTCTGTGAAAGCATGGGACATGTTTTTTATTATTATGATTATTATTATTTTCTTCTAGACCAATTTTATATAGGAAACCTCAAACGGGTCACTGGCGAACATGCTACATTACCAGGGCCGTGACTGTTTGCCGATAAGTTCTGGAGCCAGTTGTTCAAAGCCTCGTTAGCTTAACAAGCTCGTTAGTGGCCATATTGTTAACTATTCTAGCAAGTACAGTAATTAAAATCTTGGCATTTTGCTGATAAAATGTGAGCAGCTTTTGCATTTGCAAAAGCTGCTCACATTTTATCAGCAAAAATACTAGCATATGTGTTATATTTAATGATCAAAGTTTTAACAATATGTTAACTAACGACGTCGTTAGTTTTGAACAACTGGCCCCAGATATTTTCAAAATTAATTTCTAAAAGGATAATCTGGCTACCCTAGCTTTCAAGGTGGATTACTTTAATATATATCAAAGGAAAGTTTCTATTCAGATCGAAATCGGCAGCTAAGATTGAAGACTAGACAATGCAACTGTAATATCTTCTGTTTGTTTGTTTGATTTGAGGTTTAATGTCCCCGTCAACACTGTGTAGGTCATTTTGGAGACGTTGCTTCCAATTTTGTGGGACTTTTACCCGACATTGAGATGAAATGACGTCTCAAGCCTTGTCGCACAATGAAACCAATAGGATTTATAATTACATAAGCATGGGTGGTCCGACTCGCACCGCTTTGCCTGGGCAGGCCCCCACTTCTATTTAGGTCATCACAATAAGGTGGACGTCGGCAACCGAAGTGACGACAGTATAAAAAATGCACACTCAGAAATGGAAGGTATGAAAGAAAAAGAATCCTACATGGGGTGTGAGGGGTGGATAGAAAAATCTGTCCCTCGGGATCACTGTCGGCAAGCCTCGTGATGCCGGACAGTGACCCTTGGGACGGATATTTCCATCCACCCTCACACCCATGTTAGATTCTTATATTCTTGCACACCAGATAAGGACATCTTTAGTTCTAGCTTGGGATAGCTTACCCAGTATCGAATAGTCTCGCTTGTTTTATAAATGCACTGGTTGAATACTTGCCGAGTGATGTCGGACACTGATCCTGAGGACGGATTTTTCTATCCACCCTTCACACCCATGTAGGATTCTTTTTCTTGCATATCTTCCATTTCTGAGCGTGAGTGACTGCAGTCACTTCGGTTGCCGATGTCCGCCATAGTGTGATGACACTTCAGTGATGTTTAGTGACGTCAGCTTACGTGCTGTGACACCAACCTTATGAGGTCGTATTCAACCAATGCATTATCAAACACACGAGAATATTCGATTATGGGTAAGAACGCCAGGGTAAGCGTCTGGCCCATCGGAGTCTAACTGTTGGTTTTCTTTTGCTCCAGCATTTCAGTGGTTTCTTGCTGTCGAGTCCTCAACGTTGTTTCATCTCTGTGGTTGTTTGATTATTTGTGTTCACGGAGATGTTGCACTGATGAATTAGGAGGCCTTCATGCGGACTGAACAAATTATTTGTCTAAATCGCGACGGAAGTAAGGGCGAGGATTGTAGCCACTTAAAATCGATTGAAGCCACTCCCCGCCCCCCCCCCCCACCCCCCAGTGAAATTCGTTTCCGCTGACCGTTCCAAGGTGGTTCTTCTGTCGCGGTTTATTTTTGTTATGGTTTGTCTTTGGGTGTTAGTGTCGCTTGTGTTATTTTATTTTGGATAGCGTATTGGCCATTTTGTGGGAAAGTAGCTGTCCTTTTGGCTTTCCGCTGTTGATGTTTCCATAAGGATCTGTTGTTTCATGTTTGTGTCTTTCCCTTTGGTGTCTCTGATGGGAGTTGTGGGTTGATTGTATCGATTCCTAATCATTGCCTTCACTTCTATTTAGAACAGAATTTCTATCCAAAGCTAACACTATGGATTTCCTTATCTGGTGTGCAAGAATCATATACTTGAGTATTCTGGTCCTTTGGGATCATTGATTCGACTTTGGGGTTTCGAAAATATTTGGAGGTCACTGATGAGGCCTAAACTAGCTAGCCTGGGTCAGACTAATTTGCTCACTCTACACTTTTCATTTCTGTAGCATTAAGAAAACACGCTTATACAAATACAGTGTAAACTTTACCGCCAATAAAGCGAAAATTTTGAGAGCAAAACGTGTGATGTTTTTCTAGGTTCACCCCTGTAAACCCCAGTTTTACTAAATATAAGTGGGGTTTGAGGGGTCAAAATAGCATAGGCTTGTTTTCATGGTGAGTACATGCTTCTTCTCAGAACACATTACCTTTAACAGCTGGTTTCCACTATCGTTGTAATGGAATACTATTATTTCTTTATCACCGTCTTTATATTCATTATAAAACTGTCTTAAATGGAATTCAATTTCTGTGTTAGAGCCATCAGTCTGTAATACAAATATCTTCACATTAACAGGGGTATACAAAGTGGTAAATAACAAATACTCGGGAAGAACATAGTCATCTCAAACGAAATTTGGACTTGGGTACGAAGGCACAACCGTTAGTTAAGCATTCTAACGCACTTGAATAAGCAATTGTGTGACATGTGCGTTATACTGTCGGAAACCTGGCGTCAGTATGAAACGTTACTTTTAAATCGGTGGTATTTTGGTGTTAGCAGCTATCTTTTTGGAGACGGTCATTTTGAAGGTCATTTTGGAGACTTTGCTTCCAATTTTGTGGGACTTTTACCCGACATTGAGATGAAATGACATAATGAAACCAAAAGGGTTTATAAGCATGACACCAATAGGGTTTATAAGCATGGACGTTCCGACACTCGTACTGCTTTACCTCGGCAGGCTTAGATCGTCTAAGCCGTTTACCAGTGCTCGTGTGCGGGTTGGTTTCAGCTCTGCGTGGAAGCATCATGCAGCCCATCTATTTCATCAAGCCCCGATGGGCGGGGGCCGATTGTGGCAACGTAAAAGCTTTTGACTGACCGTTCTAAGGCGGTTCTTCTGTTGTGGTTTATAATTGTTATAGTTCGTCTTTGCACGTACTCGTAGTCTGGTAGACCGTCCTTTTCGCCGCTTATTGTGAGATTCTAAAGGGTATTGTTTGCCATGGAAGTTTCATCAGGAAAACACGCCTATATAATTCTGAACCACACTTTAATAAAGTCAAACTGGAGTTTTACAGGGTAAATCATATTTTTATTATTTCTGCTCTAAAATATAGATTGTGCGCACTCGTTAGAACCGCCTCGCTGAGGCAGTTCTAACGAGCCCCCAAAATCTATATTTTCAGCAGAAATAAGAAAAATATCACAATTTTTGCATCTGAAAAGTTTCGTTTTTTCGGCGGTAAAGTTTACAATGTATTTGTATAGGCGTGTTTTAGTAATTTTTACTCAATTTTCAGGTCCGGTTCCGCTCACAAATGTGGATTTTATGATGTAATAAGGACTTTAATCATTTTTTAAGCCTGGAGGAATCTGAGTATACTTATTGTTTTCAGTGAAGTCATTTTGGTGCAATCAAGAACGAATTTCAAAGAATTTGTTAACAAAATCAGTAGACATACACAACTTATTTGAATTCTAAATTTAAAGTTGAATTTATCATACCTTAATTACAACATGAAACTTGATTTAATAACATTTTATTTTTGTGGAGTTGGCCTATTTGAGTCTGATTAGCAACTATATTGAAAAAGAAATTAAGAAGCATACACGTTCTTACTTTCAGTGAACATTTTAATTTATAGGAGCTCACCTCAAATGGCGTTTCCACGGCAACTATTGTTCGGCGTTTCCTTGACCTTGCTCTTATAACCTTGAATGTCGGTGCCAACTGTGATGGACTTATTCCTGTAGTAATTGGCGGGTTTTTGTTATTACTGAAATAAAGCAACAGAGCACAATTCCAATCCACGTGTGTATGCATCGCGACGTCTGATTGGATAACTTTAAAAACTGCGGCACTATATTCTGCGACATACTGTCATCACGTAACGTCGCTTTTCATTGGCTGGTATTCGGCCTTACGTAGCTCACGGCACCTGTCGCTGTGTGCAAAGTAGACGCTTTGTGCAAAATAGCGCAATGTTTAACAAAACAATCGAATGAAAGCATTAGAATAAAAGCATTAGAATGGGGAAAACTATATTGAAAATTGCAAGCGGGGGAGGTAATCGTTGGTTTTGCGGTCGTAAATTCCGTTTTACGGCCCCGTAAAACGAAATTTCCGACAGTAAAACCGCCCCATTGTCATTTGGGGAGGTAAATCGTCAGTTTTACGATCGCAATTTCTGTTTTGCGATGATATATATTTGGTATTCACCTCAAAAAAGTATAAACATGTATCCTCTATGTATATGGCTCTACACTGTTTGCCAATGTTCCTTCCAGGGTCCCCAGCATATGCGATTTATGGCTTTGCCAATTTAAAATCAAAACATACTGTCTAGTACTTGCGTGACATTTATTCTCATTACACCCGGTTTATTAACCCTTTTGTACCAAATGGAATCTGCCTTCTTATATATAGCAGGAGTCCATTCCAAAATTAAGGGGTGTCAGGTTGTTATTTCTGCAAAATGTATTAAGAAAATGGCTTAATTATTGCAAAAAGTGGAGGCCCTGATCAGACGCCGCGTTCTGTGGCGTCTGATCTGGGCCTCCACTGTTTGCCTACTACCCGATTAGGGTTTCCGGTACAAAATGGTTTAAACAGTATGCAAAACCCTGAATTTGTGCGTTGTATACTATTTATCAGTGGAAGTCTTGTTTGTTTGTTTGATTTGAGGTTTAACGTCCCCGTCAACACTGTAAAGGTCATTTTGGAGACGTTGCTTCCAATTTTGTGGGACTTTTACCCGACACTGAGATGAAATGACATCACAAGCCCTGTCGCCCAATGAAAAAAATAGGGTTTATTAGCATGGAGGGTCCGCCTCGCACCGCGGTTCCTGGACAGGCTTAGATCGTCTAAGCGGTTTACCAGTAATAGTGTGCAGGTCGGATTCAGCTCTGCGTGGAAGCATCATGCAGCCCATATATTTCTTCAAGCCCCTATGGGCGGAGGCTGTAAGTGGAAGTCAAGAGGATAATAGCGGTGAACGACCAGTAGTATTGTTAACTTTGGTTCGATCCGCAAAACATCCATCCAAAAAAGTGAGCAGATGTACATGTAGTTATCCCTTATCCTGATGAACACGACATCTGATCAGGATCTGCACTGTTTGTCATTCAATCTGCGAATTTAAATAAATACATGATTTTAAGCAATTTGATGATAGTCAGAATGGTGTAACGTAGTTACATAGGCGTGTGATCTTAATGACCCATATACTGTTGACGTATTGTAAATGCACTTTTGTTACACAAGCATGTTACATGAATGGTTGAAACAACGTTGGTGAGTAGTGGGAACTTTATATGACCAATATGCTGTTGAATGGGTAAGAAATATATTTGGGGTTATGTTGATGGGTATATGAAACATTTTAAGCTTTTACAGATAGAAAATTGAAACTTTTCGACCTTGCATATATTTTTAATCCTGTCTTTTGATATTATCTAAAATGCACTATACATTGAGGTGTAAAACTAACTGACATTTACTTGACATTTTCATCTATGTATTTCGCAAGTAACATGTGCTGTTATTCAAATATTTTCGCGGGAGAAAAAGCCTGTGCAGCTTACATAAAACCTTAAACCTTACAAAACGTCAATCACAGGGGTGCATGTTTCTGTTTACGCCAATCATGTGAGCATTCTATGAGTGCATAGTACCCTGCAGGTGTGTGCTTACGCAGTCAGCAGGTGTGGAGATACTTTTAACATTTGCTTAATGATGGACGTTTGGTATAAACAGAAGCTGTGATAACGTGAGAAACAAAAGCCTATGGCTTTGATCATGTCAAGTCAGTCAGGTTCTCAGTTATATAAGAGACGTGTTCAGTATATTGGGCTAGATCTAGTCCTGGACACTACCTGTCTAAGAAGCTTTCGATTTTCGATATGTTAACTATGTAACATTGAAACATTAAAAGAGACCATTCTACTTGGTCAGAAAAATAAAACAGAAAAACAGAAACTTTCTGACTTTAATTATTTGCGAAGTACTAACATTTTATTAATGTAAAACTATACGATCATGGTTAAACCCCACTTTATGGAGTGTGTTTGTCATAATAGGCTGTAACAAATAAATTTATTCAGCAGGATAAATGTTAACTGAGTACCTGAAATCGGGTGTATTAGTGATAATGTCCCATGTACTTCGGTGTCCACACAGTCGGTTGTGTTTACTAGGAGCCTCATAGTTATGGATGGTTTTTGGGTCAGATGTATTGTCATCACAGAAAGTTGTAATCTGAAAAAAAAATCTCAGAGAGTACTTTTGGGTTAACGGAATAACGTCAATTACATTGTAAGTGTTGTTTAAGAAACACGTATTTTGTTTTTATCTTGAACCACTTCCCCGCTCTATTACCGCCGGCTCTTTTGTTTGTTTGTGTGTTTGTTTGAGTTTTATTTGTTTGTTTGTGTGTTTGTTTGAGTTTTACGTCCCGCCAACAACTAAGGTCATATGGAGACGGGACCTCGGCCCAGTATAAAGACTCGTCCGAAAGTTGGCCTGTTCTGGGAATAGTTGTACACGTCGAGACGTCGGGTTAACGGTGATTCAATGTTGTTATATCTTGGTTTTTGTTGGCAACTTTGCAATTTATACTTGGGCTAATAAACCACCATTAGTATAGTCCAGGACATGTTTGAAAATTTGACGTTGGCATTAGTCAGCTGTACATATATACGATCGGCTGTTTGTTATCTTCAGTCCCAATCTGGGCAATGGTCTTTAGCAAATCTAAGATACATTACGACTGAGACGACATTTGTGCATTTATTCTTCGTCCGTCAAGCCGTCCAGTGAACTAAGATTTAACTAAAAATAAATTTAGTACATGAACAAGATAGAACCTGCAACATGACTGATTTAAAAACGACAACATCACGTGAACAAGTCCGTGAAATGAACACCCCCCTAAACCCCAATCTATATAGAGAAAACTGGGGTTTACGGGGGTATACATTATTTTCCTTATTTTTGCTCCAAGACATAGGTTGTGGGTACTCGTTAGAACCGCCTCAATGAGGCGGTTCTAACGAGCACCCACAACCTATGTTTTCAGTTTAAATAAGAAAAATATCACGGATTTTAGTCAGAAAAGGGTCGATTTTGGAGATTTGAAAAATACACTTTGTCGCATGGATGTCTTATCGTAATGAAGAACTTGGTTGCTGTGCTGTTTGTGGTTCGTTTTTTTTTTTTTTTTTTTTTTTCCTGTTTAACTCATTGTTAGTTACTCTTCCTCTTGGTGACCTTGGTAGGCTGTAATCTATAAATGAGCCCCGCCAAGCGAATTTGTGTCTTCGAGCATTCCGTCATGACAAAGTTTAACTGCGCATGCCCAGCCATTCAGAGGCGCCAGGGATATGGCTTTCTGTCTGAAGATTCCTCTTGACTCACTGCTTGTATGAGCGAGCAGCGAAGGTTCTGGCGAGACTGCGCGGCTGCGCAGGCTCGCCTGAACCTTCGCTGCTCGCATAGGCGATAAGTACCAAAATCGCTTGATGGGGCCCAATTGTGTTGTTTTTTTTCCTGTGCATCTATTTCTACATTTTGTGGCTTGAAACAAGGATTTATAATTTACAAACACTTTATATAGAGGATCTTATATGATTGTTAATGTATTATTTAATTTATTAAACGAGTTGAGGAAAAGGGATAAAATGTGAGGCTTTGCCGAGCATTTTATCCCTTTTCATCAACGAGTTTAATAAATTCAATAATACATGATCACGAATGCAAGATTCTATTTATCATATGGCATTTACAACGCATTTTATTCACGATTGTTTACAAAAAATGTTAATATTCCGCCGTTAGTTAAAGCGACGTCGTTAAGGACTTTACTTTTGAACAACACAAAGATACCGGATGCGATCCTGCATCCACATACCCGTATTTCCATTCTGTAGCCCTAAATTATAGAGAATACCAGGTTCGTGTCGTTTGATATCAAGTTTATCAGGCAAGGCTTGGAGAACGCTTGTAGAATCGCTAGGCTTGCCGAGCGATTCTACACGCGTTCTCGAAGCCGAGCCTGATAAACCTGATATCAAATGACACGAACCTGGTATTCTATTTATCAGTTTATCCCCTTGTACACTCTTAAATAAACAATTTACGATTAGTTATTGATGGTCCCCCAGTGCGTCTCGGCATTCTAGCGGTCGATATATTTAGTATCAGCTGACCATATTTTCCTATGATATTTTTTTGGCAATTTTTATTCCCCATTTTTTCCCAGTAACTATGACATTTTTGTCATTTTTCCAGTAGGCCGGTTCATTAATAAAAGTGTAATGTCACGTTGACGTGATAAAGCTCACTTTATCTTTATCAGTTAAGTGGGTTACAATGCAATATATATAGGGGGTAACTGATAAATTTCCTTCTGCATCCACTGGGATGCAACTTTTCATACCATACTCTCTACACTCCCTTGCACACACCTACCACTTGGAGCCATTATTGTTTGACTTCTAGATTTTCTTCAAATGAATTTAGCATACAACAGTTTATTTCATATCATTTGTTCCATTACAAGGTCACAAGTCAATATTAAACATGTACCCCATTCACATTTGTGTAATGGGAGACCATCGCTAAGTCAATACACTTACTTGAGAATCTTTGATAGTTTGTCCTCACCTTGAGCAGTGGGAACACCAGTGGTTTGCAAATATGAGAGTTTATAGAGGGTCTTAGGCGAGGATTGTGGCCACGTAAAATCGATTTAAGCCCTCCAGTGGAATTCGTTTCCGCTGACCGTTCCAAGGCGGTTCTTCTGTCGCGATTTATTTTTGTTATGGTTTGTCTTTGGATGTTTGTGTCGCTTATAATATTTAATTTGGATAGCCTATTGGCCATTTTGTGGGAAAGTAACTGTCCTTTTTATCTTTTCGCTATTGATGTTTCAGTATTGTCTGTTGTTTCATGTTTGTGTTTCTTTCCCTTTGGTGTCTCTGATGGGAGCTGTGGGTTGATTGTATCGATTCCTGATCATTGCCTCTACTTCTGTCTTAATGAGTGTTCATGTGTTATTGAATTTATTAAACGAGTTGTGGAAAAGAGATAAAATGCGAGGCTTCGCCTAGCATTTTATGCTCTTTCCTCGACGAGTTTAATAAATTCAGTAATACATGAGCACGAATGCAAGATTTTATCTATCATATGACATTTAAGCGCAATTAATTCACGATTGTAGTGCGAAAATGGCAATATTCCGCCATTAGTTGAGGACGTCGTACAAGCATATCTAACTAATTTGCCACTAGTGGAATGTTGAGTTTATTACATGGCGTTTTTTCGCTCTCATTTCATATGATTAACTGATTTTTTTTTTTAATTTAGCTCGAAATTTAAAATGTGGGTACTTGTTAGAACCATCTCAGCCTGTCCGTTCTAACAAAAACCCTCAAATATAGTGTGTGGTACCACAGGAGATTGAAGTTCTGTCCATAAATATTTCATAATGTCCATAAACAAAAGCGACAGTAAGTCATTTCTTTGAAATTGCTTCCAGAGTTTTTGTATTTGGACATTTTCAGTACGCTTGATGGACCAAACTTCAGGCGCCTGTGGTGGTACTCGTTAGAATAGCCACAACGTTTCGGTGCTAATGAGACTTCCCTACGAATCTGTTGAAGAGAAAAACATTACGAAAACACACTTATACAAATACATTGTATATTTTACCGCCGAAAAAAACGAAAATTTGAAGATGAAAAATTGTGATATTTTTCTTATTTCTGCTCAAATTACAGATTGTGGGCGCACGTTAGAACCGCCTCGATGAGGCGGTTCTAACGAGTACCCACACTCTATATTTTAGAGCAGAAATAAGAAAAATAAGGTTGATCCCGTAAACCCCAGTTTTACTATATAAAAGTTGGGTTCAAGGGGGTCAAAATTATATAGATGTGTTTTCGTGATGAAGTGTATTTCACTCAACCACCAAAATCCAAATCAACGATTACAACAGTGGGGCGAAGTTCGAGAGGTCTTCACTGTGTAAGCTTAAGTTATGGGCTTTAACTGCGAAGGTAAGCGAGATGACATATTTTCGACAGAGTAACACAAGACGCCTAAATAGTCAACTCAGAAATACGACACTGAAAAGTGCGAACATTGCAAATCTCGAGCATTTGATGAAACAGAATTTTGTCGACGAGAATACGTCGCAAATACAAGGCCCCACCCACCCCGCCCATTGGGGCTTGGAGAAATAGACTGGGCTGCACGATGCCTCCAGGCAAAGTTGAAACTGGCCGCACATCGCTTAGAAAGTCTAAAATAGAAGTGAATGCAATGATCAGGAATCGATATAATAAACGTGTCCAGGCAAAGTTGTGCGAGTCCATGCATATAAACTCCATCGGTTTCATAACGCGACAACAGGGATTGAAATGTGATGTAATCTCAATGTCGGGTAAAAGTCCCACAAAATAGGAAGCAGTATCTCCGAAATGACCGAAATAGTGTTGACGGGAATGGTAACCCTCAAATCAAACAAATGCTTTGATGAAACTGGCCATTGAACTGCCTCGACCTGCCAATCCAATCTGCAAAACAACTCACTGCTTGAATGTATTGATGGTCCATTATAGACGCCATCACTCGCTGTCTCGTTGGATAGGGTTTCCAGTCGCATGTGTCAAGATAGATACCTGTGTTCGGGTCTATAGAATTTATAGGATAGCAGATTGTGAAAGTACTTGTATCGCTTCTAACAATAAGACCTCTAAGACCAAGTGTACATTTGATGGCGTCCGCTCTCCCTTCCTTCATTGAAAAATAGAACTGGTTCTCTCCACTTTCGGCATACTCTTGAAAGACGCCCCAGCGAAACTGGGAGAAGGCGTGAACAAAATATTTTGCTACAGAGAAATAATGGAAAGAACAAGTGTGACAGTCTAATGGTTATAGCCAATTACAGCCAGTCGACTGGTTATAGCGATTGTATCGTACACTTGCTATAACCAGTTCTCCTTAAAATAAATTGACCATTGGCTACTCTCTGGCAAAATAACAATCGACTGACAATATTTTAGTCAATTTTAATATTATTGGCTACAGTCAGTCGATTTTTGATAGCGATTTTATCGTGTTTTTGCTATAACCAGTTACTTCTTTATTTACTTGAAAACGTGTACAATATCAAATCAGAACATGATTTTGTCATACCCATGAGAAAGAGAACCCTCTCAACCCCATTTTATATGGAAAAAAGTGGGCTAATTGTATCGATTCCTGACCATTGCCTCCACTTTTACTTTACAGGGGTGTAAATTATTCTACTAATTCTTACATTAAAAACATACACGATAGATACTCCATAGAACCGCTTGACGAACTGCCAGAATCTATGTTTAAAGCAGAAATGAGAAAAGAAATGATAATATTTCATGAGAAAAAAGACATTTTCATCACCATGAAAGAAAGGCATTACAACGCTGGCCAGTGCCAAAATATCTTATGGCCCACACATTCTAAATGAATGCGCATTTTGAGTCTTTGCTGACCGGCACATTATAAAGCACAGTCGAATTTCGGGCAGTCGCTCATCGGGGCTCGGTGGAAAAGATTCTAAAAGTTCTGAAACCGACCGCACTTGAGTACTTAGAAGGTCTAAGTCTGCCCAGGCAAAGTGCTGCGAGTCGGGCCGTCCCTACATATAAACCCTGTTTGGTTCATTTGTGCAGTAGGGCTTAGGTTGTCATTCCATCTCAATATCGGGTAAAATTCCAGCAAAATTGGAAGCAACGTCTCCAAAATGACCTAAATAGCATTGACTGGGACGTAAAACCCCGATTTGGTGAAACTTCAATGGCTCAAACACCTTTGGGTCTATGAAACTCTGTTCGAGACAAGGGTAGTTCGAGACAAAGAGTGTAACTCATAGAGACAGGTCAGGACCCATAATAGGGATACCTTTTTTATTATTTGCAAAATAAAGGTAGGTCGTGTGTACGCAATAGAATCGCCTCATCGAGGCGATTCTAATGAGTACACACAACATACATTTTTACGATGAAATAAGAATATTCCCAAATACATGTATATCGACATATTTTCTAGGGTTTCATTAACGTGTTAGAAACATCCTTGATAACCGGATCATTCAATGTTTAAGAAATAAATCAGCTCAGTAATAAATCGAAGTTGATAGGACAGTTGTAAAGTAGGTCTAATCACGAGCGCGTAGCGCGACTGATTTATCTACATGTACTTACAACTGACCGACAATTTGTGATTTATTACTCATTTATTTACTGCTACAGCTTGTCTATTTCGATTCAAGAACACTGATATTTCTTTCAAATTCTACCAACCTTTCGTCATTGTCAGAAGAAATCCCGCCAAAATTATTCACTGTAACACATGCATTTATGTTCTTTTATAACGTGTTCGGTGCACGAAAATGACGTTTTTACCGCCTAACGTCAAAGAATCTAGGAGTGATGTCAATCCCTTCCGTACCGTGATTTATCGCAAAATAAATCACAGCTTCTTTCCATTGCCTATATTCACCATGTTTGCATTTATTTGCTGGCTCCCAGCTTGCACACTGTCAATATAAGAAAAACAGGTTACCAGGGGGTCTGGTTACCAGTTTTTCCAACACTGATAACCTTCAGACTAGGAACCAGCAGTTAATGCAAATAAGGTGAATAATTATAGGTGCGCGATAATACACAAATAAGCGTGACAGATTTGCAGACAAAATGCCTACCTGAATCGTTTGTATATGGGTCGACGCTCTTATCAGTGAGAAATTCTTTGGTCAAAAGCACGTGCACCCCTTGCTTGCCACAACCACTGTACGAACGGGCCTGCGGTAGGGATCGTTTGCTTCTGAAAACAGAATGCTATTTCAGCCGCGTTATGCCTTTAGGCCCCGAAGTATCACAACTGAACAAGGTATCCAAGCAGTCACTACACGCGAATCAATGTTGATTTGAGGTTTAGCGTCCCCGTCAACACTGTAAAGGTCATTTTGGAGACGTTGCTTCCAATTTTGTGGGACTTTTACCCGACCTTGAGATGAAATGATATCTCAAGTCCTGTCGCCCAATGAAACCAATAGGGTTTATTAGCATGGACGGTCCGCCTCGCACCGCGGTTCCTGGACAGGCTTAGATACTCTAAGCGGTTTACCAGTAGTAGCGTGCGGGCCGGATTCAGCTCTGCGTGGAAGCATCATGCAGCCCATATATTTCTTCAAGCCTCTATGGGCGGGGCCGGAATCAATGTTGAAACAATGTTGGACTATAGGGATCAACCATGGCTTTCAGTGGATTAACATTCGCCGGGTCCCGAGGAAGGTGTTTGAACATCAGGGTCGATCGGATTAGCGGAAATACAGCTGTTTTATGCATTATATAGGTGGCGTTTTCGGAATTATGGATGTGTACTTTGTATATCTGGCCGCCTCCGGTTGCACATTCGGATGTGCGTCTGACTGGTGGTAATCGGGATGTCGCGGGCTTTCGTGGAGATTGATTATGAAATCTTTCCTACTGTCATTTTCTCCCTTCCGCTGTTATGTTTAGCCTCTCCTGGAAAAGTGGTTATATAAGCTGGTCGTCTCGATATGGCCTAAAAAGTGTTGATCTGGCTGTGAAACTCCAAACAAACAAACAAACAAAACCATGCATTTCCTTTTCTGCAAGGCATTCTTTCTGATTTGCATATTTGTTCACGTGATGCCGAAGCGTATGGTAACTATTTAGGATCTTACACGAGTGGTCATTTCATATGAAATTTATGGAACGAGCCTTAGGCGAGTTTCATCAGTTGCTTATGAAAGATTCACGAGTGTAAGATTTGGTTTATTTCGATTTAACCCATTTTGTACCGAAAACCCAAAAACGGGTACCCGGGCAAACAATGCAGGCCCAGATCAGACGCCGCAGAACGCGGCGTCTGATCATGGCCTCCACTGTTTGCTAAAAGTTCAGTCATTTTCCAAATAAATTTTGAAGAAAACACAACCTGACACCCCTAAATTTTGACATGGACTCCTGTTATATATAAGGAGGAAGATTCCATTTGGTGCAAAAAGGGTTAAACAAGGTTCTTTGCCCGCAAAAAGTGAAAAAGAAAACTAAGGGTTGTCATGGACGGCGGCACTTGTGGTGATATGTGTTTTATGGCATGGCGTTATCCTTCGAATATACCGGCGCCCTTATATGATTTATATATTTATGCGATTTCGGCCCCTGCCTATCGGGGCTGGAAGAAATATATGGGCTGCATGATGCTTCCACTCAGAGCTGAAACCGACCGCACACGAGTACTGGTAAACCGCTTAGAGGATCTAAGCCTGTCCAGGCAAAGCGGTGCGATTCGGACTGTCCATGCTTATAAACCCTATTGTTTTTATTGGCGACATGGCTTGAGGTGTCATTTCATCTCAATGTCGGGTAAAAGTACCACAAAATTGGAAGCAGCGTTTCCAAAATGACCTATACAGTCTTGAAGCGGACGTTAAACCCCCAAATCAAACAAACAAACAAATATGCGATTCAAACTAATACCTGCATTGGAGCATGCATTATTTTTGCGTATTTCTGCTCTAAAATATGCATTGTTGGTATTCGCTAAAACCGCCTCGCCCAGGCGGTTCTAACGAGTACCCACGATCTATGTTTTGAGCAGAAATATGAAAAATATCAGAATTTTTATCTGAAAATTTTCAGTTTTTGATGATAAAATTTTCAATATTTTTGAATAGGTGTGTTTTCGTAATGCGATCTGTCATGTCCTTCAAGTTATATTGGACTTCGTAACTGACCAGCATGCTCCTGGTATTACCAGTTTAATATGTGCACAAAGCCTGAAACAAAATCCATTTCCATATTTGTGAAAATGAAAAACGAGTGAAAAGTACGAATATTCGTTTGTTAGATTTGAGGTTTAACGTCCCCGTCAACACTGTAAAGGTCATTTTGGAGACGTTACTTCCAATTTTGTGGGACTTTTACTCGACATTGAGATGAAATGACATTTCAAGCCCTGCCGCACAATGAAACCAATAGGGTTTATTAGCAAGGACGGTCCGCCTCGCACCGCGGTTCCTGGACAGGCTTAGATCCTCTAAGCAGTTTACCGGTACTAGTGTGCGGGCCGGATTCAGCTCTGCGTGGAAGCATCATGCAGCCCATATATTTCTTCAAGCCCCTATGGGCGGGGGCCAACGAACATTCGTACACCAAATATAACATAATGTATTATCAATTGACTACCCGTATTAACACCAGGTCAACCAATATTAACCGGAGGTCACAAATCAATAATCATTTTTTTTAAAAGTGTGTCAATTAATAAAATTGTCATTAATCAAGTATTTTCGTATTGGCCGAGTTACAGATCCGAGGTCTGCTGTATTGGCCCGAGGCCAATACAGCTGACCGAGGACCTGTCATTATATTATTATAATGGCTACGCTGTATTGATCGGGGGTCATCCGTATTAACACTAGGTCAACCAATATTAACCGGAGGTCAAAAATCAATAATCATGATTAACATTGCATCAATTAATAAAATAGTCATTAATCAAGTAATTTCGTACTGTCTATGTTACAGGTATTGGTCTCAGCCATTGGCCAAAGTACAGGTCCTCGGTCAGCTGTATTGGCCTCGGCCTTCGGCCTCGGGCCAATACAGCAGACTTCGGGCCTGTAATTGGGCCAATACAAAATTACTTGATAAATAACATTATGATATAAGATAATGCAATATAATATGAAATAACAATTATGACGGTAGAAATCGCTTACTTTGGTGGATCAGTGATGACGACATCAGCAAACTGTAGACTCTGATTGGTCGGCACGCCGTATGAGGGGTCACTAGACCAGGTTGAGGGTAGTAGTATGATGATCTCTTTGAAATAAGCCCGCTGCTTCGTGGCCGTGAACAAATACTGCGATGCCTTTGTCATTGTCGTCTGGGAAGACACAATACATTATGAAAATACACCTATATAAATGCATTGTAAACTTCACCGCCGAAAAATAAGAAGAAAATTTTACGCTAAAAATTGTGATATGTTTCATATTTCTGTTCAAAATATAGATTGTGGGTACTCGTAAGAACCGCCTGGTCGATGTGGTTCTAACGAGTACCACAATATGTATTTTAGAGCAGAAATAAGAAAATAGAGTTTATCCCTGTAAACCCCAGTTTTACTATATAAAACCCACCCACCCCCACCCCCTGGGGAATTTGTTTCACTGACCGTTCCAAGGCCGTTCTTCTGTCGCGAATTTTTTTTTGTGATGGCTTGTAATGAGCGTGTGTATCGCTCATATTATTTTGTTTTGGATATCCAATTGGCCATTTTGTGGGAAAGTAACTGTCCCTTTGGCTTTCCGCTATTGATGTTTCCATTTGGGAATTTGGGGTCTAATTGTTTCGTGTTTGTGTTTCTTTCCCTTTGGTGTCTCTGATGGGAGCTGTGGGTTAATTGTATCGATTCCTGACCATTGCCTTCACTTCTATTTTCAAGGCGTAGTTTCGTGGTGGTTACCGATACTCTCTCTACGCCAGGTGCGTGCGCGTGTCTTTTTTATTTTAGAAAATCTGGCAACATTCTCGATTATTATTATTATTATTATTATTTTTGATTTTGTTGGAGTTTAACGACACGTCAAGCCCAATGGGTCATCCAGAGAAAGAAAGAATATAGAAGAGATAGTAGAGGACGTGAATGAGAGCGGACAGGGGAGAAAGAGGAAAATGAATGAAAGGGAAGCTGAAACAGAGAAATAACTATCCAATTCTTCCCTGCTGCTTGGCCCCCGCCAATAGGGGCTTGAAGAAATAGATGGGCTGCATGATGTTTCCACGCAGAGCTGAAACTGAACGCACACGAGTAAACCGCTTAGACGATCTAAGCCTTCCAATCCATATCGGTGCTAGTCGGACCGTCCATGCTTATAAACCGTATTGCTTTCATTGGGCGACAGGGCTTGAGATGTCATTTCATCTCATTGTCGGATATAAGTCCCACAAAATTGGAAGCAACGTCTCCAAAATGACCAATACAGTGTTGGCGGGGGCGTTAAACCTCAAATCAAACAAACAAAACATGCTGTAAGGTCAGCAAGCAATAATTGTAAACTAATATCAGCTGGACGCCATGGTGACGCATGATACACGACACCTTTGCCTACCCAACACCTCCACCCGATTATTATCATTATCATAAATAATAAAAGTGGCGATTGAAGAACAAATATTCGCTGTATAAAATTACAAGCTGTTCTGTCCTAGGCTAACGTATCTTCTATGTGAACGCATTAAAACCCAAATCATATCATTTTATAAGCGATCCATTACTGAGATGCTTACTTATATATATAAACGAAAAATATATTTTATAAGTTAATGTTCACGCTGTCGGACATTTAGGGATGCTTGGGTCATCCCTAAGTGTCCGACAAAAAATCATGCTAAATTTAGATTCTTTTTCACTTAATATGCCCAACTTCCCGAAAATCTTAGATTCTGTCGGACACTTAGGGATGTCGTACGTTTACGGATCTGCTTGAGACAGAAATTTGCTTAACGCTCTGCATGCAGAAACAGGATATGACATTTCATGCAATACGATTTGAACGAGATGTCAAGTCCTGTTTTCTGAGGAAAATATCAACTGAATTATCCCAGATGGTGCAAAAGGTCAAAACAAGTGGATTTTAATGCGTTTCCATACAAACGCCAATTTCTGCAACGGAAGGTTAGGTGGTTTCTATGGATACTCCTGTTTTCGACCATCTCTGTTTAACGAGCGGCTCGAAAAATATCTTAAAAGTGAAACGATTGCAGGTGTAGGTGGCCAGATTAATACAGATGACCAGTATATCAGACCGCCTGTCCAATGTTACATGTAAGCCTGTTGGTTTAATTTGGCGGCAGGACTTGAAATGCCATTTCAATATAGGGTAAAAGTCCCACACAATTGAAAGCAGCGTCTCCAAAATGACCTAAATAGTGATGACGGGGGCGTTAAACCTCAATTCAAAAACGTGTTCATGTTACGCACCTTCAGGGTGTTAATAAGTGATTTATCCTCGGCAACACTCTCGTGAATAGCGATCACCATATTCTTAAACTGGTTATTTTCAAGCACCATTGTAGAATCCCTGCTGATAGCTTCTATCAACGAAACACCAAACATCAAACAAAATCCAAATATTACCCCGTTCTTTCTTCTTTTATTCATATTGTGTATGTCCACTTTTTCTTTATGTGAAATATGGTTCAAGCTCTCCCTTCTGTTTGAACTTTGACTGAGTTCCTAATTGAACTTAGGAAACACTTTTACACGATTTCAAGCAAGTTAAAACACTTTACACGCTCCTTTAAGATTTAATTGGAAACACTTTCAAGTTACACGCCTTTAAATAATTTGGAAAACACGTTTTACACAATTCCAAACGATGATACACATATGGAATTCTGACTTTCGTTCGAATACCAGTTATGTGTCATTGTATTTTTGTATTTACTGTGAATTATTTATACATACAAAAAATAATGTTTCAACCAATCATTAAGAAAACATGTTATACACGTTTCCGAACAATTTAAAAAAAAGAAGAAAAAAACAATCTGGAAAAAGTCTTTTACACGCTCCCGATCAATTTAAAGCTTTCTAGTGCTTTTAAAATACTTTTTGTTCACCGCAGATTTGGAATGAAAATAAAAACTTTCAATCTTTTCAGGGACCTTGATACGCTTTCACGGGAGGCAACGCTTTTCGCTGTTCTTTCTTTCTTCTTTTATCCTATATTTTTTCAATTGGGGACTACTCAAAAAGGAAAGAATTTGCTCCTGAAGACTGAGGAACCATTCTTTCCTCTTTCAGGGGCAAATTCTTTCCTTTTCTCAGGAGCAAATTCTTTCCTTTTTGAGTAGACCGCTTTTAAGACAACAAACATGAAGATACAACAGTTGTCTTCCTTGTAAAACACAGAAAACCCTAAGTGTATCCATACTCCTTTACAGGTCAGACGCGTCTTCTTTCTCTTTTATCCTGTCTCGAAGTACCTCGTTGCCCCACGAGAGTACAAAATGCTATTATGTCATCATAGGTAATGCATCTGCAAACAACAGACATGTATATCAAAACTAAGCAAAATTAACACAACAAGTATTTAGCTTGTCATGAAAAAACCTTATTTTGCCATTAGCGAACATCGAAGATGCAGATCAGACTGCACAGCATCTTAGTGCTCGATGATTGGACAATGAAATATCTCTAGTGTCTACATCACGATATCAAGCCCCCGCCCACCGGAGCTTGGAGAAATAGATTGGGCTGCATGATGCTTCCACGCAAAGCTGAAACCGACCGCACACGAGTAGTTGTGCGAGTTGGCTGCATTGGGCGGCAGAGATTGAGATGTCATTTTATCTCAATGTCGGGTAAAAGTACCACAAATTTGGAAGCAACGTTGCCAAAATGATCTAAATAGTGTTTACGGAGACGTTTAACCTCAAATCAAACAAACAAAAACATCACGATATCAAGGCTATGCCGTGAACACCGCTTTAAACACCATTTTGTATAGAGAAAATCTGGGGTTTGCGGAGGTATACAATATTTTTCTTATTTCTTTTCAAAGACATAGCTTGTGGGTACTCGTTAGAACCGCCTCAAAGCTCAAAGACGCGGTTCTATCGAGCACCCACAACCTATGTCAGCATTTTCATCAGAAAAAAAATACCATTCTGGAGATATGAAAAAATGCACTATGTCACATGTGTGTGTTTTGGTAAGGGCAGTCTAGGGTTATCTTGGTCCAGTTGTTCAAAGCATTGTTAGCTTAACGAGCTTGTTAGTCGTCAAATTGTTAACTTTCTAGAAAGTACAACATCTGGAAAAAGTGTTATTTTTGCTGAAAAAAAATGTGAGCATGCAAAAGCTGTTCACACTTGTTTAGCAAAAATATTCTCATATTTCCCACATTAAATGTTCAAAGTTTTAACAATTTGTTAACTAACGACATCGTTGGTTTTGAACAACTGGCCCCTGGTCGCAAACCACGAAGACATGTATTTTCGTGAAGTGGCCCATTTATTGGATAGTAGAAACATCTGAAGAAAACATGTGTTGGTAACCAAAGTATTTGTCCGCGTGCTTTGGTTTCTGAGGTCTATGGGTACAGCTGATAAACAGCGAGATACATGGTGTACTTACAATGCAACATGGTATGTAAGGTAAATGGATACAGACATTTCATTTCATGTGTCAAGCTCGCAATGAAATTAACATCCTTTTAATCCTTCCGAAAACACACCAATTCAAATACATTGTAAACTTTACCGCCGAAAAAAAAACGATAATTTTAAGATGAAAAATTGTGATGGATTTCTTATTTCTGCTCAAAATATACATTGTGGGTACTTACAACGAATGTCCACGACCTATATTTTAGAACAGAAATAAGAAAAATAAAGTTTACCAAGTTTACCCTTGTAAACCCCAGTTTTACTGTATAAAAGTGGGGTCAATGGGGTTAAAAATATTTAGGCATGTTTTGCTGATGAATACACAGAACCATTTTAATAATAAACGTGTAATATGCCTCTTTTCGAACTCCGCTTTGTAATAATAAAGTGTGCTTTACATGGTTTTACATATCATTTTCCAAAGTGTTGCTTAAAAGCATCGCCATGGGTACGCGTTAGAACTGTCTTATCGAGACGATGATTCTAACGAGGACCTGCAATCTATGCTTGCAGCAGAAAGAAGAAAAATATTACGGTTTTATCAGAAAACAAAAATGAAAGCATTTTAGACTCATGAAAGAAATCACTTTCTCGCCCAGGGGACAAGAATACCCCTTTGTATGACAGTTTTTAATTTCTTTTTTCCACACTGCTGTCTCATCCTAGGGTATATTAGCTGTCTTTATCTGTCAGTCATTCCTTAATATAGGAAAACATATACACTAGATTCGAACTTTTGATTCAAACTTGTCCTCTGCTGCAAGCTTTGTTATCCATGAAAACAGGGAGGTGTCTTTCTCTTTCTCTCTAGATGTACATTTTTAATTGTCACCATGTCATGCTCTTGATCCGCTGTAAAAGAAATACACATTCAGCCTGTCATCAAACTGCTGCCAAGTGTCAAGAAAAGAATGTCATGAAATGTAGATACAGTGTAGTTTTCAGAAATCAGCAACTGGTTTCCACTGCGAATTTACCACTCCATGTAAATAAGTATTGACAATGATATTGACCAGCTCACTGCAAAAAAAAAAAATGACACATTTAAACAGCTTTCTTGAGAGGGAAAGAATAATAGAAGCTCTACCTTTTTGCGCTGTATATGTTGGCCCGGTCAGCTTGCTTATTGAATTCTCTGTCTGATGACAATAGCTTTGTGGGCATTTTACGTACATGCACCTTTCTTTAAAGAAGGTTGATGAGAAACAAAATCAATGTCTCTCTATCTATCATCTTATACTGAGTCGGTCACATTTGGCCAGTACCTCAGTTAGATGGGTGGCTAAATTTAGAATTTAGCTAAAAAAATAGTCACTGTATGAGTCCTTAAAACTTACAATCTGAATAACTGAAATATCCTAAAACGCATACCTCCGAGTTTCAATCTTACACTTTGAACTCCTCTGTGGTCTTGGCATTCATCGCAGAAGAGGGAAGACTTCCATTGAGGAATAGTTCAAGGAAAGAAAGAGTTTTTCAAGGCATCGCTACAGGACTGGTACCTACGATATTGTGAGTTGTTTACTTTTTATGCCATTGTTTGGGTTGACGCTGATGCAGGCGTCAAGTACCTATCTTTATTAATAGACAGTGTATCAGAGTGTATCTTATGCTGACTGCTCACGACGGGTCTCTAGGGACGGCCACTCTAGCTCATTAAGCATGTCACCGACGCTACTTCTATTTCGCCATCGCCGGCAGGTCCATCGAGCAGCTGTCCTCTGCACCTTTTCCACCTGCTTAATCTGAGTTTCAACATAGGGATGCCAAATGGGTGATGCATATTCAAGTTGAGGGCGAACCAATATTTTATATGCAACATCATTTGTCTGCCTAGATGCAAAGTTCAAATTACGTCTAAGGAATCCTAAAGTCCTAGTTGCTTTAGGTGCTATCTCTGAGATATGTTGACCCCAATCAAGATCGTCAGCGACGGTGATACCAAGATATTTGGCGGATTGAACATGCTCCAAATTTTGCTGGTGAAGTGTATAGTCAAACTTAATTTGCTTGTCCGGAGAGTGTCGTGACACCCTCATTGAGAATGACATTTGGCTAAAATGAACTTCATATGCCAATCGGTCTCCCACTGTGCAAGTCGATCCAGGTCATCTTGTAAATACCTATACAGGATGATGAGGTTTTTTGTTGTTGAAGTTCTTTGTGATCGGCATAGCCTCGCATGAGACCAATATATATACTGAAAACTTGTCTGATTTTCCCTTGTCAAGATTTCAACCTCATTATAGACTATTTTAGTCTCCTTGGATGCGTTGTACAATGTTCCCTAAAAGTGAATCATTATAGGGGTCAGCATGCTGATAGCATTACGAAAACACGCTTATACAAATACATTCAACATTACCGCCGAAAAAAGCACGAAAATTAATGAAAAATTGGATTATTATTCGTATTTCTGCTCAAAATATAGATTGTAGGTACTCGTTAGAACCGCCTCATCGAGACGGTTGTAACGCGTACCCATAATCTATATTTTCGAGCAGAAATAAGAAAAATAAGTTTTACCTCTGTAATCCCAAGTCTTACTGTATAAAAGTGGGGTTCAGTGAGGTTAAAATTATATAGGCGTGTATTCTTGATGGTAAGTTCTTCATCTTTCGTTTTCTATCTTTCTTTCTTTATTCTTTCTACTTATACTGCGATCGGTCACATCTGACATTACTCGTAGGTGTACATTACATACACACCAGGTTTTGTAGGATGAAAGCCTACACAGTAATAATGTAATTACGGTAGGGGTCTTTAACTTTAACCTGCGCAGGGCATGACTCTCCCTGCACATAGGGGGGGGGGGGGGGTCCAGTTAACGTCCCGATCCGAAGAACGGTGCACTTTATGAAATTCGTCCCTGCAAATGATGCCAATGGAACGTGTTCGGACACAGACATTTTATCGTCGCTGCCGGGACCTCTAGCATCAAAGGCAAGTGCACTAAACCACTGAGCTATCACGCTCCTATCGAACCTAGATTTTGCATACTAGTTTACCTAAATTTCCCCTGGGTCTGAATAGGGAGCAGCCTGTTAATAGGAAGTTTTTCATCGATCATTTCCATTACCACCACTGAAGGCGCAGAGTCAAGCTTAGCTTAGTTAACCTATTCTTATGCCAAAGACCCTCGTGAATGAATAAGATTGGACGCGTCACCAGTAAAAGGCTTTCTGGTCCTATCCCGATTCCCTCCCGAAAGTACCGTTTGTTAGTCATAATAAATTTTAGTGGTTCAAAAATTTACCTGGACACCGGATGTATCACAATCGGCGGTGTCAAGGTAAACAGTTACCCGGAAGTGTTTTGTTGTTTTTGAAAGATAGTACCGGGAAAATATCACCGTGACATAACTGTATCACTAGTTGTTTGACAGCTCAATCAAGACAGAAAAAGATAGCTGAACTTTCCATAGGTAAAGGTAGCCGAGTGAAGCATTTCATCCTATAAAACCCGTCTTGTTATAGTGAAAGAACTAGTAGTACATAAACACTAGTAGCCGGACGCAATAATCTTTTTTTTCTCCTATTACTGCTACTCACTCTATCTATCTATCTTTTGATACTGCGTCGGTCACATTTGACCATTACCGCAGGTGTATATTACATACACTCCAGGTTTTGCAGGATGAAAGCCTACACAGTAATCATGTAATTACGGTAGGGATCTTTAACCTGCACAGGGGATGGTTCTCCCTGCACAGGGGGCCTCCAGTTAACGTCCCAATCCGAAGGACGGTGCACTTGATGACATTCATCCCTGCAAATGATGCCAATGGAGCGTGTTCGGACACCGAAATTTTATCGCCGCTGCCGGGGATCGAACCCGGGACCTCTAGCATCAGAGGCAAGTGCACTAACCACTGAGCTATCACGCTCCACTCACATCTGAGCATTACGAGCAGGACTTCCTTGGGGGTAATCAGTATTTTTTTTTATAAGCAATGTTGATGAAGTGCCTTGCTCAAGGACACAACACTTTAGTCGGCGTAAGGATCGAACCCGCAACCTCTCAATCACAAATGCGATGCGCTACCACTGCACCAAAGCACTCCACAGGCATCAGGGGCCTCCAGTTAATGTCCCGATCCTTTGTATTTGGTACAGGATATCTCTATAGCATTACTTTTTGTCCCCCACCTTTTTGAAGAAAAGCGAGGGGATATAGTATTCGGCTTTCCGTGGTGTGTGGTTCCGAGCTTGTAGTAGGTACCTTGTGAGCGCAACTCCTCCTACAGTTTTATACCAATCTTTCTGTTATTTTGCAGGTGTCTTTATCATGGTTTGAAGTTGTGCATATGCTTTTTTCTGAATTCTCTAATTAATTTTTTTCACATTTTTAACTTAGACTTTTTCATGCATCAATTCTATGAAAGAGTATAATGTAATAGGTACCTTGTGAGCACAACTCCTCCTATTGTTGTTTTAAACCGATCCTTCTGAAATTTTACAGGTGTCTTTATCATGGTTTGAAGTTGTGCATGTGCTTTTACAGAATCCTTGAATTCATTTGTTTTACTTTTTTCGCTTTTTTAACTTAGACTTTTTATGTCCCCGGTAGCGATAGCGGGGACATATTGTTTTTGCCCTGTCTGTTTGTGGGTTTGTTGGTTTGTACGTGGACAACTTTAACGTTGGCCATAACTTTTGAACCGTTTGAGATAGAGCTTTCATATTTGGCCTGAAGGTTCCTTGTGACAAGACCTTCACATTCATGCAAAAAAATTTGACCTGTGACCTTGACCTTTGACCTACTTAAAAGAAAAAATTAACATTGGTCATAACTTTTGAACCACTTGAGATACAGCCTTCATATTTAGCATGTATGTTCCTTGTGACAAAAGCTTTACATTCATGCAAAAAATTTTGACCTGTGACCTTGACCTTTGACCTACTTAAAATAAAAAATAACATTTTGGTCATAACTTTTGAACGGTTTGAGATAGAGCCTTCATATCTTGCGTGTAGGTTCCTTGTGACAAGAGCTTTACATTCACATGAAAAATTTTGACCTGTGACCTTGACCTTTGACCTACATAAAAGAAAAAGTTAATATTGGTCATAACTTTTGAACCGTTTGAGATACAGCCTTCATATTTAGCATGTAGGTTCCTTATGACAAACGCTTTAAATTCATGCAAAAATTGTGACCTTGACCTTTGACCTACTTAAAAAAAAAAAACATTTTTGGTCATAACTTTCAAACCGTTTGGGATAGAGCTTTCATATTTGGCATGTAGGATCCCTGTGATTAGAGCTTTTCATTCATGCAAATGTTTGGACCATGACCTTGACCTTTGACCTACTTAAAAAAAAATAAAATTGTTCATAACTTTTGAACCGTTTAAGATAGAGCCTTAATATTTGGCATGTAGGTTCCTTGTGACAAGAGCTTTACATTCATGTAAATTTTTTTCACCCGTGACCTTGACCTACTTTAAAGAAAAAATATTATTGTTCATAACTTTTGAACCATTCAAGATAAAGCTTTCATATTTGGCATGTAAGTTTATTGTGTCAAGGGCTTCCCACACAAACAAAAATCTTGAACTGTGAGCAACTTTGAATGAAAAATGACCAAGCCCGGGGACATGTTCGTGTTTCACAAACACATCTTGTTTTTCCATGGATCTGAATTCATAGTAGGTACCTTGTGAGTGCAACTCCTCCTACAATTTTATACCGATCTTTTTGTAATTTTACAGGTGTCTTTATCATGGTTTGAAGTTGTGCATATGCTTTTTTTTTCAGAATTCTCTAATTATTTTTTTTTCACATTTTTATCTTTGACTTTTTTCATGCATCAATTCTATGAAAGAGTATAATGTAGTAGGTACCTTGTGAGCGCAACTTCTCCTACAGTTTTATCACGATGCTTCTGAAATTTTACAGTATCTTTATCATGGTTTCAAGTTGTGTATGTGCTTTTGTCAGAATTCTTTAATTAATCTTTTTCACTTTTTTCACCTTTTTAAATTAGACTTTTTTGACATGGTTCCGAATTCATAGTAGATACCTTGTGAGCAAAACTCCTCCTACAGTTTTATACCGATCTTTCTGAAATTTTACAGGTGTCTTTACAAGGTTGGCAAAAAAGCGGGAGATACTCATATTCCCTGGATGGCGGGAAATACAGGGAATTCCCGGGAAATACTGGGAAATATATATTTACATAGGTGGTACCAATTGAGACTGCTTAATATACCCCAACTAATTAGCTATTTGGAAGCAATATTAGTTGAAGTTCATGCAGGGCTTGAAAATTCCACTTGTCTGCTTGGAAAGACAAAAAAAAAATGAAGGACAAGTAAAAATTTTGTCTAGTCCTTACGACATTTACCAAAGTTTACATGCTCTTAGTCATGCAGGACAGGTGTGAAATTTTGAAGAATTTTTCAGCCCTTTTTATATTGAATAACTTGAAAGATCTACAGTCCCTTGCCTTCATATTAGCTGCTTCATATAGAATGTATATAATTTATTTTCAAACATGAATACATGATTCTAAAATATTAGTTTTAAACTTTCAGCTATTTCCCTTGACTTGTAAATACATGTAACTTTAACACTTAGGTGAGTATCTGTAGATAATTTAAGAAACCTTTTATGCTTAAATTATCTGTGTTCTTTTAATACCTGTCTCATACAAACAATTAAATTATCACACCTTTTAGCATTAGGGATTACTTGACAAACTTGCAAACAAACCTTTTCTAGTGTAAACATCCAAAGAGTTGTTGTAAATCTCAAAAAAATTGAACCATATGGTTAAGTGTTACACTAAATCATACAAAACATGTAGCTCCAATTGCAAACTCTTTTAACCCTTTTTTGTACCAAATTGAATCTTGCTTCTTATATATAGCAGGAGTCCTTTTCAAAATTTTGGGTGGTCAGGTTTTGTTTTCATCAAAATTGATTTGGAAAATGACTTAACTTTTTGCAAACAGTGTAGGCCCTGATCAGTCGCCCTTTTTGGGTGTCTGATCTGGGCCTGCACTGTTTGCCATGGTACCCATTTAGGGGTTTCCAGTCAGAAATGGGTTAAAGAAGCTATGTGGTTCTGATCTGGGCCTGCACTGTTTGCCCAGGCATATCTGTCCCAAATTTGGGATCATTATGACATTTTATCAGTGACTGCACCCTGCATTACAACATATCACTTTATGTTAATGCTTGTGTTTGATTGAGTAAAAGCAGACTTCTGACTTATGTATGGGGAGGCGTATTGCAAAATAGCGAACTGTTCATTATTTCAATTAAATTACACAAATATTAAGTGTTTTTCTGTTAAATAACTAAAAAAAATCATATTTCCCAGTATTTCCCACTTTTGCTGAAATTTGGAGTATTTCCCAGGACGGTAATTACCGGTAAATACCTCTGGGAATTCCCGCCACCGGTATTTACCGACCAACCTTGTGTCTTTATCATGGTTTGAAGTTGTGCATATACTTTTTTCAGAATTCTTTAATTATTTTTTTCACATTTTTAACTTAGACTTTTTTTCATGTATCAATTCTATGAAAGAGTATAATGTAGTCAGTACCATGTGAGCGCAACTCCTCCTACAGTTTAACACCAATCCTTCCAAAACTTAAACGTTGCTTGAATTATGGCCTGAAGATATGCATGTGCTTTTTTACAGGATCTTAAAATAATTCTTTTCACTTTTGTCACATTTTTAACTTAGAGTTTTTTTTTTCGCATCTATAATATGAAACTATATATAATATGTAGGATGTACATTACGAGTGCTTATACGTAAGTGATTTAACCAGTACTGAGCACATTCTTTCGCCAGAAACTGACAACTTCCCTTCTTGAATCAGTTGAAGGGAGAGAATGACTGTAGAAAAAATTTCATGAACATTCACTCTTTATGAAGGAATGTTGCCAAACCCGGTAGGTATCGAACCCGCGTTAAGTGATACCAATGGTTGCCTGGGTAACTCACTTATTTTTAAACACCCCAAATGAAAATAAGGCGGGGGACATGAATTCTCTGTGGAATTTGCTTGTTATATGGAATATGGTCTGTATATGCAAAGAAGCTTTTGACATTGCCATTTTCAGCCGAGGTGATGGCACTGGCTGGGGGTATATGTGCCCCAGTGGGCACTTTGTCTAGTTTTATTCTATTTTTGACGGAAAATTCTGTTAGCAAATAGTTTAGGCCCTGATCAGATGCTGCATTCTGCGGCATCTGATCTGGGCCTGTACTGTTTGCCAAGGTACCCTCCACCCATGCATTGGGTTAACATGACAAACAGTGTAGAAACTGATGAGATGGCTGATTATGAGCCGTCTCATCTGGATCAAGACTGTTTACATTCACCATATTTGCATTATTTGCTGGCTCCCAGCTTGCACATTGTCAATATTGGAAAATCAGGTATCCAGACCCCCCTGACCTTTCAAGGTCAGGGGGGTCTGGTTACCTGTTTTTCCAACACTGATAACCTTCAGACTAGGAACCAGCAGATAATGCAAATAAGGTGAATAGCCATCTGTATTGATCTATAGGGTCAAAAGGATGAAGAGCCATTTCTAACTGATCATTGAGGGTAGGTGATAAAGGGAATGGATATAAAAGGGGAAGCCACTCTCTCAGAAAGATTTTTTTTTTCACTTTTGTCTCATTTATAAAAAGGGTTCTACTCTTCAAGGAAAGAATTTGGACCAGAAAAGCAATTTTCTTTAACCAATCAGTTGCAAAGAAAAACTGCATTTGAAAATGTCATCTGCTTCTTCTTGCAAACTTTTCAAACCTATTTTTGCATACAGGCAACCAGTGTGGATCCAAGTGAGGCAGTCTGATTTGGATCCACACCATTTGCAACAATGCTTGTTGTTATTAAGAGGGAGAGAGAGTGAGTGAGTGTTTGAGTTTTACCTCTCACTAACAGCTAAGGTCATACAGAGATGGGACCTCGGTTTAAAGATTCATCCGAAAGTCTGAAGAAGCCCTGGATCGATCCTTCGACCCCTCGTTTACAAGGCAAGTAGCATAACCATGCCACTACAGCATGGAGGCTTCTTTTTAGAGGGGAAGGAGGATGGAAAAGCAAACAATTTAGTCACAGAACTTTTCTCCCATCAAAAATGTTGCAAAAATATTAGGTGCATCCAGTCTCCTTTAACTCTTCTCCTGCTGGAACAACAACTCATAGCTTTGCAAACAGTGTAGATACAGATCATATGGCTTCTGAAGAAGCCATCTGATCAGGATCTACATCATAAGTTTGTCATGTAGTTTTGTGAATTGAAAGAATACATATCAAGTAACTTTATTGTCGGATAGTCAGGAATGGGTGTGGCTAAATTAATTTATTCAGCAGGATGTATTGCGTTAACCCATTTTTAGCTCGTCTGTTTTTCGAAGAAAAACTTTCGAGCTATTGTCATCACTCCAGCCTTTGCGTTGCCGTTGTAGTTGTTGTTCCAAAAAACTTAACCTTGGCTATAACTTCAAAAGTATTAGACATAGCTTCATGAAACTTCATACACTTACCCACCATGACAAGAACTACATTCTGACAAAGGGTCATAACTTTATTGTTAATTATGGCTGAATTATCTCCCCTTTTCCAATTTTTTTCTGAAACATGTTTTACTCTCATTCCTGTACTATTTGTAACTGAGCCTTCAAACTTCACATGGATGTTCCTTGGAACAAGACTTTTTCAGTGATACATTGTACCAACTTTTTTGACCTTTGAACTTTGACCTGTTTTACAAAAAGTTGACTACATGTAAAAACCTTAACAGTGACCATATTTCCAAAAATATTTGGCCTACCTTTATGTATGAACTTCATACACATACTCACCATGACAAGAGCTACATTCTGACAAAGGGCCAAATCTATATTGTTGATTATGGCTGAATTATCTCCCCTTTTTTAAGCGCACAGTGTGGTAATTAGGGTGAATACGGTATATTTTGACGAAGTTCCATAACTCTGTTGTATAAAATGACTGATTTGTCTCTGTGACATGGAAAAACAGACGAGCATTGCGCCGCTTGTGGTGCTCTTATTTACTGAGTGGGGTCTTCAACTTTATATACTGAATCAAAAAAGGAAATGCAACTCCAAATATAAATGCGAGTATTTGCAGAAATAATCATGTTTGTAGAAAATCGATTTAATGACGCAATAATATAATCATTCCTGAATGTAACTACCATAGAGAGTTCAATTTCCAGTGAGAATGTTTGGAACACAAATCCGTTTTTTCATAGAGGTAGTCATTTCACAAGTTCAAAACATAAGCAGCTAATAGCGAGTATGTCCTCCATTTGCATTCAGTCCTGCACGCACATGCCTGGTCATGGACAGGATTCCACTCCTGTATGAGTGCGAGACACAAGGCTTGACACATTGTTGGCGGCGGGGGCGGTTACATACGCGCCTATCCAAGACGTCGCACAAATGTTCTATAGGAGAGAGATCTGGACTATATGGAGGCCAGTGCATCACATCAATGTTGTTTTGCAGAAGAAACGCCATGCTGAGCCTTGCTACATGCGCCCGAGCGTTATCCTGTTGAATCGTAATGTTGTGCTGTCGTACATACATGTATGAAACAACTACCGATCGTAAAACGATGTCATCATAACTCTGAGCCGTCAAAGATCCTTCAATGAATACCAGGGGGTTCTATGACCATAAGATACATGTATGCAGCCCACACCATTAACCCACCGCCTCTAAATCGATCAGGTTCAACTGAACAATTGTCACAATAACGCTCTTCGTCACGCCTATACACACGTTGACGGCCATCAGCTCTGTACAACAAGTACCTGGGCTCTTCAGAAAACATTACGTTATGCCACTAATGAAGGGGAAACAGGTTTGGCCTATGTTGTGTGGGCCTACCCATTCTAACCTGACGTCGTCGTGGTGTTAATGGCATACCAACATACGGACGACAAGGACGTAAGCCAAACTCTTGAAGGTGATTCCTGACAGTATCTGCACTTATTCGATTGTTGTGCGTTCCTGGTGTCACCTGAGATGTCTCGACGGCTGTGCGGAACCAATTACGAAGGTGGGTTAGACGGATGTATCGGTCCTGTCGACGTGTCCTGACGCATGGACATCCCCTTCTGGGCCTGTCATTTGTCATTCCCGTTTGACGTAGAAGCTGTTACAATCGAGCTATTGTGGATTTACTCACTTGGAAGTTCCTGGCGATGACAGCCTGAGACATCCCACGTAGAAGCATTTGGACCGCTACATTACGTTGATCTTGCTTCAAACGTACCATATTCCGTAGAGAAATTTTACTGGACTTTTAAACCTAAACTCCAGGTAACACAATATGCCAATATGATGAGGTTATTGTATACATTTAATGTACTGCACGAGGAAATGTTGAAAACAACGAATTGCCAATTAAAACTGTACAGATATCACCCAAATGTTTTCTGCATAAGAAAGTTTAAAAAGTATGAAAGTAAAATGCAAAATGATTTTTCAGTCAACCTGATGGTTGCATGCAAATCTTTTGGGTTAAAAAGTTGCGTTTCTTTTTCGGTTCAGAATATATAGCTGGAACAGGTTGAGTGGATTTTTGAAGATAATTCACATTTAAAATGGTTGAACCTTTTCCCAAATAGTGAAGATCCCAATGAGATACCTTGCTTTGGAATCTGATCAGGGCCTGCTCTGTTTAAACTTTTCCAGTGACCTTTTTGGGGGGTTTCCCATGTCAGATGGGTTTAAGTAGTTTTTTCACAGTTACATGTACATGTCTTTTGATGAAGTTGACTACCGGTAATCCTTAATTTGTCAAGCAAAATAATTTATTGACATGGTACTTTTTTTTTACAGAATATAAGGCTTGATATTTCATGTGAATAAAAGATGATTCACATGAAATGTCAAGCCTTATTTTCTCAGTATAAAGGAGAAAAAAGAGGATCTGTTCATGTGATATATGAGATAAGCCTCATAAAACATCATAAATTTCATATGAAATGACCATGAGTAAAAGATTCTGTTTATCATAATATATTGATTATAAATTAGATGTTATTATCGAAGTGGCTCCCACCCATCAGGCCTGAAGAAATAGATGGGCTGCATGATGCTTCTGCGCAGAGCTGAAACCGACCTCACACGAGTACTGATAAACCAATTAGAGGTTCTAAACCTGCACAGGTAAAGTAATGTGAGTTAGACCATCCCTGCTTATAAACCCTATGGTTTCATTGGGCGACAGGGCTTGATATGTCATGTCATCATAATATCGGGTAAAAGTCCCACAAAATTGGTAGCAACGTCTCAGAAATAGCCTTTACAGTGTTGATGGGGACGTTAAACCTCAAATCAAACAAACTGTTTATCATATAATATATGATTATTATAAATCAGATGTTATTATTGAAGTTTTCACCCACCTCTGATTAACGATCAGCAATAATCTTGAAAAGGCCGTAAAACAATAAAATAATAATAAAAATGATGAATGGCTGCTTGGATGTGCACACTGATCCGAATCTGTGCTGTTCACACATTTTACCTTGTAATGGAGGTTTTGCAGGGCCAAGTGTAAATACCAGACAAAATGCTAAAAATGTCCTTTAAGGCATACATGTGTACATCAGTTATTTATGTTCAAATCTACCTCGTAGATTACGTAATTTTGATAGAGTATTCATTTTGTGCATAAAGGCTCATCTAAAATTATATTGTGCATTGGCAGACATAATGGCTCAGATCAGCCTGTGCAGATGCACAGGCTGATCTGAGCCATTATTGTCTGCACAATGCTTGAAATGCCTGGTGCTTTATTTTGTCGCATTATATGTCATTAAACTTTCCTGTATCATCAAGAAATTCTGACCCACTCGAACACCATTTTATATACATGTAGTAAAACTTGGACCTTATTTTTCTTATTTCTGCTCTAAAACATAGATTATGGGTATTGGTAAGAACCGCCTCATTGAAGCTGTTCTAATGTGTACCCACAATAAATGTTTTATGCAGAAAGAAGAAAAAAGATCTTAATATTTCACTGAAAACATTTGTTTTTTCGGCGGTAAAATTTACAGTTTATTTGGATACTAGGTGTGTTTTCATACTGATCCATTTTATGTTGTTTTAGGTGTTGAAGAAGAAATCATGTGACAATGTCAAGACGAGGAGGAAAGGTGAAAGATTCTGATATCTTTAAGGCTGTGAAGGATAATAATAGAAACAAGTTTCTGGTAGGTGTACACTTAAGCTTGTCTTTAACCCTTATCCTGCTGAATATTCAGTTTAGCCACACCCATTTCTGACTTTGAACCAATTAGATTACTTGATGTAATTTATTCCTACAAATTCATAAATTGAATGTCAAACAGTGTAGATCCTGATCAGATGGCTTCGTCAGAAGCCATCTGATCTGGATCTACACTGTTTGCAAAGAAGAGGGTTGTCGTGAAAAGCAAGATAAGAGTTAAAATTGTAGCTTGCACTAACTCAAATGTTCACAGTGGCATTAGATGTGGCAGCAACAGCAAAATTTATTAGTTTTGTGTTAAAGAAATAAAGATCTCAATACATATTTTCCAAACCCTTTGATCTTTGTTGGTTTATGTGTTTGATTTGAAATTTAACATCCCCGTCAACACTGTAAAGATCATTTTGGAGACGTTGCTTCCAATTTTGTGGGACTTTTACACGACATTGAGATGACATGACATCCCAAGCATTGCCACCCAATGAAACCAATAGGGTTTATAAGCATGGAGGGTCAGACTCGACCCGCTTTGCGTGGGCAGGCTTAGATCCTCTAAGCAGTTTACCAGTACTCGTGTGTGGGTCGGTTTCAGCTCTGGGTGGAAGCAACATGCAGCCCATCTTTTTCTTCAAGCCCCGATGGGCAGGGGCTATTATCTTTGTTGGATTAGGCACAGTCCCAGATAAGGAGACTTAAGGGGAATGGATACACATTCAGGGGAGGAAACTCCTGCAAAAGTATTTTTGTCTCCCATTTCAATAGGGGTGAACTCTTAAAGGAAAGAATTTGCTACTGAGGAGCAAATTCTTTCTCAGGAGCAAATTCTTTTCTTTAAGGGTATACCCCTTTTCTGTGGGTCAGAGCGTATAGAAAAGCAAATAGGAAGTCACAGCATCTACATTACAATAAAAACACCTATTCAAATATATTGAAAATTTTTACCAGCAAAAACATGAAAATTTTCAGATAAAAAATTCTGATATTTTTCATATTTCCGCTCAAAACATGGATTGTAGGAGCTCGTTAGGACCACCTCAGTGAGGCGGTTCTAACGAGTACCCACAATGCATAATTTTGGGCAGAATATGAAAAATATTGTATACCCCTGTAAAGACCAGTTTTACTTTATAAAAGTGGGGTTTAAGGGTGTCATAATTATATAGGTGTGTTTCAGTGATGACATGTAAACTGTGATGACACCGAGAAAAACTAAATCTGAAAATGTTGTCTGCTTATGTCGTCTGCTGAATCTTCTTGCAAACTTTTTAAAAATATTTTTTTATGCAGAGGCAAACAGTGTGGATCCAAATCAGACTGCTCCTCTCCAGACTATTTGCCTCTAGCAATAACCCGCAGACGACAAAGCAGACAACAATTGTCGTGATTGGCATTTTATGGGTTTAAGCTGTTGCCAGATATTTACAAAATTAGAAGTTACACAAGAAGATGTCTTGTCATTCTCATCAATTAATATGTGCATAAATAACTTAATTAGCAATGACAGGTAGAAAAAATATACGCAAAAACATGTAGATGTGCAATTGAACATGTATATGGACTTAACACTTATCCTGCTGTTCACGACAAACCCTACATTTGCAAACAGTTTAGATCCAGATCAGATGGCTTCCATCTGATCAGGATCTACACTGTTTGACATTCAGTTTAATGTGAATTTGGTGGAATAAATTACATCAAGTAATCGGATTGGGTCAAAGTCAGAAATGGGTGTGGCTAAATTAATTATTCAGCGGGATAAGAGTTAAAGCCATATTTGTAACAGTTGTCTGCACCAGTGATCTGCCCAGTCTGGCCAGAATCCTTGCTGATCACTCTTTTGCATTTTCTTGAGGCTATTGTAGGCTTATTCCAATAATTCTTGTCAGACTGTGCAGACTGATTTGAGTCTTCACAGGCTATGCTGATCTTCTTGTGGGTTTGTCATGCTCTGCATCCATTTTATTTGTTTGTTTGATTTGAGGTTTAACGTCCCCGTCAACACTGTAAAGGTCATTTTGAAGACGTTGCTTCCAATTTTGTGGGACTTTTACCCGACATTGAGAAGAAATGACATCTCAAGCCCTGTCGCCCAATGAAACCAATAGGGTTTATAAGCATGGACGGTCCGCCTCGCACCGCGGTTCCTGGACAGGCTTAGATCCTCTAAGCGGTTTACCAGTACTAGTGTGCGGGCCGGATTCAGCTCTGCGTGGAAGCATCATGCAGTCCATATATTTCTACAAGCCCCTGTAGGGGGGGCGGACTCTGCATCCATTATCTTGGTTACCGTAGTTAGAGTAATTTTTAAACTTTTGTTGAACTTATAATTATTGGCTCAAACACCTTTGGGTCCTTGAAAATTGTTTCCAGGTATTAATGGTTAGCCCTTATCACGCTGAATAATTAAGTTGGCCACGCCCATTTCTGACTTTCAACCAATCACATTACTTGATGTAATTTATTCCTACAAATTCACAAACTGAATGTCAAACAGTGTAGATCCTGATCAGATGGCGAAGCCATCTGATCTGGGTCTACACAGTTTGTAAAGGTAGGGGTTGTCATGAACAGCAGGATAAGGGTTAGACTCTTTGAACTCTTAGGGTAGTTAGAGTAATTTTACAACTGCAGTCAAACTCACCTTTGGGACCAGGAAATTGTTTTTGAGATAGGGTAGCTGAGCCACTTTGGGGATAACTGTATTCAAAATTGTCATTTTGGGAGGTAATTCGGCGGTTTTACTGTCTGAAAGTTTTGATCTCTTTCAAAAATGAGGATATGTTGTGTTTGTCTCGTGTAGGCAATTCTAATGAGTACACACAACATACATGTACATTTTCATGATAAATAAGAAAAAATACAGAAAGTATCCTTAAGACTTGTACTGCTGAATAAATTAGTTTCACGACACCTGTTCCAGACAATCAGTGGATTGTATTTCTTGATTTAAATATTAATTCAAATTCACAAACTGATTGACAAACAATGTAGCTCCTGATCTGGATCTACAGAGTTTTCAAAAGTAGGGATTAACCTATTCAGCAGGACAAATAATGGTAAAATATTAGTTAGGAGCTCAAGAACGAGTTTGAATTAGCTATGTTAACCCATTTTGTACCTGAAACCTAAAAATGGGTAATTACCAAACAGTGCAGATCCAAATCAGACGCCGCAGAATGCACCATCCAATCAGGGCCTAAACTGTTTGAAAAAGTTCAGCCAATTTCCAAATAATCAACCTGACACCCTTAAAGTTTGAAATGGACTTGCACTATATATTAGGAGGAAGATTCCATTTAGTACAAAATGGGATAAAAGAGCTATTAGTGTTTTACTAAAATACAACAGTATTTGAGCCATTGAAGGTTTACTGAAATGTAACAGCATTTGAGCCATTGAAGGTTTACTGAAATGTAACAGCATTTGAGTCATTGAAGGTTTACTGAAATGTAACAGTGTTTGAGCCATTGAAGGATTACTGAAATGTAACAGTGTTTGAGCCACCAGGGATACAGACTAACAGGCGCCCAATCGCCCAAGACGGCTAAGTTTTGGCCTGGGCGCCTAAGTTTCGAATAAAAATGCCTATTAACTTACTGTAAAATTTGGATTTAAGGCAATCTGGGCACCTAAAGCTAAATGCTTAGTATGTATCCCTGGCCACTGAAGTTTTGCTGAAATGTAACAGTGTTTGAGCCAGTTAAGGTTTATACTGAAATGTAACGGTGTTTGAGCCACTGAAGTTTTGCTGAAATGTAACAGTTTTTGAGCCATTTAAGGTTGATTCTGAAATGTAACAGTGTTTGAGCCACTGAAGTTTTGCTGAAATGTAATAGTTTTTGAGCCATTTAAGGTTATACTGAAATGTAACAGTGTTTGAACCATTGAAGGTTTACTGAAATGTAACAGTGTTTGAGCCATTGAAGGTTTACTGAAATGTAACAGTGTTTGAGCCATTGAAGTTTTACTGAAATGTAACAGTGTTTGAGCCATTGGAATTTTACTAAAATGTTAGTGTTTGAGCCATTGAAGATTTACTGAAATGTAACTGTGTTTGAGCCATTGTAGTTTGACTATATTTATCATATTTTATTGTTTCAGAAACTATTATCGCCAGAGAGAACATCATCTATAAGTAAGATAGGGGTGAAGGATGAGTCGTCTATCCCCGGGGGCAGGATAAGGTTGAAGTTGAGTCATCTCAATCTGGACTGCCATGAAGAAGATACTGGGTATACTCCCCTTATCATTGCTGTCCTTAATGGTAAGTTCTCTAAAATATCCCAGCATACATTGGGTATATGGTTTTCCTAATGTTAAGCCCTGTAATACACCCCAACCTCTTTATAACTGTGACTTTTGTCGGGGTCCAAAGCAGAAACCGTGTTAGTTAAACATCCGTCTTATATCCAAACAAAAATGTATAGATTATATAGAAAAATGACCATTTATGCTCATTTTACTATATACATGTAATCTGTACATTTTTGGGATCCAATTTGTAAACCATGTTATATCCAAAACCATGTTATAATGAACAGTGTTATTATGAGGTTGTGGTGTTTTTCTCTGCAGCACAATAAATAGAACATACCAATCTTGCACACCAGACAAGGAAATCCGTGATTTTAACCTGGGATAGAAATTTATGTTCTGACCCTGGTGTTCCGACCCCAAATCGAATATAATCGCGTGTTTGATAAATGCACTTGTTGATTACAACCTCATGTGCTGCGTCGTCATGCGTGACGTCACTAAACATTCCTGTTGTGTCATCACAAAATGGGGGACGTCGGTAACCGAAGTGACAGCAGCATTAAAAATTCGCAATAGAACTGGAAGGTATGCAAGAAAAAGAATCCAATATGGGTGTAAGGGGTGGATAGAAAAATCCGTCCCTCGGGATCACTGTCCGGCGTCACTCGGCAAGCTTCGTGATGCCGGACAGTGTCCCTCGGGACGGATTTTTCAATCCACCCCTCACACCCATATAAGATTCTTATATTCTTGCAAACCAGATAAGGAAATCTGTGGTTGTGACCTGTGGTAGAAATCTGTTCTTACACTAGTGTTCTTACCCAGGCAAACTATAAGTATAATGCGTAAAAAATAAAATGTTAGATAAAGTAAAATGAAAATTTTTGGACGTAGTGTGCAGGAAAAAGAATCTAAAATGGGTTTCTGTTGTAGATGGGCATTTCTAACCTGAGGGATGACCGTGATGAGCAGAACCGAGGCTACACCAAGGTTCCGCTCATTGTCATCCAGAGGGATCCTCATATTTTGTTTGTTTGTTTGATTTGAATTTAACGTCCCTGTCAACACTGTATTGGTAATTTTGTAGACGTTGCTTCCAATTTTGTGGGACTTTTACCCGACATTGAGATGAAATGACATCTCAAGCCCTGTCACCAATGAAAGCATGGGCGGTCCAACTCGCACCGCTTTACCTGGGCATGCTTAGATCCTCTGAGCAGTTTACCAGTACACATGTGCGGTCAGTTTCAGCTCTTTGTGGAAGCATCATGCAGCCCATTTATTTCTTCAAGCCCCAATGGGGGGGGGGGGGGGGGGGGGGGGGGGCTGGGAATCCTTATATTAGATTCTTATATTATATCATTGCTAGTGTTGAACAACTGGGCCCTGGTTTTCTTGCATAATCCTTATAACAATTATGAGCCAGGGCACAACATTTCCTATGATTTGTTGTTGTTTGTTTTGGAGTTTTACGGCCAAGTCAACACTATTTAGGTCATTTTTAGCCAGTCAGTTTACCTATCCACACTTTTCCTGGGCAGGCTTATATGTAAGCGGTTAAACATTACAGTACACATTATTTCGTCAGAAACTGACTACTGCCCTTCTTGAATCAGCGGAAGGGAGAGAATGGCCGTAGAACAGATTTCATGATCATTCTCCACGAAAGAATGTTGCCGACCCTGGCAGGTGTCGAACCCGTGTCCTTCTGATCACCAGTCAGACGAGCATCCCACTGAGCTACAGAGGCCGGCTTCCTATGATTTACATGTGCGTCCAGCGAAGAATCAGATCAGCCTATATAGTCTGACGAGACTTCTCTTGCTCCATAAAGGTGCATTGGCCCCTTAGCTATCCTTAGAGTGCACAACAAAGACTCTGATCAGACTTCACAGATGCGCAGGCTGATCTGAGTCTTTGCCGGGGGGGCACATGTAAATTGTAGGAAACGCTGTGCCCCGGCTCAATGTGGTCTGCTTTTGCTTTATTTCAGGATATAAAGATATAGCTGATGATCTGATATTCCATTCTGCGGATGTCAACAAGAGAGATAATAAAGGGTAGAGAACTTTCTTGCACTATATTTACCATAAGTATTCTGACCCCTAAACTCCAGTCGCCCCCACCCATCGGGGCTTTGAGAAATAGATTGGGCTGCATGATGCTTCCATGCAGAGCTGAAACTGACCACACAAGAGTACTGGTAAACCACTGAGAATGATGTCGTTTCATCTCAATGTTGGGTAAAAGTCCCACAAAATTGGAAGCAATATCTCCAAAATGACTTAAATAGTGTTATGTTATGCCTCAAATAAACAAACAAATAAACCTCAACTCCACACTGTAGTTATAGCCCCGCTTTGAAAAAGTGGGGGCTATATTGGATTTGGCTTGTCCGGAATTCCGTCTGTCTGTCTGTCTGTCTGTAATCTTGTCCGGAATTCCGTCTGTCTGTCTGTCTGTCTGTCTGTAATATTTGATAGTGGGTACCTTGTTACCGCAACTCCTCTTACAGTTCTAGGTCAATCCTTTTGAAACTTTACAGGTGTTTTCATATAGGTCTGAAGATGTGCATATTCTTTTTTCATTATCCTTAAATAATTTTTTTCACTTATTGCACCTTTTTTAACTTAGACAATTTTTGAGATCTACTAATGTTAAAATGTATAGGGAGTAGCTACCTTGTTACCGCAACTCCTCTTACAGTTCTAGGTCAATCCTTTTGAAACTTTACAGGTGTTTTCATATAGGTCTGAAGATGTGCATATTCTTTTTTCATTATCCTTAAATAATTTTTTTCACTTATTTCACCTTTTTTAACTTAGACAATTTTTGAGATCTACTAATGTTAAAATGTATAGGGAGTAGCTACCTTGTTACCTCAACTCCTCTTACAGTTCTAGGTCAATCCTTTTGAAACTTTATAGGTGTTTTCATATAGGTCTGAAGATGTGCATATTCTTTTTTCATTATCCTTAAATAATTTTGTTCACTTATTTCACCTTTTTTAACTTAGACAATTTTTGAGATCTACTAATGTTAAAATGTATAGGGAGTAGCTACCTTGTTACCGCAACTCCTCTTACAGTTCTAGGTCAATCCTTTTGAAACTTAACAGGTGTTTTCATATAGGTCTGAAGATGTGCATATGCTTTTTTCATTATCCAAAACTTATTTTTTAACTTAGACAAGGTGTAGGTACCTTGTTAGGGATTTAACCCTCTCACAAGTCTTTACCTTTAATTCATGAGTCTTTCTCCTCTGACAGGGCTATAGCGGGGCTGTAGTCAGATCCTCTGACAGTTCTAGTTTTTCTAAAATTTGAACAAGTACAATCTACTAACTGTTGTCTGAAAATAGTTGGATGGGTTGCAAACAGTGTAGACCATTCTGTGGCATCTCATCAAGGTCTACTCAGTTTGCTCAGGCCTGTCTGTCCAAATACAAATATCAGATACAGATGCCATTAAAAACTGCATCTGAAAATGTCGTCTGCTTATGTCGTCTGTTGAATCTTCTTGCAAACTTTTTAAAAATATTTTTGCATGTAGGCAAAAAGTGTGGATCCAGATCAGACTACTCCAAGAGGAGCAGTCTGATCTTGGTCCACACTGTTTGCAAAAGTGACTTTTAAAGTAACAAGCAAACAACAAAGCAGACGACAATTATTGTGATTGGCATTTTATGGGTTAACTAATCTAAACATGTTTTATACCTTAGAAAATTTAATGTACTGTCTTTGATGAGAAATAAGAAAAATAATGTATACCCCCAGTATACCCAAGTTTTCTCTATAAAAGTGGGGTGTAGAGGGGTGTTCATTTCACTGACTTGTTCACGTGATGCGAACAGGAAGTTCAGAAAGTTGTCTCCTATAAAAATGGCAGAAAATATTTTCCGTATGTCTAGTGAGCTCATTCCTCTAAAACATGTCGGCCTCTGTAGCTGCATCGGATTCCTATCTGACTGCTGGTCAGTTCACAGGTTGGATTCCTTCCGGGGTTGGCAACATTCTTTCATTGCGATTGATTATTAAAAGTTTTTCTATGGCCATTCTCTCCCTTCCACTGATTCAAGAAGGACAATTGTCAGTTTCTTGGCGAAAGAATGTGCATTGTAGTTATTCGCCTGGTTATCAGCTTAGGTATTAGCCTTCCCAGTAAGTGTGGTTAGGTAAACTGACTGACTAGATATGACCTAAATAGTGTTGACTAGGCCATTAAACTCCAAACAAGAAAACAAACAAACCCCTTAACCCTTTTATACCAAATGGAATCTTCTTTCTTATACGAGGGGTGATCAATAAATTTGAGAACTTTTGCTATAGCTTAATAATGAAAAACGATACTCATGAATAATGTTTATTATTTCTCGACATAGGGTCCCTTGACCTTGATACACTTTTGACACCTGTTCATCCACGTGCCGAACGAGTGACGTAAGCCGTCAGGTGACGCCTCTCTAAGCGCCACCGTTATAGCAGTCCCTAGTTCATCTCGCATCTCATATTTTACTCCACGCAGCTGATCCTTTACATTTGGAAACAGGAAAAAGTCACAGATAGCCAAGTCTCGCCTGTCTTCCATTACGTATTGCTCAATGGCAGCACAGTTTTCCTCTGCAGTATAGTTCACAATGTGGCCAGATCGGGCGTCATCTTTGGTCAATGTTCTTCCGTCACTGAAGTGATGCCACCATTTATGAATCGAGATTTCGAAAATGCTGCTTCTCCGTATACTTTTTGGAGATCCTCTTTGATTTCGCTCATTGTCTTCCCTAATTTTACGTAGAATTTAATGATAGTCCTCTGTTCTGCAACAACATCGTCAGCCATTTCTGAAAGGTGAACCTGAAGTATGACGTCGAAAATATGACGTCATTGATAAACTAGTGACGTCACGAACGTAATACCTTGATGACTTGTCCGTAACGTGCTATTCTATCGACCATATAAATTTTATTGCGATTGGTTGTATATTAAAAAAGTTCTAGCAAAAGTTCTCGAATTTATTGATCACCCCATGTATATAGCAGGAGTCCATTTCAAAATTTAGGGGTGACAGGTCGTGTTTTCTTCAAAATCTATTAGGAAAATTGCTGAAGTTTTTGCAAACAGTGTAGGCCCTGATCAGACGTCGCATTCTGCGGCGTCTGATCTGGGCCTGCACTGTTTGCCATGGTACCCATTTAGAGGTTTCCAGTCTGAAATGGGTTAAACCTGCAAAACTGAAATGGGTGAGTATAATCACTTCATTTTTCAGAAACAGTGCCTTACACATGGCAGTATTCAGTGGGAAGATTGAAATGGTGGACTTACTAATACAGAGTAAAGTCAAGGTTTGTTGTCATAAGGTCGGCTCATCTGTGTCCTAAAATGGCAAATTTCTTAAGTGTAGAACTAGCATTTTTCAGACAAAAACCTTAGAAGCCTCCGTGATGAAGTGGATAAACTACTCACCTCATAAACCATGCGTCGTGGGTTCAATCCTGGGCTTCTACAGACTTTCGGATGAGTCTTTAAATTAAGATCCTTTCTCCGTATGACCTTAGCCAGGGCCTGACAAATCAGAAGTTCAACCAGTTGCCCGGGTGTCAACAGCATCTTGGAAATTTCTTGGAATTACAAAAAGGTGCGGACAGAATGGAAAACAGTGTGGACCCTGATCAGACTGCTCCTACAGGAGCAGTCTGATCTGGGTCTGCACTGTTTGCTTTGGCCTATCTCTTCTGATACTTGGAATCATTATTGTAATGCATTAAAACCTTTAAAGATCTGATACAATTTGCTTTCTTTTGTCTTTTCATTTTTTGTTTCTCAACCTCTGTGTTTTGTGGCTCCCGCCCATCGGGCTTGAAGAAATAGATGACCTGCATGAGGCTTCCATGCAGAGCTGAAACCAACATCACACAAGTACTGTAAGCCGCTTAGAGAATCTAAGCCTGCCCAGGCAAAGCTGTAGGAGGTGGCCCGTCCGTGCTTATAAACCCTATTGGTTTCATTGGGTGGCAGGGCTTGAGATGTCATTTCATCTCAATGTCGGGTAAAAGTCCCACAAAATTGGAAGCAACGCCTCCAAATTGAACTTTACAGTGTTGACGGGGATGTTAAACCTCAAATCAAACAAACAAAAAACCTCTGTGTTTTACCTTATTTTTAGCATGTAACATTAAATCATAACAGACATGCAAGAGTTGATCCAGTTCACCAAAAGAAATAATAAAGACAATGAATAAATGGGGAAAATACGTGATTACGTGGCATTCAAAAAATAGGGGCCTCCTCCTGTCAAACAAATTCTTTTCTTTGGGAGTTGGCACTCTTTCTTCATTTGCTTCTTTCTTGATCCTGGTGGTCTGTGTATTGTTGGTTTTGCACAGGACAGAACATAGTAGCGAGGGTCATCAGAAGGGGTGCAAGTGAATATGAGGCAAATTTAATCAGTGAAGCTGAGCAGAAACGCGCACAGTGCAAAGCCAGAGCCAAGGCATCCTTAACAGAGGTGTCTTCCTCTAACCTCTGTTGCCTTATCTGCAACAGAAGTTCAGAGCTAGAATTGGTCTCATCAGCCATCTTAGAACACACAAACAGTTACACTTCTCAAATGTCATTGTCAGTAACGACAGAGGAACTACTATTCTTGCACACCAGACAAGGAAATCCATGATTTTACCCAGGGATAGAAATTTATGTTCTGACCCTTGTGTTCCGACCCAAAATCAAATATAATCGTGTGTTTGATAAATGCACTGGTTGAATACCACCTCATATGTGCCGTCATTAAGATTGACGTCACAGCATGTTACCTGATGTCACTAAACATTCCTTCAGTGTCATCACAAAATGGCGGACGTCGGTACTTGAAGTGACTGCAGCATTAATAATCCGCGCAAAGAAATGAAAGGTATGCAAGAAAAAGAATCCTATATGGGTGTGAGGGGTGGATAGAAAAATCAGTCCCTCAGGATCACTGTCCAGCATCACTCTGCAAGCCTCGTGATGCCGGACAGTGACCCTCGGGAGAGATTTTTCCATCCGCCCCTCACACCCATACAAGATTCTTATATTATTGTTGGTTTTGCATAATTTTACTCCTAATTCTGGCCTAATGTTATAAAATAGAAGTGAAGGCAATGATCAGGAATCGATACAATTAACCCACAGTTCCCATGAGAGACACCAAAGGGAAAGAAACACATACATCAAATAACTAGACCCCAATGGAAACGCCAATAGTGGAAAGCCAAAAGGACAGTCACTTTCCCACAAAATGGCCAATTGACTATCAAAAACAAAAAAAAGTATCAACATCCACAAACCTTTTTCATGCTCAATTCTCTTCAGCATGAAGTTTGTCTTGCTCATAAATTTTAAAATGTCAACAATTGTTGGCATTTTAAAATTTCTGAGCAAAAATACTATTTGCTGCTGCTACAAATAGGAAAATTTCCCTGTTTATTTGCATTTTAAAATTCATGTGTATGGCTTATTTCTTAAATAAGTAGGTTGAGTATGTGGAGCCAGTTGTTCAAAGCATCGTTAGCTTAACAAGCTCGTTAGTGGTCAAAGTGTTAACTGTTCTAGCTAGAACAATATTGACAATTTTGGTATTTTTGCTGAAAAAATGTGAGCAGCTTTTGCAACCGCAAAAGCTGCTCACATTTTTTCAGCAAAAATATTAGCATATTTGCCATTTTTAATGAACAAAGTTTTAACGATGCGTTAACTAACAAGGTCGTTAGTTTTGAACAACTGGCCCAAGAATGTTATTTTTCTGTTTTAGGTGAATACACAGAACAGCGATGGTAACAGTCCATTACATATAATATGCCAGGCTCACCATGAACACAGGGTCCATATTATGTTGAAATTACTTCAGGTATGTTGAAACAATTATTGCATACACAGACTTGAAGCCTCCTTGGAGTAGTAGTTAACCCATTTTGTACCAAATGGAATTTTCCTCCTTATATATGCAGGAGTCCATTTCGAAATTCAGGGGTGTTAGATAGTGTTTTCTTCAAAATGTATCTGGAAAATTGCTGAACTTTTTGAAGACAGTGTAGCTGATAAGACACCCCATTTTTATCTGATCTGGGCATGCACTGTTTGCCAATTACCCGTTTTGTGGTTTATGGTACAAAATGGGTTAAGCAACTTGCCTCATAAATGAGGGGTTGTAGGTTTGCTACGGCTTTCGTAAACTTCTCTTGAATTTTCTGCATCTCGTGAATGGTGACCCATTTACTGACCTCTATAACAACATAGACCTTTTCCAAAGACGGCGAAGATGCATACATGTCAGGGTGAAATTATGGTAATAGAGGCCACCAGTCTCATGTTAAATTGTTCGAACTTTAAATGAAATGAGTTTATATAACTATCTTTAATTGCTAATTGGACAAGCTGTTCTGACATGTCTGCAATTAATTGGAACTTGAAAAAGTACTGTTATTGGTCCCTGCCCATCAGGCTTGAAGAAATAGATGGGCTGCATGATGCTTCCACGCAGAGCTGAAACCAACCCGCACACGAGTACTAGTAAACCGCACTGAGGATCTAAGCCTGCCCAGGCAATGTGGTGCGAGTCGGCCCGTCCATGCTTATAAACCCTATTGGTTTCATTGGGCGGCAGGGCTTGAGATGTCATGTCATCTCAATGTTGGGTAAAAGTCCCACAAAATTGGAAGCAACGTCTCCAAAATGACCTTTACAGTTTTGACAGGGACGTTAAACTTCAAATCAATCAAACAAACAAAACTGTTATTGACTGTGACAACTACACTATTATCTACCGTATTAACACACTTAAAGTCGGAGGGAAATAAAGTTGTTGTGCTTGAAACTGTTAGAAACCTTGGATAAAATTTATAAATGTTGGTTGGGGAAAATTTGGGGTCCAGAGCAAAACCATGTTATATCCAAATTAGTGCTGTAACAAATTGTGCTATAACGAGGTCTAGGTGTACACGGACATTGTTCCCTCCAGCTCTTTCAAGAGGGGCAGTTGTCAGTTTCTGGCAAAAGGATGTGCACTGTACTGGTTAACCGCTATTGTACAAACTTTTCCATTCCTGATGCTTTCTTTGGGTTTTAGGGCTTGAGATGTCTTTTCATCTTGGTGTGGGTTAAAAGTCCCACAAAATTGGAAGCAGCATAAGCATCCATGGTGTAGTGGTTATGCTACTCGCCTGATAAATCAGGTATCATGGGTTTGATCCCAGGCTTCTCCAGACTTTCAGATGAGACTTTGAACCAAGGTCCCATCTCTATGACCTTAACTGATGGTGGGACTTAAAACTCAAAACACACACAAATCAGAAGCATGTCTCTGAAATGACCTAAATAGTGTTGATTGGGATGTAAAACCTCAGCACAACCAGACAAACAAACAAGCTTCCCAAATCCCTGCCAAAGTTTTACCAAATTTGTTACAAAGAGCTAGGGAAAGGAATTCCTAGGTCCTGAAGAATGGGTTTGAATCTGTCATGGTAAATGAGCCAATGGTGTTTGTCAGAGCCATTAACCCATATATGATAATGGAATCTCCCATGTTATAAGTTTGGAGTAGTCCATTGCCAATTATAGGGGTTTCAGGTTTGTTTTGTTGCGTAGTAAGTTTTACAAAATTGTACATACTTTAAGCAAACAGTGTAGACTCAGATCAGATGCTGCATTTTGTGGCATCTGATCTGGGTCTACACATTTTGCCAATGTCCCAAAAAAGGGCCGCTAGGCATACATGGGTTAAAGCTTGACATTATACATTGTATTTATATTTTCAGGTTCAGGCAGGTGCTGAAACAAAGTTGGTGAACATTGATATATGTACATTGTATTTATATTTTCAGGCAGGTGCTGAAACAAAGTTGGTGATCAATGATATATGTACATTATATTTATATTTTCAGGCAGGTGCTGTGAACAAATATATACGTACATTGTGTTTATATTTTCAGGCAGATGTTGAAACAAAGTTGGTGAACAATGCTATATGTACATGTACATTCTATTTATACTTTCAGGCAGGTGCTGAAACCAAGTTGGTGAACAATAATATGTGTACATTGTATTTATATTTTCAGGCAGGTGCTGAAACAAAGTTGGTGAACAATGATATATGTTCATTGTATTTATATTTTCGGGCAGGTGCTGAAACAAAGTTGGTGATCAATGATATATGTTCATTGTATTTATATTTTCAGGCAGGTGCTGAAACAAAGTTGGTGATCAATGATATATGTTCATTGTATTTATATTTTCGGGCAGGTGCTGAAACCAAGTTGGTGAACAATAATATGTGTACATTGTATTTATATTTTCAGGCAGGTGCTGAAACAAAGTTGGTGAACAATGATATATGTTCATTGTATTGATATTTTCAGGCAGGTGCTGTGAACAATGATATATGTACATTTTATTTATACTTTCAGGCAGGTGCTGAAACCAAGTTGGTGAACAATGATATGTGTACATTGTATTTATATTTTCAGGCCGGTGCTGAAACAAAGTTGGTGAACAATGATATATGTTCATTGTATGTATATTTTTGGGCAGGTGCTGAAACAAAGTTGGTGTACAATGATATATGTTCATTGTATTTATATTTTCAGGCAGGTGCTGAAACTAAGTTGGTGAACAATGATATGAAATGTCCACTTGATGTTGCATCTATGTTCAATAAACCTGGTGAGTTGGTTACACTACAACCTCTTTTATAACGCTATTGTTGTGGTGCAAAGCAGAAATTGTGTTTGTGAAACAACCCTGTTATATCCAAACAAAAACAAAAATATTCTCATGTTTTTGTGATAAAGTTTATTATATGACGTCGCGTCTGAGAGTGTAATAACGCCATGTAATATTTTCGATAATCCACTAGTGGCATTGTCTCCCTTTGCAAATTAGCTACATACATCCTGTAACGTTACATGTACGGCATCCTTTAAGACGTCCTGTTTACTAATGGCAGAAAATTAACATTTTTTGTAAAGAATCATGACTAAAATGCATTTTAAATGCCATAAGATAAATAGAATCTTGCATTCGTGCTCATGTGTTATTGATTTATTAAACTTGTTGAGAAAAAGAGATAAAATGCTCGGCAAAGCCTCACATTTTATCCCTTTTCCTCAACTCGTTCAATAAATTCAATAATACATGAGCACTCATGTAAGATCCTCTATGTATCGATTCATAGCTGCAGATAAGGCACTCGTTTCCTTCTGAAAATTACTGATAGTTTTAGCTCACCTGGGCCAAAGGCTCCAGGGGAGCTTATAGTATAGTCTTCCATCCATCTTAGAGGGGTGTTCATTTCACAAACTTGTTTACATTATGATATGTCAATTTCAGATGCAGTTTCGGTCTTATTAGACCATGATTCTAGTCTTAAAGCAAACAAGGTAGCCATTGTAGAGGCAGCTATACGAGGGTATAACAATATCGTAGAACTACTACTGGACTATGGGATAGACCCAAACGGTTTAGATGATCTACGAGAAATGGACACTGCTCCGTTGATAGAAGCTGTCAGGTTTCACAGGTATTGTAACATCTTGTAATAAACACACTGGAAAATCCCATTTTAACACTCTGCATGGTAAGTTTCACAGCAGACGACATTTTGAAAAAAAAAAAAAAACTTTTTTTTTCCCAGAAAAAAGGACTTGACATCTCATGCAAATTGTCTAATCCTGTTTTCTGGGGAAAAAAAAGAAAAATACCAACAATTTGTCGTCTGCTGAATTTGGGTAGAGATTGTCTATGGAGACAATTTGCATGAGATGTCTAATCCTGTTTTCTGGGAAAAATAAGAAAAATACCAACAATTTGTCGTCTGCTGAATTTGGGTAGAGAGTACCAAAGGTTAAATAGAAAATTGGCGTTTTCCCATCTACAGTAAAACTTCGATGGCTCGAACACCTTTGGGACCTCGAAAATCTGTTCGAGACGGGTAGTTCGAGCCACTGAGGTTACTGTCAGGAGGCATGACGAGATACTTTTAGACATCTTTTCGGTGTTCTATAATGAATATGTATGCTGTGTGTACTCATTAGAATCGCCTCATAGAGGTGATTCTAATGCGTACACACAGCATACATTTGCAAGATAAAAGACTAAAATCTCCTTAATTATCCCTCACTATTTCTTATGTAAAGGATTACGCTAGGGGCTCAAGAATGGGTTCGACTCATCCATGATAAATGAGCCATCGGTGTTCGAACCATCGAAGTTTAACTGTATATATTATTTTGCTTATTTCTGCTCCAAGACATAAAATAATGGTTTACACTGTAACTTACTCTTTTACCACAATAAATGCTGCTTCCAAAGTCAGCAAATTGGTTCTTCTTGCATAAAAAGTAGCAACAATCAGGCAATAGCCATCCATGGTACCTCAGTTGGATGTGCATCTGACTGATCAAGAATTCTAATGCACTTGCGTATATAACGAGACGTTTGATTGGATAACATCAAATATTTGCGACAGTATTTCCTGTGATATACTGTCGGACCTGATGTGTGCAAAATAGTACATGTTTTAACAAAACAAGTGAATCACTGCATGGGAATAACTGAAATGAAAACTGTCATTTGGGGAGGTAAATTGTTGGTTTTACAGTTACAAATTACACAATTTCCGTCTAAAACCACAGATTTACCTCCCCAAAAGACAATTTTCATGGGTTTGATACGCTCCAGGTCAGCTCTTTCATGGAGATTATTCATGAAATCTTTTCTTTGATCATTATGTCCCTTGCACTAAGTCATGAAAGGCAGTTGTAAGTTTGCAATCTGTACTGGTTAACAGTTTGTGCATAAGCTTTCCCAGGAATAGTGTAGTTAACCCATTGCATACTAGTGGACTCATCCATTGCTATATGTTGGACAAGACCATTTGTCATATAAGGGGTGGTAGGCCTACTATTTTTCATTTTTATTCTATTTTTTACAGAGACATCACGTAAACAAGTCCGTGGAATGAACACCCCACCAAACCCCACTTTATATAGAGAAAACTGGGGTATATATTAATTTTCTTATTTTTCATGCTCCAAGACATAGGCTGTAGGTACTCGTTAGAGGCGGTTCTAACGAGCACCCACAACCTATGTTTGCATTATAAATAATAAAAATATCACAGATTTTCATCAGAAAAGTAGCCATTTTGGAGATGTGAAAAAGTGTGCTATGTCACATGAGTGTGTTATCATAATGGAAAATTCTGTTAGTAAACAGTGAAGGCTCTGATCAGACGCGGCGTCTGATCTGGGAAGGCACTGTTTGTTAAGGTACCCAGACTTGCCTACCCTTATGATTTGGTCGTAAGGCTTACTATTTTTATGTCTAAATTACGACCTTATGATTGCGGATGAATTCGTACGATTTTTGGTGTTCTAAAAAAATAGGCAATTCAGCGTATTTTTTGTGGTTCGGTTCGGTACAGCAGGCTCTTATACCGGAACAAGATAACAGTTACTGTACTTGGCTTACTCTCGTGACGAAATGAAGTTAAATTTTATTGGCTAACAGTAGGAAAGGCATCCAATCACGGCTTATTTAAGAAATAATGTTTGGTATCAGCTGCAAGATGGATGCCTCTGTGACAGGGGAAAAAGAAAAGCTGCATCGGTTTGAAGTATAACAATAAACGTAATTGTATGTTAACTTGTTTTGACCATGTATCAAATACCTTGAAACCCTTACAAATAAAATTGAAATATTACGATTTTTTTCATGGGATTTTACTATTTTCTGTCTCCAGTGGTAGGCAAGTCTGGGTACCCCTTTTAGGGGTTTGCCACATGCAATGGGTTAAGTAAACTGACTGGCTCAATATGACTTAGATAGTTTTGACTTGGCCATTGAACTTCAAACAAACATACAGTCAACCCTCTTTATAACGACATTAGTTATAACGGCAACACAACCCTCTTTATAACGACATTCGTTAAAACGGCAACACTCGTTATAACTGCATTTTGAATGGAATGATTACTTAGCTAAAGGCTTAGCCTTGGTTCCGAGTGGTGTAGGCTTCCCTCCGGTTGGAAATGCACAAATCAACTCCTAGTCATGAAAGGGTCTTGTGAACTAATACTCCAAGAAATAAATGTTAAAGATATTTGTTAGAATCACCTCATCGAGGCAATTCTAACAAATGTCCATAACATTTTTATGCCCCCCCCCCCCAGAGAATCTTTGATTTGGGGGGCATATACTGTTAATAATAATAAAGACTTTATTTCACGAGGGTAACACAATGAGTAAAGAACTAATCTCCCTTGCGGCCCTTGCCCTGTCTGTTTGTTTGTTTGTTTGTCTGTCTGTCCGTCACAAAAACTTTAACCTTGATCATAACTTCAAAAGTATTTCACCTATATAGTGACAGTTCTTGTTTTCTTGGAGTAATAATGGGGAAAAGGCCTTTTATTACCAAACACACTCCTAACTGGAATTCTTTATAACGGCGAATTCTTTATGACTGTACAATAATAGGGAATAAATATTGTCGTTATAACAAGGGTCCTCTGTACAAACAAATCAGGCAATAAGACACAGGTTCAAATATAGGGATCAACCATGGTTTTTCATGCATTAACATTCGCCAGCTCCTTTGAAGCTGTTTGAACATGAGACCGTAAGACCGAATGTTCAAATATCTTCTGAGGGATCCGGCAAATGTAAATGCAATGAAATAACCATGGATGATCGTTGCTCTTGCATAACTTACGATTCTGACAGCAAATTTTGACGAAAACGCCCAAAAGTTCCATATAAACTCTTAAAATGTGACCGGTGAACCAACATGACGGCCAGTTCAGAATGTTGTTTACAATGATGTTGTTACGCAGTAACCATCTGACGTCATAATAGAACCCTAAAACACTACGTTCAGGGGGATAATGTAATGTTGCCAAACGTATGGTAACAAAGCAAGGCTCATCTTGTGATATCAAAAGCTCAAAATCCATGTTCAAACAGCACGCGAATTTCATGATTTGAACATGGTTTTTGCTGTTTGAGCACAGCTTTCGGTCTATTTGACAATTGCTTCAAACAGCCATGCGCATAGGTATTTATGCAAGAACAACAGTTCACACAGTGTTTGATGATTGTTATGCCCCCGCATCATATGATGCCGGGGGCATATAGTTTTTCGGTTTTCCGTATGTGCGTACGTGCGTACATGTGTACGTCCGTCTGTACGTGTGTGTGTACGTACGTACGTACATACGTACGTACGTACGTACGTGATCCTGTAACCTCAGGTTAAAGTTTTTGTAAGAGGTAGAGCCTGAACTTTTAGAACTCATATTTTCCTAACCATTTGATGGAACTGGTTCATCTTTGGTATGATGATAGATATAGGTCCAAAGTTTTATTAAGCAATACCCCCACCCATGCCTGTGACCTCAAGGTCAAGGTCACAGACTTAGAAATTTTCAATGTTAAAGACTCAGGTTAAGGTTTTTGTAACAGGTAGACTTGAATATTTTAGAACTCATATTTTCCAAACCATTTGATGGAATTGGTTCATATTTGGTATGATTATAGATATAGGACCAAAGTTTTATTCAGCGATACCCCCACCCATGCCTATGGCGTCAAGGTCAAGGTCATGGACTTAGAAATTTCCCATGTTAAAGACTCCAGTTAAGGTATTTGTACCTGGTAGAACCTGACATTTTATGATGGCTTTGGTTCATATGATGATAGATATAGGTACAATGTTTTATTCAGCAATACCCCCACCCATGCCTATAACCTCAAGGTCAAGGTCACAGACTTAGACAATTTTAATGTGAAAGATTTTAAATATCTCACATTTTCCAAACTATAATATGGATTTGGCTTATGTATGCTATGATGATAGATACAGGTCCAAATGTTTATTTGGCAATACCCCCACTCATGCCTATGGCTTCAAGGTCAAGGTCACAGACTTAGAAATTTTAATTAGACATTTTAAGAGTTGATATTTTCCAAATCGTGCGATGGATTGAGTTGATATTTGATATGATGTTAGATACCTGTCCATTTTATTCAGCGATACCCCCACCCATGCCCATGAGCTCAAGGTCAAGGTCACAGACTAAATTTTTAATTATCCCCGCGCACAACATAGCTCTAGCGTCTATATTTCTTCACTGATTTCAATATAACTTCACACAAATGTTCCTTATGACAATACCTCGAACGAGTTTGACTTTCAAGGTCAAGGTCACTGTGGCTATTTTTAGAAAAACTTTGTCATCGCTCTAGCACCTGCATTTCTTCACTGGTTTCAAAATAACTTCACACAAATGTTCCTTATGACAATTCCTCGAACGAGTTTGACTTTCAAGGTCAAGGTCACTGTGGCTATTTTTAGAAAAACTTTGTCATTGCTCTAGCGCTTACATTTTTTCACCAATTTCAATATTACTTCACACAAATGTTCCTTATGACAATATCTCAAGCAAGTTCCACTTTCAAGGTCAAGGTCACTGTGGCTATTTTTAGAAAAACTTTGTCATCGCTCTAGCGACTACATTTCTTCACTGATATCAATATAACTTCACACAAATGTTCCTTATGACAATACCTCGAGCGAGTTCGACTTTCAAGGTCAAGGTCACTGTGGCTATTTGTAGAAAAACTTTGTCATTACTCTAGCGCTTACATTTTTTCACCAATTTCAATATAACTTCTCACAAATGTTCCTGATGACAAGGTCACACACTTAGAAAATTTTGTTGCAACATGGATTTTCGGGGTGAGGCGGGGCCCTTGGCGGGGGCATCTGTGTCGTCTGGACACATTTCTAGTTATATCCTCCTATGCTGAGTTGTTGATGATAGATATGATAAATAGAGGATCTTTCATGAGTGTTCATGTATTATTGAATTTATTAAATGAGTTGAGGAAAAGGGATAAAATTCGAGGCTGTTTCCTCAACGGGTTTAATAAATTTGATAATACATGAGCACGAATGCAAGATTCTATTTATCAAATGACATTTTAAATGCATTTTTAGCTGACCTGTAACGTAGTGACAGGGTGAGCTTTTGTGATCACATTTTGTCCGTCGTCCGTGCGTGCGTCCCTAAACAATTTCTTGTCCGCACGATAACATCTTCATTTATGATTTGATTTTAACCAGACTTGCACACAACTTGTACCACCATGAGATCTGGGTTCCTTTTTTGAACCAGCCATATCCCATCATGTGTTACAGACTTACGGTCCCTGAAAGAGCAAAAATTGCCTATCTTGGTCTTGTCCACACGATAGCATCTTCATTTATGATTTGATTTTAACCAGACTTGCACACAACTTGTACCACCATGAGATCTTGGTTCCTTTCTTGAACCAGCCATATCCCATCATGTGTTACGGAGTTTCGGCCCCTGAAAGGGTAAAAATTGCCAATTTCGGTCTTGTCCGCACGAAAGCATCTTCATTTATGATTTGATTTTAAACAGACATGCACACAACTTGTACCACCATGAGATCTGGGTTCCTTTCTTGATCCAGCCATATCCCATCATGTGTTACAGAGTTACGGTCCCTGAAAGGGCAAATATTGCCTATTTTGGTCTTGTCTGCACGATAGCATCTTCATTTACGATTTGATTTTAACCAGACTTGCACACAACTTGTACCACCATGAGATCTAGGTTCCTTTCTTGAACCAGCCATATCCAATCATGTGTTATGGAGTTACAGCCCCTGAAAGGGTAAAAATTGCCTATTTTGGTCTTGTCCGCACGATAGCATCTTCATTTATGATTTGATTTTAACCAGACTTGCACAAAACTGGTGCCACCATGAGATCTGGGTTCCTTTTTTGAACCAGCCATATCCCATCATGTGTTACGGAGTTACGGCCCCTGAAAGGGCAAAAATTGCCTATTTTGGTCTTATCTGCATGATAGCTGTTTCATTTATAATTTGATTTTAACTAAACTTGCACACATTTTGTACCACCACAAAATATCTCGGTCAAGTTCGAATATGGGTCATGTCGGGTCAAAAAGTAGGTCAGTAGGTTAAATAAAAAAAAAAAACCTTGTGAAGACACTAGAGGCCACAGTTTTGGTCCAATCATCATCAAACTTGCCCAGAATGATCATCTTGACAATATCTCAGTCATGTTCGAATATGGGTGTTGTTGGGTCAAAAGTAGGTCAGTAGGTCAAATCATAGAAAAACCTTCTGAACACAATAGAGGCCACAATTTATGGCCAATCATCATCAAACTTGCTCAGAATGATCATCTTGATATCTTGGTCACGTTCGAATATTGGTCATGTCAGGTCAAAAAGTAGGTCAGTAGGTCAAATCATAGAAAAAACTTGTGAACACACTAGAGGCCACAGTTTTGGTCCAATCATCATCAAATTTTCCCAGAATGATCATCTTGACACTATCTGAGTCAAGTTCGAATATGGGTCATGTTCAAAAAGTAGGCCAATAGTTCAAATCAGAGAAAACCTTGTGAACACACTAGAGGCCACAGTTTTGGTCCGATCATTATCAAACTTGCTCAGAATGGTCATCTTGATAATATCTTGGTCACATTCGAATATTGGTCATGTCGGGTCAAAAAGTAGGTCAGCAGGTCAAATCACAGAAAAACGTTTTGAACAATCTAAGAGGTCACAGTTTTAGTCAAATCATCATAAAACTTGCTTAGAATGATCATCGGGATAAAAAACTCAGTTAAGTTTGAATATTGGTCATGTCAAATCAAAAAGTAGATCAGTAGGTTATTTTGTCATAACTTTTGGGCCATTTGGATTTAAAACTTCACAGGAATGTTGCTTAGGTGACTCCCTACCAAAATAGTTAGAACTCATTCCACTCCAATGAACAAGATGGCTGCCAGAGCAATTCCTTCTGTACCCTTGGGCCAATTTTATTCAAACTTCGAAGTAATGTTGCTTAGATGACCCTCTACCAAAAAGGGTAAAACAATCCCGCTCCGAGCTACCGGAGCCACCGGAGCTAAAAATAGAAAAATATTGTAAATTTGACTCAAATGTGAACCCCTCCTAAACCCTAAGTCCAATTTGATTCAAACTTCACTGGAATGTTGCCTAGGTTACTCCCTACCAAATAAGCTAAAATCACTCTGCTGATGAACAAGATGGCCACCACAGCTAAAAATAGAATGTACTCGAGACAGTGACACACAGGTGAGCGAACCAGGGCCCTGTTAGCCCTCTTGTTTTCACTATTTTTATGCCCCGCATCGGATGATGCCGGGGGCATAGAGTTTTTCGGTTTTCCATACGTGCGTCCGTGGGTACGTGCGTACGGTTTCCGAACGTACGAAAGTGTGTACGTACGTAATCCTGTTAGACTCAGGTTAAGGTTTTTGTACAAGGTAGAACTTGAGCTCATATTTTCCAAACCATACAATAGATTTGGTTTATATTTAGTATGATGATAGATATAGGTCCAAAGTTTTATTCAGCAATACCCCACCCATACCCTAGACCTCAAGGTCAAGGTCGTGGACTTTGAAATTTTTAACGTTTAAGACCCAGGTTAAGGTATTTGTACCAGGTAGAACTTGAGCTCATATTTTCCAAACCGTGTAATGAATTTGGTTCATATTCGGTATGATGATAGATATAGGACTGAAGTTTTATTCAGCAATACCCCCACCCATACCCATGACCTCAAGGTCAAGGTCATGGACTTGAAATTTTTAATGTTTAAGACCCAGGTTAAGGTATTTCTACCAGGTAGAACTTGAGCTCATATTTTCATAACCATACAATGGATTTGGTTTATATTTACTATGATGATACATATAGGTCCAATGGTTTATTCAGCAATACCCCCACCCATACCCATGACCTCAAGGTCAAGGTCATAGAATAAGAAAATTTTTAATGTTTAAGACTTTGGTTAAGGTATTTGTACCACCAATTTCAATAAACTTCACACAAATGTTCCTTATGCAGGTTCGACTTTTAAGGTCATGGCCTCAAGGTCAAGGTCACAGAGGTTATTTTTAGAAAAACTTTGTCATTGCTCTAGCGCCTACATTTCTTCACTGATTTCAATATAAGTGCACACAAATGTTCCTTATGACAATATCTTGAGTGAGTTCGACTTTCAAGGTCATCAGGTCAAGGTCACAGTGGCTATTTTTAGAAAAACTTTGTCATTGCTCTAGCGCCTACATTTCTTCACCAATTTCAATATAACTTCATACAAATGTTCCTTATGACAATATCTCAAGCTATTTTGACTTTCAAGTTCAAGGTCACTGTGGCTATTTTTAGAAAAACTTTGTCTTCGCTCTAGCGCTTACATTTCTTGACTAATTTCAATATAACTTCACACAAATGTTCCTTATGACAATATCTCTAGCGAGTTCCACTTTCAAGGTCAAAGTCACTGTGGCTATTTTTAGAAAAACTTTGTCACCCCTCTAGCACTTACATTTCTTCACCGATTTCAAAATAACTTCACACAAATGTTCCTTATGACAATATCTCGAGCGATTTCGACTTTTAACGTCAAGGTCACTATTGGTGGAACGCCGAAACTCGCACAGATTGGTATTTGCACCACTTAAAGATTAATGTGCTAAGCGGGGGCATCTGTGTACTTTGGACACATTTCTAGTTCTTTTAAATATGTCAACATTCCGCCATAAGTAAATGCGACATCACTAAGGATGGCGTACGTGTAACATTATGGGGCGTATCTAACTAATTAGCATATTTAATCCACTAGTGGATTATCAAATTTATTACATGAGGTTATTACAATCTCAGGCGCGATGTCATATGATAAATGATAAAAGACACTTCTATCATGACCCTTCCTATTTAATCTTTTCAGATTTGATGTAGCTGAAACTTTGTTAAAGTATGGTGCAAAATCTGATCTCAAGAACAAAATGGCGGAGGTATGGAACCTTTCAGATAAATAAATATACTTTCAGGAAAGCAAAACATTTTTGTCTCCCCCATCAAAGAAAGGTCCACTCTTTAAGAAAAGAACCTGCTCATTTGCTGTTAAAAAAATATGTCCTGTGAGAATAGACCTTCTCGTATTTGTGCCCCTGTCCATCGGGGGCCTGAGAAGGTCCAAGCATGTCTGGGAAAAGTGGTATGAGTTAGAACATAACTTAAACCCTTCCTTTGTTGGTAGGGCTTTACATGTCTTTTCATTTAAAATGTTGGCTAAAAGTCCCACAAATTGGAAGCAACATCTCCAAAATGACCTAAATAGTGTTGACAAGGATGTGAAAGCTAAACACAAACAAAGAAGACCTTCTTTTCAGAGCGACAGATTTTAAAACACTACGGAGCAAATTCTTTCCTGTAGGAGAAGACCCCTTTTTCAGAGGGAATCAATCTACAAGAAAGCAATAAGGGTCCAGTTGTTCAAAGCATTGTTAGCTTATCAAGCTTGTTAGTAGTTGAAATTCTAACTGTTCCGGTAAGTACTATATATGTTAGTGATATTTTTGCTATAAAAATGTGAGTAGCTTTCATTCCTGCAATAGCTGCTTACATCTTTTTCGCAAAAGTACATGTATTAGTATATCTTTCATATCATATGATTGAAGTTTAAACAGTGTTAACTTGTTTGTTTTAGTTTCGGTTTAATGTCCCCATCAAAACTATTGAGGTCATTTTGAAGATGTTGCTTCCAATTGTGTGGAACTTTTACCCGATATGGAAATGAAATAACATCTCAAGCCCTACCATCCAAAGAAATCACTTGGACTTAATAACCAGGAATGGTCTGACTGATACCACTTTTCCTGGGCAGGCTTAGCAAACAGTGTGGACTCTGATCAGACTGCAGTCTCATCTTGGCCCACACTGTTTGCCGCTATGCAGTTTACCATTACTCATGTTCTGTCAGTTTCAGCTCTGCAAGGAAGCAGAATGTAGCCCAAACTATTTCTCCAAGCATTGATGGCAGAGGTGCACTGACACCCTTATGCTACAGGCTGCACTGTCAACACTTCCGCACTGACACCTGTTGCTGTGTTTTTTACTGCCAACCCTTCTGTGCTGACACCCTTATGTTGTGTTCTTTACTGCTAACTCTTGTGCACGCACACCCTATTCTGTGTTCTTTACTGTCTTTTGTTTATTTGTTTGTATTGGAGTTTAACAGCTCAGTCAACACTATTTAGGTCATTTTTAGCCAGTGTGTTTACCTATCCACACTTTTCCTTGGCAGGCTTATACATAAGTGGTTAACCAGTACAGTGCAGATTCATTCACCAGAAACTTCTTTACTGCCACTCCTTGTGCACTGACACCCTATGTTGTGTTCTTTACTGCCAACCCTTGTGCACTGACACCCTATGCTGATTTCTTTACTGCACTGACACTCTTATGTTGTGTTCTTTACCGTCAGCCCTTATGCACTCACACCATTATGTTGTGTGTACTGTGCATTTACACCCTTATGTTGTGTTCTTTACTGTCAGCCCTTGTGCTTTGACACCCTTATGCTGTGTTCTTTACTTTCAGCCCTTGTGCACTTACACCCTTATGCTGTGTTCTTTACTGTCAGCCCTTGTGCACTTACACCCTTATGCTGTGTTCTTTACTGTCAGCCCTTGTGCACTTACACCCTTATGCTGTGTTCTTTACTGTCAGCCCTTGTGCACTTACACCCTTATGCTGTGTTGTTTACTGTCAGCCCTTGTGCACTTACACCCTTATGCTGTGTTCTTTACTGTCAGCCCTTGTGCACTTACACCCTTATGCTGTGTTCTTTACTGTCAGCCCTTGTGCACTTACACCTTTATGCTGTGTTCTTTACTGTCACCCCTTGTGCTTTGACACCCTTATGCTGTGTTCTTTACTGTCAGCTTTTGTGCACTTACACAGGGTGTCAGTGCATAAGGGTTGACAGTAAAGAACACAGCATAAGGGTGTAAGTGCACAAAAGCTGACAGTGAAGAACACAGTATAAGGGTGTAATTGCACAAGGGCTGACAGTAAAGAACACAGCATAAGGGTGTTAGTGCACAAGGGCTAACAGTAAAGAACACAGCATAAGGGTGTTAGTGCACAAAGGCTGACAGTAAAGAACACAGCCTAAGGGTGTAAGTGCACAAAAGTGCACACCATTATGTTGTGTTTACTGTCAGCCCATGTGCACTGACACCCTATGTTGTGTTCATTACTGTCAGCCCATGTGCACTGATACCTTTATGTTGTGTTATTTACTGTCAACCTTTGTGCACTGACACCATTATGTTGTGTTTATTGTCAGCCCTTGTGCACTGTCACCCTTATGCTGTGTTCTTCACTGTCAGCCCTTGTGCACTGACACCCTTATGCTGTATTCTTTATTGTCTGACCTTGTGCTCTTACATCCTTATGCTGCCGGCCTCAGTGGCTCAGTCGGATGCGCGTCTGACTGGTGATCAGGAGGACGCGGGTTCGACTCCCGCCGGGGTCGGCAACATTCTTTCGTGGAGATTGATCATGAAATCTTTTCTACGGTCATTCTCTCCCTTCCGCTGATTCAAGAAGGGCAGTTGTCAGTTTCTGGCGAAAGAATGTGCACTGTACTGGTTAACCGCTTACGTATAAGCCTGCCCAGGAAAGTGTTGATAGGTAAACTGACCGGCTCAAAAATGACCTAAATAGTGTTGACTGGGCCGTAAAACTCCAAAACAAACAAAACATCCTTATGCTGTTTTCTTTATTGTCAACCTTTAATCATATTTCTAAAAGTATATGGCCTACCTTCATGAAACTTCACACACGTCACAAGAGCTACATTCTATTCAAGTTTAATAACTCTATCTTGTAATTTGACTGAGCTTGCCTTGAGAAAGTGTCTATGAAGTCATGGGCCTAGGTTGGGGTATTGCCTAATAAACCTTTGGACCTATATCTGTCATCATACCAAATACAAACCAAAATCAGCACATAGTTAGGAAAACATGAGCTCTACAAAACTTGAACATAAAATTTAAGTCTTTGACCTTGAGGTCTTGGGCATGGCATTGCTGAATAAAATTTTGGACCTATATCTTGTCATCATATGAACCCAATCCTCATATCTTCCAAACCATTTGATGGATTGTTTGTTTTGTTGTTTGATTTGATGTTTAATGTCCCTGTCAACACTATATAGGTCATTCTGGAGGCATTGCTTCCAATTGCATGGGACTTTTACCTGACGTTTCATCTCAATGTTGGGTAAAATTCCCGCAAAATTGGAAGCAACATCTCCAAAATGACCTATATAGTGTTGATGGGGACGTTAAACAAACAATCCATCAAATGGTTTGGAAGATATGAGCCCTTAAAAGACTTTAACGTAAATGTGGATGTTGACTCCAAGGCCAACGCCGGGGGTAGTGCAATAGCTCTTCCTGGATTTTGCAAGCTAAAAATGTAAAAATTTTGAGGATGGCATTCAGAGGCATGTTCTGTATGACGATGTCATCAGTGGTCCAGTTCAATTTGGCATTCAAAATTTCTTTAGCCCTGTGCCAAAGGAATTGGAACTATTGTTTGACTGTTATACATGTAATGTTTGTTTTTTCATGCTCTGGATCTTACTGTAAAGCGACTCGTTATAAAAACACACCTATTTACAGTAGAACTTCGATGGCTCGAACACCGATGGCTTGTTTACCATGGATGAGTCGAACCCATTCCTGAGCCCCTAGCGCAATCCTCTTCATAAGAACTAGTGGGGGATAATTAAGGAGATTTTAGTCTTTTATCTTACAAATGTAGGTTGTGTGTACTCATTACATAGCATACATATTCATTATGGAACACCGAAAAGATGTCTAGAAGTATCTCGTTATGCCTCCTGGCAGTATCCCTCAGTGGCTCACTCTACCGCTGTCTCGAATAAATTTTCATGGTCCCAAAGGGGTTCGAGCCATGGAAGTTCGACTGTATTTACTTTATAGCACAAACTACAATGACCAGCAGAATGAATCACGACAGGTAGCACTCTGACACTGAAAGTGCCATTGAGCTATTTTTAGTAACCTTGGCTCAAGGAGGTTCGCTGAGCTTGTGCTATTAAGTATATTGAAAAATTTAACTGCCAAAAAAATGAAAATATTCAAATAAAAAGTTCTTATATTTTTCTTATTTCTGCTCAAAACATGGATTATAGGTACTCGTTAGAACCGCCACTACAAGGCGGTTCTAATGAGTACCCACAATCTATGTTTTTCTGTTTTTGAGCAGAAATAAGATAAACCCCAGTTTTACACAATACACCGTATAAAATTGGGGTTTAAGGGGGTTAAAATTAAATAGGTGTGTTTTCCTGATATGTACTGTGTATGTGTGTGGTTCTCATTATTGTTGTGTTGCACTCCCATCACGAAAACATGCCTATATAATGTTGTCCCCCTTGAACCCCACTTTTATATAGTAAAACTGGGGTTTACAAGGGTAAACCTTATATTTCTTATTTCTACTGTAAGATATAGATTGTGGGTACTCGTTAGAACCGCCTCGGTGAGGCGGTTCTATTGAGTACCCACAATCTATATTTTCAGCAGAAATACGAAAAATATCACATTTTTTCATCTTAAAATTTTCGTTTTTTTTTTTCGGCAGTAAAGTTTACAATGCATTGGTATAAGCATGTTTTCGTAATGCTTGCTATATATTGTGTTTCCTCCTAGTCTGCCGACTCTATGGCTAAACTTAGTCTTCCAGAACCTGCTTCAAAGAAGTGTAAAGCCATGTTTGAAGGTAAATCACCTTAATAAGTTGATAAAAATGGATTCAATGATGGAGTGGGAGAGGGCAGACAAAAGAAAAAACAGCAGAACCTTATCCCATTGTATGCAGGAAACCCCTAAAGGCGTACCCTGGCAAACAGTATAGGCCCTGATCAGAGGCTGCTGAATGCAGTGTCTGATCAGGGCCTGCAGTATTTTCTAACAGACTTTTCGGTCAAAAGTAGAATAAAAACCAAAAATAGGCCTTGCACCCCTTATATGACAAATGGACTTGTCCAACATATAGCAATGGAAGAGTCCACTAGTATACAATGGGTTAAGCTTGATGCCAATTATGATTGATGTACAAGTATTTTGGTATTCAAGATAATGATAATGAGTTCCATTCTGTTAGCCTAACCCAGCAGGCACAGGTCGCAAGAGCAACGTCAAATTAATGTCAGAGCAACGTCACGACGATCTTGCACTGACTTGATGTGACGTTGCATAAACATCATGACGTTGTATCGATGTTGATGTGACGTCACAATTACGTCATGTGCCTGCTGGGAATGCTTTAATTTTCGTACATACCAGATAAGGAAATCCTAGGCTTAACCCTGGAATAGAAATTCTTATCCTACCCAGGTTATCTTAAACAGAGATAGGATAAAAATGGCAAATTTTCATGTTTTTGATGTGCACTGGTTGAATAGATGTCACATGTGCCATCTTTAAGTTTGATGTCACTGCATATACAGTGACCTCAAAAATGTAGCATTTTTTAGCTCACCTGTCATGTAATGACGAGATGAGCTTTTGGGATCACTTTTCGTCCGCCGTCCGTGCATCCGTCCATAAACAATTTCCTCAAACGACATCTCCTCCAAGGCCCAGGTCTTTGATATTTTGTGTGTAGCTTCATCTACTGGACCTCTACCAAGTTTGTTCAAATTATAGCCCTGGGGCAAAAAAATGCCCCTGCCCCGGAGCCCTTTGGTTTTACATTGACTTATATAGGGAAAACCTTTAAAAATCTTCTTGTCTGAAACCAGAAGGTTTTGATATTTGGTATGAAGCTTTGTTTGTGGACCTTTTTCAAGATTGTTCAAATTATAGCCCTGGGGCAAAAAATGCCCCCGCCCCGGGCCCCTTTAGTTTTACATTGACTTATATGGGAAAAATCTAAAAAAATCTTCTCCTCTGAAACCACAAGGCCCAGGTCTTTTATATTCGGTGTGCAGCTTTATCCAGTGGACCTCCATCAAGACTGTTCAAGTTCTAGCCCTTGGGCCAAAAATGCCCCCACCCTGGGGCCTTTTGGTTTTTCATTGACTTATATAGAAAAAATCTCTGAAACTGCAAGGCCCAGGTCTTTGATATTTGGTATGTAGCTTCATCTAGTGGACCTCTACCAAGATTGTTAAAATTATAGCCCTGGGGCCAAAAATGCCCCTGCTCTGAAGCCCTTTGGTTTAACATTGACTTATATTGGAAAAATCTAAAAAAATCTTCTCCTCTGAAACCACAAGGCCCAGGTCTTTTATATTTGGTGTGCAGCTTCATCTAGGGGACCTCCATCAAGACTGTTCAAGTTCTAGCCCTTGGGCCAAATATGCCTGCCCCGGGGCCTTTTGGTTTTTCATTGACTTATATATATATTATAGGAAAAACCTTAAATCTTCTCCTCTGAAATTGCAAGGCCCAGGTCTTTGATACTTGGTGTGTAGCTTCATCTAGTGGACCTCTACCAAGATTGTTAAAATTATAGCCCTGGGGCCAAAAATGCCCCTGCTCTGAAGCCCTTTGGTTTAACATTGACTTATATAGGGAAAAGCTTTAAAAATCTTCTTGTCTGAAACCAGAAGGTTCAGGTGTTTGAAATTTGGAATGAAGCTTCGTCTTGTGGACTTCTATCAAGATCGTTCAAATTATTGCCCTGGTGCCAAAAATGCCCTTTGGTTTTACATGGACTTATATAGGGAAAACCTTTAAAAAATCTTCTTGTCTGAAACCTGCAGGCTCAGTTCCTTGATATTTGGTTTGAAGCTTTGTCTAGTGGACCTAGACCAAGACTTTAAATTATACCTCTGGGGCTGTGGCCCACAGGTTTTATTTAGACTTGTATAAGGAAACCCTTTAAAAATCTTCTTTTTTGAAACCAGAAGGCTCCGGTCTTTGATATTTGGCATGGAGCTTCACCTTTTAGACCTCCCTCAAGATACAAAACAATGTAATGCAAATTATAGTCCTGGGGCCAGTAATGGCCCTCCCCAGGGCCCACTTGTTACACTATGGATCAGGTGAGCAACCAGGGCCATGATGGCCCTCTTGTTTATCAAAATACTGCGGACATCGACAATTGAAGTGACTGCATTATAAAAACATCCACTCTCAGAAATGAAAAAAGAATCTTGCATAATATATATGTGAGGTGTGAGGGAAGATAGAAAATTCTGTCCCTCGGGATCACTGCCCGGCATCACTTGGCAAGCATGGTGATGCGAGACAGTGAGCCTCGGGACAGATTTTTTCAATCCACCTTTCACACCCATGTAATGATTCTTATAGTGTCCCCCAGCCAAATAACCTTATCCGGGCCTTGGCAAGCGAGCAGAGATCTTTGAGCATCTGTGCTCAGCAGTGTTCCATCTTGCATGTGACCTGATAATGGGCCCATTCGTTCCGGAGAAGATTTCTGAAGGGTTTTTACCTTATGTGGGTACTCATTAGAAATGAGGCATTTCTAACGAGTACCCACAATTTATATTTTGAGCAGAAAATTGAAGAAATATCACTATTTAAATGTCCCCAGTAGCGAAAGTTGGGGCATATTTTTTTTGCCCTGTCTGTTTTTTGGTTCGTTTGTTGGGTTGTACGTGGACAACTTTAACGTTGGTCATAACTCTTGAACCGTTTGAGATAGAGCATTTATATTTGGCCTGAAGGTTCCTTGTGACAAAAGCTTCACATTCATGCAAAAAAATTTGACCTGTGACCTTGACCTTTGACCTACTTGAAAGAAAAAAATAACATTGGTCAAAACTTTTGAACCATTTGAGATACAGCCTTCATATTTGGCATGTATGTTCCTTGTGACAAAAGCTTTACATTCATGTAAAAAATTAGACCTGTGATCTTGACCTTTGACTTACTTAAAATAAAAAAATAACATTTTAGTCATAACTTTTGAACGGTTTGAGATAGAGCCTTCATATTTTGCATGTAGGTTCCTTGTTACATTCACGCAAAACAATTTGACCTGTGACCTTGACCTTTGACCTACATAAAAGAAAAAGTTGACATTGGTTATAACTTTTGAACCGTTTGAGATACAGCCTTCATATTTAGCATGTAGGTTCCTTGTGACAAGAGCTTTACATTCATGCCAAAAAATTTGACCTGTGAGCTTGACCTTTGACGGTTCCTTGTGACAAGAGCTTTACATTCATGCAAAATTTTTTGACCTGTGACCTAGACCTACTTTAAAGAAAAAATATTATTGTTCATAGCTTTTGAACCATTTAAGACAGAGCTTTCATATTTGGCATGTAAGTATCTTGTGTCAAGGGCTTCCCACACAAACAAAAAATCTTGACCTTGAACTGTGAGCAACTTTGAATAAAATATGACCATGCACGGGGACATGTTCGTGTTTCACAAACACATCTTGTTCATCTTAAATTTTTTGTTTGTTTTTTAGGTGGTAAAATTTACACTGTATTTGATAGGATTGTTTTTGAAATGTTTTGAGATTTATGTTTTCCTCCCTGAAGATGTTGCCATCCCCCTTAAAGTCTTTGTGATATTGCTTGACTGAGACCATTTACCAGGGCCTAGTTCATGAAAACTACATTATGTTGTTAGTTAACATAACATCAAAACTACCGTAATGATCCTAAGTATTGGGACAGATCGACCTAAGCAAACAGTGCAGACCCAGATCAGACTCGGGGTCTTTTCAATTTGCCATTCTGACTTCATTTTTTGGACTCCTTGCTTGGTCGTGAAACAAATTTGTAAAAAGTTTAGGAGCATTACTGCAATTCCCTAAGGTGTCCGAATTTTTAGGATTTTTACAGTAATCTTTTGATGCAGCAAAGTTGCCAATATTTTTGCTGAAAAAATGTGAGTAGCTTTTGCATTTGCAAAAGCTACTCAAAAAATGTGAGTAACTTTTGCATTTGCAAAAGCTACTCACATTTTGTCAGCAAAAATACTCGCATTTTGTCAGCAAAAATAACCTTTTGTACTTGTTTGAATAGTTAATATTTTAACGACTAACAGGATTGGACGGGCCACCATGCCCTAGTGGATAAGAGCGCTGACCCATAATCATTAGGTCTCTCACCACTGTGGTTCACCCCTAGCTTGGGCCACATGTGAGATGCCAAGTTCTGCAACAGAAGATCAGGTGGGTTTTCTCTGGGTACTCCCATTTTTGCCCACCTCTGATTTACAATTGGCTCAAAATAATTTTTTATAATCTTAAAAGGGCCGTAAAGCCAAAAACAAAATGGCAAAGCTGCCAATATTTTGGCTGAAAAATGTAAGTAGCTCAGGTTTTAAAGCAAAAATACCAGATATTATACTTCCTAGAACAGTTAACATTGTGACCACTATCGAACGTGTTAAGCTATTTGGGCTTTGAACAACTGGCCTGAGATGGAGTGAGGTTTATAACATATTTATGCCCCCAACTTTAAAAAAGTTGGGGGGCATATTGCTTCTGGCTTGTCCGTCCGTTCGTCCGTTCGTACGTCACGCTTTCTTGTGCATAGCATATCTTTAGAACCGTGTATGCTAGTGTTTTGAAATTTCATATATGGGTTCCTCATGAAAAAATAGTTGACCCGTATTTTTTTTCTTGTCCAAATTATCTCCCCTTCTTGAATTATTTCCCCTTTAATTAAATAACATAGAATTCTCGTTAGCAAGATATCTCAAAAAGTATTTGAGCTACAGCCTTGATATTTGGTATAGTGATTGGGACTAAGGAGGAGATTACCTGATTAAATTTTCAACCAATTCTATAAAATTTTGTTAGAGTTATGGCCCTTTGTAATTTTTTGCCACTCAATTGTGTTGCTTTCTGGTGCATAGCATATCTTTAGAACCGTGTATGCTAGTGTTTTGAAATTTCATATATGGGTTCCTCATGAAAAAATAGTTGACCCGTATTTTTTTTCTTGTCCAAATTATCTCCCCTTCTTGAATTATTTCCCCTTTAATTAAATAACATAGAATTCTCGTTAGCAAGATATCTCAAAAAGTATTTGAGCTACAGCCTTGATATTTGGTATAGTGATTGGGACTAAGGAGGAGACTACCTGATTAAATTTTCAACCAATTCGATAAAATTTTGTTAGAGTTATGGCCCTTTGTAATTTTTTGCTACTCAATTGTGTTGCTTTCTGGTGCATAGCATATCTTCAGAACCGTGTATGCTAGTGTTTTGAAATTTCATATATGAGTTCCTCATGAAAAAATAGTTGACCCGTATTTTTTTTCTTGTCCAAATTATCTCCCCTTTTTGAATTATTTCCCCTTTAATTAAAAAACATAGAATTCTCGTTAGCAAGATATCTCAAAAAGTATTTAAGCTACAGCCCTGATACATGGTATAGTGATTGGGACTAAGGAGGAGACTACCTGATTAAAGTTTCAACCAATTCTATAAAATTTTGTTAAAGTTATGACCCTTTATAATTTTTTGCCTCTCAATTGTGTTTCTTTCTGGTTCTTCTAAAATTTCAGCATTGCAGCCAAATAAAAAAAAGATATCTCAATTACTGTTAGGGACAAGCAGTGTTAGGGTCAAGCAGTGTTAGGGTCAAGCAGTTGGGGGCATTGTGTTTCATAAACACTGGCTCTAGTTGAAACATGTCTTCAAAACTTTTGAGGATTTCATTGATATTTTTCAGCCTATAAAGCCTCGGGCCCAACTGTTACTCCTAGGTTCCTGAAAGTTTTAAGTCGTGGTGCTTCAACACTTGCTCAAAAAGACTATCCAGAGTTGCCAAATGTGCAAGAATGGACTAGAAATACTCCTGAATACTGCAACAGCTGCACGCCTAACTGTCCTAACACAAATGTGTTAGATCGTAAGTACATCTATCTTGTATGTATTCAACAAAACCTCTTTATGACACTATTTTTAGGGTCCAGAGAATAAGCCAGTTAGTTAAACAGCCATGTTATATCCAAATAACACATTATGAAAACATGCCTATACATACATTGTAACCTTTATCGTCGAAAAAAATGAAAATTTTAAGATGAAAAATTGTGATATTTTTCTTATTTCTGCCCAAAATATAGATTGTGGGTACTTGTAAGAACAACCTCATCGAGGCGGTTCTAACGAGTACCCACAATCTATTTTTAGAGCAGAAATAAGAAAAATATGGTTAACTCCTGTAAACCCCAGTTTTACTTTATTAAAGTAAACCCCAGTTTTACTATATTAAAGTGGGGTTCAATGGGTCAAAATTATATAGGCATGTTTTAGTGATGAGGGGTAGATTTAAAGAAAATGACAATTTATGGTAATTTTTCTATATACTGTGTATGTCTCTGTGATCCATTGTGTTTTATCCAAAACTGTGACATTATAAACAGTGTTATCAAGAGGTTGGGTTCAGTGAACAAAATTGCTCAAAATTTGAAAGTTACAGGGATATTTGAAGGGCAGCAACTGGATCATTTAGTAACATTTGGACAATTGATAAACATTAGACCCCAAATTTATCTCGGAATTACAATCGTATCTCCAAAAGTTTGTAGGAAAGTTCATGGAGCATGATCACTAAGTGGTCAGTGCACTTGCCTCTGATGCTAGAGGCCCCCAATTTGATCCCTGGCAGTGGTGAAAAAATTTGGCGTCTGAACATGCTCCATTGGCATCATTTGCAGGGTTGAATGTCATGAAGGAAGAAAGAAAGAAAAAAAAGAAAGATGGAAGGAAGCAATCAAGGAAAGAAGAATGAATCAATGAAAGACAGAAAAAGAAAGAAAAGAACTGTATGTTTTGGTTATAAGAAATGTTTTATCCTTTTAACTGTTTTTCAGCTGATTTATGTAAGTGTTGGATAGCAGCAGAGGTACACCATGCCTGGACTGTGTTAGATCTGAAATATAACCATACACTCACCGGACTCACCATATATGGCTGGTAATATATTCTTGTGTACTTTACCCATCCCAATTGCTGGTCTCGGTAGCTCAGTCGGATGCGGGTCTGACTGGTGATCAATAGGACACGGGTTTGATACCTGTCGGGTTTGATACCTGTCGTGGAGACTGATCATGAAATCTTTTCTACGGTCATTCTCTCCCTTCCGCTGATTCAAGAAGGGCAGTTGTCAGTTGCTGGCGAAAGAATGTGCACTGTACTGGTTAAATGCTTACGGATAAGCTTGCCCAGGCAAAGTGTGGATAGGTAAACTGACGGGCTCAAAAATGACCTAAATAGTGTTGACTGGGCTGTTAAACCCTAATACAAACAAATTGCCCATCCAAAGGCTTGTACACTTTTCCTCTCCATATACCGTATTCGCCCTAATTACCGCACCGTGCGCTTAGTTTTTTCAAAATCATGTCAAAAAATCACAGTGAAAAGTCTACCTAATTAGCGCACACTCGATGCGAAAACAATAGCCCCCGAGATTATGCATACTGATATTTAATGGGACGGAAAATGATTGCCTTCACTGTTGAAGAAATAACGGTTAGTTTTTTAGGGATTTATTGTGAGAGCTTCCAGGGGGAGATTACTGTAAAGTTTGGGCTTATGCATTTCCTTTTCAAAAATAGCTCTGGTGTGCGCTTATTGGAGCATGTGCGGTAATTAGGGCGAATACGGTACTTTCCTTTGCACTCCTGAAATGGGGTCTACTCTTAAAGGAAAGAATTTGATCCTGAGGAGCAAATTCTTTTCTTTATGAGTAGACCCCTGTAGGTAAAAGAGACAAAATTAAGATTTCATTATTGATTAAGGGGAATGGGAACACCTAGCACATTTTTCCGCCATTTTTCAAAGGGAGACAACCTTGGGGACTTCCTGTTCGATTTCCTACTGTCCCACTGAAATAGCGGCCAACTCTTAAAGGAAAGAATTTGATCCTAAAGGGGTCTACTCTTAAAGGAAAGAATTTGCTTCTTGGGAGCAAATTCTTTCCTTTAAGAGTTGACCCCTATTGACATGGGAGACAAAAATACTTTTGCGGGAGTAACTGTTGTATCCATTTCCTTTTAAAGTCATTAGTTTGTCAAAGATATGCTTATCAAGAAAATATTTTAAGCTTGCATCTGTAGAAAAATAAATGTGAATATATGATTGTATATATAATGGGCCTCCATGGCCTAATGGGTAAGAGTGCTGACTCTTAATCATTAGGTCCCTCACTGCTGTGGTTTGTGCCTCCCTCGGGCCACATGTGAGACGCCAAGTTCTGTAACAGAAGATCAGGTAGTTTTTCTGCCGGTACTCCAGTTTTTCGCCCACCTCTGACTATTAATGATCAGCTCAAAATGAGTGAAATAATCTTGAAAGAGCCGTAAAATTAGTTATGATAATTGTTTAATGTTTTAAAACCCTATGCTGTAAGATTTTCTTGCTGTCCAGATATAAGACCAATTTCCCTGCTAATTGAAAATTTGTTTTGTTTGATTTGAGGTTTAACATCCCCATCAACACTGTATAGGTCATTTTGGAGACGTTGCTTCCAATTTTCTGGGACTTTTACCCGACATTAAGGTGAAATGACACCTCAAGCCTTGTTGCCCAGTGAAACCAATAGGGTTTATAAGCTTGGACGGACCGATTTGTAACTCTTTGCCTGGGCAGGCTTAGATCCTCTAAGGGGTTTACCAGTACTTGAGTGCAGTCAGTGTTTGCTCTGCTTGGAAGCTTCATGCAGCCCATTTATTTCTTCAAGGCTATCAACCATTTCTTTCTTCATTTTGACAGGGACAGTCCCCAGATGGTGAAGTCTTTTGAGTTACAGAAAGGAAATACAGTTGAGTAAGCATTTAGAATTCTTACTGTTCCACTTATTTGTCTCTTATTTACAGTCAACCCTCTTTATACTGACATTCATTATGACGGCAACACTGGTTATAACGGCATTTTGAATGGAATGACTACTTTCGCTTCCGAGCAGCTTAGGCTTCCCTTGGGTTGGAAATTCAAGTCCATAGCATGAAAGGGTCTTGCAATCCAATACTCTAAGAAACAAATGTTATAGACATTTGTTAGAATAGCCTCAGTGAGGCGATTCTAACAAATGTCTATAACATTTGTTTCTTGGAGTAATGATGAGGAAAGCCCTTTTATTACCTAACATACTCCTAACTGGAATTCTTTATAACAGTAAATTCTTTATAATGGCACAATAACAGGGAACAAATACTGTCGTTATAACAAGGGTCCTCTGTATTACAGATATTTTCTAGAAGCCTCCGTGGTGTAGTGGTTAAACTACTCACCTTCTAAACCACAGATCGCAGGATAGATCCAGTGCTTCTCCACGTTTTCGGATGAGTTGAAACGGAAGTCCCATCTCTGTATGACCATAGCTGTTGGTGGGACGTAAAACTCCAACACTCACTCACTCACAGATATTTTCTATTTTAACCCTTATCCTGCTGAAACGGTGTAGATCCAGATCAGATGGCTTCTGAATCAGATGGCTTCTTCAGAAGCCATCTGATCAGGATCGTCACTGTTCATCATGCAGTTTTTGAACGGAATGAATACATTTTATTAAGAAATTTGATTGGTTGATAGGCAGAAATGGGTGTTTCTAAACTAATTTATTCAGCTGGAGAAGGGTTAAACTTAAGTTGCTGAGTTTTAACATGAGCAAATGATAATTTTCTTTATCTTGAACATACATGTTTTGTCAGAAAAAAATGGTTATACAGAGGACCTTTGTTATTACGACAGTATTTGTTCCCTATTATTGGCCATTATAAAGAATTTGCTGTTATAACGAATCCCAGTTTAAGGAGTATGACAGATAATAAAAGGCATTTTCCCCATCATTACTACAAGAAACAAATGTTATAGACATTTGTTAGAATCACCTCGGTGAGGCGTTTCTAACAAATATCTATAACATGAGTTTCTTGGAGTATTAGATTACAAGACCCCTTTCATGACTATGGACTCAATTTGTGCATTTCCAACCCGAGGGAAGCCCAAGCTGCTCGGAACCAAGGCTAAGCCTTTAGCTGAGTAGTCATTCCATGCATATTGCCGTTATAGCAAGTTTTGCCGTTATAACAAATGTGGGTATAAATAGGGTTGACTGTATTCACATCAAGAATAGTTCACAATCTTGCCGCATGTCATGCTTGGAATCCAATCATAGAGACAAAGTCCTGCACTATCAAGGCTCCACTATGATCTTATGTCTAGAAATAGTTATACCCCCACTCTTGAAAAAAACAGAAAGTTGATTATACTGGTTCATATCTGTCCTTCTTTCATTTCACCCATCTAGCCTTCCATCACGTGAACAAGTCCATGAAATGAACACCCCCCTAAACCCCACTTTACGGGGGTATACATTATTTTTTTTTAATTTCTGCTCCAAGACATAGGTTGTAGGTACTCGTTAGTTAGAACCGCATCGTTGAGGTGGTTCTAACGAGCACCAACAACCTATGTTTCTAGTACAAATAAGACAAATATCATGGATTTTCATCAGATAAGTAGCCATTAAAATGCACTATGTTGCACTGGTGTATTATTGTAATGTTGGCCAATATTGTTTGTCAAAGATATTTTGAGAACCATAAAAGCTAGAAGCCTCAGACTTTGCATGTTTACGATAATGATGATTTGATTCAGTTGTGTCTTTCACAACAGAACTGGTCTTTGACCAGTTCTGTTGTGTAAGAGATAACTGACATTTAGGGTATCTTGAAGAATACCATCAATATTCTTCAGAATCATGGATTCTTGTTTATGAAAAGGCACTGTAGGGGAGGTACAGGCAGATCATCTTACAGCTCTAGTTAAGCTTAGAACATGGGTTAATGTTTGTAGTATTGAAACATTATAAATTCTTATACATGTAGTCACATTTTATGTTTTCAGATACGGAATTTTACCATTAAAGGTGGAGCATGATAGCTCAGTGGTTAGTGCACTTGCCTCTGATGCTAGAGGTCCCGGGTTTGATCCCCAGCAGCGGCGATAAAATTTCGGTGTCCGAACACGCTCCACTGACATCATTTGCAGGGATGAATGCCACAAAGTGCACCGTCCTTCGGATCGGGACGTTAACTGGAGGCCCCCTGTGCAGGGAGAACCATCCCCTGTGCAGGTTAAAGAACCCTATCATAATTACTGTAATTCATCCTGCAAAAACTGGAGTGTATGTAATATACACCGTCTGTGTCCCCTACTGGGGTTAAGGCGAAACCGGAAGAAAGAAAGGTAGAAATCCATATCTAAAAAGATTCAGTGTTTCATGAATAGCTTGAATTCATGTTGTAAGGTGTTAGCTTTGAAGTGTAAGTTTTGTTATGTTTAAAGTCAACATAATCGATTAACCCATAAGCCATTGTATACTAGTGGACTCTTCCATTGCTATATATTGGACAAGTCCATTTGTCATATAAGGGGTGTCCAGGGCTATTTGTTTGTTCTTATTCTATTTTTGATGGAAAATCCTGTTAGCAAACTGTGCAGGCCCTGATGATGCCTGATCAGATGCAATGGGTTAAGATGCCATGAAAAACTACATCTGAAAATGTTGTCTGCTAATTTCATCTGCTGCGTATTCTTGCAAACGTTTTAAACATGTTTTTGCATACAGGCAAACAGTGTGCACCCTGATCAGACTGCTCCTAGAGGAGCAGTCTGATCTGTGTCCAGACTGTTTGCAAAAATGACTTTTAAAGTTACCAGCAGACATCAAAGCAGACGACACTTGTCATGGTTGACATCTTATGGGTTAAAATATGTTGAACAGTAAAAAGTAGATTGCAGCATATATACAAATACGAGTCATCAAAATTAAGAAGGTTAGAATGGTGAGTGAGTGAGTGTTTGAGTTTTATGTCTCACCAACAGCTAAGGTTTAAATACTCATCTGAAAGTCTGAAGAAGCCCGGGATCGATCCTGCGACCCCTGGTTTACAAGGCGAGTAGCAGAACCACTACACCACGGAGGCTTCTATAAGAATGGTGAATCTACATTGTTTGTAATGCAGTTTGGGAATTGAATGAATACATTTTTAGCTCGTCTGTTTTTTGAAAAAAAACTTTCGAGCTATTGTCATCACTCCGGCGTCTGCGTTGTCGTCGTCTTGCGTCGTCTTGCGTCGTCCTGCGTCGTCGTTCCAAAAAAACTTAACCTTGGCTATAACTTAAAAAGTATTAGACCTAGCCTCATAAAACTTCATACACACACTCATCATCACAAGAGCTACATTTTGACCAAGGCCCATAACAACATTATTGATTTTGGCTGAATTATCTCCCCTTTTCCAATTTTTTTCTGAAACACATTTTTTGCTCTCATTTTAATACTATTCACAACAGAGCCTTCAAACTTCACATGAATGTTCCTTGGGACAAGTCCTTTTCAGTGATACCACACTTTTTGATCTGTGACCTTGACCTTTGAACTTTGACCTATTTTTCGAAAATTTAACCGAAAACCTTAACCTTGACCATATTTCCAAAAGTATTTGGCCTACCTTCATGAATCTTCATACACATACTCACCATCACAAGAGCTACATTCCCTACAAGTTTTATAACTCCATCTTGCAATTTGATTGAATTATCTCCCCTTTTCTCTCCGTTTTTTTTAAATTGTTTTTGTCTCTTATTTCAATACTATTCACAACAGAGCCTTCCAACTTCACATGAATGTTCCTTGGGACAAGACCTTTTCAGTCATACCACGCTTTTTGACCTGTGACCTTGACCTTTGAACTTTGACCTATTTTTCGAAAAATTAACTAAAAAAACTTAACCTTGACCATATTTCCAAAAGTATTTGACCTACCTTCATGAAACTTCATACACATACTCACCATCACAAGAGCTACATTCCCTACAAGTTTTATAACTCCATCTTGCAATTTGATTGAATTATCTCCCCTTTTCTCTCCGTTTTTTTTTTAAATTGTTTTTGTCTCTTATTTCAATACTAGTCACAACAGAGCCTTCCAACTTCACATGAATGTTCCTTGGGACAAGACCTTTTCAGTCATACCACGCTTTTTGACCTGTGACCTTGACCTTTGAACTTTGACCTATTTTTCGAAAAATTAACCAAAAAACTTAACCTTGACCATATTTCCAAAAGTATTTGGCCTACCTTCATGAAACTTCATAATCATACTCACCATCACAAGAGCTACATTCCCTACAAGTTTTATAACTCCATCTTGCAATTTGATTTGACTTAGAACTTTTGTTTTCTAAAAGAAACTGCAGACGAGCGTTGGCACCCGCTTGCGGTGCTCTTGTTCAAATAATTTGATTGGTTGATAGTCAGAAATGGGTATGGCTAAATTAATTTACTCAGCAGGATGTGGGTTGAAGGTTAAATTCCAAATTTAGAAACCCACAGTATGATATGATTTTGTTTGTTTGTATTGGAGTTTAACGGTCCAGACAACACTATTTTGGGTCATTTTGAGCCGGTCACTTTGCCTATCCACACTTTTCCTGGGCATACTTATACGTAAGTGGTTAACCAGTACAGTGCACTTTCTTTCGCCAGAAACTGACAATTGCCCGTCTTGAATCAGCGGAAGGGAGAGAATGACTGTAGAAAAGATTTCATGATCAATCGCAATGAAAGAATGTTGCCGACTATGGCAGTATGATATGTATTTAGATTGATTAAATTATCATTGCAGAGGTCCTTGGTCCAGTGTTGTAACAAATACATGTATCCAAGCTGGAAGTACTAAGATATCAGATCCTGGTAAGATATTACTTTTTGTTATACTGCAAAGAAATGTAGGCTTTTGATTGGACAGCGCAAAGACAATTATTTTCCATATACCTCATGAGCAAAATATTGCCCTCTCGCTCTTGCCTTCACTGAATTGGGATGTCCGCCACATGCATCTTGGATGATTTAGGGAGAATTGTTTATTATATCTGAAAAATTTATGTTGTGTGTACTCATTAGAATCGCCTCATTGAGGCGATTCTAATGAGTACACATGACATACATGTACCTTTATTATGCCCCCAACTTTGAAAAAGTTGGGGGGCATATTGCTTCTGGCTTGTCTGTTCATTCGTTTGTTAGTTCGTATGTTCGTCACTCTTTCTTCTGCATAGCATAACTTAAGAACCATGTACGCTAGTGTTTTGAAATTTCATATATGGTTTCCTGATGAAAAAATAGTTGACCTGTATTTTTTTTCTTTTCCAAATTATCTCCCCTTTTTGCATTATTTCCCTTTTAATTAAATAACATAAAAATCTCGTTAGCAAGATATCTTAAAATGTATTTGAGGTAGAGCCTTGATATTTAGTATACTGCTTGGGACTGAGAAGGAGATCACCTGATTAAATTTTCAACAAATTTAATGAAATTTTGTTAGAGTTGTGGCCCTTTGCAATTTCTGGGCATTTAATTGTGTTGCTTTCTAGTGCATGGCATAACTTTATAACCATGTATGCTATTGTTTTGAAATTTCATATATGGATTTCTCATGAAAAAATAGTGGACCCATATTTATTTCTTTTCCGAATTATATCCCCTTTTTGAGTTATTGCCCCTTTAATTAAATAACATATAAATCTCGTTAGCAAGATATCTCAGAAAGTATTTTAGCTAGAGCCTTGATATTTGGTATACTGATTTGAACTAAGAAGGAGATTACCTGATTAAATTTTCAACCAATTTGATGAAATTTTGTTAAAGTTATGGCCCTTTTCAATTTGTGGCCTTTTATTTGTGTTGCTTTCTAGTGCATTACATTACTTTATAACCATGTATGCTAGTGTTTTGAAATTTCATATATGGATTTCTCATGAAAAAATAGTTGACCCATATTTTTTTTCTTTTCCGAATTATCTCCCCTTTTTGAGTTATTGCCCCTTTAATTAAATAACATAGAAATCTCGTTTAATTGTGTTTCTTTCTTGTTGCAAGATATTTAAAAAACAATTTAAATTGTTGCCTAAAACCTTGACATGCTGATTTGGAATGGCTAGTCCATCACCTGATTAACATTTGAAAAAAAAATCTGATTTTTTTTTTTTTTTTTTGCGATATGGCCTTTTGAAAATTTGGGCATTTATGGACAAGCATATGGTTGGGGGCATAGTGTTTTACAAACAACATTTCTAGTTTTAAAGAAAATTGAAATGCCTTCTGGCCTTGCACTGTGTTTACCACTGTCTCAGTCAAATTTTTATGGTTCCATAGGTGTTCGAGCCATTGAAGTTCCTCTCGATCCACTATATATGATAACTGGTAAACTGCTTATAAGGTCTAAGCCTGCCCAGGCAAAGTGGAGCGAGTCAGGCCTTCCATGCAAATAAAACTATTGGTGTCATTGGGCGGCGGGCTTGAGATGTCATTTCATCTCAGTGTCGGGTAAAAGTCCCACAAAGTTGGAAACACCATCTCCAAAATTACCTCAATAGTGTTGATGGAGATGTTTAAAAACCTGAATCAAAACAACAATCCACTGTATATATAAATTCTATAGTAAAAACCTCTCTAGAACAGTCAGTTTTCACCTTCCCAATGGTGGCTATTACAGAGAGGAACTGTGACAGGGCTTGAGATGTCATTTAATCTCAAGGTCGGGTAAAAGTCCCACAAAATTGGAAGCAACGTCTCCATTACAGTGTTGATGGGGGCGTTAAACCTCAAATAAAACAAACAAACAAACAGAGAAGGGCTGCACTATATAAGATATTGTTATCAAAAATTTTGGTTTTTGTTCGGTTCAGAGTTTAACAGCCCAGTCAACACTATTTAGGTCATATCAAGCCAGTCAGTTTTACCTAACCAAACTTTTTCTGGGCAGGCTTATACATAAGTTGTTAACCAGTTCAGCACACATTCTTTTGCCAGAAACTGACAACTGTCCTTCTTGAATCAGCAGAATCGAGAGATTTGTTGTTTGATTTGATGTTTAACGTCCCTGTCAACATTATAATGTTCATTTTGGAGACTTTGCTTCCAATTTTGTGGGACTTTACCCGACATAGAGATGAAATGACATCTCAAGCCCTGTCACCCAATAAAACCAACAGGGTTTATAAGCGTGGATGGTCCAACTCGCACTGCTTTGCCTGGGCAGGCATAGATCCTCTAAGCTGTTTACCATTACTCGTATGCATTTAGATTCAGGTCTGCATGGAAGCATCATGCAGCCGATTTATTTCTTCAAGCCCCAATGGGCGGGACCGATAGAATGACAGTTGAAAATATTTCAAGATCAATCTCTGCTTCCCTTCGTGAATCAGTGGAAGGGAAAGAATGACCATAGAAAATATTTCTTGATAATATCCACCAAAGAATATTGTCGCAGAGCGGGGAATGAACTTGTGACCTGATTACCAGTCATGTGCATCGGACTTAGACTCCCAGGCTGGCATATTGTTCTAAAGAAGACAAATTCCTCCCTGACATTGATGGCGGCTGGATCTGTTGACAAACTTTTTTCTTTAAATAATAGCAATTTGAACTTTATAATAAAGCTCTGTTTAAAATTGTTGTTACTGATGGAGAGAGATATTCATTTTCTTTGAAAAAAAAAACAAAAAAAAAAACGATTGTCTGTTTCCAGGACAACCACAGACGTTCACAGACTTCACTGGAACTTCACGTTACTGGAGACTAGAACTAATTGACAATTTCGGTGGGAATTGTATATGTATTCATGGGCTACGACTGTTTGGAGCAGATGAGAGAATAAGAAAACTATTGGAGGAAAATAAATTGGATAATTATGCAGATGATATCATTGGTTTGGTAGGTAAATTAACTTTATTACATGCTTCCTAACCCTTCAACTGCTGATCACCACTAGCAGACGGCATTTTTAAAGTGTATTTTTCTTATTTTTCAGTGAAAATAAGGCCTGACATTACATGTGAATTGTCTGCCAAGCAGACGATTCACATGTATTGTCAAGCCTTATTTACTGTTAAAAATATCCTGAAAAAAATCAGATTGTTGTTTGCTCAAGAAATTTATGTAGCAGTCGAAGGTTTAATTGAGGTAAGAAATAGATCAGCTTTATCAGTGGTTTGTTGTCGGAGTCACAAATGGGAGTGGTTGGGTGAGGCAAAGGTATTGTGTATCATGCGTCACTGGGGCATCCAGCTGTTGGGCTTCCAGCTTTCAGCAGGTATGGATAGAGGGAGAATGTTGTTATTTCTTCAGTTACTACACTTCCATCCGTTGTACTCTTTCTACACTGTCCCTCTCTTTCATCTCCTCTACTTTCTCTCATATCTCTTTTCTGCCCCCAACCCCCCCCCCCCCCCCCCCCCCCCCCTAAATGATCATTTGTCTGTGTAATCTGTACATTTTTAGCTCACCTGACCGAAGGTCATGATGAGCTTTTGTGACTGTGAAATGCCCGGCATCGTCGTGCTTCGTCCGTGCGTAAAATTTTCTTGTGAACACACTAGAGGCCACTGTTTTGGGCCAACCATCATCAAACATGGTCAGAATGATCACCATGACAATATCTCTGTAAAGTTTGAATATGGGTCATGTTGGGTCAGAAAATAGGTCAAATCATAGAAAAACCTTGTGAACACACTAGAGGCCATAGTTTTTGTCCGATCATCATCAAACTTGCTCAGAATGATCATCTTGACAATATCTCAGTCAAGTTCGAATATGGGTCATGTCGGATTAAAAAGCAGGTCAGTAGGTCAAATCACAGAAAAACCTTGTGAACACACTAGAGGCCATAGTTTTGGTCCAATTATCATCAAACGTACTCAGAATGACCATCTTGACAATATCTCGGTCAAGTTTGAATATGGGTCATGTCGGATCAGAAAGTAGGTCAGTAGGTGAAATCATAGGAAAACATTGTGAACACACTAGAGGCCATAGTTTTGGTCCTATTATCATCAAAATTGCTCTGAATGATCAACTTGACAATATCTCGTTCAAGTTTGAATATGGGTCAGTAGGTAAAATCTTAGAAAAACCTTGTGAACACACAGAGGCCATAGTTTTGGTCAGATCATCATAAACTTGCTCAGAATGATCATCTTGACAATATCTCGGTCAAGTTCGAATATGGTCATGTTGGCTCAAAGAGTAGATCAAATCATAGAAATACCTTGTGAACACACTAGAGGCCATAGCTTTGGTCCGATCAACATCAAACTTGCTCAGAGTGTTTATCTTGACAATATCTTGGTCAAATTCAAATATGGGTCATGTCAGGTCAGAAAATAGGGCAATAGATCAAATCATAGGAAAACCTTGTGAACACACTAGAGGCCAGAGTTTTGGTCAGATCATCATAAACTTGCTCAGAATGATCATCTTGACAATATCTCGGTCAAGTTCAAATATGGTCATGTTGGATCAAAAACTAGGTCAGTAGGTCAAATCATAGAAAAATCTTGTGAACATACTGGAGGCCACAGTTTTGGTCTGATCATCACTCTAGCTCAGAATGATCATCTTGACAATATATGGGTCAAGTTCGAATATGGATCATGTCGGGTCAAAAACTAGGTAAGCAGGTCAAATCATAGAAAAATGTTGTGAAAACACTTGAGTTTTGGTCCGATTCTACAATAAGGATTAGGTGAGCGATCCATGGCCACTATGGCCCTCTTGTTGTTTTGATATCACATGGTTGATTCATCAAACTGGTTTCTAATTGGACTCCCAACAACAGAGATATAAAGAGGTTGTGGTGTATAAAGATGATAACTTAAAATTCAGATTGATGTATACCGTAATTCCCTGTGTAAACCACGCACTTTTTTCACCCAGAAAACGGTGAAAAAAATCCCCTGCGTGTAATACAATGGCATAGAAAAATGACATTGTTTTTCTCGAAAAGTCGGCAGGTCACGAAAACCCATTACAAATACAATGTGACACTTTGAGACCCTCATAAAGTTCGTTTGACATATTAATTCATTGAATCATTCATACCATTAAAAATGCAATCAATATTCCTATCTCAGACATCAACCTTTCATCCATATTACCACATATGCCCGCGGCCCTTTTTTGGGACATCGGCAAACAGTGCAGTCCCAGATCAGACGCCTCAGAAAGACGCCGCAGACGTTTCTTTTTTGGGACATCGGCAAACAGCGCAGTCCCAGATCAGACACCTCAGAAAGACGCCGCAGATGTCTGATTTGGATTTTCACTGTTTATTGATTTATAACGGTTCAATTATGACACTATTGTTAATCCCTGTCATATAATTGCCACCCTGGGGTGCGTGTCGATAAGGTGTGAAAATATGGTCAAGTTATGCCTCTAATTTGCGTTTATTCCCCAATCATAAAATTTAATCCGCAATCAGTGTGAAAATTATTTAATTGCTCCTAAGACGAGTTGCTACGACTATTCTGCTATCTCGTGAATGGTTATGTTTTGGCGCCAAATAGCAGACGCTTGGCGAGAAAGTTGAACTCTTTGTGTTAACACATCTTTATTCTGTTGTTGGTTATTGACACGGAGCTTACGGAAAGCGCTGTTTTGCTAGCGAGAATACTTTTACCGTTTCCAAACATTTTTTTATGAGACAGATACGCCCCATTAAGATAAAACAATAGACACGTGTGGGGTTGCTGAGGTACGATGACGTCATTTACCGATCGCGTGCAGAAAAAAACTAGCGGTGATTTGTGGGCGGCAGTTTGGATGCCGGAAAACTTCGATGTTCGCATTGAACTTGCTTGTTTATTTTGTTTAAAATCAGAGTTTTAGGAATAATTTGTTAACAGTAAATGGGCTTCTTTAATTGAGTGAGATGTTTGACTCACGCTGAGAAGGTGTTAATTATGGGATTAGCATAGAGAACTTGTGAATAACCAGAGGTGTCAAAATACTCAATCTACCTGTAGAAATTTCTGTCAATAACGCTATGGAGCACCTGCCTTGGAGGCATGTTGTCACAATTTTACCTTTGGAAAGAAACCTGTTTCTATCTTTCCTTGTGAAAGAAAACTGGGAAAACGCATTGGCATCTTTCATAACAAATGAATAACCGCACCCTTAAAATGTCACCTTGTCACACACCACCATTATGGGTAAACGGAGAACTGCCTATGCTGCAAGAGAGAAACTAACCACTATTCTATTCTATAACTACTGGGAAATATACCTATAACCAGTCAGGCTATTTTGATAGTAGCCAATCAAAATTTGTGTACTTTCATTTTCAATCAAAATGGCGTCTGAGAAAAGCATTCTGTGATACTGGGGAAAAGCATGTGCGTGTTTTAGACTGGAATATTTTTTTTCTTACATATCTTTGACTCAGAATTGAGGTGCGTGTTATAGATGAGTGCGTGGTATACACAGGGAATTACGGTAGTAGGCAATATATTCACATGTTGTTATTGTTTCATAAAATATTCTACTGATAGCATAATATCATCCATTTTCAGGGGTACAACACATACAAAAAGTTTCTGTTAATTACTGATGATGCTTTACAGGCAGTGGTATGTATCCCATAATTCTTTTTACAATATTTATCATAAACAGTAGATCACTAAAAAAACTAATTTTGATTCTGGACTTAATCTAAACTTATGTATATAGAGGATCTTACATGAGTGTTCATGTATTATTGATTTTATTAAACGAGTTGAGGAAAAGGGATAAAATGTGAGGCTTTGCCGAGCGTTTTATCTCTTTTTCTCAACGAGTTTAATAAATTCAATAATACATGAGCACTATTGCTTGATTCTATTTATCACATGACATTTAAAACGTATTTTATTCACGATTGTTTACAAAAATGTCAATATTCCGCCTTGAGTAAATGCGACGTCGTTAAGGACGTCGTATATGTAACATTATAGAACGTATCTAGCTAATTTGCATATTTAATCCACTAATGGATTATCGAAAATATTACATGGCGTTATTACACTCTCAGATGTGATGTCATATGATAAATACACTTACAGTAGAACTTCAATGTCTTGAACACCTTTGGTAGTTCAAGCCATCGAGGGTTGATCTTAGAGCCAAGTCAGGTGGCATAATATGGGTATCTTTTCAAATTTCTTCAAAATAAATGTATATCATGTGTACTTATTAGAATCGCCTCATTGAGGCAATTCATTAAATGTATGTTGTGTGTACTCATTAGAATTGCCTCATTGATACATTTCCAATATCAAATAAGACCGTCATCCCAAATATATTTATACCCCCGGCATACGAAGTATGTCAGGGGGTATATAGATTTCGTCTTTCCGTCCGTTCGTCCGTTCGTTGGTTCGTTCGTATGTTCGTTTGTTTGTTCGTTCTTTCGTTCGTTTGTTCGTTCGTACGTTCGTACGTTCGTTCGTCAACCTTTACGTCAAAGTTTTGCGTTAAACCTTTTTGATTGCTCATATCTCTGTAACCACAGGTTGAATTCTCTTCATATTTGGTACAGGATACCTCTATAGCATTACCGTCCATATGGAATATCTAAGCCCCTGGATCAAGCCCCTTGGTGGGTTGTCTGTCTGTCCATCTGTCTGTTCATCTACTTTTACGTCCAAGTTTTGTGTTAAACCTTTTTCATTGCTGATATCTCTGTAACCACATGTTAGATTCTCTTCATGTTTGGTAAAGGATATCTCTATAGCATTACCTTTCATATGGAATATCTAAGCCCCTGGGTCAAGCCCCTGGGTGGGCTGTCTGTCTGTTCATCTAATTTTACGTCAAAGTTTTGTGTTAAACCTTTTTCATTGCTGATATCTCTGTATCCACATGTTAGATTCTCTTCATGCTTGGTAAAGGATATCTCTATAGCATTACCTTTCATATGGAATATCTAAGTCTCTGGGTCAAGCCCCTGGGTGGGCTGTCTGTCTGTCTGTTCATCTACTTTTACGTCAAAGTTTTGTGTTAAACCTTTTTCATGGTTGATATCTCTGTAACCACATGTTGGATTCTCTTCATGTTTGATAAATGATTTCCTGATGCCTGTCCCTTCCCCCACCCATGGTGACCTTGACCTCAAGGGCACAGACTTAGAAATTTTACATTTGGTTAAAGTTTTATGTCGAACTTTATAGATGCCTGTATGTTCTATTTGATGCCCTCACTCCCTTAGTCCATTTAGAAATTTTATGTTTGGTTTAGCTTTTACAAGCACATTTATAGATTCTTATAGCTTCTTGACTTCATTCATATTACATACAAGCTCAAAAGATATATCAGAGGGTGATGCTGGCCGGGGGTATACGTGACCCACTGGTCACTTTCTCTAGTTATATCTGTAGATATGGATTTTTTCCTTGGGACTCGAGAACAATTTGAAAGAGCCATGGTAAACGAGCCATCGGTGTTCAAGCCATCAGTGTTTCACTGTATATCAAAAGAAAATCAGCTTTATCACGCCCCTTAAAGAAGGCTCTAAGATCAATCTTTCCTTGTGTTAAGTTATGAGGGCATGAGACATCAAGCACTATTCAGAATGATAAGAAACTGATATGTCTTTGCTTGCAAGTCGCAAAGCATGTTAGTTCATTATCCAGTGCATGTTCATTATCCAGTGCAAGTTCTGTCTCTATACCGTATTTACCCTTGATAGGACAGGGGAGGATGGTCTACAAACCAGTTTGGTTTGTTTGTTTGATTTTGTTTGAATTGAGGTTTAACATCCCCGTCAACACTATTTAGGTGTGTGTGTGTGTGTGTGTGTGTGTGTGTGTGTGTGTGTGTGTGTGTGTGTGTGTGTGTGTGTGAATTCGGGTTTAACATCGCTTTCAACAATTTTTCAGTCATATCACGACGGTGTCTGGTTGCGACAGGGAGCTCAACGCTCACGTTTATAGTGCTGCCTCACTGAAGTATCATGTCCCAGACACATTACATGATACCACACCCAGTCACATTATCCTGACACTGGATCGACCAGTCCTAGCTCTTCCCCGTTCTGAGTGCCAAGCCAGGAGCAGCTAGTACCATTTTTAACGACTTTGGTATGTCGCGGCCCGGGATCGAACCCCAGACCTCCGGTTCCCCGGAGCAGACACTCTACCAACTGAGCTATCGGGGCCATCGGGGCCGGTACACTATTTAGGTCATTTTTGAGATGCTGCTTCCAATTTTGGGGGACTTCTACCCGACATTGACATGAAATGACATCTCAAGCCCTGCCGCCCAATGAAACCAAAAGGCTTATATGCATTGGGCGGTCTGACTCACACCACTTTACCTGGGCAGGCTTAGTCCTTCTAAGCAGTTTACCAGTACCCATGTGTGGTCAGTTTCAGCTCTGCGTGGAAGCACCATGTAGCCCAGTCTATTTCTCCAAGCCCCGATGGGCCAGGGCGACAAACTAGTTTGGTGTGATAGTGTCTTAATATTCACATGTTCTAATTTATTTCATCCTTAGCAAACAGTGTAGACCCAGATCAGACTGCTCAGCCTAGCTTGTTTGCCTTTCCGCAAAAGTCTTTGTGACCAAAATGTACAGTAAAATGCCTATTGTAAGACCACCTTTGGAACTGTTCAAAAGTGGTCTTAAAGACCACTTTTGAACAGTCCCAAAGATGGTCTACCACTATAGCACACTGGATGTAGAAAACAAAAAAAATTACCTGAAACCTTCTAAATAGGCTTTGAAACGCATAATTTTTAAAAAAGCATAATTGGTCTTAATCTTAGGTGGTCTTAATAGTGGTATTTTACTGTATAATGAATAATTTATGCTACTATAGAGCTAATTCCGTGACATCACACACCTGGCCAATAGATAGTTAGAATTTATCTTAACCTAAGGGATACCTTGAGTCATAATCAGTAGAAAATAACAGGTAATTCTGGAATTTTAGCCTGCAATAAAACTGTGAATTAAAGAAAAATCTTCCTCGAATTCTCAATTTCTATAAGTTTATACATCAACTTATAACATTTTATGATTTCTGACATGTTAATGCAAACAATTTATCAACAGTACTTGCAAGGTACTTGAATAAAATTGGCACTACTCTCAGTATTTATCCAAACAAAATAACTACTACATGGTATTTTAATTTTCATTTTCTTTCAATTTTTGGACTCCTTGCTGGATCATGAAACAAATTTGTTAAAACTTTAGAAGAAATAACCTTTACCCTGCTGTAGGCGACAACCCCTATCTTTGCAAACAGTGTAGATCCAGATCAGATGGCTTCTGAAGAAGCCATCTGATCAGGATCTACACTGTTTGTCATTCAGATTGTGAATTTGAACGAACTCATTATATCATGTAATCTGATTGGCTGAAAATCGAAAAAAGGTGTGGCTAAGTTAAATATTCAGCAGGTTAAAGGTTAAAACAGATCCTCAAGGTGTCCAAATTTTTAGGATTTTTAGGGTAGTCTCATTTCTGGTGCACCATTCACTAATAGAAAAGAAATATGTGCAAGCACTTGACAAAACCTACATTCAGACTTGTGTGACCAGCAAAGACTCAGATCAGCCTGTGCATATGTGCAGGCTGATCTGGGTCTGCACTGATCACATGAGCCTTCTATAGCCTGCAGCCCTTTTTAAAGAGAAGTAAAATGGAATGTCTTGTCAGGCCTGTTGGATCATGTGCAGTATTAATCTTTGCTGGATACACAGGTCTTACCATAATGATCCTCGGCTCACGCCCCTTGGGGCTTGAAGAAATAGATGGGCTGCATGATGCTTCCACGCAGAGCGGAAACTGACCGCACAGGAGTACTGGTAAATCGCTTAGAGGATATAAGCCTGCCCAGGCAAAGTGGTATAAGTCGGACCGTCCATGCTTATAAACCCTATTGGTTTCATTGGGCGGCAGGGCTTGAGATGTCATTTCATCTCAATATTGGGTAAAAGTCCCACAAAATTTGAAGCAACATCTCCAAAATGACCTATACAGTGTTGACGGGGATGATAAACCTCAAATCAAACAAAACATAATGATCCTAAGTATTGTGACAGACAGGCCTAAGCAAACAGTGCAGACCCAGATCAGACTGCTCCAGGGTCTACACTGTTTGCCATTGCATCTGCACCTTTTGGACTCCTTGCTGGATCATGAAAAAAATTTGTTACAATTTTAGGAGAATTACAGCAAATCCTTATTTTTAGCTCACCTGTCACGTAGTGACAAGGTGAGCTTTTGGGATCACTTTTTGTCCGTCGTCCGTCGTGCGTGCGTCCGTGCGTCCGTGCGTGCGTCCGTAAACTTTTCTTCAAACGACATCTCCTCCTAAACCACTGATCGTATTTTGACCAAACTTCACAGGAATGATCCTTAGGTGGGCCCCTTTCAAAGTTGTTCAAATGGTTCCGGTCCGTTGCACATATAGGTCACAGTAGCCAAAAATAGATTTTTTTCACCGCAAACTTAAAAAATCTTCTTCTCTGAAACCGCAATTAAGGCCCAGGTCTTTGATATTTGGTATGAAGCTTCATCTAGTGGACCTCTACCAAGATTGTTCAAATTATAGTGCTGTGGCCAAAAATGCCCCCGCACGGGGGCCCTTTGGTTTTACATGGGCTTATATAAGGAAAATCTTTAAAAATCTTCTTCTCTGTAACCGCAAGGCCCAGGTCTTTGATATTTGGTATGAAGCTTCATCTAGTGGACCTCTACCAAGATTGTTCAAATTATAGTGCTGGGGCCAAAAATGCCCCCTCACGGGGGCCCTTTGGTTTTACATGGGCTTATATAAGGAAAATCTTGAAAAATCTTCTTCTCTGTAACCGCAAGGCCCAGGTCTTTGATATTTGGTATGAAGCTTCATCTAGTGGACCCCTACCAAGATTGTTCAAATTATAGTGCTGGAGCTAAAAATGCCCCCGCACGGGGGGCCCTTTGGTTTTACATAGGCTTATATAGGGAAAATCTTTAAAAATCTTCTTCTCTGAAACCGCAAGGCCCAGGTCTTTGATATTTGGTATGAAGCTTTATCTAGTGGACCCCTACCAAGATTGTTCAAATCATAGTGCTGGATCTAAAAATGCCCCCGTACGGGGGCCCTTTGGTTTTACATGGGCTTATATAGGGAATATCTCGAAAAATCTTCTTCTCTGAAACCGCAAGGCCCAGGTCTTTGATATTTGGTATGAAGCTTCATCTAGTGGACCCCTACCAAGATTATTCAAATTATAGTGCTGGGGCCAAAAATGCCCCCGCACCAGGGCCCTTTTGTTTTACATAGGCTTATATAGGGAAAATCTTGAAAAATCTTCTTCTCTGAAACCGCAAGGCCCAGGTCTTTGATATTTGGTATGAATCTTCATCTTATTGACCTCTACCAAGATTGTTCAAATTATAGCCCTGGGGCCAAAAATGCTCCCGCTCCGGGGCCCTTTGGTTTTACATAGACGTATATAAGGAAAATCTTGAAAAATCTTCTTCTTTGAAACCACAAGGCTTAGGTCTTCGATATTTGTTATGAAGCTTCAGCTAGTGGACCTCTATAAAGATTTTCAAATTATAGCCCTGAGACCAAAAATGCCTCCGCCATGTGGCCCTTTGGTTTTACATAGACTTATATAGGGAAAATCTTTAAAAATCATCTTCTCTGAAACACAAGGCTTAGGTCTTTGATATTTGTTATGAAGCTTTAGCTAGTGGACCTCTACCAAGATTGTTCAAATTATAGCCCTGGGGCCAAAAATGCCCCTGCTACGGGCCCTTTGGTTTAACATAGACTTATATAGGGAAAATCTTGTTTTACATAGACTTCTTTATGCAGGGTAAACCTTTAAAATCTTCTTCTCTGAAACCAGAAAGCCCAGGTCTTTCATATTCGATATGAAGCTTCATCTTGTGGACCTCTACCAAGATTGTTCAAATTATAGCCCTGGGGCCAAAATTGACCCTGCCCGGGGCCCACTTGTTATACATTGGATCAGGTGAGCGAACCAGGGCCCTCTGGGCCCTCTTGTTAGTATTTTATGGTAGGTTTTGTTATGCACTGTTTTTTTTCATATTTTAAAGGCATTTATTCTGTAACAGTAAAACACACTGTGTGTTCATAATTGTTTTATTGCCCCCTGTGGTATACTATCTATAGCAGATCAAAGGCAGTCCCTAATAGGGTTATTAGTAGCTTTTGTTGAATCCCCTGACTGAGGTACATAAGGGGAAAGTCAATATTGTACACTCCAGTCAACAGTTAGTAAATTATTGATTTCCCCAAGGAGAACCCTTACCTGTTGAAGGCAGAGGACTTCTCTTCAGTCAGCACTGAGGGCTACATAATATTATGCAATGAAATGATAGACCTCAATAATCAAGAATAAATGCCTTTAACTTCATAATGTTGAATGCAAAATTATTTCCTAGGTCTTATAGAGGACAAGGTGTAAGTAACACTGGTCTTGGTCATAACTTTAATTTTATGGGGTTTCTTTCTGTGGTTTTTGGTTTGGTGAACAGTAATGTTTTTCTTGGTTTTTGTTGTGCTGCTATTATATGGCTGGAGGGAGAGGGAATGTTGTTATTATGCCCCCCCCCCCCCACACACACACACACACACACATTTTAAAATCCGGAGGGAGTGCATATGGTATCTCTGCTGTCCGTATGTATGTACGTCTGTAGTGTACATCCCATAAGTCCTGTACGAAATGGTTTCCATACGATATCTTATGAGAGGATTGGTGGATTGGATTCAAATTTCATACACAGGAGTATAATAATATCGTGGCATGATATAGGCTTCTGATTTTCTATCTGTTCGGCCAGCCGTCCGTTGGCAGAATTCTTGTTGTTTTGTTTAAGAAATAATTTTTTCCGTCTCTTACAGTACTTACTTTGTTTTATAGTGATTAACCATATGTTCTTAGAGTGCAGATTGCTAACTATTAGATAATGACGGTAAGGCAGGAGCACAGATCAGAGGACACTGTGAGGATCTGTATGCTGATGACCTTGTCATCATAGCTGAATCACTTGAGGAATGTGTCAGGAGGCTCTTAACTTGGAAAGAAGCTATGGAGGAGAAAGGGCTGAGAGTAAATGCAGGAAAGACAAATATCATGACCTCTGGTATGGGTCTGGACCTATTGCAGAGTTCAGGCGAGTTCCCATGCACCATATGTCTCACTGAAGTGGGCAGCAATAGTATTTATTGCACTGGCTGCAAGCTCTGGGTGTACAAGAAATGCAATGGGTCCAAGTGCTTGACAGAGGACCCTGATTGCAGGTATGCATGGTGCTAGAGAACTGCTTCCTATTAGAAGGTAGAAGGTAGACCAGTTTGACCTGACAAGCTGGAGATAGTAGCTTCCCTTTTGCTATATAGGAGACATATGCTGGTGGCTGTGATCTTTCGACCACATCATTGGAGAAAACAGGCTGGAAGAAGTTCAAGGAGTTGCTACCAGTTCTCTCTTTCCACCATCTGCTGTTCAAGATACATGGCCATGTGTGCAGCTCTTGTGTGTGGAGCACAATGTTCCATGCCAGTAAGACCCGGCCATTGACAAAGCCAAATCTCCAACGTCTGCAGCGGAATGACAGGGTGATGATCAGACAGATCTGCAATGTCAAGCTGTAAGACATTTACCATCAGGTCCAGTAAGCTATTGTGCAGCTTGGCATTGAGGATCTGTCCCCTCATCCTGAAGAAGAGAAGGCTTCACTGGCATGGACATGTGGAATGCTCCAAAGGTGCAGTCAATCAGCCTGTGACATACAGGTGGATGGAAAGCGTGGGCCTGGAAGCAGCTGTCAGAGGGAGAGCTTGGAAGCTGTCTGCTTTCAACCCCCTGATTGACACACCTGATCTGGTGTTAGATCAGCCATGCGTGCAGCATGCCAGCTACCTGGAAGGGGGCCCACTTACATGGATGTTACCCCTGTACTTGCATGTTAATCAAAAGTCCAGTGATGATGATGATGATGATGATGATGATGATGATGATGATGATGATGATGATGATGATAAACCAATATATGTATCTGCCCGTATTAAATCATTTCATTCCGGAAAACCCAAATGTGGCAATTTGCAAACAGTGCAGGCTCAGTTGAGACACCCCAGAAAATGGCGTCTTTCAACCATTTTCCAAGTTTTGGAGAAAACAAGCTGACAACCTCAGATTTTGAAAATCAACTTGTGCTATGTATAAGATGGAAGATTCGTTTCGCTACAAAATGGGTTAAACATGTTAAAACATGGTGGGAAAATTATTTCAATTCTTACATGATACAACAAAAAAAATTATCATTATACCATAATTTACCTTATGTTTTTGGACGGACAGCCCTGAGCAGAAATTGTAGACCCAGATGAGATGCCACAAGATTAGGAATGTCATCAGGATCTATGGTCTATACTGTTTGCCACCCATCCATTTATTTTTAAAAACAACACAGGGTAGTAAATTGTAAATATGGTAGTGATGTTTTGAGAAGTAAGTGCTTAATGACTCCTCATTCAGTGTGACCCAAGCCAGGCTCAAGCCCATAGCGGTGAGATGCCTTAGGTGACCTGAGTTTTGGCATAGAGCCGCCTAAGTTATAACACGATCACAATGCGCTGATCAGTCTATATGCTGTTGCACAGGCTGATATGGGCATTTGTTCACACATTCAAACAGAAGGGCTTGCTCATATAATGTGTGAAAAAGCGTTATTGATCCATTGCTGTTGTTAAAACTACACAGTTTCAGACGACGACAATAAGTTAGATTTCTTAAAGAAATGCTTAGAATTAAACAGTGTTAAGGAAAAAAATGTTCTAGTGTTTTGAAAATGCCTTTCAGATGTTTCCTTACATTATTACCTGAGTCGTTTCCTTCAACAGTTTGTTGACGTAACCCATGACGTCGAATAGGTATTCTGTGACGTTATTTTGTTAGGGTACCTATGTTTAAAATACTGCACATCTGAAACATTTAGGAGTATTTTATTCATTTTGGTGTCAAATTGTTTCTCAAATACCAATATATCTGAAATCTGTTATAACTCATATTTGCCAATAATTCTTAGAAGGTCCCTTTTCGCGTGACGGGTCACATATAAGAAATTATCTTAATTTTTCTGTTGTTCATGAAAGTATGAATGACAGTGGGTTGCTAGAAAAGTTTACATGAACCCCTTACTTTGCAGGCAACCCATTTTGTTCATACTCCCATGAACAGCAGAAAATTAAAATTCATTTGTTAAAAACCCACTTTTTATACAGAAAACTGGGCTTTACTGGGGTATACATTATTTTTCTTATTTCTGCTTCAATACATAGGTTGTGGGTACACCTTAGAACCGCCTCTAATGAGCACCCACAGGCTATGTTTGCAGAATAAATAAGAAAATATAACAGATTTTCTTCAGAAACATAGGGTTATCATAATGAGTTGTCCTTCTGATAAATATTAATCCTTCTCTTGCTGAGTATTCATCTAAGCCACACCCATTTCTGTCTATCAACCAATCAAATTACTTGATGTAATTTATTGCTACAAATTCATAAAATGAATGTCCAACAGTGTAGACCCTGATCAGATGGCTTCTTCAGAAGCCATCTGATCTGGATCTACACTGTTTGCAAAGATAGGGGTTGTCGTGAACAGCAAGATAAGGGTTAAAATGCTAACAATAATACCATCAACTGATATAAATATGAAAAAATAATCCTCACATGTTGGTATTTTAATAATTACTGGCAGTATAAATTTCATGCTGTTTGGTTGAGCATGAAAAAAAGTTTTATAACCTTATGGGCCCATGGGCCAGGTCACACATCCCGTGGTAAGATTTTCTCCTGTTTTATATATTTTAAGGTGAAAAATGCTGATGAGAGAAGCACAATATTAAAGTCTGTAGAAAGAGATAGACCAAAAGGTAAGGGGTTTCTTTTGAGATGAATTAAGATCATGTTTCTTCTCTGACCACCTTATAAAACCAGCAAATCATCTATTTTCGAAGGTTAGATTTTCCATTTATTGAGGTACCAGAACAGTCCTAAACCATCATTTTTAGCTGCAGAAAGCTCACAAGAACTGTCACTGTTGGCCATGTTTGTGGATATACACACTGCTCATGGCTGTAAAAGAAGTGACACCAGTAAATAGTTGGTAGTTCCAGTTTCCCAAGCTGCAGCGCAGCGAAACACTGTAACACGTTATCATTTTCCTTTTATGCCTCAGAATCTTATTCATATTTACAGACCAGTTTTATCCGTATCAGACATGCTATACAGCTGTATTGAACAAATCTTATAACTTTTCTTGACAGCAATCACTGGTATGAGAATAAATGTATAGGTTGACACCTATAAATATATGTTTTAATGGACAAGTAAAAAATTATCACAAAATTGCCTTCTTAGTTCTCCTGTGAAGCTGAGCTCTAATGCAATTTTTTTTTAAAAACAAAAAAAATGGTTCTATTTTATTTCAGAATTTCATCCGTCCAGTTTATCATGGCACACCCCTCCTATGGACAGCGCAATGATAGGGGATGCACTTCCTCCTTTCATAGTGAAATCATCTCCAGGTGTCAAGACAATAGTGCAACTTATGGTTGACCCAGGTTTGTTATTTATTATGAAAACACTCCTATACAAATATATTGTGAAAAAATGCAAATTTTAAGATGAAAAATTTTTTCTTATGTTTGCTAAAAATATAGATTGTGGGTACAGGTTAGAACCGCCTCATCGAGGCGGTTCTAACGAGTACCCACATTCTATATTTTAGAGCAGAAATAAGAAAAATATGGTTTACCACCGTAAACCCCAGTTTTGCTATATAAAAGTGGGGTTCAAGGGGGTCAAAATTATATAGGCATGTTTTCGTGATGTTTAAGTAGCAATATTACATAGCTACCAAGATATTAATAGGGATACCTCGGAAAAATAAAAATATTTCCCATCGGTACATTATTACAGCAAGCAAAAGACTTTGAATTGGGAACTACTGGATTTTTCAAAGGGAGACAACTTTCTGGACTTCCAGTTATATTACTATAAACTCAGGGAAAAAGGAAAAAGGGGTCTACTCTTAAAGGAAAGAATTTGCTCCTCGGGAGCAAATTCTTTCCTTTAAGAGTTGACACCTATTGACATGGGAGACAAAAATACTTTTGCAAGAGTTGCTTCCCCTGAAGGTATTCCCATTCCCCTTAAATGATGTCATATCATGGCAATAAATGTCGTAATATATATATGCATCAGAAAAGATAAAAACATCATTTTAAAAGCTACATATATTATTAAAATTTGACAAACAATTGTTTTGAATATGGGAAATAGTCATTTTAAATATGGGAAATAATTCTGAAGGGCATTGCAACTTGCATGTCTGATAAAAAGCCGAGTTCACTAGGGCATTTTCAGTCCTATAAAAAACCTTGTGCTAGTGCACTTGTTTATTTGTCAGACTTGCTTTGTTTGTTTTGAGGTTTAACGCCCCAGTCAGCACTATATAGGTCAGTTTGGAGATGTTGCTTCCAATTTTGTGGGACTTTTACCCGACATTGAGATGAAATGACATCTCAAGCCCCGTCACCAAATGAAACCAATAGGGTTTATAAGCATGGACGATCTGACTTGCACCGCTTTGCCTAGGCAGGCTTAGAACCTCTAAGCGGTTTACTAGTACTCGTGTGCGGTCGGTTTCAGCTCTGCGTGGAAGCATCATGCAGCCCATCTATTTCTTCAAGCCCCATGGGCGGGGGCCGATTGTCAGACTTGCAATGCAGTAGGGAATTATTTCCTGTATTTTAAACCATTGTTGATTAACCTCTATGTCTGTCACAATAACTTGATACTAAATCATTGATCTGCTGAATAAATTAATTTTGCCGCATCCATTTCTAAATATCAACCATTCAAATCACTTGATATATATGCCATGCAAATTCACAAACTACATGACAATCAGTGTATCTCCTGATCAGATGGATTCGGCAGGAGCCATCTGATCTGGATCTACCCTGTTTGCAAAGGTAGGAATTAATGTGTTCAGCAGGACAAGAGATAAGGTTTACTTAGCCATGGCTCATGAGTGAAAGATATTTTAGATATACCATATTAACTTTGTACCATATGCTTAGTTCATCAAAATAGCAGCATAAAAATGCGTGGTAAAAATTATACCATACAAGAGCACATTCTGTGTGAAAATTTATGTCACGAAGATACTTCAGTAGGATCAAATCACTGTGTAAAAAGCTCTGGTGGTTTTTCTCCAAATGTTCTGGCTTTTGCCCATCTCATAAACGATCAGCTCAATAGAAGTGAAATAATCTTGAAAGGACCATTAAACCCAAATCGGAAAAAAAATGTGATATAAAGCTTAGGTTTTGCCCATCGGGGCTTGAAGAAATATATGGGCTGCATGATGCTTCCACACAAGTACTGGTAAACTGCTTATAGAATCTAAGCCTGCCCAGGCAAAGCGGTGCACACGAGTCGGACCGCCCATGCTTATAAACCCTATTGGTTTCATTGGGCGATAGGGCTTGAGATGTCTTTTCATCTCATTGTTGGGTAAAAGTCCCACAAAATTGGAAGTAATGTCTCCAAAATGACCTTTACAGTGTTGACGGGGACGTAAAACCTCAAATCAAACAAACAAAGCTTAGGTTTTATGTAAGAGATTCAATGGAGAATTACTGTTAAAATAGTGTGCCCTAGTTTGTTTGTTTGTGTTGGAGTTTAATGGCCCACACAACACTATTTTAGGCTATTTTGGAGCCAGTCAGTTTACCTATCCACACTTTCTCTGGGCAGGCTTATATGATCAGCGGTTAACCAATACAGTGCACATTATTTTCCCAAGAGACTGACAGCTACCCTTCTTGAATCAGCAGAAGAGAGAGAATGACCGTAGAAAAGATTTCTTGATCAATCTCCACGAAAGCAGGTATCGAACCCGCGTCTTCCTGATCACCAGTCAGATGCGCATCTGACTGAGCTACCGAGGCTGGCTATGTGCCCAAGTGCATTGTTTCCAGAAAATATAGAAATAGCTTTTAAGTGCACTTATAGAGGTATGTGCAGTATTATATGGTGAATACAATAAGTTATTTTGATCCTATGTGTCTCACATGTGTCTATTATCATATTGGGTTCACACAATTTTTGTGTTGATTGTTTGTCAATCAGCCCAAAGTTACCAAGCACAGAAGCTCTTCAATGCTGATGTCCACGTGACTGTCTCTGAAGGTAACGGTTATTTATAGAAAATTGCTTCACTATTCTTATCCATGTGAGGTCAGAGTGTTGTATAAGAAGGTTATCTATGGAATCTGGACTGAAACCATGTGTTGGGTTTGGTAAACAGTGTAGACCCAGATCAGGTGCCGCAGAATGCGGCATCTGATCTGGGTCTACACTGTTTGCTTACAGTACAGGAATTTAGTCCAAGTCCCTGTTCAGGACCTTTTTTCCAGCCTACGCGCAGAGACAATCGACCCACCAGAGCTATCAGTTCTTTGCTTATTCCAGGTGTGGAGGTGGCTGGTAAAAAAGTAGTGCCCCTTCAGTCCGACTCCTTAGATGATTCATCTATAGCTGTCTTCTCAGGGATTACTTTCAACACTGGTAGGTGGTTCTCAAAGCAGTAAGGCAAGAGAAAATATCGATCTTAGACGGGGAATGACATCCCATGTTCTCTGTCAAGAATCAAAATAACAAATTTGTTATACTGCAAAGCTTTTTCATTACATTTTGTACTTTTATCCATGTGGTTAGAACTGAAAAGAAATGCTAATTAACTGTGATTTCCGAACAGACTACATGTTACAACAGCATCTGATTCATTTTTTTAAATGCCAAAATGATTATAATAATAATAATGATAATGATAATCAAAATAATAATACTGATAATATTAATATTATTAAAGATAATTATAAGAATAATAATAATGTTAGACTGCAAAATTTTGTTGCTACACGGCTTCAACTGCTGACTGACAATGGTTGCAAATTACTCTTTTAAATCTTTTAGAATGACACTTTAATGATGGGAAACCATGAAATAAAGTACAGAGTCTAATATTTTTTTATGTTGTGGTTGTGAATACTTGTTAGAACCACCTCAATGAGCACCCACAAGCTGTGTTTTGAGCAATAATAAGATAAAATATCACAAATTTTGAAGATATGAAAAAATGCACTATGCACGTGTGTGTTATTGTAATGATAACACAGAATCCAACTGACAAGTCTTGTGTAAAAATGCCCTCGTAAATTTCACTGAATATGTTGATAAGTGGGCTTACAAGGGTATGACATACCGTAAAAATTCGGCTATAAGACGAGGATTTTTCCCTCCAAAATGAGCCCGAAAAATTGACCCCGTCTTATAGCCGAGGTCATGGACTGCATGCTTTTTTCCGGCAATGTCCGGCGATGACCAGACATATGGAAAATGCCGATCAATGATTTTTGAATTGATATAAATCGCCGCCCATAAACCGACGCTACCATTTTTCTGCACGCGATTGGTAAATGACGTCATCCGCCGCCAGCACCCCAACACGTGTTTAATGTCATTGTGTGTATCTCGTTCATAAAAAAAAACGTTAGGAACCAGTAAAAAATATTTTCTCGATAGCTAAACGGTTGTGAATAGAGGTGGATAGAAAACCAGCGCTTTGCACAGCTCCCGAATTATCCCCAGAAGCTCAATAACCAACAACAGCGTTCGACTTTTTTCGTCCAGCGTCTGCTATTTGGCGCCAAAACATAACCATTCATGAGATCGTAGAAAAGTCCATTTTTGTAATGCAAACTTCTACCGTTAGATGTAGCTATTTGTCTGAGGAGCGATTAAATCATTTTCACATTAATTGCGGATTAAATTTTATGATTGGAGCATAAACGCAAATTTTATGATTGGAGCATAAACGCAAATACGAGACATAACTTGACCATATTTTCACACCTTATCGACACGCACCGCAGGGTGGCAATTATAAGACAGGGATTAACAATAGTGTCATACTTGAACCGTAATAAATACACAGATGGTTTGTCTGCACTAATTATTGCGATTTACTTACTGGTCTAGTTTTACCGGATTTAAGGACTCAGAAAGACTAACAATTGTAGACGATTTTTTTTGCACTTGCCCGCAGACCGGGCTTCATAAGTGCCCGGCGCGATTTCGGTCTTGTCTCGGGCAGCCGGGAAATGGATTTGTCAGCCCTGTCGTCTATTAAATAGAAGTCTGTGAAGCTGTCTAGCCTTAGTCAGCAAAGCATGTACAGGGACAACTTCGGGCCGACAGCGATACGACGTATCGGCCCGACGTTTCCCCCTTTTCCCGACCCTTAATAGACCTACCGATTCAGATTCAGTAAGAGTTGTCTCTCTTTGTAACTCTCACAAACGAAGACACTATGTCAACAGACATAAACAAAGCCATGTGAGGGGTAAGTAGAGGGGTTTTCTGACGAAAAAAGACCGATTTCTCACATCTAAACGGCATCTAGCAGTAGCAGAAAGGCCCCGACAGATATGGCAAAAAATTGACCCGTCTTATAAAAGAGTATAAGCAAAATCCCACATTAGAAGAACTGAAAAAGGGGTCCTGTCTTATAGCCGAATCGCCTTATAGCCGAATTTTTACGGTATTTATACCCCCGGCATACGAAGTATGCATACGAAGTATGCAATGGGGGTATATAGTTTTTGTCTTTTCCGTCTGTCTGTCTGTCTTTACGATGGTATACTTGTGGTGCACATTTTCCAAAAAATGTATACTTGTGCTGCAAATGTTTACTTGTGTGGCAGTCACACAAGAAAGTGTGTCCAAAAAGGTCCAAAATGGTGTTCTGTGATGATTTTTTGGTATTAGAAAATTTGCAGCATAAGTAATTCGGACCAAAAAATGTCCAAGTATCCAACGTGTCCATCTGTTGTGTTTGGACAACATCATAAATCCTTCAGGTTTGACTGGTTTTCATCAATGCAGCCATGTATATAAGATGCTTGAAAAAATGTAATAACTCAATAAGCGCCTCAGTGATGTGGAGCAGTAGTGGGAGTAACCAGTCACCATCTTGAATATTCACTGTCAAAACATTGGACAGTTGGTTTAATAGTATATTCAGATGGTATATGGTTCATTTACTGTTTAGTCAATAACTGGGGTATGATAAAAAGAAGCTGAAAATTGAATTTGGTACAAATGAATGTACTGGCACATAAAAATATAAAAATGATCATTCCTGTGTGACTGTTTTGGTCAACTATAATGGTTGGACTGTCACACAAGAGATACATCAAAAGGAAGGAGACTTTAGAGAGAAATTAAAACTGAAACTGCTGCAGCAGACAGGGCTGAATGAATGGTCTATGGATATGTTTCTGGCAGTGAAAGGAAAGGTTGAATACTTTGTACACAGATTTGTAATGAAGACATATTTAGGTAATTCCTAGAGAGAACAAGAAGTCTCACAGAATCAAGCTATTCAAATTTAGAACCGTGCGCCACCAAAAATAACATTTAAGGAAAAACTTAAAATGAAGAAAACAGACATGCATGAAATTTTTGCTTATGGGCCATGATTACAATAATACAACAAGCCAGTGGATGCAGTACAAGGGATGGTCACATAAGGCACTGCAGCAGAAAATGCATTTTAAATTGACTCTTTGGACTGTCACTGAAGACATTGCAGCACAAGACTTAAAAGTCAATAGGCCTCAATGCAAATAATTCATATCACCTTTGAACTGTCACAGAAAACATTGCAGCACAAGACATGAAGTCTTAATGTACATCTTAGTTCTTTAGGGATTGTCACATAAGACACTGCAGCAGAAGAATGCATGTTGAATTAACTCTTTTATAGACTGTCACAGCAGACATTGCAGCACAAGACTACATCTTGCCATACAACTTAGTTGTTTAGGGATTGTGATAGAAGGCTCTGCAATACAAGAAAGCATTTAAATTAACTCTTTTTCGACTGTCACAAAAGCCATTGCAGCACAAGACTTAAAAGTTTTTCCCTACATCTAAATGCTTTAGGTATTGTCACATAAGGCACTGCCAACAAAAAAAAATGCATTTTAAATTTAACTATCTTTGGACTGTCACAGAAGACATTGCCATAAAAGTCTTACCAAACATCTTAGTTCTTTAATAGGGATTGTCACAGAAGGCACTGCAACAGAAGAAAGCATTTTAAATTAACTCTCTTTGGACTGCAACAGAAGACAATGCAGCTCAAGACTTAAAGTCTTAATATACATCTTAGTATTTTAGGGATTGTCACAGAAGGCACTGCAGCAGAAGAATGCATTTTAAATTAACACATTTAAGGTTGTCACAGAAGACGTTGCAGCACAAGGCATAAAGTCTTCCATACATCTTAATTCTTTAGGGATTGTGATAGAATGGACTGCAGCAGAAGAATACATTTTGAATAAACTCTCTATAGAATGTCACAGAAGACATTGCAGCACAAGACTTAAAGTCTTACCACACATATTGTCGCAACCAGACACCATCGTGATATGACTGAAAAATTGTTGAAAGCGACGTTAAACCCGAATTCACACACACTTACCATACATCTAAATTCTTTAGGGATTGTTATAGAATGCACTGCAGCAGAAGAATATATTTTGAGAAAACTCTTTTTAGACTGTCACAGAAGACATTGCAGCACAAGACTTAAAGTCTTGACATACATCTTAGTTGTTTAGGGATTGTCACAGAAGGCACTGTAGATGCCTCCGTGGTGTAGTGGTTATGCTACTCGCCTTGTAAATCAGGTCACAGGATCGATCCCGGGCTTCTCCAGACTTTCAGATTGAGTCTTTAAACCGAAATCCTGTCTCCGTATGACCTTAGCTGTTGATGAGATGCAAAACTCAAACACTCACTCAAAGAAGGCACTGCAGTAGAAGAATGCATTTTAAATTAACACATTTTAGTTTGTCACAGAAGACGTTGCAGCACAAGACTTAAAGTCTTACCATACATCTATGCATTTTAAATAAACTCTCTTTAGACTGTCACAGAAGACATTGCAGCACAAGACTTAAAGTTTTATTATACATTAGTTCTTTAGGGACTGTCACAGAAGGCACTGCAGCAGAAAAATATTTCTTAAGTTAACTCTTTTTAGACTATCACAGAAGACATTGCAACCCAAGACTTAAAGTCTTAACATACATACATCCTAGTTGTTTAGAGATTTTCACAGAACACACTTCAGCAGAAGAATGCATTGCATGCAAAAGAAGAAAGCATTTTAAATTAACAGTCTTCAGGCTGCAACAGAAGGCATTGCATCACAAGACTTAAAGACTTAACATATATCTTAGTTATTTAGGGATTGTTAGAGAAGGCACTGCATGCAACAGTAGAAAGCATTTTAAATTAACTCAATTCAAACTGCAACAGAAGGCATTGCAACACAAGACTTAACATACATCTTAGTTCTTTAGGGATTGTCCCAGAAGGCACTGCAGCAGACAAATATTTCTTAAATTAACTCTTTTTAGACTATCACAGAAGACATTGCAGCACAAGACTTTAAGTCTTAACATACATTTTTTTTCTTAAGGGATTGTCACAGAAGGCACTGCAGCAGAAAAATGTATTTTAAATTAACTATTTCTGGACTGTCACGGAAGACATTGCAGCACAAGACTTAATGACCATACATCTTAGTTCTTTAGGGATTGTCACAGAAGGTACTGCAGCAGAAGAATGCATTTTACAGAAGACAATGTAGCATAAGTCATTTCAAGTATTGTCACTGAAGGCCTAAAGGTTAGCTCATTTTGGACTGCCACAGAAGACATTGCAGCATACATCATTTTAAGCTCACCTGAGCCGAAGGCTCCTGGGGAGCTATTGTGATCACTCACTATCCGTCGTCGTCGTCTTCCGTCCACAATTTCTTCAAATGACATCAGTCTCCTCCTTAACCACTGATCAGATTTTGATCAAGCTTCACAATAATGATCCTCAGGTGGTCCTCTTTAAAAGTTGCACATCTTGCTCACAAGAGCTAAAAATAGATTTTTTAATGTAAACATAAAACAACACTTCTTCTCTGAAACCACAAGGCCCAGGTCTTTGTTATTTGGTATGTAGCTTCACCTAGTGGACCTCTTACCAAGATTGTTCAAATTATAGGACTTGGGCCAAAACTGGCCCACCCCCGGGGCTCACGGGTTTTACAAAGATTTATAAGATAAAGACCTTTAAAAATCTTCTTGTCTGAAACCAGAAGGCCCAGGTCTTTGATATTTGGTATGTAGCTTCATCCAGTGGACCTCTACCAAGATTGTTCAAATTATAGCCCTGGGGCCTAGAATGGCCCCATCCCGGGGCCTACTTCGCTTTACATAAATTTATAAGGAAAAAAACTTTAACACTTCTTGTCTGAAACCAGAAAGCACAGGTTGTTGATATTTGGTATGTAGCTTCATCTAGTGGACCTCTACCAAGATTGTTCAAATTATAGCACTAGTGCAAAAAGTGGCCCCACCCCGGGCCCACTAAGTCTTTTTAAATAGACTTAATAACACTGGTGGACATCAGGGGAGCTATCGCGAAATTGCGTCAACATAATTTTGCTCCCACGACGCATCCAGGACAAAGTTGTAAAAACTCTTGCAATGGTTCCTAGGAGCTGGAAATGGTAAACAAAGGAAGGTACCCTTGTGCATTTTGATTTATTGTAGAAGAATGAGAGAATAATATAGAGTTTCGTGGATGCTAAGCAATGTTAAAATCATTTATCTTTCTAAGCAGGCCAAAATAAAATATTGCAAAAAATCGAACATAGAGTAATCTGACTATAGTTTTATGTCAGCACGTATGATTCAACTGTTTTGTAAGTCTTTGCTTAGAACAAGATATTTGGCGCAAATTCTGTGTATGTAGGCCCTAATTCAACATTTAGATGTAAAAAAATATCAGTCATGTACTGTGAAGGAGTCATTCGATGCCAAAATTTTCAGGCGGAGTTGCTCCCACATCATCGCGCCAGTTCCCAAAACACGCTCTAGCTCCCACAAGTCTGTCATTCCATCACCTGGTGAGAAGTTTTTAGATTAGATTATATGTCGATTTAAACCACCAGGCAACATCATATAAATTACTCATTGTTACAAGAATGGAATATGACAGGTTTGTAAGGCAAAGAGCAAAATCCTGTGACGTCACAAACCTGGTCTATATTAGCCCAGGGGAACTGCGGGTCGTAATCATTGGAAAACAATGGGATATTAGAGATTTTAAGCCACACTATAACCCTGAAGAAAAAAAAATCCTCCCCAAATTGTCATTTTCTCCAGTCAATGATTTCTAATTACATTTTATGATTTCTGATATGTTTAAGTAAATCTTGAATATATTGTCAACAATAACTGCACGATACTTGAATAAAATCGGCATTAATCTCAGTATTTATCAAATGAAATAACTAATAAATTATTGGAACGACTATTAAAACGATTTTTTCTGATAATTGTAAGAATTATGTCCCCCCTCCGGAGGAGAGGGGGACATGTTGTTTTTGGTGTGGATCCCTTTCGTGTCGGCGTCAGCATACAATATATCATTAAAACAAACCTCAATAACGAATTGATTAACTTTAGTCAAACTTGGTACAATATATCATTAAAACAAACCACAGGTTTGGTTAGATTTTGATGACCTTAACATCGTTTCCAAGGTCACAGCGACACCAAAACAGTCATTTTTAGGCCCAAAATGGCTTGTTTGCACATTAATGAATCAATTAATTTCAATCAAACATAGTACAATATATCATTACAATAAACCCCAGATTTGATTAGATTTTGGTGACCTTGGCCTTATTTCCATGGTCGACCCAAAAACTGTCATTTTTGAGCCCAAAATGGCTTGTCTGCACTGAATCACATTAACCAAATTATCAGTTTTAGTCACACTTTGTAGAGTATATCAATACAACATTACGCAGATTTAATTAGATTTTGGTGACCTTGACCTCATTTTCAAAGTCACAGTGACAAAAAACTAAGTTTTGAGCCAAAAATGGCTTGTCTGCACTCTGTCTCATTAACAAATTGATTAATTTTCGTAAAACTTGGAACAATATATCATTACAAAATACCGCAGATTTGGTTAGGAATTGTCGACCTTGACCTCATTTTCATGGTCAAAGGGACCCCAAAACAGCCATTTTTGCCCCAAAATGGCTTTTCTGCTCTATAGCTCATTAACAAATTGACCAAATTTCGTCTCACTTGGTACAATATATCATTACAACAAACCGCAGATTTGGTTAGATTTTGGTGACCTTGACCTCATTTTCAAAGTCACGGTGACCCCAAAACAGTTAATTTTTGGCCAAAAATGGCTTGTCTACACTCTATCTCATTCACGAATTGATTTCCGTCAAGACTTGGTACAGTATATCATTACAACAAACCGCAGATTTGTTTAGTTTTTGGTGACCTTGACCTCATTTTCAAGGTCACAGCGACCCCAAAACAGTCAGTTTTAGGCCAAAAATGGCTTGTCTGCACTCTGTCTCATTAAGGAATTGATTTTCGTCAAACTTGGTACAATATATCATTACAACAAACCGCAGATTTGGTTAGATTTTGGTGACCTTGACCTTTTTACAAAGTCACAGCGCTCCAAAAACAGTCAATTTTGGGCGAAAAATGGCTTGTCTGCACTCTACCTCATTAACGAATAGATTAATTATAGTCAAACTTGGTACGATATATCAATATAACATACCACAGACTTGATTAGGTTTTGGTGACCTTGACCTTTTTTCAAGGTCACAGCCCACCCCCCCCCCCCTCCCCACACACACACACATAAAAACTGTCAATTTTGGGTCAAAAATGGCTTGTATGCACTCTAAGGCCAAGGTCTCCCAAAACATGTTCTTTTGGACCCAAAATATGGCTTATCTGTAATCAATATCATTTAAGAATTTATGAATGTTGTTCAAAATCGGTACAATATTTAATTACAGTCTACCATAAAAATGGTACCGGCCCCGATAGCTCAGTTGGTAGAGTGTCCACTCTGGGGAACGGGAGGTCACGGGTTCGATCCCGGGCCGCGACATACCAAAGTCGTTAAAAATGGTACTAGCTGCTCCTCGCTTGGCACTCAGATTTAAGGGGTAGAGCTAGGACTGGTCGACCCAGTGTCAGGATAATGTTCTGGGTGTGGTATCATGTAATGTGTCTGGGTCATGATACTTCAGTAAGGCAGCACTATAAAAGTGAGCATTGAGCTCCCTGTCGCAACCAGACACCGTCGTGATATGACTGAAAAATTGTTGAAAGCGACATTAAGCCCGAATTCACACACACACACACCATAAAAATGGTACTAGCTGCTCCTCGCTTGGCACTCAGATTTACGGGGTAGAGCTAGGACTGGTCGACCCAGTGTCAGGATAATGTGACTGGGTGTGGTATCATGTAATGTGTCTGGGACATGATACTTCAGTGAGGCAGCACTATAAAAGTGAGCATTGAGCTCCCTGTCGCAACCAGACACCGTCATCGTTATGACTGAAAAATTGTTGAAAGCGACTTTAAACCTGAATTCACACACACACACACACACACACACACACACACACACACACACACACACACACAAACACACACGAGTCTACCAGCTAAATCGGACCCGCACACGAGTACTGGTAAACTGCTTAGAGGACCTTAGCCTGTCCAGGCAAAGCGGTGCGAGCAGACCCTCCATACTTATAAACCCTATCGGTTTCATTGGGTGACAGGGCTTGAGATGTCATTTCATCTCAACGTCGGAAAAAAATGCCCACAAAATTGTCGGGTAAAAGTCCCACAAAATTGGAAGCAAGGTCTCCAAAATGACATTGACAGTGTTGATGGGGACGTTAAACCTCAAATCAATCAAAAAAACAAAATTTGTCTGGTGAGCTAAGCTTTTTTATGACAGTTTGTTTTTTAAGGTCACAATCTCCCAAGAAAACTATCAGGTTTTTGGCTAAAAATGGCTTGTTTGCAGCCTACCCTTTTGTGACTTTAACCTAGTTATGAAAGTCAAATGGGTATTTTAAGATATATTTTTGGTGGGGGACATTGTTTTCCTCTGAAAACATTTCTAGTTTAACTCATATGTTTGGCTGCAAAATATTTTGAATTTCAGTTATTTTTACTCTATCCTCATATTGACTTTAACCCTGTCACCTGTTGAGACTTGTCTTTATAAGTTTGTGGTTAAACGTCTATGTCAGGATTGGATAGAAATATAAATTAAAATTTAAAATATTCATATTTTGCAGCCAGGAAATTAAAATTCTTATAATTATCAAAAGATAATCATTTCAAAGCTCTTTCTGGTAATATTATTTTGATAAATTATGAGATTAATGCCCATTTTATTCAAGTACGGTTCAAATACTGTTGACAAATTATGCAAGATTTTCAAACGTCTACATGTCAGAAATCATAAATGTTTATTGGAAATCGTTGCGTTATAAATTTGTAGAAAATGGCAATTTGGGGAAGATTTTGCTTTTATTCACAGTTAATCCGCAGTTAAAAATCTCCGTAAGATAGATAACCCAGTATTGACCAGGTGTGTGTCGTCATGGCACAAGCTGTATGCTTATCTATCTATCTATCCTACCTATCTATTCATACATCCACATCTATCTATCTATCTATCTATCTATCTATCTATCTATCTATCTATCTATCTACCTACCTACCTACCTACCTACCTACCTACCTACCTACCTACCTACCTACCTACCTGTCTGTCTGTCTGTCTGTCTGTCTGTCTGTCTAAATGTATCTATCGATCTATCTATCCTGCCTACACCCTTTCGGGCATTTTCAGCAGGTGTAAATTACATACACCCCGGATTTGCCGGGTGTAAGCCTACACAGTAATCATTTATTATGGTAAGGATCTTTCACCTGCACACGGGATGATTCTTCCTGCATAGGGGGCCTCCTATGTATAGGTCATTTTGAAGACTTTGCTCCCAATTTTATGGGACTTTATCCCGACATTGAGATGAAATGACATCTCAAGTCCTGTCCCTGAATGAAACCAATTGTGTTTATAAGCATCGACGGTCCAACACACACTGCTTTATCTGGCAGGCTTAGATCCTCTAAGCGGTTTACTAGTACTCGTGTGCGGTAAATTTCAGCTCTGCGTGGAAGCATCATGCACCCCATTTATTTCTTCAAGCCCCAATGGGCGTGGCCAAAAAAAAGTTGTTGGAGACAGGTAGTTTGAGCCATTGACGGTTATTATTAGTGCCAGGTAAGATATATGGAACACCTATTGTTCCTTGGTTACATTTCACAAACCCAAACTTGTACAACAGTCGGTATGTATGTATGCTCCATCTTTCTATTTGCCATGGGCAAATAATGCCTTGCTTGCGGAACTCTTGTTTCAATATTTTTCTTTGGCCTGCTCAGAAAGGTAAATCATTTTAACATTTCTTAGCATCGCCACAACTTTATATTATTCTCTCATTCTTCTACAATAAATCAAAACGCACAAGGGTACCTACCTTTGTTTACCATTTTCGGGTCCTAGGAACTTTTGAGAGAGTTCCCGGATGTGTCCTGGGAGCAAAATTACATGGACGCGATTTCACGATAGCTCCCCTGATGTCCACCCGTGTATAAGAAAAAAACCTTCAAAAATCTTCTTGTATGAAACCAGAAGGCCCAGGCCTTTGATATTTTGTTTGTAGCTTCATCTAGTAGACCCCTACCAAGATTGTTCAAATTATAGACCTGGGGCTAAAATGGCTTGTGTTTCTTTCCCTTTGGTGTCTCTGATGGGAGCTGTGGGTTGATTGTACCGATTCTTGATCATTGCCTCCACTTCTGTTTTGCCCTGGGGCCCACTTGCTTTACATAGATGTACAAGGGAAAAAGCTATAAAATCTTGTCTCAAACTGGAAGCCCAGGTCTTTGATATTTGCATTAAACATTCATTCCGGACCCCCCCCCCACCCCCCCACCCTCCCCAATTTTTTTATACCATATATCTCAGAAACCATTCAGATCCCCACCCCTAAACCATACATATTCTTGTTCCTTATGATAAGATGCATTCAGTGACACCAACCTGGGGGCCCCCAAGATGTGCCGGGGCCATACCCCACCCCCTCCATTTCATAAAGGCCCAATTTCCCAGAAGCCTTACAGATCCCCACCACTTAACCATACATATTCTTGTTCCTTTTGACAAGACTCATTAAGTGACACCAACCGTGATGTGCCGTGGCCATGCCCCACCCCCATCACTTCATAAAAGGCCCAATATCTCTGAAACTTTATAGATCCCCACCCCTAAACCATATATATTCTTGTTCCTTATGATAAGACACATTCAGTGACACCAACCCAGGTGTCACCCGGCTCCACCCCTTGACTTCACAAAAGGCCATATATCTCACAAAACCTTTCAGACCACCACCTCTAAACCATATATATATTCATATTCCTTATGATAAGATGCAATCAGTGACACCAGCATGGGGGTCCCCCAGGGTGCCACGGGCCATGCCCCTCCCCTTTACTTTATTTAAAGCCATATATCTCAGAAACTGCCAAGATCCCTGTCCCTTAACCATATATATTCTGGTTCCTTAGGATAAGACTCATTTATTTACACCAACCTGGGGGTCCCCTTGTGTTGGGGTAATGTGTTGGGGCTATGCCTCACCCCTTCACTTCATAAAAGGCCATATATCTCAGAAACAATTCAAATCCCAAACCCCATCATATATATTATTGTTCATTATTACTAGACACAGTCAGTCACACTGACTTGTGGGGTGGGGGGGGGGGGGAGGGGTCCGCAGGGGCCATTTCTCTCCCCTCCACTTCTTGAAAGGGCCTTATATCTCAGAAACGATTCAGATCCTCACCATTTAACTATAATATTCTTGGTCTTTATGATTAGACACATTCAGTGACAACAATCTTTACCTTTTCTTGGATCTGCCATGCCCAATCCCTCCACTACTTAAAAGACCTAATATCTCAGGAACCGTACACTGTCATATTCCCAACACTAAACCATATGTCTCTGTTCCTTTTGACAAGACTCATTAAGTGATACCAACCAAGGTCTACTGGGTCCATGCTCCAACCTTTCTACTTCATAAATTATCTAATGTTTCAGATACAGAGCCCACGTGGTTGCTAATTTTGGTATTGGGTTTGTTTGGGGGTGGATTAAAATCATATCATGTTAAAATACACGGCTGCCATTTGGCAGTGCCCACATGAGCTCTGGTGAGCATAGTGGCCCATGGGCTTCTTGTTTTAAAAGTATTGTCAAGGACGACATTGAATTGTCATGGAGGACATGAAGATTAGTCCATTTTGGACTGTCACAGAAAACGTTGCAGCGCTAGTTATAATCAATGTTACAGAAGTCATAGAGGTTAGTCCATTTTGGACTGCCATTGAAAGCATTGCAGCACAAATCGTTATAATCATTGTCACGGAAGACATAGAGGGCAATCCATTTTGGACTGCCATAGAAATCGTTGCAGCATAAGTCATTATAATCATTGTCACGGAAAACATAGAGGTTAGTCCATTTTGGATTGCCACAGAAAACATTGCAGCGTAAATCGTTATAATCATTGTCACGGAAGACGTAGAGGTTAGTCCATTTTGGACTGCCACAGAAAACATTGCAGCATAAGTCGTTATAATCATTGTCATAGAAGACATAGAGGTTAGTCCATTTTGGACTGCCACAGAAAACGTTTCAGCATAAGCCATTATAATCATTGTCACAGAAGACGTTGAGGTTAGTCAATGTTGGACTGCCACAGAAAGCATTGCAGCATAAGTCGTTATAACCATTGTCACAGAAGACAGAGGATAGTCCATTTTGGATTGCCACAGAAAACATTGCAGCATAAGCCGTTATAATCAATGTCACGGAAGACATAGAGGTTATTCCATTTTGGACTGCCACAGAAAACATTGCAGCATAAGTCTTTACAATCATTGTCATGGAAGACATAGAGGTTAGTTAATTTTTGATTGCCACAGAATACATTGCAGCACAAGGTGTCCTTATTTTTGTCATGGAAGACACATTAAGTTCATTTGATTTTGGACTGCCACAGAAGGCATATAAATAAAAATCAAAAATGAGTTCCTTTAAGAGCAACGAAAACATTCATAAGAAAGAAGATGGGTCATACTACGTAGTTTCGGCTAATAAAGCCTCATCAGTGGCCCTGTAATGATCCGGCAAAGAAAGCCAGGGGAAACATACTGCAATTTTGCGAATTTCGAATAGGCAGTCGATTCAAAGACTGATATAAATCTAAATGGGGTCAAAATAATTAAAAACCTGTCTAGAATATGAGTCTAAACCAATAATTTATTTCTGAATTCTCAGAATATTCACGCTGATCTCAAAGGACCAAAAGTAAAATATAAACTGCACTATGGTTGATGTACGGGGAGACGTTTTACGGCCGCCACACGGCACAACACCAGCTGCAGTGAAGGCAAATAAAAATCAAAAATGAGTTCCTTTAAGAGCAACGAAAACATTCATTAGAAAGAAGATGGGTCATACTACGTAGTTTCGGCTAATAAAGCCTCATCAGTGGCCCTGTAATGATCCGGCAAAGAAAGCCAGGGGAAACATACTGCAATTTTGCGAATTTCGAATAGGCAGTCGATTCAAAGACTGATATAAATCTAAATGGGGTCAAAATAATTAAAAACCTGTCTAGAATATGAGTCTGGTTGGTTCTTTTGGACTGTCACAGAAAACAATGCAGCACAAGAATTAATGTTATAACTATAAGAGGCAAAAACAACAACAACAACAACAATTGCATAAGTTGGGGTGGGGGGTATGCAACCTAGCATCCCATTTCTTTTTCCTGTAAAATATGAACTTGGGTGTTAGTTTTTGCTTCTCGATGTGTACATCCAGTCCAGGATTATACGCAGCTGCATTAAACAAGCATTAAACAAAAACTTGCTAATGTAGACTAAAGTATAAACGAATACCATATTAGTTGTAGCACTAGGCAGTTAATGTATAGTTATGCAGCAGAAGACAGTCCAGGAAACCTAAGGACTTGTGTGACTGCAGCATAAATATAGTGCTGTAAATACACTTTTTTCATTGGCACACAAGTAAAAATTACTGTCACACAAGAATGGCTGGCACACAAGACTCCGCTATGTGTACGTCCGTCTGTGTGTCCGTTAACAATTATTTTGTGTCAAAGATATCTCAGGAACTGCTTCACATAGAAACTTGAAATTTTGCACACATGATCAGTATGACTTCTTGTATTGTGGGAAAGAAAATAAGGGCCAAGGGGTCAGGCCTTTTAGAGTTATTTCCCTTTGTAGTTCTTGTTTCAGCTGAGGCGATGGCCCTGGCCGGGGGTATACGTGCCCCACTGGGCACTTTGTCTAGTTTTCTTTACTTTTTCTCAAAAACATAGATTGTGGGTACTCATTAGAACCGCCTCATTGAGGCGGTTCTAACGAGCACCAACAATCTACGTTTATGAAATGAGAAACATACCACAAATTTTTATCAGAAAAGAACTTTTTTAGCACAATGTAAGAATTTCTGTTGTCACATGGATGTGTTCTCTTATGACACTGAGCAACATTTCCAAGCGTTCAGACTGGACCAATTATTACAGAAGAACTTCAATGGCTCAAACACTGTTGGTTCATTTATCATGGCTGATTCAAACTTGCCCCAAGTCCCTACAAAATTCTTCTACCAGTTCCAGATTTACCGGCCCCGATAGCTCAGTTGGTAGAGTGTCCGCACCGGGGAACGGGAGGTCACGGGTTCGATCCCGGGCCGCGACATACCAAAGTTGTTAAAAATGGTACTAGGTGCTCCTCGCTTGGCACTCAGATTTACGGGGTAGAGCTAGGACTGGTCGATCCAGTGTCAGGATAATGTGACTGGGTGTGGTATCATGTAATGTGTCTGGGACATGATACTTCAGTGAGGAAGCAATATAAAAGTGAGCATTGAGCTCCCTGTCGCAACCAGACACTGTCGTGATATGACTGAAAAATTGTTGAAAGCGACGTTAAACCCGAATCCACACACACACACACCAGTTCCAGATAGCAGTTATTTAGTGATAATATAATGAGAGTTTTCTTATTTCACCACTGAACTTGTATGTTGTGTGTACTCATTAGAATTGCCTCAACCTTGTTAAGGTGATTATAAGGAGTACACACAACATCCTTATATTTTAGTGAAGATCGGAAAGATATACCTAAATTTTTCTCAGTATGCCTTCTAATTTGACAGTATGCTTGCTTTAATGCCGTGTCCAACAAACTTTCATGTCCAATGATGTTGGTGTCATTGAAGATTCACTGAATTTATAAATACATCACTTTTTCAATACGATTTGCTGTTATTCCTACCATTTCGTTTTAATTGTAGCTGGAAGCCATAGGGTTATGATCAGATGCCCTGAGTTCCCAAGAGTCTGTGTTGAGACACCAAAACCTATTGAAATTAGTAAGTTGCTTGTACACCACAGCCTCTTCATAACACTTCTGTTAGGGTCAAAGCATCATGTGAACAAGTCCGTGAAATGAAGACCCCCCTAAACCCCATTTTATATAGAGAAAAGTGAGGTTTATGGGGGTATACATTATTTTTCTTATTTCTGCTCCAAGACATAGGTTGTGGGTACTCATTAGAACTGCCTCAATGAGGCAGTTCTAAGGAGCACCCACAACCTATGTTTTGAGCATTTTTAAGAAAAATATCACATTATCAGAAAAGCAGCCATTTTGGAGATGTGAAAAATGTCCTTTGTCGCATGGGTTAGTTATCATAATGGGCAGAAACTGTGTTAGTTTAGTAACTGTGTTTTGTTTGTTTGATTTGAGGTTTAATGTCCCCGTCATCACTGTATATGTCATTTTGGAGACGTTGCTTCATATTTTGTGAGACTTTTTGTGGACATTGAGATGAAATGACATCTCAAGCCCTGCCACCAAATGAAACCAATAAGATTTATAAGCATGGACGTTCCGACTCATACTGCTTTGCTTGATCCTCTAAGAGGTTTACCAGTACTCGTGTGCGGTCAGATTCAGCTCTGCGTGGAAGCATCATGCAGCCCATCTATTTCTTCAATCCCTGATGGGTGGGGGCGATAAATGAAAATGTAATTTTTAGAAAAATGACCATAAAATGTATAGATAATGTAGAAAAATGACCATTTATGGTCATTTTTCTATGATTTATACATTTTTATAGTGACCATATATCGTCATTGTTTTGTGTATATAATCGATACATTTTGGCAGTCCAAATTTTAACTGTGTTATATCCAAACCTTGTTAAAAGGAACAGTAGTATAAAGAGGCTGTGGTATATTTCAAAATCCTATAAATCATGTGATAAGAAGATTTGGTATTTAGCTTAAGCTGCCCGGCACACACGATTATGGCTTAAGCCTCCCGTTGCACACAAGTATACCGAACATGGCGGCATCCCTGGGAAACAAAACATCGATTTGGGTTTAAAAAAATCAGAATTGTAACTGGTTTAAAAGATAAAACAAAACGTTTTTCTGAGTTATTTTGATTGGGCAACAAGCGTTTGTGATTAGCTCAATAATACGCTCCAGACAGCAGAAAAATCGAAAGAAAATTGCAAAAATGAACTCTAAGAAACAGTCACTAAATTTTACAGCTCCGCTCAACAGGCCCGTTGAATGATCTCTAGTGCACCGCTCATGTAAAAAAGCGGGCCCATGGTGCAATGGCAAAGCCTAGACTGAACAGTGAAAATGACCGTATAGGAGGTATGAAAGAACGCATTATGTCACAAGGATATGTTATTGTTAACCCTTCTCTTGCTGAATATTCAGTTAAGCCACACCCATTTCCAACTCTGAACCAATCAGATTACTTGATGTAATTTATTCTTACAAATCCATAAATTGAATGTCAAACAGTGTAGATCCTGATCAGATGGCTTCTTCAGAAGCCATCTGATCTGGATCTACACTGTTTCCAAAGATAGGGGTTGTCGTGAACAGCAAGATAAGGGTTAGATATTAAGTTATGTAACAGAAGGTCTTGTTGTTTTTCTCCAGTTCTTTGGCTTTTGCCCATTTAACGCTCAGTTCAAAATAAGTGAAATAATCTTGAAAGGGCCGCAAAACAACAAAAAAAATGTAATAGATATCCATGACTTCAAGGACACTTTTCCAGGCAAGCTATGCTGTCTGACGACAGCTCTTGTTTAAGAAATAGAACAGCTCTAGCTGTGATTTGTTGAGTAATAAATCACAGTTTGTCTGTCAGTTGTAAGTAGACAAATCACGCGCGCTACTGTGATTTGTTGAGTAATAAATCACAGTTTGTCTGTCAGTTGTAAGTAGACAAATCGCATGCTTACGCGCGCGTGATTTGTCTACTTTGCAACTGACCTCCAAACTGTGATTTATTACTCAACAAATCACAGACTAGAGCTGATCTATTTCAATTCTAACAGGCTGAAAATCGGCAATAATGCTGTTGTTTCCTTCAAAATCTCACAACTTTTCGCCACTGGTAGAAGAAATCCCGCTAAAATTATTGACTGAAACACACGCATTTATATCCTTTTCTAACGTTTTCGATGCGAGAAAATGACGTTACACCTTCTAACGTCAAGGAAATCCACTAGTGACTTCATGAATTGGCAGTTTTTAATGACTTCACTCATGCTTTTCGTTGCCGTGATTTGTTGTAGAATAAAACACAGTTATTTTCCATTGCCTACATAGGCGCGCTGTGTTAGAATATGCAATTTGCTTTATTACAGGAAACAAAGCTGAATTAAGAAGCAGTGTAGCGATGGCATTCGACGACATGGAGGCCATGTTAAGTGATCTACAGAAGTCTCTAGACCCTACAGGAGAATAATTGCTTGACCCTTGTCCTGCTGAATATTTAAATATGCCACACCCACTACTGAATAAAACCCAATCAGATTTCTTGATGCATAAACTGAATGACAAACAATGAAGATCCAGATCCAGAGCCATCTGATCTGGGTCTTCATTGTTTGAAAGATAAGACATATCCAGGCTCAGTAGGACAAGGGTTAAGAAAATGGTACCCGCTAGCTGAGACTGTTGGTTTTGACATCATGTCCGGACAATGGAAATCTTACTCAACCCCTCTTAAAATAGACAGAATAGGGATTTCCAAGGGTATCATAAAACTCTTAAAAATTCGGACACCTTGAGGACTTGTTGTAATTCTAAAATTTTAGCAAATTTGTTACATGGTCCGTCAAGGATTCCAAAAGGTGTAACAGAATGCCAAACAGTGTAGACCCTGATCAGACTGCTCCTGAAGGAGCAGTCTGATCATGATCTGCTTTGTTTGTTTAGGCCTATCTGTCCCAATACTTAGGATCATTACGGCAAACATTATTCTCCTTATTTTCACTCAAAACTATTGATTGTGGGTACCTACCACATTGAGATACGGTTGACAAGCCCCCACAACCAATATTTTTGAGTAAGAATATGGAAACTAATGTACACCAGCATATGTATTCTACTATAAAACAGGATGTGGTCCTGAGATTTAACATAGAATATTCTTAAATACCTTTTCTGTGAAATAAGTTCTGTGTTCAAGAAGCTATAGCTAAAAGGACCGGTCACAACTACCATACTGTAGTACAGTTTGGTTTTAAGTACCTGGGCCCAGTTGTTCAAAGCATCATTAGCTTAATGAGCTCGTTAGTGGTCGAATTATTCTAATAAGTACAATATGTAAACTTTTGTGGAGCGCTGTGGTGCAGTGGTAAAGTATCAGCCTCGGGATCGAGAGGTACCGGGTTCGAACCCCACGAGCGGCAAGTGTTGTTTCCTTGAGCAAGAGACTTTATCCACATTGCTTAGTACTGGTTCTACCCAGGAAAAGAGGGCCACATGGAAGATTAGTACTAGTTTACTAAATGTGTTACCCTCTATAAATAAGGTCGATTATTATTATTATTATTATTATTATTTGTTATTTTTGCTGAAAAGAAATGTGAGTAGCTTTTGCATACACATAAGTTACTCACATTTTTCAGCCAAAGTATTAGTATATTTGCCATATTAAATGATCAGTTTCAATGACTTGTTAACTAACGATGTCTCGGGCCCCGCTCATTGGGGCTTGGAGAAATAGATTGGGCTGCATGATGCTTCCAAGCAGAGCTGAAACCAACTGCATATGAGTGCTGGTAAACCGCTTAGGAGGTCTAAGCCTGCCCAGGTAAAGTGGTGCGAGTTGGACTGTCCATGCATATAAACCCGGTTGGTTTTGTTGGGGGGGGGACGGGCAGGACTTGAGGTGTCATTTCATCTCAATGTCGGGTAAAAGTCCCATGAAATTGGAAGCAACATCTCCAAAATGGTCTAAATAGTGTTGACATGGACATTAAACCTCAAATCAAACAAACTAACTATTTAATTAGTTTTGAACAACTGGCCCCTTGAAAAGGCAAATGCATCTGATGTTAGAGTGAATAGGCAATTCCAGTGAATTCCCTTACTTTTGGAGAAATAAGCTTATTTTGTGATTTAAATTGTCTAGTATGGTGCTAAACATGGTTCTATTACCTATCCAGTCAGCCAGTGCACATTTTATTGCCATGTTGATAAGATACCCACGTGATAATATGGCATTGTCAATTTCATTAGAAGTAGCCATTTTAGGTGAAAATGTGTGAGTTTTGTATCTTTGATTGTGCGTAATTGTTAGAGGCAATTCTAACAAGTACCCACAATCTATGCTCTGAGCAAAATATGGTAAAGAGCATACATCCTTGTAGACCCAACTTTTCTGTATATAAAGTTGGATTAACATGGGTGTTCATCATTTCACAAACTTATTAAGATCATGCTACTTTTTCTGCAGTCTTTCCTGTGTTTCTGTTGCAAATTTAGTCATACTGGAAATAAATTTAGTGTTTCTTGTATTTTTCATGAATATGTGGTCACTAAGATGGATTGCAGTAGTAGTGCCTTTTGTATGAGAATATAGTAATTGCAGATAAAATTGACAGGGCAGGGCAATTTAGATGTTGTCAGTGTATGTCAAATTCGCTGTGTCCACAAGAAGGTTTGGTAGAGTGCCTTTTTGCATGTTTTTTGCATGTGGACCAAACAGCAATATATTCCATAGCTTTATTTGTGTCTTAAGTTGAATTCACATAACCCAGTGACTTGCTATACCTTGGTGTTTATAGAATATTCCAAAGGCAGGTGCAAACAATAGCTCCTCCCCGTCGATCTTATCTGTGACTACTATACCTTACTATCAGACACAAATTGAAAGTTTAGAATGAGTATGATATTCTGTTTGGATGGGACACTTTTCATTATGAAAACACGTACATTGTAAACTTTATCGCCGAAAAAATGAAAATTTTAAGATAAAAAGTTGTGATATTTTTTCTTATTTCTGCTCAAAATATAGATTGTGGGTACTAGTTAGAACCGCCTCATCTAGGCGATTCTAACAATTACCCCAAATCTATATTTTAGAGCAGAAATAAGAAAAATAAGGTTTTCCCCTGTAAACCCCAGTTTTACTATATAAAAGTGGGGTTCAAACGGGTCAGAATTATATAGGCTTCTTTTCGTAATGTAAAAGCTAACAATGTCGTGCTAAGTGTTTGTTTTAGGCACACCACAACCTCTCTTTATAATACTGGTTTTGGATATAACACTGATCAAAAAAAATGTCTGGATCATATAGAAAAATGACCATAAAAGTTTTCTGTATAATCTACCATATTTAACATATTTATTTGGACAGACACGCCTGAGCAAACAATGAAAACCCAGATGAGACACTGCAAAATGCAGCATCTCATCAGTCTTCACTGTCTGCCACTCATCTTGCTATTTACAGACATGTAGAACATCTGTAGTAAATTGTACTTGTTCAAATTTTAGAACAAGTATGGATTTGCCCCGGACCATCAGGGCATGGAGAAATAGATTGGGCGGCACACAGAGCTGAAACTGACTGCTTACATGAGCACTAGTAAACCACTTAGAAGGTCTAAACCTGCCCGGGCAAAGGGGTGCGAGTCTGACTGTCCATTCATATAAACCCTATTGGTTTCATTGGGCGGCAAGTCTTGAGATGTCATTTCATCTCAGTCCCACAAAATTGGAAGCAACGTCTCCAAAATGACCTAAATAGTATTGACGGGGATGTTAAACCCCAAATCAATCCAAAAAAGAACAAGCATGGTAAGGATGTGAGGTGTCTGAATATTTAAGGTAAATATGGTTTACAGTATTATTTTGATAAACTTGTACAGTTTCAGCTTTGGACACTCTAACAGTAGTGTTATAAAGCGGTTGGGATGTATAGTCATTCATGCATGTATGCCTAGCATAATTTTGGTTAGCTTTAAAAAGGTATTTTTATTTCGAGAGCTTTGTTGTTTTATTTAAGAAATACATGTAGATCAGCTCTAATTGTGATTTGTTGAATAATCAATCACAGTTTGGAGGTCAGTTGTAAAGTAGATCAAATCACTATGTACTCATGATTTGTCTACTTACAACTGACTGACAAACTGTGATTTACGACTTACCAACAAACTGTGATTTATTACTCAACAAATCACAGACTAGAGCTGATATATTTAGATTCTAGCACACAAAAATTGGCAAAGATATTTATTGCTTCCTTCAAATTCTAACAACCATTCGCCATTGTTAGAAGAAACCATGCAAAAATTATTGACTGTAACACATGCATTTATGTCCTTATGTAACTTTTTGGTGCAAGAAAGTGACGTTACATTGTCCAGCATCAAGGAATCTACGAGTGACATCATAAATTGGCAGCTTTTAATGACGTCACTCGGAACGCCTTCCGCCCTGTGATTTGTTGCATAATAAAACACCGGCCTCCGCCCATCGGGGCTTGAAGAAATATATGGGCTGCATGATGCTTCCACGCTGAGCTGAAACCGGCCAGCACAGGATTACTGGTAAACCCCTTAGAGGATCTAGGCCTGCCCAGGCAGTGGTGCGAGTCGGCCCGCACATGCTTATAAACCCTATTGGTTTCATTGGGCGACAGGGCTTGAGATGTCATTTCATCTCAATGTCGGGTAAAAGTCCCACAAAATAGGAAGCAACAACTCCAAAATGACCTTTACAGTGTTGACGGGGAGGCTAAACCTCAAATCAAACAACAAACAAGCATAATAAAACACAATACCTTTTCATTGCCTATATAGACGCACTGTGTTAGAATGGTATTATTATGTTGAGAGCTTTATGTTGTTTTGCCGTTCATTTTTATATGAACCCCGCCATGAGAAAACCTGTCTTTGGTATTTGTGACCAGGGGCCAGTTGTTCAAAACGAACATTAATTAACATATTTTTAAAACTTTGTTATTTAATATGTCGAATATGCAAATGTTTTTGCTGAAAAAATGTGAGCAGCTTTGGCAAATGCAAAATCTGCTCTCATGTTTTTTTTCAACAAAAATGATACCATTTCAGAAGAACAGTTAACATTTTGACTGCTAACATGCTTTTTAAGCTAAAGATGCTTTGAACAACTGGTAAGACACAAACCAGTCTGTTCAGCTACACAAAAAGGCAAGAGTCATGAAATTTTAAATATAGAAACAAGAGGTATTGCATTTTGACCACTAACGAGCTCGTTAAGCTAACAATGCTTTGAACAACTGGACCCAGACTGCTCAGGTGCAAAAACTGACATTCAAACACGTGGTTATAAGGGGCCATTTTCCCTTAATTACTCCAAGAAACAACAGTTACGGAAATTTGCAATATTCTTTAATATTTCCAGTATTTTGTCCTGTCCTTGCACAGGAATTCTTCCTTTGGCAATGAATCTTATCGGTATATTGAATGATGGTATAAAGAGGACTGACTACTGGAAAAAAGAGAGAAACATAGCAAATAGAGAGACAAGGGAATGATTGTGCATAAACGGAAAAAATTAAAACACATGCCTTCTCTTCCACACCACTATAAGCACAGCAGGCCATACCCATCTGTAAGTCAATATCAGTTTGATACCCCAATGCCAATTGGAACATGATACCAAGGAAATACTAATAAGCTTTAAAAAAACTTATCCTTACTCTGGTTAGAAGACCCTTTAGCATTCGCTTTACAGTGGGTCCAAGCACATTCTTTTGTGCAGATTAATCATGAAATATTTTCTTTGGGCATTATCTCCCTAAGGACAGTTGTCAGTTACAGGCTAAGTTTATGAGCACTGTACTGGTAAACAGCTTAGAAGGACAAGCCTGGACAAGAAAATTGTGCTTGGGTAACTGATGAGCTTGATATGACCATAAAAGTTGACTGGGCCATTTAATCTAACTACAGTAGAACTTCGATCGCTCGAACACCGATGGCTCGTTTACCATGGCTGAGTCGAACCCGTTCTTGAGCCCCTAGGGATATCCTCTACATAAGAAATAGTGGGAGATCATTTAGGAAATTTTCGTCCTTTATCTTGCAAATGTATGCTGTGTGTACTCCTTAGAATCGCCTCGATGAGGCGATTCTAATGAGTACACACAGCATACATTTTCATTATAGGACATTGAAAAAATATAAAAAAGTATATCGTATACCTCCTTGCAGTAGGCCTCAGTGGCTCGAACTACCCCTGTTTCGAACAGATTTTCAAGGTCCCAAAGGTGTTCGAGCCATTGAAGTTCAACTGTACAAAACAAAAATGCATACCAGTTGTGCTAATAACATACCATTCCATGCCATGTATATATTTTTGACAATAAGGAGAAAAATGCACCTGATATATACAGTAAAATTCCTATACTAAAGACTCCCTTTTTGACTGTCAAGAAGTGGTCTTATTAGTTGGGTGGTCTTAAAATGTAAGGAAAGGCTTATTTGGGACTGTCCTTTGGTGTCCTGGATAGTGGAGTGGTCTTTATTTTTGGTGGTCTTTATAGCGGAATGTTACTGTTGAATTATTTTCTGCCATTCATGATTTTACAAAGAAATCAATTTCAACAACTTCTTGAACGTTTGCTTTCCTAGAAATTGAGCCTCTCCATGAAAATTCTCCTCTGGAGCAAATTCTTCACTTTAAAGAACCTACAGGGGAGGCAACTCGTTCCAAAGTATTTTGTCTCCCATGTCAATAGGGGTCAACTCTTAAAGAAAAGAATGTGCTCCTCAGGAGCACATTCTTTTCTTTAAAAGTTGACCCCTTTTTCCGTGGGACAGAGCTTAAAGAAAAGCGAACAGGAAGTCCCAAAAGTTGTCTCCCTTTGAAAAATGACGGAATAAATATGTCCAGTGTTCCTTTTCCTCTTAAGAGTAGAACCTTATTGGTGAGAGAAAAAAATACATTAAAATTCTGCTATAAAGACCAGCTTAAAATTAGGACTAATTCTGCTTTCAAAAGCATGAGAAGATTTTGGTTTTTCTTTGTTGTCTACACCCAGTGTCTATAGTAAGAGATCACCTTTGGGACTTTTCAAAAGTGGTCTGAGCAGTCCCAAAGATGGTCCTAATACATGTATAGGAATTTTACTGTATTTGTGCAATAGTTGTCTCCCCTCCAGCTGAATTTATTCACCTTAATGTAATGTTATGAGTATCTTACTTTGTTTTGTTTTTGTTTGTTTGTTTGATATGAGGTATATCCTTCCTGTCAACACTGTATAGGTCATTGTGGAGACGTTGCTTCCAATTTCGTGGGACCTTTACCCGACATTGAGATTAAATGACATCTCAAGCCCTGTTGCCCAATGAAACCAATAGGGTTTATTAGCATTGACGGTCCGACATGCACCACTTTACCTGGGCAGGCTTAGATCCTCTTAGCGGTTTATCAATACTCGTGTGCGGTCGGTTTCAGCTCTGCATGGAAGCACCATGCACCCCATTTATTTCTTCAAGCCCCAATGGGCGGGAGCCAATCTTGCTTTGTACAGTATAAATATTTGATAATGAAAACTGGTTGTGGAAATAAAGTGCTGAATGTATTTTGAAATATTTCTATATATAGCTAAATAATTTTTTGTTATTTTGTTGATAGCTTACACATGCATATTTATCAATATAATTATATGGTATTTCATTATGTATTTTTGTGTTCGTTTTTATCTGATAAAAGGTCATGTTTAGAGACTAGAATCGCCAGTATTGGTGTCTGTTGATGAATTCATCAACAGAGACCACATTATCTGACATGAGTGCATTTTCCCTGATGTACCATCCAAAAAATTTGGACAGCTTGAGTACTTAATTTAAGTCTCCCAAAAATTTTAACAAATTTGTTTCACGATCCTGCATGGAGTCCAAAAGGTGAAGAGGGAATGGCAAACAGTGTAGACCCTGATCAGACTGCTCCTAAGGAGCAGTCTGATCTGGGTCTACACTGTTTGCTTAGGCCTGTTTCTCCCAATACTTAGGATCATTTTGGCAGCCTAGGCTCAACAGGGTATTTTATAGTTTTGATAAGGATGCAGATTTGGACAATTAAGAAATGATATTTCTGGTTTCTTGTTAGAAACATATGTTGTGGGTACTTGTTTTGTTCATTTGAATTGAGGTTTATGTCCCCGTCAATTTTATTTAGGTCATTTTGGAAATGATGCTCCCAATTTTGTGGGACTTTTACCCGATATTGAGATGAACTGACACCTCAAGCCCAACCGCCCAAATAAACCAATACGATTTATATGAATGGACAATCTGACTCGCACCACTTTGCCTGGGCAGGCTTGGACCTTCTAAGCGGTTTACCAGTACTCATGTGTGTGGTCAGTTTAAGTAATGTGTGGAAGCACCATGCAGCCCAATCTATTTCTACAAGCCCCGATGTGCGGGGGCCCCATGTGGGTACCTGTTAAAATTACCTCCAGGGGATTCTAATAAGTACTCACAACATATGTGTTTTATATAGAAATAAGAAAATCATCAAGAAATTAACCTTGTTATGCCTCCTTGTCTGGAGCATGGTTTTGGTAACCTTTCACATGGTTGCCTTGGTAACCTTTCAAATGGTTGCCTAGTAACAGTTTCGTATCAGCCACAGTGAGTTTCAGCTTGTTTCTCAAGCAATATTTCTATATGAATCAAACCTGGCATACAATTTCTGTACCCCTCAAATTTGAGCCCTTATCCTGCTGGTCACGACAATCTCTACCTTTGCAAACAGTGTAGATCCTGATCAGATGGCTTCTGAAGAAGCCATCTGATCTGGATCTACACTGTCATGTAGTTCGTGAATTGAATGATTACAATACATCAAGTAATTTGATTGGTGGATTGTCAGAAATGGGTGTGGCAGGATAAGGGTAAAAAGATTTTGTTGTCTTTTAGAATTTCACTGCATGCCAGGAGTCACAAGGTTGAAACGACATGGCATTCCAAAGCTGTTTAAGCACAAGGTTGATACAACATGGCATTCCAAAGTACAGTAAAACCTGTCATTGTGGCCACCTCTATTAAGCAAGCACCCTGTCTTAAGCAAGCAAGCTTTTGGTTCCCGAAAAAGACAAATGCATTAATATTCACCTGTATTAAGCAAGCACCTGTCTTAAGCAAGCACATTTTGGTTATCCCATAGGTGCTTGCTTAACACAGTTTGGACTGTAGTTATATTAATTTACGATACAAAGTACATATATATGCATCATGGCATTCTGCAGAAATTGTATTAATTTATGATACAAAGTAACATTTTTATGGTGTCAAGTGAACAAAGTTAATTGTACAAGGTTTTTATCGCAAATTATTTTGTTTTATACACATAATTATAAATAAAACAGATTTACTTAATCTGAATTTGCGTTTTGATTCAGAGACCACATTATTTTGATAGCATTAGACAGCAAAGCCAGCTTTCCTTGGACAGATCCCAGCAGGCACATCACATCATTGTGACGTCACACAAACTTCGATGCAAAGGAATGACATTTATGCAACGTCACATCAACGTCGGTGACAGTTCCATATCAGTTTTCCTTGGGCAGATGCTTGTCCATTATGCAGAAATCTAACACGAACTGACGAGAGTGACATACAGGCATACCTCTTAGACAAGTGCATGCAAGACACATGGTGTGAGGGGTGGATAGAAAAATCAATCCCAAGGGTTACTGTCTGGCATTGGAGGCTTGCTTCATTGACAGCTGTGCTTCTCACTTTAATTGCATGCAAGTGGGCAAGGCCTCAGATTTTATGACTCTTCCAGCATAAAGACTTGCTGAGAATTAGAATTTAAATTTATGTTATGTTGGTAAAATTGATTTAAGGCAGTGGGATTTGTTTCACTGACCGTTCCAAGGCAGTTCTTCTGTCACGCCTTATTTTTGTTATGGTTTGTGTTTGAGTGTGTGTATTGCTTTATTTTTAGCTTGGCTGTTTTCGAAGAAAACGACAAGGTATTGTCATAGCTCCGGCGGCGTCTGCGTCGTTGTTGTGCAAACACTTGGACATTTTGTAATATCTCTGTCATTGCTGAACATATTTACTTGAAACTCGGACTAGTTGTTCATTATGAAAAGGGGAACTCATACCAATAGGTGAGGTAACCCTCAAAATATTTTTGGCACAGTTATGCCCCTTTTCGACTTAGAATTTTTGTTTTCTAAAAGAAACTGCAGCCGAACGTTGGCACCCGCATGCGGTGCTCGTTTTTCTTTCTTTTGGATACCCAATTGGCCATTTTCTGGGAAAGTACAAGTAACTGTCCTTTTGGCTTTCCGCTATTGATGTTTCCATTAGGGTCAAGTTGTTTTATGTTTGTGTTCCTTTCCATTTGATGTTTCTGATGGGAGCTGTGGATTAAATGTATCAATTCCTGATCATTGCCTTCACTTCTATTTTGCAAGACATTTCGCTGCCAAAATCTAGTAGATATCTAATCTTCTGATTCTGCCCTGTCTACGAATCTTGGATATTAGAAAGGAACAATTTTAGTGGCTCTGAATCTCCATGTCGTCCTGATGCCTACCATCAAGTTTCAGCTCAATCAGACACACTTTGGGAGATGTCCTTTGAAGAATTTCAAGATAGGCGTAATGGCAGACATCTTGGATTTTAGCAATTCTGAATCTTGTCCAATCGTCTCTCATCATGCTTCAGCTTAATTTGACTTATCAATAAGGAGCAGATGCTGTTGAAGAATTTCAAGATGGCCACCATGGCAGCCATATTGGATATTGGAACTATTACGAAAACACGCCTATATAAATACATTGTAATCTTAAAACGCCGAAAAAATGAAAATTTTAAGATGAAAATTGTGATATTTTTCTTATTTCTGCTCAAAATATAGATTGTGGGGACTTGTTAGAACCGCCTCATTGAGGGGGTTCTAACGAGTACCTACAATCTATATTTTAGAGCAGAAATAAGAAAAAATAAAGATTACCCCTGTAAACCCCAGTTTTACTATATAAAAGTGGGGTTCAAGGGGGTAAAAATTATATAGGCATGTTTTTGTGATGGATGTCCTTTGAAGAATTTCAAGATGGCCACCATGGCAGCCACCTTGGCTACTGGAACCGTTACGAAAACAAGCCTATATGATTACATTGTACCCGGTAATCTTTATTGCCGAAAAAATGAAAATTTTAAGATGAAAAATTGTGATATTTTTCTTATTTCTGCTCAAAATATAGATTGTGGGTACTCGTTAGGTTCTAACGAGTACCCACAATCTATATTATAAAGCAGAAATAAGAAAAACTAGAGCTGTCAGTGAAACTGACTAGGGCCCCGGCAGCGCTATCAGAAATTTGTGGACGGACAGACGGAGTGATTACTATAGGGTACCCACACTTTCAGTGCAGGGCCCTAATAAGGTTTACCCTGCAAACCCCAGTTTTACTATATAAAAGTGGGGTTCAAGGGGGTCAAAATTATACATGTATAAGCGTGTTTTCGTGATGAAAACAATTTTAGCAATTCTGATTCTCCATGTCACCCTCATGCCTCCAATCAAGTTCAATCCAACTTCTGACTTACTGATTAGGAGAATATAAGAATCTTATATGGGTGTGAGGGGTGGATGGAAAAATACGTCCCGAGGGACACTGTCCGGCATCACCAGGCTTGCCGAGTGATGCCGGACAGTGATCCCGAGGGACGGATTGTTCTATCCACCCCTCACACCCATATTGGATTCTTTTTCTTGCATACCTTCCATTTCTATTGCGAATTTTTAATGCTGCTGTCACTTCGTTTACCGACATCCGCCATTTTGTGATGACACAACAGGAATGTTTAGTGACGTCACGCATGACGACGCCGCACATGAGGTTGTAATCAACCAGTGCATTTATCAAACACGCGATTATATTCGATTTGGGGTCGGAACACTAGGGTCAGAACATAAATTTCTATCCCAGGGTAAAATCACGGATTTCCTTGTCTGGTGTGCAAGAATATCCTATCCTCATTACGGTAACTGCAAATCTGATAAGGTTTCTATCAAAATATTGGTCAACATTTCCCCTGTTGACTAAAAGGCAGGTAACTCTCAAATGAACAATCCAATCTACCCCAAATTCTAAATTGTCCCAGCTTTTATGGCTATTCTCATCACCTACAATGAAGTTGCTATCGCCCGAATAACTTTTTCCCTATTATAAATTAGAAATTCAAGGGCAACATGGGCTCGATGTGGGCGTGCATTGTCGTCTTGGAATTTGGTCTACATAACGCTAGCCAGTCAAGTTACCATTATCGTTCAAGGTAACTTGACTGGCCAGTGTTACGTAGACCAAATTTTACGCCCAGTGGTTGTCCCATTCGCCTGGCGCATTGGATGGAACTTTGAGTTCCAAGACGACAACGCACGCCCACATCGAGCCCGTGTTGCCGTCGAATTTCTGAGACAACAAGGTGTAAGGACACTGCCGTGGCCAGCCAAATCCCGGATTGGGCACATTTGGGATGTCTTGGGTCGCCGCATGTGCAACAGACCGCAGCGTTGTAACAATCTGCAACAGCTTGGCTGAGCATTGCAAGGAGAATGGCGACAGATACCAAGGGAGAAAATCCGTCGCACACAATCACTAGCATGCCCAGAAGGTGTCGTGCATGCATCAATGCTCGTGGTGCATGGACCAGATACTGATCCCCTTTGCATATAAACCTTCCCTGTGACATTGAAGTTTCACTTCTTTCTGTTTGAATTTGGGTGTTCCTTTATTTTTTGTCCCTAGTATATGAGCAGCTTTTGAAAATGCAAAAGCTGCTCATTTTTTTTTTTTTAAGCAAAAATGCCAGAGTATGAGATATTGTGCTGATCAGAACAGTTAACAATTTGACCACTAACCAGTTTGTTTTGAATAACCCCCTGCTCGCAAATCCCACAGTTTTTCTTGTGCTGGCCTATGTGGCTCAGACTGATGTGTGTCTGACTGGTGATCAGTTTGCAGGTTTGATTCCCACCTGTCACCAACATTCTTACATGGAGACTGCTCATGAAGCATTTTCTATGATCATTCTCGTCCGCTGATTCAAGAAGGGCAGCTGTCAGTTTCAACTGAAGTACTAGGCCTACCCAGGGAAAGTGTGAACTGACTGTATTGTCATGACCTAAAATGTGCTCACTGAACGGTTAAACTCCCAACCGAACCACAACATTTTTTTTTGTGAAGAGATCGAAGCTTATCTATTTTATTTCAATGTGGCATTTTCAAATACATGTATTTTCAACCTTTATCCTGCTGAACACAACAATCCCTATCTTTGCAAACATCTGATCTGGATATGCAGACTGTGAACTTTATGAATGCATTAAATCAAGTAATTTGATAGACTTCATTGGGTGTGGCTAAATTAATTAATTCAGCAAGACAAAGGTTAATCTTTATCAGTTGATTATTAACCCATTTTGTACCAGAAACCCCAAAACGGGTACCCTGGCAAACAGTGCACGCCCAGAGCCTGATCAGGGCCACCACTGTTTGCTAAAAGTTCAGCCATTTTCCGAATAAATTTTGAAGAAAACAAACCTGCCACCCCTAAACTTTGAAATGGACTTCTGCTATATTAGGGATTATCAACTAAATGATAATCCCATTTATTTGGTGCGAACAAATTGTATGGACTGTCATTAATGTGTCATGATTGCAGCTTCAGGGTGGCTTGACCTCTCATTATTTAGGTTTAAACAATGTCTGATCGCAATTTCGATCTCGTCATCCACCATGACAGTTGGTCCAGGTTACTGGACGCTTGCACCGTGTTTGTTATTCAGCAGTCAAGCGTCTTAAGGGCCAAACTATGGTTTGGCGTCTTGCGCATGCTCAGGGAAACCTTCCTTTTCCGTTTTCAAATCCAGCAAAAGAAAGTTGTATTTTTTAAGAAGAATCTAAAACCCACCCACCCGCCGCTGTCGTTGTGATATTATTGGCAGTCCAGGAAGTTTAATACCTGATACTGTCTTAAGTTCTTTTCATTTCAGGCTTGTTTGGTGCCTCCTGGTGCTGAGGCTGGCATGTCCTAATTAAAGATGCTGTACATACGACAGTCTACTTGTATAAATATAGCAACAATACTTAGTTCTATAAGTCAATATATAATTAACAAATAAGTAAATACGTGTTAAATTGGATATATATATATTATTCTCCCGACGCTGGATATTATTCTCCCGTTGCTGTAGAGAGACTGTTGGATGTGACAACGCTGCCTATCGACGTATATCTTCGACTGGCCCACAAAATGGATTGATAACACTATATATATGTATACTGGCTACTAAGTGACGTTTAATGCCCATGGTTTTAACTACATATACGCATGTGACATTGAACATAAACTAAAAGCCCAAAATTCAGCGACAGCTGTTGCAAAATATGGAGTGTGCATGTTTTCTGGGCCAGACTAGCTAGTTTCGGCCAATTAGGCCTCATCAGTGACCCTCAGATATTTTCAAATTTCCATAATGGAATCAATGATCCCAAAGGACAAGAAAATATAATCTACACTATGATGTAGACTCCGGATCGGTTGTTTATGGCCACTTAATTTCTTCACCGAGAGTTTCTGCTGACTTTTGATCAGCTGAGCTTCGAGGTGCAATGCGGAATTCAGCATTCGATAGGGGGGACGCTTTGCTTAGACAGCTGTTTGGTTGTAATGAAACTTTATGCCTTGAGCCTAGATTCCAAATACTGGTTGCTGGGAGCATGGCTGAAGTTTGTTTCTTTCAGGACTTCTACTTGGACTGGGTGGCATCTCCTTCATGGAAGTGGTCTGCCATAACCTGAAGATTTGTTCTTGAGCCTAGATTCCGGGTACTGGTTGCTGGGAGCAGAGCTGAGGCTTGTTTCTTTCAGAACTTCTTGAACTGGGTGGCGTCTCCTTCAGGGAAGTGGTTCGCCATAGCCTGAGGATGTGTTCCCCCCAGGGTCATACTAAAACTTTCTAAATTGCAAGTCATAAGTAAGGTTCGCACGTGCAGCCGGGGCTATTTGAATATATGTAATATGGGATGGATTACATGGTATGCATTGCATAATGCAGAAGATGGTATGGAATGCGTGTCATGGAATGCATTTTGGAGTGCACATTACGGAGTGCTCACTGTCAAGATTAGTTGGAGTGCATAAATTGGAGTGCACAAGAGTTGGGATAGAATGGAGCGTACAAATAGGATGTGCGCAATATCTGGATTTTTACATAATTTGGAGCGTACAGTCAGGATGTGCGCAATATTTAGAATGCTAAAAAATTGTAAAGCATACAAACAAGATGTATGCAATATTTGGAATACTTGGAGCGTACAAATAGGATGTGTGCAATATTTGGATTGTTACAAAATTTGGAGCGTACAAACAGCATGTGCGCAATATTTTGAATGTTAAACAATTGTGGAGCGTACAAACAGGATGTACGCAATATTTGGAATACTCTGTTACAAAATTTGGAGCGTACTATAGGAAGTGCGCAATTTTTGGAATGTTACAAAATCTTGGAGCACACATTAGAATGCTAAAAAATTGTAAAGCATACAAACAAGATGTATGCAATATTTGGAATACTTGGAGCGTACAAATAGGATGTGCGCAATATTTGGATTGTTACAAAATTTGGAGCGTACAAACAGGATGTGCGCAATATTTGGAATGTTAAAAAATTGTGGAGCGTACAAACAGGATGTACGCAATATTTGGAATACTCTGTTACAAAATTTGGAGCGTACTATAGGAAGTGCGCAATTTTTGGAATGTTACAAAATCTTGGAGCACACATTTGGAGTGTGCGCATATTTTGGAATACTCAAAATTCAAAATTGGACTGCACAATATTTTGAGTGCAAACAAATTAATAATTTGGTGCCTGTTTTCGTGCGAGCAAGGTTATATGCTGTCACTGCGTCCCCCCTTCGACCTGAATCTACTCGGTGTCCATATAGTGCCAATAATATTTTATTAACTATGTTAAAAAGGAGATAAATAAAAGTAGTTGTATCTATATATATTTTGTTGTATGAGTGAGCATCCTTAATAAATAAGAAGGAAGATTTGATTTGGTACAAAAAGGGTTAATCAGAGATGTGGTATCATATGATATGAAGAAAAATTTGAATACCCAGAGAAAAACCACTTGACCTTCTGTAGCAGAATATAGCTTCTCACTTGCTAACTAAGAGAGGTTCATCCTAGTTGGGCTGACACCTAGGGAATAAAGAGTTGGCACCGTTAGCCACTTGGTCACCCAGGCCAATAGCCTAAATTTGATTCAGTAACATGTGATATGAGCCCAGACACTAGCAAATCTGCCTTCAGGGTTTGCAACCAAGTAGGACCCCAAATCAGGTAGAAATTTCTTTTAGTCTATAAAAAATTCTAATGAAGTTTTAAATAAATTGAAATCAAGATGTTTCCGTGCTTCAAGTCTGGCAACTTATGATTTTTCCACCCCTTACACTACACTGCCTCATAATCTTATAAAAGAAAAACTCAATGATTTAATTGAATGGACATTTCATAGGAAGACTCCCTCTATCTTGCATGTAATGTAAGAAATGCTTTTTTCACTTCTGAAGAGCATAAAAAACTAGAGCTGTCAGAGGATCTGACTATAGCCCCACTATAGCGCTATCAGAGGAGTAAGACACATTGACTCTAAAAGCTTTTAACCTATCAGGGGAGCTTTCTTAGTTCCAGAGAAAACTTTAATATTTTTTTTTTTCTTTGCTGGGGAGATAACCCCAAGAGTAATGTTGTTGGCCATTATTTACTTACATCCACCTAATGTTCATGTTTATACAAAGTTTCAGCTTTCTAGCTTTCTTAGTTCCTGAGAAAACTGTCACCAAACCTTTTCATTTATTAAAAAAAACTATACTATCAGGGGAGATAACTCCAAAAGTAATGGGCCCTCGGCCATTATTTTGGTTAGCTCCCTATATCCACCCATTGTCCACATTTATGCAAAGTTTGAGGTTTCTAGCTTCTTTAGTTCCTGAGAAAACTGTGACCAAACATTTTCATTTAAAAAAAAACCTATATTTTCATTTATTTAAAAAACCTATCAGGAGAGATAACTCCAACAGTTATGGGCCCTTGGCCATTATTTTGGTAAGCTCCCTATATCCACCCATTGTCCACATTTATGCAAAGTTTGAGCTTTCTAGCTTCTTTCGTTCCTGAGAAAACTGTGACCAAACATTTTCATTTAAAAAAACCTATCAGGGGAGATAACTCCAAGAGTTATGGGCCCTTGGTCATAATTTCGGTAAGGTCCGTGGAGGCACCCATTGTCCACGTGTATACAAAGTTTTAGTTTTCTAGCTCTCTTAGTTTCGGGGAAAACTGTGACGAAAAAATAACGGAATAACGGAATTACGGAATTACAGAATTACAGAATTACGGAATTACAGAATTACGGAATGACAGGGCAAATCCAATATAGCCCCACTTTTCAAGCGGGGCTATAATTATTTATTTACTTTATGGTACTTTATGTCAGAAAGTGTGTGAAGCTCTCAACTTTCTACGTAAGATTTGGTACTAAGTTATTTAGACAAGGTGTGGGTATTCCGATGGGTGCTAATTGCGCACCCCTTGTGGCTGATTTGTTTTTGTTTTGTTATGAGAGAGACTTCATGCTGTCCCTTTCTGCTGAAAACAAATCTGAAATCATTGAAGCTTTTAGCTCAAATTCTAGATATTTGGATGATTTATTAAATTTGACAATACCTAGTTAAATAAAGCAAATTCTTATGATACCGAGGCTCCGTTTTTAGATTTACATCTATATATTGTAGATGAGTTTGTTTCTTGCAAAATTTATGATAAACGTGATGATTTTGATTTTGTCAATTTTCCTTTTTTGGATGGTGATGTTCCTCGTGCACCATCCTATGGCGTTTATATTTTGCAATTAATTCGAATAGCCACAGTGTGTAGTCATGTAACTGACTTCAACACTCATAATAAAGTGTTTAAATTGTAAACTTCTTAATCAGGTTTTATGATGACTTAGTATATAAATTCAGAAAAATATATAACAGCAATGATTTCAGCACCCAATTACGTAAAATCATTCTTCGATACAAAAAAATTGGGTACAACATTAATGTTATACAACAGACTGCATGCATGGTAGTTAACCCAATCACGGTTGATAACTTTGCTTCCCTCTTTAATTGCACGCCGGTGGTTCAGGCCTCAGATTCTATGACGGTTCCAGCATAAAGGCTTACTGAGAATTAAAGAGATCTAATTCTATGTAATATTGGTTGTGCCTGATGCTCTGTCTCTGGTCGGGCCCATCGGTCTAATTGTTGGTTTTCTTTTGCTCCAGCATTTCAGTGTTTTCTTGCTATCGAGTCCTCACCGTTGTTTCATCTCTGTGGTTGTTTGATTTTTTGTGTTCACAGAGATGTTGCACTGATGAGTTAGGAGGCCATCATGCGGACTGAACAATTTGTCTAAACCAAGACAGAAGTAAGGGCGAGGGTTGTGGCCACGTAAAATCAATTTAAGCCCCAAGTGGAATTCATTTCACTGACCGTACCAAGGCGGTTCTTCTGTCGCGGTTTATTTTTGTTATGGTTTGTCTTTGAGTGTTTGTATCGCTTATATTATTTTGTTTTGGATAGCCAATTGGCCATTTTGTGGGAAAGTAACTGTCCTTTTGGCTTTCTGCTGTTGATGTTTCCATTAGGGTCTGTTGTTTCATGTTTGTGTTTCTTTCCCTTGGGTGTCTCTGATGGGAGCTGTGGGTTAATTATATCTATTCCTGATCATTGCCTTCACTTCTATTCTGCTCATCTACACAGGCTGGCAACTTTTCTAATTAGTATACATTTGCAAGATAAAAGAGGAAAGAAAATATCCTGAAACTTGTCAACTTGATGCCCTGTTGTTTTCTGTATAAGTTATAACATACAGTCAAACTTCAATGGCTCAAACACCTTTGGGACCAAGAAAATCTGTTCGAGACAGGGTGTAGTTCGAGCCACGGAGGGCTACTTCCAGTAGGTTTTGGGACTTTTTTCACTGTTCTATAACATAAATGTATGCTGTGTGTACTCATAAGAATTGTGTCATTAACCCTTATCTTGCTGAATATTCATTTAAGCCACACCCATTTCTGTCTATCAACCAATCAAATTACTTGATATAATTTCTTGCTACAAATTCATAAACTGAATGCCAAAGAGTGTAGATCCTGATCAGGTGGCTTCTGAAGAAGCCACCTGATCTGGATCTACACTGTTTGCAAATATAGGGGTTGTCGTGAACAGCAAGATAACGGTTAAGGTGATTCTAATTAGATGTATGCTGTGTGTACTCATTAGAATCCCCTCATTGAGGGGATTCTAATGAGTAAACACAGTTATGTATGCTGTGTGTACTCATGAGACTCGCCTCATTGAGGCGATTCTAATGAGTACACACAGTATACATTGCAGGACAAAAGACGAAAATATCCTAAATTTTCCCACACTATTTCTTATCTAGACAAATTCCCTAGGCACTCAAGAACGGGTTTGACTCAGCCATGGTATACGAGCCATCGGTGCTTTGTAACCCTCTTAGTACCAAATGGAATCTTCCTCATTATATAGCAGGAGTCCATTTCAAAATTTAGGGGTGTCTGGTTGTGTTTTCTTCAAAATCTATTTGGAAAATGGCTTAAAGACAGGATTTTCATGCCGGGGGGGTCTGGTTCCCAGCTTAAACATGTACAGGTAACCAGCAGATAAAAGTAGGTGTGGCTTGGTCTTGGTGGGCTGGCTACCTATAGGGGCCATAAAACTGATAAGGATTATATGATACTGTAATAATCAGCTGCTGTCCATATAGTTATCAAATAAATACCTTCAAAAATTGGACATAAATTATGCTTCTTAAAAAAGATTTATTTATTTATTTACATTTAAATAAAAAACAAATCTGGTTTTGTGTAGTAGAAAATAAAAATAGCAAACTTGACTGAAAATCAGAAAACGATTTTATCTGAATGTCAATTTAGGTTTGGAAGAAATATAATGTATGTTTTCATATTTTTCTCTGTACACAACAAACCTCTCTGTAACATGATTCACTGTAAAATATTTTAGGATATAACACAGTTCTAACACATATCCCAAAAATCGTTAGAACTGCCTTATTGAACATTTGTATGTGTAAAATGTTAGTCCTAGTACTCATTATAAAATAGACATAGTACCAACACTCTATCGGCCCACGCCCATTGGGGCTTGAAGAAATATATGGGCTGCATGATGCTTCTATGCAGAGCTGAAACCGACCCGCACACGAGTACTGGTAAACAGCTTAGAGGATCTAAGCCTGCCCATGCAAAGCTGTGCAAGTCGGCCCGTCCATGCTTATAAAGCCTATTGGTTTAATTTGGCAACAGGGCTTGAGATGTCATTTCATCTCAGTGTCGGGTAAAAGTCCCACAAAATTGGGAGCAACGTCTCCAAAATGACCTTTACAGTGTTGACGGGGACGTAAAATATCAAATCAAACAAAAAAAACAACACTCTATAGTATATTGTGGGGGCTCGTTTGAATTGCCTCATTGAGGCCATACAAATATATACCCGCACTTGATAGTATAGTGTGGGTGCTCGTTAGAACTGCCTGATTAAGACCATTCTAATGAGCACCCAAAATCTATATTTTTAAAAAAAAAAAATATCTAAACTGAGATTAGAATGAGATATGCCTGGACATCTGTTTTATTCATTCAGCCATTCCACCATTTGTTTAAATAGCTGTGTCAATTTTATTTAATTTATTTTACTTAGACTGCCTGTGTATAATTCATTTTACTTTTGATTTTTCTTCTTCTATAAGAAGAAAAACAAGAAGAAGAATGGAAAAATCTTTCTATTATATCAAATTTAAAAACAATTCTTTCATTCAAACATTATTTATTTATTAATATATTTATTTATTTATCAGAAGAAGATGTTTTCTATAGTGTCAACTAATAATTTTTCAACAAATTTGAAGCTTTAATTTTTTATTATTTATTTATTTATTTTATTATATATTACTAAATATGCTATATAATTAATCTTTATGAAATGTGTTTATATTTTGTTTCTTTGTAATTTAAAAATAAAATAAAAATAAATACATTAGTCATGACTAAATTGTTTTGTTTGTCTATTGAAACCAATTATGGAGTGTGCCTGCTGTTACATAATTGAGATAAACAAGGTTAGCTTCAAACAGAGCAGAGCTGTCAATCACTTATTATCAAAATGTCAATCATTGTGATGTCACAGTAGGTCTCCATTTACAGCCAATCAGATAAATAGAATTTGATGTTAACCCTTCAGAGGTCAGACAAAGAATGAATCAGGTTTTCCTGTGCTCCCTTAAATAGTCCGGTCCTGTCTTTAAATTTTTGCAAACAGTGTAGGCCCAGTTGTGTTTTCTTCCAAATCCATTTGGAAAATGGCTTTACTGTTTGCAAACAGTGCAAGCCCTGATCAGACGCCGCATTCTGCGGCGTCTGATCTGGGCCTGCACTGTTTGCCAGGGTACATGTTTGGGTTTCGCTATAAAATGGGTTAAAGTTCTACTGTATTTCTACACAAAAAATATGAAAAAAAATGGTGATACCATGAGAATCTCGCACTCAGTTATTCCATATGAAACTTGCCACAGGCTCGTTTCGTTAGTTCATATGAAAGGACCATTCTTGTGAGATCCTATGTTTACCATTTTTCACATAAAAACTGAAAACAGACAACAACAATCAATTTTCATTATTATATTTCTTGGTGTTGGTCATGATCATGATTGTAGATAATAAAATGCATTGTACATGTATCTAATATGTAAAGTGAAAAAAGTGTGCATTCAGTAAAAAAAAAAGAAAACAACAGTCACACAATTAAGAAATTTTGTAAGTCTTGCAAAACTGTTACAAAGATTGTCTGTGCTTATGAAAACTGTCTATCATATTTGCCATATGTTTTCGGACAGACGTGCATGAGCAAACAACAGGCTTCCTTGGCCTAATGGGCAATTACGAGTGCTAACTCTTAATCATTACGTCTCTCACAACAGTGGGTTCAAGCCTCGCCTCGCTCATATGTGAGACAACAGCAGGTTAGGTGGTTTTTCTCTAGGTACTCCAGTTTTCGCCCAACTCTGATTAAATATCGGCTTGAAATAAGTGAAATAAGCTTGAAAGGGCTGTAAAAACCAAACCAAATATGCAAACAATATAGACCAAGATGAGACACTGCCAAATGTTTGTTCCTCATCCAGATAGTTCTAGACAAAACATTTGTTTGTTTGTTTGTTTTGTTTGTTTGATTTGAGGTTTAACATCCCCATCAACACTGTATAGGTCATTTTGGAGACGTTGCTTCCAATTCTGTGGGACTTTTACCCGACTTTGAGATGATTGACACCTCAAGCCCTGTTGCCCAATGAAACCAATAGGGTTTATAAGCACAGATGGTCTGGCCCGCACCGCTTTGCCTTGGCAGGCTTAGATCCTCTAAGCCGTTTACCAGTACTCATGTGCGGTCGGTTTCAGCTCTGCGTGAAAGCATCATGCAGCTCATCTATTTCTTCAAGCCCCGATGGGTGGGGGCCATGGGCAGAAAATTGGTTAGCTGTAACTTGTACTTGTTCAAGTTCAAGAAAAATTATGGTAAGGTTTAGGTGTTCGAATACTAAGGGTAAATACCGTAAATGAAGCAATTAAAATTGGGTTTTCCAAGTGTTAATTTCAAAGTCTTAATGTGGGTGCCTATTAAGCAAAGTTGTTCAAAGCTAAAAAAGGTCATTATTTTAACCCTTATCTTGCTGAATAATTTAATTTGCCACACCCATTTTTGACTGTCAGCCAATCAGACTATATAATGTTTTCATTCAAATTCGCAAATCGAATGACAAACAGTGTAGATCGTGATCATCTGATCACGATCTACACTGTTTGCAAATGTAACGGTTGTCGTGAGCAGCAGGATAAGGGTTAAGTTCGTTCAAAATTTGATCATTTTATATATCAAAGTACTAATATTTTTGAGGTGTTTTTTTTTTTTCAACAAAAATACCCATGTATTAGCTATTGTACTCGCTAGAATGGTAAATATTATTGGTCCAGTTGTTCAAAGGCTCATTTGCTTTATGAGCTTGTAAATCCTTATCTTGCTGTTCACGACAACCCCTATCTTTGCAAACAGTGTAGATCCAGATCAGGTGGCTTCTGAAGAAGCCACCTGATCAGGATCTACACTGTTTTGCATTCAGTTTATGAATTTGTAGCAATAAATTACATCAAGTAATTTGATTGGTTGTTAGACAGAAATGGGTGTGGCTTAAATGAATATTCAGCAAGATAAGGATTAATGGTTAAAATGTTGACATTTCTAGCAAGTACAATATCTAATACATTGTTTTTTTTTTGTTGTTTTTTTTGTGTGTTTTTTTTGCTGAAAAAATGTGAGCAGGTTTTGCAAAAACTGCTCACATTTTTTTCTGCAAATATGTGAATTTGTCATATTTAATGATAAGGAAAGGTAACAAGATGTCAACTTATTGTTACATTTGAACAATTCACCCAAGACTAGTCATGTAAGCTAATGATACTTTGAACAACTGGGTGTAGAACTTAACCCTTGACCTGCTGAATATTCATACATGCCACACCCACTACCGATTATCTACCAATCAGATTACTTGATGCAAATTATTGCAACAAATTCACAATCTGAATGGCAAACAATGTAGATCCTGATCAGATGGCTTCGTCAGAAGCCATCTCATCTGGATCTTCATTGTTTGGAAAATAAGGCATATCCGGGCTCAGCAGGATAAGGGTTAAATTATGTCTGGGCATACCATTACATTCAAAGATATTTTCCCCAGGCACAATAAAACCTATGAGAAACCCTGAGCAAATGGTAAGGACTTGAATCAATTTCTACATCAACCTAGTCTCTTATCACAAAGCCGAGAGACCACAAAGTATGGGGTGCTGTTTTGCTATTTAATCAAATTTCAAGATACAGTAGAATTTCGATGGCTCAAACACCTATGGCTCGTTTACCATGGATGAGTCAAACCCATTCTTGAGCCCCTAGCGAAATCCTCTACATAAGAAATAGTCGGGGATAATTAAGGAGATTTTAGTCTTTTATCTTGCAAATGTATGCTGTGTGTACTCATTAGAATCGCCTCGATGAGGTGATTCTAATGAGTTCACACAGCATATATATTCATTATGAAACACTGAAAAGATGTGTAACAGTATCTCGTTATGCCTCCTGACAGTAACCTCAGTGGCTCGAACTACCCCTGTCTCAAACAGATTTTCGAGGTCCCAAAGGTGTTCGAGCCATTGAAGTTCGACTGTATCTATAAATGAAATTAATGATGTCTATAATAAAAATCTCTATTATATCTATTATATATTTTATGATCATGTGTTTTAGGCTATCAATAATTCCAAGTGTAGATATGTATAATTTGATTTATAGATATCATGGATACCAATATATATAGTTATTAATATCCATAATAAATACAAGATATCAATGGTTCTTTTTCTTTGTAGATACATGTATCTATAAACTGAAATACAGATCTAGATATCATTAATTACAATTATAGATACCTATAGTTTGTTTTCAGATATCCACAAATACTACAGAATAATGGATATCATAAAACAAATTTATAGATATCAAGATATATATTAAATATCATTGATTTCATTATATCTAATAATATTCAGAATTATAGACATCAATAAAGTCAATTATAGATGTATCTTTATTCTGATTTATAGCTATCCATAATTAGATTTAACACATTTAATATTGATATCCCTTAACTGGAATAAATAGTAAAATAGTCACTTGCAACCAATCAAATTGCACATATGCCCAGGCTGATCCGTGTCTTCCCAGTTGCAGTGGTATTCATATAGGTTTTGTCATGCCTTAGCATATATTTCCAAAGCTGTGTTATAATCAACATTGTTATAATGAGTTTGTGGTATATCATGTTCACAAGTCCATGAAATGAATATCCTTGTAAGCCCAACATTAAATAGAGAAAAGTGGAGTTTACAAGGGAATACATTATCTTAATTTTGCTCAAAACTATTGACTGTGGGTACTCATTAGAACCACCTCAATAAGGCAGTTCTAACAAGCACCCACAATCTATCTTTGTAGCAGAAATAAGAAAAATATCAGATTTCCACCAGAAAAATATCTGTTTTGCGACCATAAAGTTCACCACAACTTCTTTGTAACACTATTAATGGGGTCCAAAACAAGAACCTTACTTAAGCAACCATGTAATATCCAAACAAAAATGTATAGATTACATAGAAAAATGACCATTTATGGTCATTTTTCTATATAATCTATACATTTTTTGGGATTTTGGGATCCATCTTGAAACCGTGTTATATCCAAAACCCTGTTTTAATGAACCATGTTATAATGAGGTTGTGGTGTAATGCATTATGTCACACAGGTATGTTTTCCTAATATGAACTCTTAAAACCCCAACAATCAGAAACTAGCTATCTGTTGCATCTACTAATTCCTTTATAGCACCATTAAAATCTTCATTATTTAAACTATCTATATCTGACACTGAATGATATCTGTTCTTTTCAAACAGTTTCACTTTTGCATGCACCTTGGCGTCCACGCTTTTAGTTCTCCTTACAGGGGATGGTATAAGTTTCATATCTGACCTCGCCAGATGGTTATCCGCTGAATCTGATGAAAAGCTTGGACATTCTAAATAAGAATACGGATCATATTCATTTTTACCCTGCATAACTCTTTGATACATGTCTTCATTCAGAACTTCATTAGAATCAGAGCTCTGTCTTTCTAAGGATGTTGGTAAACTGTTATGGGATATAAGGTCTAAATCATCAACAAAACTGGAATGGAATGCCTTTTCAAGCTCTGACTCCATACTAGCAGCTAGATCTATCATAGACAGAGGTCTGAACACTTCAGAACTATTTGTTTCTGAGACAATACTTTCAGCTCTGTCAAGAGCATTTCTAAAACCTCCATTCTGATCACAGTTATGTAAATCAATACTGGCCCTATGTCTAATATCTTCCTGAGAAAAACCTTCATTGGTCACACCATCTGTTTCTGTACCAACACCAACATTTACACTATTTTTACTGGAATGAGCATAACTAGCAGCACCACTGTTGATATTTATACTTACACCACTGCCACTTATGTCTGAAGTTCTTGAGTAGCAGTCTGGTTGATATTGTGTTGGAATAATTTCATCCTGCCGTTTAATACGCACAAAACCATCTTCCACAACCAGCATAGATTGTTTAAACTTTCTAAGAAGCAATGTGGCATTAGGATCAGTATATTTTTCGGCTGTGTGGGGTGGGTATGGGGGCTTAGAATGAGGATGATGACCTGTGTGCTTCTTTTTCCAGTGTGAATGGTCAGACTCGGACACAACATAATGATCCATACTGAAAGAGTTAAACTCCCCATCTAGCAGGTCTTTCCCTTTCCAACAGCAGCAAGGCAGTCTGCAGGGAGAATACATTAGCCAGTTTCTCTTCCTTCTTTTATTAGAGTATTTAAATGGCTGTGCTGCAACATATGCCACACAAGCACACATTAACACTTCCAATGTTCTGTCTATTGTATGGTATGTCCACCAGGGCCAAGGTTCAGGCTTACTATCATGCATGATCCCATAAACTCCAAACATAGAATATATTTCAGAGAGAATAATAACTAGTCCAAAAACTGCTGAAATGAAAGTGACTTTAACAGCTAAACCTATGGTGTATCTCTGTTTTGGTGCTTTTTCTTGGAATGTCACTAGTGACCCATTTACTTTTTTCTCCTTTGAGGACAGCTTGAGAGCTTTTTGTCTATTTGTGGCAGCTGTGTACAGTCTTTTGAAAATGATTATATACCCAACAAACATTGCAAGTCCCCAAAGGACAAAAAATAACTGACATACAAAAAGCAATACAGACACAGTTGAAAATAACCCAACAATTATATCTGTTGAAATTGAAAAAATAAAATGGAATATGATTATTCCAATTAGCACCCATAATTTTTGCACTTTTGGTGACAATACTCTTAATCTAGTTGCCAAAAGTAAAGCATAAAATAATATACTGAACACAGCCGTGATGCATGGGAAAACGACACTAAAAATGAAATAATCCACTATCACTGGAAAGGTTCCATTAGAATTGTAAGCATCCACAAGTAAGTATATGGCACGGAAAACACAAATAAATATTACAAGAAAATTTAAAGCAAGGAAATAATGCTTGCTCAAAAGATGATCCATAGTCCAGAGTCTGACTACACTGATCAAACAATAAAACCCCAGTAAGGAGAATAAAGCCCCAAAGAAATAAATATGGAAGTGCCAAGCTTCCTTCCATTCTTGCTTAGCAATATCCCAGTCAGGACCTGGCTCAGCAAAAGAATCCAATTCAGATTCTGGACTGGGTTCAGGACTAGTACTTGCATTACCAGAAGGTTCAGCTTTACTTTCAGGTTCAGCTGTACTTTCAGGCTCAGCTGTACTTTCAGGCTCTGGCTTTACTGTAGTTTCAGGTTCTGCTGTAGTCTCCAGTTCAGCTGTAGTTGCAAGTTCTGGCTCTGCTGAAGTTTCTGGTTCAGCTGTAGTTTCAGGCTCAGGCTCTGTTGAACTTTCAGGCCCAGGCTCTGTTGTACTTTCAGGCTCTGAGGTAGTTTCAGGCATAGGCTCTGCTGTAGTTTCAGGCTCAGGCTCAGTTGTAGTTTCAGGCATAGGCTCTGCTGTAGTTTCGGGCTCAGGCTCAGTTGTAGTTTCAGGCATAGGCTCTGCTGTAGTTTCAGGCTCAGGCTCTGTTGTAGTTTCAGGCATAGGCTCTGCTGTAGTTTCAGGCTCAGGCTCAGTTACAGTTTCAGCCTTAGGCTCTGCTGTAGTTTCCGGCTCAGGCTCTGTAGTAGTCTCAGGCTCAGGCTCTGTTGAAGCTTTGGGCTTAGGTTTATCTGTTGTTTCAGGTTCAGGCCCTGCTGTAGTTTCAAGCTCAGCTAAAGGCTCTATTGTTGTTTCAGGACCAGGCTCTGTTGTTGTTTCAGGTTCAGGTTTAGGTGTTGTTTCAGGTTCAGGCTTAGCTGCAGTATCAGGCTTAGCTGTAGTCTCAGTTTCTACTGCAGTCTCTGCCTCAGCTGTTACTTCAGGTTCTGCTGTTGTCTCCGGTTCTGCTGTAGTTTCCAGTTCAGCTGTGGTCTTGGGTTCTGCTGTAGTTTGAGACTCTGCTGTAGCACCTGAGTTTGTTGTAGTCTCTGGTTCTGCTGCAATGCCAGCCTCTGTTGTAAGGTAAGTTGTAGATGCTGCTGTAGTGTCAGGTTCTGCTGTAATTTCTGGTTCAGCTGTAGTATCAGATCCTGTTATAGGTTCAGGCTCTTTTGTATTGAAAGTTACCACCATAGGCTCTGCTGTTGTTTTGGGCTCCAGTGTTGCCTCATTTTGTTCTGTAGGTTCAACCTCTGCTTTAGTCTTAGTTTCTGTTGTCCCAGCTGGCTCTGTAGATGTCTCTAGTAAGGCAGATGTTTGAGGCTCCACTGTAGTTTCTGATTCTGTTGTAGTTTTTGTTAACAATGTGGTATTTACTTCTGACTTAACTGAAGGTTTTGGCTCAACTAATATTTCTTGATCTTCTGTGGTTTTTGTATGTTCCATTGTTTCTGTTTCTGCCTTTAAGGTGGTTTGGGGTTTTGCTGTAGTTTCTGGCTCTACATTTGTTGTATTTGTTGGAGAGATTTCTAGTTTTGTTTTATTCATAACTGTTGTCATTTCTGAGCTTTCTGTAATGTCATATTCTTTTGTAGTTTCAGATTTTGTTGTCAAAACTGTTTCTGTTGTACTCTCAGGCTCTGTTGAATTGGTCAGTGACACAACTGTCTTGGATGGAAATAAAGTACTTTTATTTAATATTGCTAATGTTGTAGTCCTCTGAGTATCTGTTGTAAGTTTTGGCAGGGGTGTTATAGCTGTCACATCAATTTTGGTACTTTCAGTAAGTGATTGAACATTATTTTCAGCAGTCCCAGGGAGAGTTTCCAAGGATACCAAATTCACTGATGATGATGCAAATGTACTTTCAGCAACAGATCTTGTTGTTGTCTCACTGGTAGAGTTTATAGAAACAGAAGACAGACTTTCATTATTCAATGACTTGACATATTCCTTAGAAAAATTTGATTGTACATCAGTGGGTGTTGTTCTTGTATTTTCAACACTTATAGAAAATAAAGAACTCTGATTGCCAGCTGAGAACAATGGAGACACAGTACTGTTTGGTGAAGAAATCAAGGTAGTGGGTGAAATAGTATCTGGTGTGTGACTAGTGCTTATGGGAAATAAATTATCAACAAAAGAGTTTACGGACACAGGTGTGGTTATGGGAACATTTGGACTTGTCAATCCAACAGCAGGTGGATGTGGCACAGATGAATGCCTTTGTACATTTGTTGTTACTAACATATTGTCGTCAACAGCCTGACTAGAAACTGGTAAATTATGAGGACTGGTTTCAACATTATAGTTTGTGACATAGACTGTTGAATCTGTTGTAACTAAATGGTCAAATTCCGGTGGTTTTGTCACTGAAGATTCAGCCACATTTTCTTGAACAGGTGTAGTATCATTATGTAAAGATGGGTTTGAAGATGTTGCATTTGGTGTTCCCAAAATATCCTTTCTAGATCCCGGTGTTTCAATTTCTGAGCTGCTCATAGTATTTACTGTTGATGTAGGCTTCCCGGAGTCAGGTACAGTGCCATTATTTAAATCTGTTGTTGTAGTATCTGACACTATTGTTGATTCATCTTCATGTTCTATAAAACTACTAGTAGTTGTCCTTATTAATTCCACATTAGAATTATTTGACTGCCCACTACTATTATTAATCTGTACACCCGCACCAACAACAGTGACTGTTGGTCTCACTATCACATTAGCTACAGTACTTGCATTCACAGTTTTATATTCTACATCACTTATTTCATTTGACATTGTGGAAGTTGTTTTGAAATTATTATTTATTTCATTGGCATTCCTTTTATATCTCTGCCCAGAAACACTACCAGTTCTCTTGATGTCACGCAATTCATCAAATTTTGCTCTGACAAATCTGACACTATAATGCTTTACAAGTGCTTCCAAAGGATTTTTGAAGGTTTCAGCCTTCTTCTTTTCCACTGAACTGATTTCATTTTGCCCATGATTTGCTTGTGAACTGTTAATGAAACTTAGAGCTGAATACACTATTAAACATTTTAACATCATTTTGCAAACATATACGCCTCTGTACACTGCAAGATGCAGTTTTGTCTCTTTTATTCTGGTTTGGTTGAAAAACAATCATATCTGACAAACCAGCTATCTTTATCTTACTGTTAGCATGGCCTGTATTGAATTTGCTGGTGGTCCATCACATTTAAGCTGATCCAAACTGGTCCTGTTTGTTCACCTGAAAGTACAAAAATAACTGTTTAATGAGACAGAAGTAGATATCACAAATTAATCCTTTTTGTACCAAATGGAATCTTCCTCCTTATATATAGCAGGAGTTCATTTAAAAAAATAGGGGTGTCAGATTGTGTTTTCATGAAAATTTATTTGGAAAATGACTGAACTTTTAGCAAACAGTGGAGGCCCTGATCAGACGCCGCGTTCTGCGGCGTCTGATCTGGGCTTGCACTGTTTGCCAGGGTACCCGTTTTGGGGTTTCTGGTACTAAATGGGTTAACAGCCAAAGAAAACCGGTTACTATTTCTTAACATCACGGCTTGGAGAAATAGCTGGGCTGCATGGTGCTTCTATGCAGAGCTGAAACTGACCGCACATGAGTACTGGTAAACCACTCAGAAGTACTAAGCAGTGCCCAGGCAAACTGGTGTGAGTCAGACTGTGCAATGCATATAAGCCTTTTGGTTTCATTGGGCGGAAGGGCTTGAGATGCCATTTCATCTCAATGTCAGGTAAAAGTCCCACAAAATTGGAAGCAGAATCTCCAAAATGACCTAAATATTGTTGACAGGGACATTAAACCTAAATTTAAACTGTTTCTTAAACTAATTCTGTATGAGATGAAAACATAGCCACCTCTTTATAGTGCTTTTGTTAAGGTCAAAGTAGAAACAATGTAAGTAAAATAACTGTTATATCCCAAAAAAATGTATAGATTATATAGAAAAATGACCATATATGGTCATTTTTCTGTATACTGGTAATCTAAACAGTTCTGGGATCCATCTTTAACCCTTCAGCTGCCAAGGAAAGCAACATCAGAAGATGTTGTTTGCTTATGTCGTCTGCTGAATCTTCTTGCAAACTTTTTAAAAATATTTTTGGACACAGGCAAACAGTGTGGGCCAAGATCAGACTGCTCCTACTAGGTCCACACTGTTTGCAAAAAAAAATGACTTTTAAGATAACCTGCAGACAGCAAAGCAGATGACAATTGTTGTGATATGGGTTAAACTGAACTTCATTGGCTGTAAAATCTGATGACCCTTTTAAAGAACATATTTGACGTCACTACAGCTGGTGTCTGGGAATGTGTGGCGGCCGTAAAAAGTCTCCCTGCCCTACATCATAGTGTAGTTTATACTTTCTTGTCCTTTGGGATCATTGATTCCATTGTGGAATTTTGAAAATATATGAGGGTCACTGATGAGGCCTAATTGGCCGAAACTAGCTAGTCTGGCCCAGGAAACATGCACACTCCATATTTTTCAGTTCTGTGGTGTATTCCTCGCTTCCAAAGGATAACCCTTTTAAAGAACATATTTGATGTCACTACAGCTGGTGTCTGGGAATGTGTGGCAGCTGTAAAAAGTCTCCCTGCCCTACATCAGAGTGTAGTTTATATTTTCTTGTCCTTTGGGATCATTGATTCCATTGTGGAAGTTTGAAAATATTTGAGGGACACCGATGAGGCCTAATTGGCCGGAACTAGCTAGTCTGGCCCAGGAAACATGCACACTCCATATTTTTCAGTTCTGTGGTGTATTCCTTGCTTCCAAAGGATAACCCTTTTAAAGAACATATTTGATATCACTACAGCTGGCGTCTGGGAATGTGTGGCGGCCATAAAAAGTCTCCCTGCCCAACATCATAGTGGAGTTTATATTTTTTTGTCCTTTGGGATCATTGATTCCATTGTGGAATTTTGAAAATATTTGAGGGTCACTGATGAGGCCTAATTGGCCGAAACTAGCTAGTCTGGCCCAGAAAACATGTACACTCCATATTTTTCACTTCTGTGGTGTATTCCTTGCTTCTAAAGGATAACCCTTTTAAAGAACATATTCAAAATCATTATATGATACACAGAATCTTACACTCATTGTCTGTTCATAATAAACTATCCCTAAAAATGCTGGGAAAAACTACATCTGAAGTGAATTATGTTGTCTGCTGAATCTTCTTGCAAACTTTTTGAAAATATGTTTGCATACAGGCAAACAGTGTGGACCAAGTGTGAAAATATATTTGCATACAGGCAAACAGTGTGGACCCAAATCAGACTGCTCCTAGAGGAACAGTCTGATCTGGGTACACACTGTGTGAAAAGTCTCCCTGCCCTACATCATAGTGTAGTTTATATTTTCTTGTCCTTTGGGATCATTGATTCCATTGTGGAATTTTGAAAATATATGAGGGTCACTGATGAGGCCTAATTGGCCAAAACTAGCTAGTCTGGCCCAGGAAACATGCACACTCCATATTTTTCAGTTCTGTGGTGTATTCCTTGCTTCCAAAGGATAACCCGTTTAAAGAACATATTTGACGTCACTACAGCTGGTGTCTGGGAATGTGTGGCCGCCGTAAAATCTCCCTGCCCTACATCATAGTGCAGTTTATAGTTTCTTGTCCTTTGGGATCATTGATTCCAAACTTTTTGAAAATATGTTTGCATACAGGCAAACAGTGTGGACCAAGTGTGAAAATATATTTGCATACAGGCAAACAGTGTGGACCCAAATCAGACTGCTCCTAGAGGAGCAGTCTGATCTGGGTACACACTGTGTGAAAAAATGAGTTTTGAAGTAATCGGCAGATGACAATTGTTGTGCTTGGCATCTTACAGGTTAATGAAACTCGCCAGAGGCTCATTTAATAAATTATAAGATCCTCTATACATGTACTTCTTCATAAAATCTCCACATGCTTATTCAATCGTGACAGTATCATATTCTCAATTACCCTGGATCACTGTGTTTGCAGCACAAGCTACATGTATGAGCCTCAAGCATCTTTGGTTCATCACAGATATTTGACGTTTACATTTTCTGTGATGTTCCATAGGTTACTTTATATTAACCCTTATCTTGCTGAATATTCATTTAAGCCACACCCATTTCTGTCTATCAACCAATCAAATTACTTGATGTAATTTATTGCTACAAATTCATAAACTGAATGCCAAACAGTGTAGATCCTGATCAGATGGCTTCTTCAGAAGCCATCTGATCTGGATCTACACTGTTTGCAAAGATAGGGATTGTCGTGAACAGCAAGATAAGGGTTAATTTATTTTAGTTCGACTGCTATGAACGCTTCAAGCTTATTTGAATCACTCTCAAACTCATTCCGGAGTAAGGCAGTGATTTTTACACAACTGCTACCCATTTACACCCACAGGTACTTGGCAGGTTGTTTTGTCAAAAATGTGCGAAATATGTGAAATTACCAAAATCAACCAAAAATAAGCAATTTTAGAATTTTCCCAATATACTCATTTCACATATTTTGCACATTTTTGGCAAAACAACCTGTAAGTACCTATGTTTTCACCTGGGCAGTGGCATAATGTGTCTTGCCCAAGGAGGTTAAGTGAGACATCCCAGTGTAAACCAAAAAATTCTAGAGCATACAATAATCTATTTGTTTACTTATATTTTTTTTCAGAAGAAAAAGGCTTGCAATTTACGTGTAACATCAAGCCTTATTTTCCCTGAAAAATAAGAAAAAAAAATAATTTGAAAATGTCATCTGTTTCTATGATTAGCATTTGAATGGTTAGAATATAAGAATCTTATATGGGTGTGAGGGGTGGATAGAAAAATCCGTCCCAAGGGTCACTGTCTGGCATCACGAGGCTTGCCGAGTGATGCCGGACAGTGATCCCGAGGGACGGATTTTTCTATCCACCCCTCACATCCATATTGGATTCTTTTTCTTGCATACCTTCCATTTCTTAGCGCGGACCTTGAATGCTGCAGTCACTTCGGTTACCAACGTCTGCCATATTGTGTTGACACTGCAGGAATGTAAAGTGACTTCACGGATCATGCATGACATCAACCTTAACGATGGCGCACACAAGGTCGTAATCAACCAGTGCATTTCTCAAGCACGCGATTATATTCGATTTGGGGTCAGAACACCAGGGTCAGAATATAAATTTCTATCCCAGGGTAAAATCACGGATTTCCTTGTCTGGTGTGCAAGAAATTGTGAAGATTAGGGATGTGTTGTTCAAAACTAACAACATCTTCAGTCAAAAAATTGTTAAAATTTTGATCATTAAGTATGGTATACACAGTAGTATTTTTGCTGAAAAAAAAATGTGGGTAACAGTTTGCAAAAGTTCACATCTTTTTCAGCAAAACTTTTCCACAGTATCAGATGTTGAACCAGCTAGAATAGTACCATTTTGGCCATTAATGAGCTTGTTGATCCTTCTTTTGCTGAATATTCAGTTTAGCCACACCCATTTCTGACTTTGAACCAATCAGATTACTTGATGTAATTTATTCCTACAAATTCATAAATTGAATGTCAAACAGTGTAGATCCTGATCAGATGGCTTCTTCAGAAGCCATCTGATCTGGATCTACACTGTTTGTAAAGAAAAGGGCTGTCGTGAACAGCAGGATAGGAGTTAAGCTAATGGCGCTTTTAACAAGTGGAACCTGGCAAATAAAAAAGATTTAAATCAAGGTCCCCTCCCCAGTAGCTCTTGCAGCTGACCATTCATTCTAAGGGTACTTTTATTTTATACTTGGAAGTGAAACCAATGCATATCTGAAACAAATAAAAATGATATTTTCACACTGTTAAAAAATATAATGTGATATTTTCACATATTTTCACACTGTGAAAAATAACATGACCTTGAGTGCATGTGGGAGGCATGTTATTACACAACATTGCCAAAGTCAGGTATAAAATAAGAAGAAAACTTAATTTTTTCCAATAAAAAACAAACATATTCATCTTGTGTTGAAATATTTTTGGTACTCATCTCAAAAAAGTAAATATAATCTATATACGCAACAAATGTTGTCTGCTGGTTACTTTAACAGTGCTTGTTGCAAACAGTGTGGCCCAGATCAGACTGCTCCAAAAGGAGCAGTCTGATCAGGGTCCACACTGTTTGCCTATAGGCAAAATTATTTTTCATATTTCAAAAGTTTGTTAGAAGACGCAGCAGACGACATAAACAGACGGCATTTTCAGATGTAGTGTTTCTTGGCACACACAACAGACCAATGACAAGAAATGGAACTTGACCACCACAACAGCAGAAAGACATTCTTTGAAATTTGTTTGTTTGATTTGATTTTTTACGTCCCCGTCAACACTGTAAAGGTCAGTTTGGAGACGTTGCTTCCAATTTTGTGGGACTTTTACCCGACATTGAGATGAAATGACATCTCAACCCCTGTCGCCCAATGAAACCAATAGGGTTTATTAGCATGGACGGTCTGCCTCGCACTGCGGTTCCTGGACAGGCTTAGATCCTCTAAGCGGTTTACCAGTACTAGTGTGCGGGCCGGAATCAGCTCTGCGTGGAAGCATCATGCAGCCCATATATTTCTTCAAGCCCCTATGGGCGGGGGCCTTTGAAATTTATGTAGAAAATGGCCAAACCTTTGAAAACAGAGATGGTCTTAATCAGACACCCTGTTCTGGGGCCTGCACCATTTGCCGATCAGTGCACATCATTTGTTCCATTTTAGGGTTTCCCACATCTAAAATAAGCCAGTACAGTGCATGAAAAACTTTGTTTATAGAATAAGATGGACTGAGATAGGGGTATCAATATTATCATTAGCTTTCATGCATGCTGAAATAATCATATATTATGATTTATCATGAAGCTGGCTTATTGAGATCAATCATGAAGTGCATATTCTCGTTGATTGATCTGCAGCAGTTTAATATAAATGGCAGGTGTTTATCTGGCTTCTCAGCAGCTTTATAAACACTGCTGCTTTACCATTACGCAAACACACCTATACAAATACATTGCCACCTTTAGCCGAAAAATGAAAATTTTAAGATGAAAAATTGTGATATTTTTCTTATTTCTGCTCACAACATAGATTGTGGGCAACCGTTAGAACCGCCTCATCGAGGCGGTTCTAACGAGTACCCACAATCTATATTTTAGAGCAGAAATAAGAAAAATAAGGTTTACCCCTGCAAACCCCAGTTTTACTATATAAAAGTTGGGTTCAAGGGGGTCAGAATTATATAGGCGTGTTTTCGTGATGCCCTGCCAAGCACACATTACCATAAAAATCCTGAAAATTCGGACACCTTGAGGACTTGCTGTAATTCTCCTAAATTTTTTACAAATTTGTTTTATGAGCCAGCAAGGAGTCCAAAAGGTGAAGAAGATGGGATAGCAAACAGTGTAGACCCTGATCAGACTGCTCCTTCAGGAGCAGTCTGATCTGGGTCTGCACTATTTGCTCATGCCTGTCTGTCTCAATACTAAGGATCATTATGGTAAAGGAAACATTCAGTGATGTAGTGCATTCATTTAAGTCTCCAAAATGCTCACTGTTCTCTGATGAAAATTTGTGATATTCTTCTTATTTATACTCCAATCATAAGTTGTGGGTGCTCGTTGGAATCGCCTCATTGAGGCAGTTCTAATGAATACCCAAAACCTATGTATTGGAGCAGAAGTAAGACAAGAGGGCCATGATGGCCCTGGATCGCTCACCTGATCCATAGGTTATCAAGTGGGCCCCTGGGAGAGCCATTATTGGCCCAGGCTATAATATGGAATCGGGCCAAAGGGCTAGGAGGAGATGTTGCTTAAAGGTATTTCTATTTTTAGCTCTGGTGGCCATTTTGTTCAGCAGAGCAGAACCATTTTAGCAATTTCTGTAAAGGGTCATCCAAGGAACATTTCAGTGAAATTATTTTGAAATCGGGCCAAAGGGCTAGGAGGAGATGTCGTTTAAAGGTTTTTCTATTTTTAGCTCTGGTGGCCATTTTGTTCAGCAGAGCGGAACCATTTTAGCAATTTCTGTAAAGGGTCATCCAAGGAACATTTCAGTGAAATAATTTTGAAATCAGGCCAAAGGGCTAGGAGATGTCGTTTAAAGGTTTTTCTATTTTTAGCTCTGGCGGCCATTTTTTTCAGTGGAGTGGAACCATTTTAGCAATTTTGGTATAGGGTCATCCAAGGAATATTTCTGTGAAATTATTTTGAAATCAGACCAAAGGGCTAGGAGGAGATGTCGTTTAAAGGTTTTTCTATTTTTAGCTCTTGCGGCCATTTTGTTCAGCGGAGCGGAACCATTTTAGCAATTTCGGTAGAGGGTCATCTAAGAAACATTTCAGTGAAATTATGTTGAAATCGGGCCAAAGGGCTAGGAGGAGATGTCATTTAAAGGTTTTTCTATTTTTAGCTCTGGCGGCCATTTTGTTCAGCGGAGAGGAACCATTTTAGCAATTTCGGTAGAGGGTCATCCAAGGAACATTTCTGTGAAATTATTTTGAAATCGGGCCAAAGGGCTAGGAGGAGATGTCGTTTAAAGGTTTTTCTATTATTACCTCTGGGGCCATTTTGTTCAGCGGAGCGGAACCATATTAGCAATTTCGGTAGAGGGTCATCCAAGGAACATTTCTGTGAAATTATTTTGAAATTGGGCCAAAGGGCTAGGAGGAGATGTCGTTTAAAGGTTTTTCTATTTTTAGCTCTGGTGGCCATTTTGTTCAGTGGAGCGGAACCATTTTAGCAATTTTGGTAGAGGGTCATCCAAGGAACATTTCTGTGAAATTATTTTGAAATCGGGCCAAAGGGCTAGGAGGAGATGTCGTTTAAAGGTTTTTCTATTTTTAGCTCTGGTGGCCATTTTGTTCTGCGGAGCGGAACCATTTTAGCAATTTTGGTAGAGGGTCATCCAAGGAACATTTCTGTGAAATTATTTTGAAATCGAACCAAAGGGCTAGGAGGAGATGTCGTTTAAAGGTTTTTCTATTTTTAGCTCTTGCGGCCATTTTGTTCAGCTGAGCGGAACCATTTTAGCAATTTCTGTAGAGGGTCATCCAAGGAACATTTCTGTGAAATTATTTTGAAATCGGGCCAAAGGGCTAGGAGGAGATGTCGTTTAAAGGTTTTTCTATTTTTAGCTCTGGTGGCCATTTTGTTCTGTGGAGCGGAACCATTTTAGCAATTTTGGTAGAGGGTCACCCATGGAACATTTCTATGAAAGTATTTTGAAATCCATTCACTGGTTTAGGAGGAGATGTCATTTAAGTGAATTGTTGACGGCGCACGACGCACACCGCACGACGCACGACGGACGCCGGACAAAAGGCGATCACAATAGCTCACCTTGAGTACTTCGTGCTCAGGTGAGCTAAAACTAATGTATACCCCAGTAGACCCCAGTTTATTGCCGACAGCCGCCATGCTTACAACAGGCATGACAAAGACAGTTCAAGGGGAAGCAACCCTTTCAAACATAGTCAAACCTGACTTAGTTGCCACCTCTATTAAGCAAGCAACCTGTCTTAAGCAAGCAGGCATTCAGTTCCCGAAAAAGGAAAATACATTAAAATTCACCTGTGTTAAGCAAGCACCTGCCTTAAGCAAGCACTTTATGAATATCCCAGAGGTGCTTGCTAAATACAGGTTCGACTGTATTCTTATCTCCTTTACCAATAAGGATAGAGATCTACTCTCAAAGAAAGAACCAGCTCTTGCAGCTTTGCACAGCACGCTTCCAATGAAAAACAGAGATTTTCTAAAGAAAATTGAATTGACGAATAACTAGATGCTTCTTCAAGACTGATAAAAAGTCGGCTTGATTATACAACACTAAACAAAATTGCATGGCCTTATTGCCCAATATTGACGGGCCATGCAATTTGCTTTTTTTTTTCAACCTTTACCACTCTCTAGGCTAATTCAGCAGACCACAAACTGTTGATATTTTTCTCGTTTTTCCCAGAAATTAGGAATTGACATCCTCATGCAAATTGTCTCCATAGGAGACAATTTGCATGGGATGACAAATCCTGTTTTATGGGAAAATTAGAAAAATATTTCAAAATGTTGTCTGCTGCGGAAAAAAATACCCATCTTGCAGAGCGTTAAGGGTAGACCACTTTGTCAGTATGGGAAAGCAAACAAGCAGTCAGAATGGTTTTCTCCCTTTGTAAAATGCCAAAAATCTGCAAGGATATGCCCATTCTCCTCAAGATGTTCCACTATTTTTTAGGTTTTACAGTAAATAATTTATAAAATTCAAAACAGCAGCAAATATTAATCTTTTGAAGCATAAGCAGGAACAACCTACTGTGTTCATGAGAATCATATTGCAAATGGATTAATATATCATTATCAAGGGTGCTGGTAGTGCGGATATTCCACAGAAGGCCATCAGGAAGAAGAGGTGGGGGGGGGGCTGGGGGGCACAAAACTACTGAACCATGAAATGTAGGTCAAGGTGAGCAATGAATGCTTGTACAGAAGTTGCCATCCCTAGATGCAGGCTTGTACAAAGAATCATTAGTTCTACAGTAATGGGCTTGAACATTGTGGTGATGGAATGCTAGGGCTGACGCAATACTTCACAAAGTCAGTGAACCATGAAATGTAAGTCAAGGTTATAATTATGTGGTTACTTGCATTTAAGTGGCCAAATATCAAATATCCCTAGATGCAAGTATGTTCCAAGTCAAGAGCTCATCACACAGAGCTATCAGGTATGTCATCTGGTCATGTCATAAGCTTCATTGGCACCCGCCCATCAAGGCTTGAAGCTGCATGATGCTTCCACGTAGAGCTGAAACCAACCCACACACTAGTACTGGTAAAACGCATAGAGGATCTAAGCCTGCCCAGGCAAAGCAGTGCGAGTCGGATCGTCCATGCTTATAAACCCTATCGGTTTCATTTGGCGACAGGGCTTTAGATGTCATTCTATCTCAATGTCGGGTAAAAGTCCCACAAAATTGGAAGCAATGTCTCCAAAATGACCTATAGTGTTGACGGGGACATTAAACCTCAAATCAAACAAATTGTCCAAGTATAATTGAGGGAGCTCTTATAGTTCTTGAGAAATGGACTTAAAAGTTGCCCCAAAACATTGTCTAAGGCTCACCCAGGTTGCCCCTAAAAATGGTCTAAGATGAGGTTCACCGATTATTGACCCATTTTGTACCAGAAACCACAAAATGGGTATTTGGCAAACAGTGCAAGCCCAGATCAGATGCCGCAGAATGCGGCGTCTGATCAGGGCCTCCACTGTTTGCTAAAAGTTCAGTCATTTTCCAAATAAATGATGAAAACACCTAACAGACCCCTAAATTCTGAAATGGACTCCTGCTATATATAAGGAGGAAGATTCCATTTAGTACAAAAAGGGTTAAAGGCTGCCCTTAAAAAATTTTCTAAGGCTCAACAAGGTTGCCCCTAAAAATTGTCTAAGGCTCATCGATTATTTTTTTAGTATTCAATACACTAACCATGCATGTATTTAGGAAGATATGTAAAGTATATCCACTTTTACTTACCTAAGATTAATAAGGGCTGAAACAAGACACTACCCAGCTTGGTCGGAGGGTCATTCTCAGTGCAACAAACTGCAAATAAAATAAACTGATATTGAAAAACATACTGGTAGATATGATCGCATCACAAAAACACACCTATTTAATTTTGACCCCCTTAAACCCCACTTTTATATACAGTAAAACTGGGGTTTACAGGGGTATACATTATTTTTCTTACTTCGGTTCAAAAACATAGGTAGAACCGCCTTGTGGAGGTGGTTCTAACAAATACCCACAATCAATGCTTTTGAAATATGAAAAATATCAGGATATATCAGAAAAAATAGGTTTAGGAGGAGATGTCGTTTGAAGAAATTGTTTACGCATGGATGCACAGACGGATGCAAGGCGGACGCACGACGGACGAAAAGTGATCCCAAAAGCTCACTTCATCACTACGTGACAGGTGAGCTAAAAATGTGGGTAAAATTTGCTTATTTGCATAAGCTAAAGTTACTCACATTTTTTCAGCAAAAATATTACGAGGGGGCTCATAGTATATTTGTTATATTAAATTATCAAAGTTTTAAAGACATTGTTTTGAATAACTGACCCCTTGATAGTGTGTGTGATTGAGTTTTATGTCCCACCAACAGCTAAGGTCATACAGAGATGGAACCTTGGTTTAAAGACTCATCCGAAGGTCTTGAAAAGCCTGGGATCAAACCCATGACCCCTGATAAATGAGGCGAGTAGCTTAACCACTATACCACGGAGGCTTCTAGGTCTCTGGACAGTAGTTTAAAAGTAACAATGCTGTTAGTTAACATATTTATTCTTTGACCATTAAATATGGCAAATATTTTTACATTTTTGCTGAAAAAAATGTGAGCAGCTTTTCCTTACATTTTTCCAGCAAAGTAACTACAACATAAAAGATTGAACTTGCTAGATTATTTAACATCTTGACGTCTAACGAGCCCATTAAGCTAACAATGCTTTGAACTTCTGAACCCTGGATTTTCGACCCATTAGTTCCAAGCAAATATCTTCAATTTTTAGTGCTTACCCATTAATTAAGTCTAAGTCAGTTTTTTTTTTTTACATTTGGGTGTGTCTACATTGTTTCATCTGTTGTAAATCTTCTAAAATTTCCTATACTTTCAGGAAACAGTATGCATCTAATCTAGGTTTGCAATATTTGCCACATCCCTTTTTTGAACATTAGGTGTTAATGGATTAAAGCTAACGTATTGCTAATTTAATTTTCTAATTACTTTTCTTTCTTTCTTATTTGTTAGTTCAAAGTTAATAATAGGGTTTGTATATGGGGCAGATTGAGACAATATACAATATCCAAAAATAAATTCCCTCAAAATTAATTCTTTCAAATTCTAGATTTCAAACATTCTATGTCTTGAATATTCATTTTTGACTATCAACCAATCGAATCACTGATGTAATTTACTTCTATAGACTTACCAGGTATTCCCTGAATGACAGTGAAGATCCAGATTTACACTGTTTGCAAAGATAGAGCATATATCCTTGTTCAGAAGGCAATGGTTGGGAACATGCAACCACACCCCCACCCCCAACCCCAATAAAACTGAACCCTTAAGATGCCAATCACAGAGGTTCTCGTCTGCTTTGTTGTCTGCTGGTTACTTTACAAGTCACCGTTGCAAACATTATGGACCCAGATCAGACTGCCCCTAGGAGCAGTCTGATCAGGGTCTGCACTGGTTTGCCTGTATGCAAAATATATTTTTAAAAAGTATGGAGGAGAAACAGCAGACAACAATGAACAGACACATTTTCAAATCTGTTTTTTCTTGGCATCATAAAGGGTTGCCGAGAAAAACTACATCTGCTTATGTCGTCTGCTTATGTCGTCTGCTGAATCTTCTTGCAAACTTTTTAAAAATATTTTTGGGCACAGGCAAACAGTGTGGTAGGAGCAATCTGATCTGGGTCCACACTGTTTTCAAAAAATTACCCTTAAGGTAACCGGCAGACGGCAAAGCAGATGACAATTGTCGTGATTGGCATGTTATGGGATAGAAGTTACCTCGCATGGAAGTGTATCCTTTCATTTGAAAACCCATGAACAGATGCAAGTATTGTTTATTTTATCTTTTCACCTAAAGACTACCAGAAAAACAATATGACTGGGTGCGACATGTGAGTGAATAAAATAACTGTTGCAGGTTCTTTCAATCTTTTTCATATTCAACCCATAACAACTGTCGTCTGCTGTTACTTTACAAGTCATTTATGCAAACAGTCTAGGAGCAGTCTGATCAGGGTCCACACTGTTTGCCTGTATGCAAAAATATTTTTAAAAAAGTTCGCAAAAAGTTTTAGCAGACAACATAAGCAGACGACATTTTCAGATGTAGTTTTTCTCGGCGTCTTAAGGGTTAATACTGTGGGAGACAACTTTTTGGACTTCCTGTTCATTTTTCTGGTCATGTCAGCCCCCTGAAATTGTGGTCTAATCTTATAGGAAAGAATTGGCTCCTCAAGGCGACGCAAGTTGTTCTATATAATCTATACATTTTTGTCTGGACATAACATGACTATTTCATTACTATGGTTTCTGCTTTAGACCACATACAACAAGGGATATAGGGAGGTTCTGGTGTACTTTCAACATTCCAAAAAAATTTTTTTATTTAAAATATTATTTAACTTATTGTTGTTGTTGTTATATGGCATGTTACCATTTGAGGTCATTTTGTGACATCTCCCAGAGAGAAAAATAGCAAAAGGCACTTTAACGGCCCAGTCAACATTATAAAACTTGTTGAACATTCAGTTAACCTAACAACAGTAACTTAGCCCTCGCCCATCGGGGCTTGAAGAAACAGATGGGCTGCATGATGCTTCCATGCAGAGCTGAAACCTATCCGCACACGAGTACTGGTAAACCGCTTAGAGGATCTAAGCCTGCCCAGGCAATGCGGTGCGAGTCGGCCTGTCCATGCTTATAAACCCTATTGGTTTTATTTGGCGGCAGGGCTTGAGATGCCATTTCATCTCAATGTCGGGTAAAAGTCCCACAAAAATTGGAATCAACATCTCCAAAATGACCTTTACAGTGTTGAGGGGGATGTTAAACTTCAAATCAAACAAACAAATAACAATACATGTAGTAACTGCATGACTTGAATGCTACTTGCTTATCAACCAGCCTACACATTATTCCGGAAAAAAAGAATATGTTTTGTTTAGAATCATTTTCTTATCATTGCATGCAGAATATGTATGTATACCCTAATGATCCTAAGTATTGGGACAGATAGGCCTGGGCAAACAGTGTAGAAGGAGCAGTCTGATCAGGGTCTACACTGTTTGTGATTCCGTCTGTACCTTCTGGACTCCTTGCTGGGTTGTTAAACAAATTTGTTGAAATGTCAGAGGAATTACAGCAAGTCCCCCACTGAGGTGTCCAAATTTTTAGGGTTTGTTTAGAAATTGCAGAATACAAAAGTCAATGCATGAGAAATGGACTTCAGTGTGTCCTTCAATCAGTGGTCATGCAGTAGTATTAAGTCTGCAGCTTCATGGAGGTGCATTATAATAATTACTTCTGTGAAAACACTGAAGGTTTTGGTAAGACTGCACAATTATGTGCAGTCTCACCAAAACCTTCAGTGTTTGTCTATGTAAAATATCCTTATATCACATGAACAGGCCAAAGTTTACTATCTAATTACCAATATCTGGGAACACATAAAATGCAAATAAAAAGACATATTTATTGACTGGGGATCCTACTTAGATTGCCATTTTATTCTAATATTGCATTTTTTTTCTTTGCTTTTGTCCCTAAATTTCATAAATCCTGAGTCGCACAAGTTTGTATTTCTTGTTTGTATTGAAGTTTAAAGGCCCATTCAACACTAGATCATTTTGACTGGTCAGTTGTAACCTGCATCCACACTTTTCCTGGGCCGGCTAATATGTAAGGGGTAAATCAGTGCAGTGCACATTCTTTCGTCAGAAACTGACAACAGTTACTGTCCTTCTTGAATCAGCGGAAGGGAGAGAATGACCATAGAAAAGATTTCATGATCAATCTCCACGAAAGAATGTTGCTATCCACACTTTTTCTTGGCAGGCTAATATGTAAGGGGTAAATCAGTAAAGTGCACATTCTTTCGTCAGAAACTGACAACTGTCCTTCTTGAATCAGCGGAAGGGAGAGAATGACCATAGAAAAAATTTCATAATCAATTGCCACGAAAGAATGTTGCTGACCCGGGGCAGCAGGTATCGAACCCATGTCCTCCTGATCACCAGTCAGACGTGCATCCAACTGAGTTACCAATGACAAGTACATGTAGGTGCATGAAATTCATCTTTGAAAAGAGGTGGGGATCGGAAATATGAGGCCAATTCCCTTATACAGTAAAACCTGTCATAGTGGCCACCTCTATTAAGCAAGCATCTGTCTTAACATATAAATGACAATGGAATATTCAGGGGTGAGAACAGTCCAAAAATCTCAATCCTGAAAATCTGCTATTTGAATCCTGAAGTGACCCTAATGTTATCTTGAAATCCAAAATAAATGGGTTTACCCTTCCAATATCAATGGAGATTAGTTGCTTCATGCTTAGTTGTAGTTAACCATTTAATTAAGACATGCTCCAACTTCAAATGGACAATAATACATTAGGTCAAAGCTCTTAATCCTGAAATCAGGATTAATCCTGAACTTTCTCACCCCTGAATATTGCACCTAATGAGTTTGAAATGGTCCCATTCCAATTATAGGGGTGTCAGGTTTGTTTTGTGTGTGGTAAGTCTAACAACAAGAATTCCGCCAAAAGGCTATGTCACACCTGTGGGGGTGCAAAGTCACCGAACCATGACATCTAGGCCAAGATCAAACATAGATGCATGCATAAAAGGCTTTTACTAAGTATCATTAATGAAGTTCAAATAATTCTTGAGAAATGAACTTAACCATTAGGGTGAACGCTAGGGTGGTGGCAATATTTTACGAAGTCAGTGAACCTTGAAATGTAGGTGAAGGTCAAATATGGATGCTTGCATTTAAGTTGCCATCCCGAGATATAAGTTTGTAAGTATCATTAATGAAGCTCTTATGGTTCTTGAGAAATTAACTTGACCAGTAGGCTAAGCGCTAGGGTGGTTGCAATATTTTACAAAGTCAGTGAACCATGAAATTTAGTTCAAGGTCAAATATGGATGCTTGCATTGAAGTTGCCATCCACAGATTCAAGTTTGTACCAAATATCATTAAAGAAGCTCTTATATTTCTTGAGAAATAAACTTGACCATTAGGGTGAACGCTAGGGTGGTCCCAATATTTTACAAAGTCAGTGAACCATGAAATGTAGGTCAAGGTGAAATATGGATGCTTGCATGTAAGTTGCCATCCCCAGACACAAGTTTGTACCAAGTATCATTAATGAAGCTCTTATAGTTCTTGAGAAATAAACTTGACCGTTAGGGTGAACACTAGGATGGTTGCAAATGTTGATGCCTTGACGAACGGACGGACAGACAAACAAACGAAGGGGCGGACGAACGGACAGAAAACCGGGCGCCTATATCGCGCCATGCAAATAGCAGGCGCTACAAAAATGCACATACTTATAGCAATGTAGACTCAGATCAGATGTTCGGGTCTACACTGTTTGTCAATGTCCCAAAAAAGGGCTGCTAGGCATATATGGGTTAAGCAAGGATATTTTGATTTTACTTTCATTGCTGACTTTATACAAGTTGAACTGCATGTAATGGCACACACCACAGGTACTGGTATGGCACACAAGCTCTACCATACAACAAGATATCTGCCTCAATGGGCACCTGACTGTTGAGCAGGAGGTTGAGGATTCTATATACCAGACACTGTTTCAGCAATATTCTTCCATGGAAATTGATCAAATCTATATATTTTATGGTCATTCTCTCCAGATTAACCCATAAAATGCCAACCAGGACAACTGTCGTCTGCTTTGCTGTCTGCCGGTTACCTTAAAGGTAATTTTTTGCAGGAGGAGCAGTCTGATCTGGGCCCACACTGTTTGCCTGTATGCAACAATATTTCTAAAAAGTTTGCCAAAAAAATCAGCAGATGACATAAGCAGACGACATTTTTCAAATGTAGATTTTCTCTGAGTTTTAACTGGAGTCCATTTCAAAATTTAGGGATGTCAGGTTGTGTTTTCTTTAAAATTTACTTGGAAAATGGCTAAACTTTTTGCAAAAAGTGTAGGCCCTGATCAGACCCCGCATTCTGCGGCATCTGATCTGGGCCTGCACTTTATTGCCAGGGTACCCGTTTTGGGGTTTCCGGTCCTCAATGGGTTAAATCAAAGTGTGGTCAGGCAAACCAACTGGCTCCACAAAATGCTGCCCCAAACAAAGAAACAAACACAATTCAGCACATCCTTGAGTTAATCATTAACACATATAAGCCTAGTGTCCGGCAAACGATGTAGACCCAGAACAGATGCCGCAGAACACTGTGTCTGATCTGGATCTACACTGTTTGGTTAAAGCGGATTATTTTTGTAAAACATACCCCGAACAAAACTAAACAGAGACCCCATAATTGGAGATAGATCGGTCCAAAGCTGATACATGGCAGATAATTTTGTCTTATATGGGTTATCCATTTTTACTGCATTAACCCATTTAGTACCAGAAACCCCAAAACAGGTGTTTGGCAAACAGTGCAGGCCCAGATCAGACGCAGACGCCGCAGAACGCGGCGTCTGATCAGGGCTTACACTGTTTGCAGAAAGTTCAGCCATTTTCCTAATAAATTTTGAAGAAAACACAACCTGACACCCCTAAATTTTGAAATGGACTCATGCTATATATAAGGAGGAAGATTCCATTTGGTACAAAAAGGGTTAATTACACACAGGCAAGAGTAAAGATACCATATCATATTCTATCAATAAACAGAACCATGTCTGAAGACAAAAGGTTGTAAAAGTTATAATAAACTGCTGGAATTTCACCCTAGCTCCCATTAACAGTAATAAAAGTAAAAGCATTGCTCCTATGTCATTATTTTTATGAACTCTTTTGTTATAATCCTTAACTTACAGGTTGAACTTAATGGAATCTTCTGACTCTTTATACAACATTCAATTTAATGTCAAAACTTGTTTATATAACAACATTTTCAATGGAACCAATCTTGGAATCAAATAGTAGCTCAAGATATGACGAATCAATGGAGATATTCAAGAATGTTGTAATTATATAATACTCCAAGAAATAAATGTTGTGGTCATTTGTTAGAATCGCCTCGGCCTTTATTTCCTATTATACTACTCCTTATTGCTTATATTGGGATTCTTTATTGTGGCAAATTTGCTATAGGAAACAATTAGGGTCATCTGAATTTCAAATTTGAGGAAATTTTAGACTTTATTTAGCCAATGACTGAACTTTTAGCAAGCAATGCAGGTCCAGATCAGATGCAGCATTATGTGGCATCTGAACTAGGCCTGCACTATATTTGCCAATGCTCTGTGTTTGAGTCCCCATTCCCCTTCACATGAAGACATTTTTATGCCTCTTCTTTTTTTTTTTTGTTTTTTTTTTAATTAAACATGGTGCATCCATTTTTTCCAGTCACTGTTAAATACCTCAGAAACAATTGTCCACTTAAATAAGGTGACAGTTTTCACCAAAATGTCTTCTCTTTTATTTTCATAATTCTTATTTAATTTATTGAGAAACCTCCATCAGTCAGCTGATCCAGATCCCCTTCGAAAATTTTCAGTAATCTATAAAGATAAATGAACCATAACTCATGGCTTATTGAACAGCATGGCTGGCATTCCAGATTAATGGTAACAATGTCAGTTTTGAGAGGGCTCATCAGAAAAAGAACCTTAGCTAGTATAATAATCAATCATCCGGGAAGAACATGCATTTTTGTGCTGCATCATATATCCCATGGCTTGAAGTTCTGACCCTAATGACCAAACTCAAAAGTGTCAATAAGCCTTTTCATAAGCTGGAAGTTCTCACTTATTTTTTTTAATAAATTTTTACATCCCCATCAACACTATTTAGGTCATTTTGGAGATGTGGCTTCCAACTTTGTGGGACTTTAACCCGACAATGAGATGAAATGACATCTCAAGCCCTGCCTCTCAATGAAACCAAACTATAGGGTTTATAAGCATGAACAGTCCAACTCGCAACACTTTGCCTGGGCAGGCTTAGACCTTCTAATCGGTTTACCAGTACTCATGTGCGGTCTATTTCAGGCTGAGCTCTGCCTGGAAGCATCATGCAGCACATATTTTTCCAAGCCCCGATTGGTGAGGGCCATTTTAGTGGAAAGGAGAGAATATGAAAAGTAGTTCCTGACATCAGTCACCACAAAAGAATATTGATAGGCCTGATGGTGCCCCTCTAGCAGATGATTCACATGAAATGTCAAGAAAGTCCATTGGTTGTACCCATTACTCCTTCTCTGGAGCTCTGGAGCTATAACCCTTATCCTGCTGAATAAATTAATTTAGCCACACCTATTTCTGATTATCAACCAATCAAATTACTTGATTTGATGTATTCATTCAATTTACAAGATGCATGACAAACAGTGTAGATCCTGGGCCATCTGATCTGGATCTACACTGTTTGCAAAGGCAGAAGTTGCCATGTTCAGCTGGATATTAGAAACAAAGAAAATGTGAAAATGAATAATTTATCATCTGAATGCAGATGCAATTATAGCTTTTGCAACTATCGCTGTCATCAATGAATAAATGATGGACAGACTGATGACCGATGACATTGCTGAATATACTTATAATTTCTAGGGCAGTCGGTTGTAGCCATGTTTCAGTTTAAAGTCATGATATGAGGGCAAGTCAAGTAATCAGCATATCCACATTACAATCGAGCAAAGACAACAAAGCTTTTCATGCCTTCTTTCAATACATGTTTTAGGCATCAGCGCAAAATTGCACCCTTATCATGTCATTCACTCATAATTAACCATTTTCCTGCTAATCCTGGATATGCCTTATCTTTGAAACAATGTAGATCCACATGAGATGGCTTCTGACGAAGCCATCTGATCAGGATCTACATTGTTTGCTATTCAGATTGGGAATTTGTTGCAATAATTTGCATCAAGTAATCTGATTGGTTGATAATCGGTAGTGGGTGTGGCATATATAAATATTCAGCAGGACAAGGGTTAAGATATTGAACGACAGTCAAACATGGCTAGCGATGCAAAAGCAAGCTTTCCAGAGTAACCTTTTCTTACTAGTTTGAGGTGGAGCATTAACCCTTGTCCTGCTGAATATTTAAATATGTCACACCCACTACTGATTATCAGCCCAATCAAATTACTTGATGCAAATTATTGCAACACATTCATGAACTGGATGGCAAACAATGAAGATCCTGATCAGATTGCTTCTTCAGAAGCCATCTGATCTGGTTCTACATTGTTTCAAAGATGAGGCATATCCAGGCTCAGCAGGACAAGGGTTAAGAAACCATGCTTGTAAGAAATAATGGTGTCTAATATGGTGTTAGAAATTACAAATATCAGGTAAAAAATGATAACATCTTTATCATTTCCGCTTAAAACATAGAATGTGGGTGCTCCTTAGAACCGCCTCAATGAGGCGGTTCTAACGAGTACCCACAATCTAAGTTTTGAGCAAAAATAAGGCAGATAATGATTACCCCCGCAAACCCACTTTTCTTTATATAAACTGGGGCTTAGGGGGGGGTTTCATTTCACGGACTTGTTATGGTGATGTCTACCAATTTGTATGTCAAAAATAGTGTGTGGATGGGGTCACTCTTCTCACCACGAAAACACGCCCATATAATTTTGACCCTCTTGAATCACACTTTTATATAGTAAAACTGGGGTTTGCAGGGAAAAACCTTATTTATCTTATTAATTTTCTGTTCTAAAACATAGATTGTGGGTACACGTTAGAACCGCCTCAATGAGGCGGTTCTAACGTGTACCCAGAATCTATATTTTGAACAAAAATAAGAAAAGAGTACAATTTTTCATCTTAAAATTGTCCTTTTTCCGGTATTTGTATAGGCGTGTTTTTGTAATGATACACTCCAAACTTCTTTGTTGGGATTTTTAACATTGGTTCAGCTTTTGTTTTGGAAGTGTTCAGGAGGTACATAAACTTTTTCTTGCATCCAGGTGTCAAGCTGAAGTAGACCCACCCTTCTGCCTCTTAATGAAATCCTGGAGTGTTTGATTTGAGGTTTAACGTCCCCGTGAACACTGTATAGGTCATGTTGGAGACGTTGCTTCCATTTTGTGGGACTTTTACCCGACATTGAGATGAAATGGCAGCTCTGTCGCCCAATGAAACCAATAGGGTTTATAAGCATGGACGGTCTGATTTGCACCGCTGTGCCTGGGCAGGCTTAGATCCTCTAAGCGGTTTACCAGTTCTCGTATGCAGTTGGTTTCAGCTCTGCGTGAAAGCATCATGCAGCCCATCTATTTCTTCAAGCCCCGATGGCGGGGGCCCTCCTGGAGCGGGTTATAAAGAGATGTAGGTGTTCTCTTCAAACCTTTTACTTAAAATGTGTCTGAGAATTAAAATCATTGTCATGGCAACAAATGAAATCTTTTGATATCTGAATATTTTCCACATCATTTCAACAGTTAGACATTCTTTGAAGCTAATTAGAAACCAGAAAATATCAAGAGCAACTGGTTCTTCAAAAATTATGTTATATATGGTTTGGCAATCTATTTCTATACAAGTAAGCACTGACTCTTAAATTAATTATTAGGTCTCTCACTGCTGTGGTTCGTACCCCACTTAGGTCATATGTGAGACCGTCAGACGCCAGTTGAAGCTAGGTTAAGTGATTTTCCTCCAGGTACTCAGGTTTTCGCCCACCTCTGATTTTTGCAAACAGTGTGCACCCAGATCAGACTGCTCCTGCAGGAGCAGTCTGATCTGGGCCCACACTGTTTGCCTGTAGCAAAAATATTTTTAAAAGTTTGCAGAAAAAATTGAGCAGACAACATAAGCAGACGACATTTTCAGATGTAGTTTTTCTGGTTAGCAAACAGTGTTGAAGAATTCGAGAAGACAATCAGATGGTCAGATATTTTATCTTATATGTAACTTACAATCATCTTGTTTATCCCCAGGGATTATGATAAAAACTCCCTGCCTTGCAGACTCTGAGAAAATAAACACCCTTAGTAATCTCTTAAATAAGCAAACCAAATCTATTAAAATAATATAAACATTTTGAATCAAAGCATACTTTACAAGAGTTAATCTGAATTAACCCTTGTCCTGCTAATCCCGGATATGCCTTATCTTTGAAACAATGTAGATCCAGATCAGATGGCTTCTGATGAAGCCATCTGATCAGGATCTACATTGTTTGCCATTCAGATTGTGAATTTGTTGCAATAATTTGCATCAAGTAATCTGATTGGTTGATAATCGGTAGTGGGTGTGGCATATATAAATATTCAGCAGGACAAGGGTTAAGTATCATAAGGTGGTTCTAATGAGTATCCACAATCTATGTTTGGACAAATAATAAGCAAAATATCAGAGATGATAGATAAAAGAGATGTCATTTTAGCACACATGGGTGTGTTATTGTAATAATTAGGAGATATTTGCTCCTTTTTTTTTTTTCTAAAATATTTATTTCTGCTTCAAGCATACCGTAGAATTATGCATCAGTCATTGGTAAACACTGCCTCCCCCACCTACAGGGAATAGCGGGGACAATGACTTATCACAGCCCTCCTAGAAGCCCAGTGCACTGCGGACCTCCTGAATGTAATCATTGACCCGCTGTTTATAAGAGTTACACTGGGGTATGTTTGCATAATATCAAAACCCCTGCATTAACCCGACACTGCGGGAGAAGATAGAGGGTAACTATCCCGCACATTAGCCCAGCTATCCCCCACCCATCCCCGTAGGTGGGGGAGAAGTAACAAATGACTAGTGCATTAAAACTCAAAGCCACAACTGTGGTAAGAGTTGTAGGTTTTAAAAAATTCCTACAGTTTAATCAAACAGAGACTAGACCTACTCCCATACACGAGAGTTCGGGTAGCCTGACTTTTATTTTTTACGTTTTTATACTGATATTTTCATTTTTTGTTTTCATTGACTACCCGACATGGCCAACTATAAATAAAAATGAAAACGTCCGATATAAACAAAAATTTAAATAGGACCATTGACGTTCTATCTGTAGAACTAAGACTAGACCCTGATCAGATGCCACATTATGCGGCATCTGATCAAGATCTACACTGTCTGCCAAAGGTCCCTTTTCTGGCACTTAAGGGTTAAACAGGTCACATGTGAGGCACCAAGTTTTGTGATGAAGTGTGTGTGTGTGAATTCAGGTTAAACGTCGCTTTCAACAATTTTTCAGTCATATCACGACGGTGTCTGGTTGAGACAGGGAGCTCAATGCTCACTTTTATAGTGCTGCCTCACTGAAGTATCATGTCCCAGACACATTACATGATATCACACCCAGTCACATTATCCTGACCAGATCTAGCTCTACCCCGTAAATCTGAGTGCCAAGCGAGAAGCAGCTAGTACCATTTTTAACGACTTTGGTATGTCGCGGCCCAGGATCGAACCCGTGACCTCCTGTTCCCCAGAGCGGACACTCTACCAACTGAGCTTCCGGGGCTGGTAAGTTTTGCAATGGAAAATCAGGATGTGCTCCACTTTTTGACAAGTGACTAACAATAAGCTTGAAATAAGTGAAATAACCTTGAGAGGCTGTAAAACTGGAATCCACCACAAACAGCATCTTAACCCTTTTTGTACCAAATGGAATCTTCCTTCTTATATATAGCATGAGTCCACTCCAAAATTTAGGGGTGTCAGGTTGTGTTTTCATCAAAATTTATTTGGAAAATGGCTGAGCTTCTTGCAAATAGTGTAGGCCCTGATCAGATGCCGCAGATGCGGCATCTGATCTGGGCCTGCACTGTTTGCCAGGGTACCCATTCTGGCGTTTCTGGTACAAAACGGGTTAATAAAACAAAAGAGTGAGTGTTTGAGTTTTACGTCCCACCAACAGCTTAGGTCATACAGAGACAGGACCTCGGTTTAAAGACTCATCCGAAAGTCTGGAGAAGGCCGGGATCAATCCTGTGATCCCTTGTTTACAAGGCGAGTAGCGTAACCACTACACCACGGAGGCTTCTAAATAAAACAAAAGAAGTAAGAGTTATCATTTTCTTACCTTTGTTTGAGAATCTGTGTGTAGTTCCAATCAGTTATAATCCTAATGAGCTGTTACTGGAATGATTGACAAATAGATGCACCTCAGGTATCCAGAGCCAAGTAGAACCACCTGTAAAGAAAGATATACCTGTGAAAAAGATACCATAATTCCTTTTAGCAAACCACTGATATCACTATTGATTGATTGATTTGAGGTTTAACCCTTTTTGTACCAAATGGAATCTTCCTCCTTATTAGCCAGAGTCCATGATTTCAAAATTTAGGGGTGTCAGGTAGTGATATCTTCAAAATTGATTTGGAAAATGGCTGAAATTCCTGCAAATAGTGTAGGCCCTGATGAGACGCCGCGTTATGCGGTGTCTCATCTGGGCCTGCACTGTTTGCCAAGCTACCGCTTTTGGGGTTTCCATAGCAAATCACTGAAAGCACTATTGATTGATTGATTTGAGGTTTAATGTCCCCGTCAACACTGTATTGGTCATTTTCGAGATGTTGCTTTCAATTTTGTGGGACTTTTAGATCTTTTAACCCGACATTGAGATGAAATGACATCTCAATCCCTGCTGCCCAATGAAACCAATAGGTTTTATATGCATGGATGGGCTGACTTGCATCACTTTGCCAGGGCAGGCTTCTAAGCAGTTTAACAGTACTCGTGTGTGGTAGGTTTCAGCTCTGTGCGGAAGCATCATGCAGCCCAATCTATTTCTCCAAGCCGCAATTGTTGGCGGCCACAATGAGTTCTGTAATGAGAGAACATTGCACTATGCCCATAAAAACAAACCCCAGAACACAACAAGCCCTTTCTGTTCAAACAGTGTAGATCCAGATCAGATGGAGAAGCCATCTGATCAGGATCTACACTGTCATTCAGTTTCTGAATGTGAATAAATGAATTACATACAGTAATTTGAATGGTTGAAAATACGAAATTGGTGAGGGTAAATTAATATATTCAGCAGGATAAGGGTAACCTAAATGACAGGTCAGGTGCAACTGTATGATCCTAACCCATGTCCTGCTGAATAAATTATCTCAGCCTACTTTTTCTCAGATTACTTGAGATTTCTCAGATTTCTTTTCATTCAATTGACACAAGCTGGGCCTCCGTGGCCTAATGGATAAGAGCGCTGACTCTTAGTCATTAGGTCTCTCACCGCCGTGGGTTCGAGCCTCGCTCAGGTCACGTGTGAGACGCCAAGTTCTGCAACGGAAGGTCAGGTGGTTTTTCTCCGGGTACTCCGGTTTTCGCCCACCTATGATTAACGATCGGCTCGATATGAGTGAAATAATCTTGAAAGGGCCGTAAAACCCAAACCAAAAAAAAAAAAATTGACACAAGCTGCATGACAAACAGTGTAGATCCTCATCATGTAAGCATGAAAAATTGTCTCCCTTCAGAAGATGGCAGAAACTTGTCTGATAATACCAGAGTATTTACGGTACAAAACTGTTTGGCTTAATGAGGGTTACACCAGTCCTGTAATTAGGATTATCTGATTATATAATCATCCCTTCTTTGCTATCAGTCAGAACCTACATTTTGTATTAATGGAGTCTACATTTTTATACCCGCTTTTTCTAAGAAAAATCGGGTATATTGTTTTCGTGTCAGAGTCGAGTGTCTGTCAGTCCGTGGGTCTGTATGTATGCATGTATGTATGTGTGTGTGTGTATGTGTGTACGTCACGTTTCTTTGGAATGGATCCCCTCTGAAACCGATTAAGGTACACTTTTCAAACTTTGCCTGTGGATAGTACATGGGATGTAGATGGCACTGGGCTAAATTTCATGTGACCTTGACGTCAATATGACCCGAAGGTCAAAGGTCAAAAGGTAGGATTTGGCCAAATCTTCTAAACTGTTGAAGTTTCACTTCTAAAACTCAGTTATTTGATGGTTTATGGAATGTAGAGGGTACTTGGCTATACATGTGTATTTGGTGTGACCTTTGAGCTCGACCTTGACCTAAAGGTCAAAGGCAAAAAGTATGACTTTGCCATATTATGTTATACACTTCTGAAATTTTGGTTATTGGATGGCCCTTGTAATATAGAATAAATTGGGATACTTTTGGTGGACCTCAACATAACCCCAAGGTCAAATGTAAAAAAATAATGACTTTACCATATCTTCTAAACTGTTTGGTTTACACTTCTGAAACTTTTATTATCAGTCAGAATGTTCTTGGTAACTTTAAAAAATACTTACATGTAGTTTTGGCTACCTTATACATAGTCTGTAGTGTTAACATTCATAGAAAAAGCGGGTATTTGCAATGGTATACCATCAACTGCGCAATCTAGTTATTAATAAAGTCATTCTCTCCCTCCAACTGATTCAAGAAGGGCAGTTGTCAGTTTCTGGCAGAAGAGTGTGCACTGTACTGGTTAACTGCTTATATGTAAAATATATTCCAGAAAAAGGAAGCAAGGAATACACCACAGAACTGCAAAATATGGAGTGTACATGTTTTCTGGGACAGACTAGCTAGTTTTGGTCAATTAGGCCTCATCAGTGACCCTCGAAAGTTTTCAAAATTTCACAATGGAATCAATGATCCTCAGGAGCAAATTCTTTCCCCCCTTTTTCAGTGAAACAGGGCTTATAGAAAAGCGAACAGAAAGTCCTAAAGTTGTCTACCTTTGAAAAATGGCGGAAAAATCTGCCAGGTGTTCCCATTGGTAACAAGACGTTTCGCCCCCAAGACGTTTCCCCCCTGGTCGTTTCCCCCCTGGTCGTTTCGCCCCCTTTTTTGGCCCCTAGTCGTTTCGCCCCCTAACCCTAGTCGTTTCGCCCCCAAACCCTAGTCGTTTCGCCCCCAAACTATTTTACTATATTTTATATATAAAAGATTTATATATAAGAGAGAGAGAGAGAGAGAGAGGAGAACCTGTTCTTGGAATGAAAATGTTAATTAGGAATTATGATAAGTATTACCTGTTTTGATTAATACCGTTAATCACATTGTTTGTTTGATTTGACACATTAATCACACAATTAATGCCCTTAATGATAAGGTGTGAAAACATGCTCTCTTTGCAAAGTATGCCGTCTACGCAACATTGCGTCAATGTCGATGCAACGTAATAAAGTTGCATCGGCGTTGATATGACGTTGCATACACAGTGTGTGCCCACTAGGTAATACATGGTTGAGTATTGCCGCAAATGTCGTCTACGCAACGGCGCGTCAACGCCGATGCAACGTAATAAATAAAAGTGTGTCAAGCAATGATCAAGTCGATTCCTTTCATCAATGTTCTGTCAGCAATATGTGTATACTCTGATCAGATTTGCGGCGTCCGACCCAGTAATTCCTGAACTGTAAGCAAATAGTGCAGACCCTGATCAGGCAACGCGGTTAGCTTGATACATTCAAGTACAGCTTCTTCCCTAGGACTATACCCAATTGGAATTCTTTACCAGCATCTGTTTCTGAGGCCCCTGACTTGGTATCCTTCAAGCAGGGACCGTCTACTCTCTCGTTTTAACAGCTAGGTAGGGGCCGGTCTGTAAGTAAAGTCTGAGGGATTTTTGAACCTGAGCCGGTTGGGCGACGCTTCTGTAGCCGGAGAGGTCTGGTTTCCAATGATATGATTTGAAAAAGCAGGCAGGAATCTTTCCGTTCTTTTCTTTCTTGTCTATCCACTATTTCTCTTTCTTTCCAATATTTCCCACTTTCTCTTTTTCTCGCGCCATCAGAGGCATACTGTTCAAGTATGAATGAAGTCCCTTAACGACCAGATACAGATTCTTAGGCTGACGTGACAGGGCGATGATGCTACTTAAATATTTGCCTCTTCTCACCTCTAATAAAAGTTCAACATTGAAAATTAGCCTTAGAGTGAAAAGTGGGCGAAACGACTAGGGGGACGAAACGACTAGGGGGACGAATCGACTAGGGGGGCGAAACGACTAGGGGGGAAACGACCAGGGAGGAAACGTCTTGGGGGCGAAACGACTAGGGGAGGAAACGGTTTGGGGGCGAAACGTCCCGGATTCTTCCCATTCCCCTTAAATTCCTGTACTATATCCATACAGTGCAGATCCTGATCAGAAGCCGCAGTTTTCAGCATTTGATCGGAGTCTTAACAGTTTGCTGATGTCCGAACATCGATCACCTGGGCCAAGTCAACGTTTTACAATAAGCTTCTTTTACACAGCACTCTGACAACACAATGACAATAATAGTATGGTAATTTTCTATAAATAACTGATACCTGGATTTCCAATGATAGTCACGTGGAAATCAGCACTGAAGAGCTTCTGTGCTTAGTAATTTTGGGTCGATTGACAAACAACAAATCCAAATAACTGCATTTACAGTGTTATAATGAACATAAAAATGACCGGCCCCCGCCCATCGGGGCTTGAAGAAATACATGGGCTGCATGATGCTTCCACGCAGAGCTGAAACCGACCTGCACACTAGTACCGGTAAACCGCTTAGAAGATCTAAGCCTGCCCAGGCAAAGCGGTACGATGCCCATGCTTATAAACCCTATTGGTTTCATTGGGAGACAGGGCTTGAGATGTCATTTCATCTCAATGTCGGGTAAAAGTCCCACAAAAATGGAAGCAATGTCTCTAAAATGACCTTTACAGTGTTGATGGGGACGTTAAACCTCAAATCAAACAAACAAACATAAAAATAACAAGGAAATGATGAGTATCCTGTTGATGATGAACCTGTTGATGACTTCATATTCTAGACATGCCATGGCAATAAAAATTAGAGTAAACAAGGCAATCCTATGACAACATGTATGTGTATTCCGCTGATTCAAGAAGGGTAGTTGTCAGTGTGCACTGTACTGGTTAACCGCTTACATATAAACCTGGCCATAGGTAAACTGATCGGCTCAAAATGACCTAAATAGTGTTGACTGGGCCATTAAACTCCAATACAAACAAACAATGATAACATGTAACACATGATAGTTTTCTTTTTATAACATTTACTCTTGCAGTTATTAACCCTTGTCCTGCTGAATATTCATATATGCCACACCCACTACCGATTATCAACCAATCAGATTACTTGATGCAAATTATTACAACAAATTCACAACCTGAATGAAAAACAATGTAGATCCTGATCAGATGGCTTCTTCAGAAGCCATCTGATCTGGATCTACATTGTTTCAAAGAAAATGCATATCCGGGATTAGCAGGACAAGGGTTAAACTTTTCCAAGATCTCAGATGATAATTAAGCATAGTGGGCAATTGAAGTATGCTTGCAAAATTAAGTAATACTTTAAGTGTGAAATTTTTTCTATAGGATGATGTCCCCAACATTTCTTGGCCATATATGAGCTTTAAGGTTTGTGCAAAGGCAAAAGCTACATTAACTGCACTCACACTTTTTCAGCAAATATATTTGTGTATTATTCTAAATGTAGATATTTTTTTTCTATGTTGTAGGGTCTACATTTTAGGAAAGATTCTTAAAACTGTGTTATGTTATGTCACGTTAATAATTTAAGTCCATGTAATGAACACACTTCTACATCCCACTTTATATAGAGAAAAATGGGGTTCACAAGGGTATACATTGTTTTTCTTATTTCTGTTCCAAGACATAGGTTGTGGGTACTCGTTAGAACCACCTCAAAGCGGTTCTAACAAGCACCCACAATCTACGTTAAATAAGAAACATTTATCACAAATTTTCATCAGAAAATAAATGTTTTGGAGATATATGAAAGGTTGCACGTAATGTCACATGGGTGTGTTTTCGTAATCTGAAGTGTTATAAAGAGGTTTATGAATGTAGTTGAATGTATCAAGTTACCTACATGTAAGCAATATTATACTATCCATCAACTTTCAGTCAACAAATGACTTCTGATAAAAACTGTTACTACAAAAGTAACAAAATCCTTTATACCAGCATATGGTCATCTGATTACTGGATCAAAATTCTCAACATGTGACCACAAACTTATCACTGATTATATGCCAATATTTTATAAGAAGATTAATCCTTGTACTCTTATGAACATTAAATCCTATTATTTTCCCTAAGAAGTGGGTGACAGAAATTGCACCCTGTGGTACACAATGAATCCACCAGAAGCAGGAAAGAGCCAGATTTTGGTGTGAAAAATCAATAACAAACAAAGAGTAGGTAGCATTAACAAAGAAACTTATAAATGTCCAGTGTTCATCAAGACTCACACTTCCTATAATCATGTCATCCCTGGAGGTATATATAAAGAAATAAATTTACCAATGTAGATCAATAAGAAAAACTGACAAATGATCAACCTCCATATATAGCCACAAGGCTTAAAGTTGGTTATATGTCTAAATTTTCACATTGAATGATCCTGTTGAAACTACTGATTCAGACCTATTATAATAACATATGATAATGATAACACACTTGACAAATACACAACAACCTCTTTATTGCACCAGGTAGTAAATGTTGGGGTCCAAATTGAAACTGTGTAAGTTAATCCAATTGTTCATGACAACCCTTACTTTTGCAAACAGTGTAGATCCAGATCAGATGGCTTCTGAAGAAGCCATTTGATCAGGATCTACACTGTTTGGCATTCAGTTTGTGAATTTGTAGGAATATTAATTACATCAAGTAATTTGATTTGCTCAGAAATGGGTGTGGCTAAATTAATTATTCAGCGGGATAAGGGTTGAACATCAGTTGTTGTTTTTTTTTGTTTTTGTTTTTTCATTTTACGGTCCTTTCAAGGTTATTTCACTCATATTGAGCTGATCCTTAATCAGAGGTTGGACAAAAACTGTCAGTACCCGGAGAAAAACCACCTGACCTTCCGTTGCAGAACTTGGCGTCTCAAATGTGACCCGAGCCAGGCTCCATGCCACAGTGTTAAAAAACTTAATGATTAAGAGTCAGCACTCTTATCCACTAGGCCAGGGAGGCCCGGTAAACATCAGTGTTACACACAAAGAAAAGTGTAAAGATCTGATAGAAAAAATGACCATTTATGGTCAAATTAAGTGGTATTTTTTCAATGCTTTGTTTGTTTGTTTGATTTGCGGTTTAACGTCCCCATCAACACTGTAAAGGTCATTTTGGAGATGTTGCTTCCAATTTTGTGGGACTTTTCCGCGACATTGAGATGAAATGACATCTCAAGCCGTGTCGCCCAATGAAACCAATAGGGTTTATAAGCATGGACGGTCCATCTCTCGCACCGCTTTGCCTGGGCAGGCTTAGATCCTCAAGCCGTTTACCAGTACTCATGTGCAGGTTGGTTTCAGCTCTGCGTGGAAGCATCATGCATCTATTTCTTCAAGCCCCGATGAGCGGGAAAGTACCAGTATATATTCTGGAATATATCTTTTTATCATATGACGTCGCGTCTGAGTGTAATAACGCCATGTAATATTTTCGATAATCCACTAGTGGATTAAATATGCAAATTAGCTAGATACGTCCCGTAACGTTACATGTACGACATCCTTAACGACGTCGCATTTACTAACGGCGGAATATTGACATTTTTGTAAACAATCGTGAATAAAATGCGTTTTAAATGTCATATGAAAAATAGAATCTTGCATTCGTGCTCATGTATTATTGAATTTATTAAACTCGTTGAAGAAAAGCCTCGCATTTTATCCCTTTTCCTCAACTCGTTTAATAAATTCAATAATACATGAGCACTCATGTAAGATCCTCTATATAACATATAGGTAATATTCAAAACCATGCTATAATGCATATGAACAGTGTTATAACAAGTTTTTTTGTTTGATTTGAGGTTTAATGTCCCTGTCAACACTGTATAGGTCATTTTGGAGACGTTGCTTCCGATTTTGTGGGATTTTTACCCGACATTGAGATGCAATGACATCTCAAACTCTGCCGCCCAATGAAACCAATAGGGTTTATATGCCTGGATGTTCCAACTCGCACTACAGTTCCTGGGAAGGCTTATATAGAGCCCCTAAGCAGTTTACCAGTACTCATGTGCGGTCGGTTTCAGCTCTACATGTAAGCATCATGCAGCTGAATCTATTTCTTCAAGTCCTGATAGTTGGGTGCCGATTATAATGAGGTTTGTGTATATCAGTTTGTGTATACCATTACAATGTAATGTAGAAGCAAAATATCTCTAGAGGCACGAAATTTAGTCATATACATGTACAGCATAGACAGATAAACAAACCAGCATATTATGAGATGACAAAGTCTTGTAAATGTACTAGCCAAGCTTTCCCTTAAATTATCCCTATTTTTATTGTTTTTGGACGGGTTTTTCAAGGAAAAATTCCGTCCTTTAGAATAGCGAAGTCTGTGCGGGCAGGCGGGCGGCCGGCCGGGCGTCCGCGTCCCGGTTTACCTTTTGGTTAACCCTGAAAAACCCGTCCATCATGCCATTTGGCGTTTTTCTTGTTTAGCCCATTGTATACTAAAGTCATTTTTTTTTATCTTTTTTGCCACGTTTTTCGGGCGATAACTGCTTTATTTTTTATTTTTTATCAATACATCCAGCGAGAAAGTTGCGGAGGTGAAGCTCCGCTAACTTCTCATTAACCCTTATCTTGCTGAATATTCATGCAAGCCACGCCCATTTATGTCTATCAACCAATCAAATTACTTGATGTAATTTATTGCTACAAATTCATAAACTGAATGCCAAACAGTGTAGATCCTGATCAGATGGCTTCTCCAGAAGCCATCTGATCTGGATCTACACTGTTTGCAAAGATAGGGGTTGTCGTGAACAGCAAGATAAGGGTTAAGGATTCAGCCTCCTGAATGGTTTACTTTTTGCTCTAAATCAGATGGTCTTTCACACAAACAAACAAAAGCCCCCGCCCATAGGGGCTTGAAGAAATATATGGGCTGCATGATGCTTCCACGCAGAGCTGAATCCGGCCCGCACACTAGTACTGGTAAACCGCTTAGAGGATCTAAGCCTGTCCAGGAACCGCGGTGCGAGGCGGACCGTCCATGCTAATAAACCCTATTGGTTTCATTGTGCGACAGGGCTTGAGATGTCATTTCATATCAATGTTGGGTAAAAGTCCCACAAATTTGGAAGCAACGTCTCTAAAATGACCTTTACAGTGTTGACGGGGACGTTAAACCTCAAATCAAACAAACACAAACAAACAAACATAAGGCAGAGGCTGTGACATGGTCATCATAATTACCACTAGCTGTCACTACAGTAAGGTGTTTTAAATCAAATAGATACAGATGTTGGGGCTTCCATATTAATAACTGTCAAATATTATATAAAACAACACATCATAATTATCATATATCACATAGCTTGACCAAAGTAACACTGTGTTCAGAACTAGACCAAATACAGTAAAATTCTTCTATTAAGACCACCTTTGGAACTGTTCAAAAGTGGTCTCAATATTAAGACCACCTTTGGAACTGTTCAAAAGTGGTCTTTAAGACCACTTTTGAACAGTCCCAAAGGTGGTCTGTAACCAGAGGACACTCTTTTACAAAAACAGAAGGAATAGCTGAAACCTACTAAATAAGGTTTTCAAAGCAGAATTGGTCTTAATTTTAGGTGGTCTTAATAGTGGAATTTCACTGTACAGTTATACTATGTACAGATTTAGGCTGTTTGTTTTTCTTTCCCATTGTGATGGAATACTACTTACAAAGTAATACGGTAACAAACTGTTTTCTTCCACCTTATATACAGCACAAATCCATTTCGAAATTTAGGGATGTCAGGTTGTTTTCTTCAAATTTTATTTGGAAAATGACTGAACTTTTTGCAAGTCAAACGCCACAGAACCATTCTGCGGCATCTGATCTGGGCCTACCCTGTTTGCTGATTACCCGTTTTTGGGGTTTCCGGTACAACATGGGTTAATTATGATCAGACTGCTCCTCTCTAGGAGCAGTCTGATCTGGGTCCACACTGTTTGCAACAATGACTTTAATATAGTAGCCAGCAGACAATAAAGCAGACGATACTTGTTGTGACTGGCATCTTAAGGGTACATTTTGCCTTGTCTCCCAGAGAAAGGGAGAAGAAACAAGTACAGTGGAAGAAATTCAAGATGGACAGAACAGAATAAGAAATAAGAGAATGAAAGGAGAGAAAGTGCAATGATATAACCGTTCAACTGCTACGTCCCTGGAACAGACAACAATCTGGGGCCAATTGTTCAAAACTAAACGATGTTTTTTTTTTTTCATTTGTTTGATTTGAGGTTTAACGTCCCCGTCAACACTAGAGACGGTGCTTCCAATTTTGTGGGACTTTTACCCAACAATGAGATGAAACGACATAATTAGATGCAATGTCTCCAAAATGACCCACCAGTGCTGCCAGTGCTTTGGTTTGTTGTTCTTAACCCATTGTATACTAGTGAGCTCTTCCATCACTATGTGTTGGACAAGTCCATTTGTCATAGAAGGGATGTCAGGCCTATTTTTTTTTTCATTTTTATCCTATTTATGACAGAAAATTCTGTCAGCAAAAAGTGCAGGCCCTGATCAGACACCGCATTCTGCTGCAACTGATCTGGGCCTGCACTGTTTGCCAAGGTACCCCTTAAGGGGGTTCCCACATACAATGGGTTAAACCGTTATCCCACTGAACACAACATACAGCGTAGATAAGAAGCCATCTGACCAGGATCTACACTGTTTGTCATGCAGTTTATGAATTTTACAAATACATTACACCAAGTAATGTGATTGGTGGATAGTCAGAAAAAATTGGTGTGGCTAAATCATTTTATTCAGCAGGATAAGGGTTAACACAGACTGTGATACTAATACCATTCTAACACAAAACAATTAACCCTTTTTGTACCAAATGGAATCTTCCTCCTTTTCTATAGCATGAGTCCATTTCAAAATTTAGGGGTTTCAGGTTGTGTTTACTTCAAAATTTCTGCATACAGTGTTGTTTCTGCATACAGTATAGGCCCTGATCAGATGCCGCGTTCTGCGGCGTCTGATCTGGGCCTGCACTGTTTGCCAATTACCTTTCTTAGGGCAGAATTTCTTTTGTTCTCAAGTCTAATCTATCTAGAGTGCACTGCTGCACAGCAGAGCAATAAAATAGGCATTAACCCATTTTGTACTGGAAACCCAAAACAGGTACCCAGTGGCAAACACTGCTGGCCCAGATCGGACGCCCCAAAATGCAGCATCTGATCAGGGCCTACACTGTTTACACTAAATTCAGGCATTTTCCGAACAAATTTTGAAGAAAACACAACCCAACACCCCTAAATCTCCAAATGGACTCCTGTCATATATAAAGAGGAAGATTCTATTTGGTACAAAAGGGTTAAAGGCAAATTAGGATCAAGTTCAATTTCTAATAAGTGTCAAGTTGGGAGTAAAAGTACAATTAATCTACACTTAATAATAAACAAAAGAAAACCAGTTACACAGGGTGAGTTAACCCATTTGGTACCGAAACCCCAAAACGGGTACCCTGGTAAACAGTGCAGGCCCAGATCAGACGCTGCACTGTTTGCGAAAAGTTAAGCCATTTTCCAAAAAAATTTTGATGAAACACAACCTGACACCCTTAATTATGAAATGGACTCCTGCTATATATAAGGAGGAAGATTCCAGTTGGTACTAAAAGAGTTAATGCTAAGATTTCAGAAGATATTTACCTTATCCTGCAATTTGTCTTTATTGGATCTTAACCCATATCTTGCTGTTCACGACAACCCCTATCTTTGCAAACAGTGTAGCTCCAGATCAGATCTGATCAGGATCTACACTGTTTTGGCATTTAGTTTATGAATTTGTAGCAATAAATTACATCAAGTAATTTGATTGGTTGATAGACAGAAATGGGTGTGGCTTAAATGAATATTCAGCAAGATAAGGGTTAAGTTACAATATTTATGATGTATTCGCACACTTTTTATCCGTTTGAAGAAACAGCTATAGACGTCAACTTATTACATGTAGTTAATTCTATGTTCTTCAGAATCTTTCAAGGGCCGTGCTGGCTATTTTTCATATTTCTGTTCCAAGACATAGGTTGTGACCACCTCAATGAGGCAGTTCTAATGGGCTCCTTATCTGGAGCTCATAATGTCAGAGGGAGAGTAAAGTTAACCCATTGTATACTAGTGAACTCTTCCAATTTGCTTTATGTTGCACAAAGTAGAAGTAAAAAAAAGATCAGGAATCGATACAATTAACTAATACTCCACCCAACAAAGACAACAAAGGGAAAGACACAAAAACATGAAGCGACCAGACCATAATGGAAACCTAAACAAAGGACAGTTACTTTCCCACAAAATGGCCATATGGCCATCCAAAATAAAAAGACACAAGAGATACACACAGTAAGTAAACAACAACATAAATAAACCGCCACAGAAGAACCGCTTTGGAACAGTCAGTGGAAAGATTTCCATTGGGGGGGGCTTAAATCAATTTTACGTGGCCACAATCCACACCCTTATTTCCGTCCCGATTTAGACAAATTTGTTCAGTCCGCATGAAGGCCTCCATTTGTCATATAAGGAGTGTCAGGCCTATTTTTTTCATTTTTATTCTATTTTTGACAGAAAATTCTACTGCTCACCAGTCATACGTGAATCCGACCGAGCTACCGAGGCCGGCCAATGGGTTAACTCTATATCATGCTGTTCATGACAACCCCTATCTTTGGAAACAGTGTAGATCCAGATCAGATGGCTTCTGAAGCCATCTGATCAGGATCTTCACTGTTTGACATTCAATTTATGAATTTGTAGGAATAAATTACATCAAGTAATCTGATTGGTTGATAATCAGTAGTGGGTGTGGCATATTTGAATATTCAGCAGGTCAAGGGTTAAGAATGTTTATGGTATTCAAAATGATGTAGGTGTTTTTTTTTTGTGTCCCGATTCAAATGGTAATTTAACATTTAATTATAGTATCTAATTTCAAGCTAAAGATTGGATCCGTTTAGAGCTTTAAAGTTCAGTCACATTTTTATTGAAAGTGTTAAAATTTGACTGGGTTTGTTAAATTGCTAACTAAATTGCTAACTCACAAGATGGTACAAGTCATTCGCTCCCTATATAATTTCTAAATTATTTGGGAAATGGATACAGTTTCAGTAGAATGTAATAATGATCTATAATCCATTTTGTACTGGGTACCAGGATGAGTTGATTTAAAAGAAGTTAGTTTAAAATGACTACACTTTTTGGGAAGGCCCTGATCAGACGCAAGACACCACACTCTGCAGCATGATGATCTCCTGGACTATTTGCACGTTTTTGGCCTTTCCTGTATAAAATGGGTTACCTCACAGGGGCTGTGTACATGTAGATCTCCAAATATTTGTCAATCGACCAAAAGTTACAAAGTGCAGTAGTTTTACATTGTTGATGTCCATGTGATCATCACTGATTTGTACGAAATCCAGAAATGTTTTTATAGCCATTCTATTCTTGTCATTGAAATTATAAGAATCTTTTATGGGTGTGAGGGGTGGATAGAAAAATCTGTCCCAAGGGTCACTGTCCGGCATCATGAGGCTTGCCTCGTGATGCCGGACAGTGATCCCGAGGGACGGATTTTTCTATCCACCCCTCACATCCATATTGGATTCTTTTCCTTGCATACCTTCCATTTCTTAGCGCGGAATTTCAATGCTGCAGTCACTTCGGTTACCAACGTCTGCCATATTGTGTTGACACTGCAGGAATGTATAGTGACGTCACGGATCGTGCATGACGTCAACCTTAACTACGGCGCACACAAGGTCATAATCAACCAGTGCATTTATCAAACAGGCGATTATATTCGATTTGGGGTAGAAACACCAGGGTCAGAACATAAATTTCTATCCCAGGGTAAAACCGCGGATTTCCTTGTATGGTGTGCAAGAAGTCAGAGAGTTATGAGTTAGCCAAACAGTATAGACAGAGATCAGATGCCACCGGGCTTGCACTGTCTGCCAATGACCCGTTTTCGTTTTTTTTTTTGTTATAATTAGATTTTAATGACCCAGTCAATACTATTTAGGTCAGTTTTGAGCCAGTCAGTTTACCCATTTGCACTTCTCCTGGGCAGGCTTATATTTTAGCGGTTAACCAGTACAGTGCACATTCTTCTGCCAGAAACTGACAACTGCTCTTCTTGAGTCAGCAGAAGGGAGAGAATGACTAGAAAAGATTTCATGATCAATCTCCACGAAAAAATGTTGCTGACCCCGACAGGTGTCGAACCTGCGTCCTCCTGAACACCAGTCAGACCCGCATCCGACTGAGCTACCGAGGCCGGCTCAGTTTCCTGTATAAAATGGGTTAAAGGAAAGAACTGGCTCCCGCGGATCAATGCCCTGCATGCTGGGTATTTTTTTTTTCCCCGCAGACAACCCATTTTGTACCAGAAACCCTAAAACGGGTACCCTGGCAAACAGTGCAGCCCAGATCAGATGCCGCAGAATTCAGTGTCTAACGTCCCCGTCAACACTGTAAAAGTCATTTTGGAGACGTTGCTTCCAATTTTGTCTGACTTTTAGCCGACATTGAGATGAAATGACATCTCAAGCCCTGTCGCCCAATGAAACCAATAGGGTTTTAGCATGGACGGTGCGACTCTTGCGCACCGCTTTGCCTGGGCAGGCCTAGATCCTCTAAGTGGTTTACCAGTACTCGTGTGCGGGTCGGCTTCAGCTCCAGCTAGCTGAGTGGATTTCATCTGCTGAATTAGCCCAGAGAGTGTCTTTGACAAACATTACAAAAACACGCCTAAACAAATACATTGTAAACTTAACCGCTGAAAATAAGAAATTCTAAGATGAAAACTTGTGATATTTTTCTAAGTATATCTGCTCAAAATATAGATTGGGGGTACTGGTTAGAACGGCTTTATCGAGGCCGTTCTAAAGAGTACCCACAATCTAGATTTTAGAGCAGAAATAAGAAAAATAAGGTATACCCCTTTAAACCCCAGTTTTCCTACATAAATGTGGAGTTCGAAGGGGTCAAAATTATATAGATGTGTTTTCATGATGGTTGTTATTTTAACCTTAGGGTGTTAAGCACAGTTGAAGGCCCCCGCCCATTGGGCTGGAAGAAATAGATGGACTGCAAGATGCTTCCATGCAGAGCTGAAACCAACCGCATACGAGTACTGGTAAACCACTTAGAGGATCTAAGCCTGCCCAGGCAAAGCGGTGCGTCCATGCTTATAAACCCTATTGGTTTCATTGGGCCACAGGGCTTGAGATGTCACTTCATCTCAATGTCGGGTTAAAGTCCCACAAAATTGGAAGCAATGTCTCCAAAATGACCTATACAGTGTTGACGGGGACGTTAAACCTCAAATCAAACAAACAAAATAAGTAAAGTCGAAGCAAATGACATTTTAAGTAGTCTTCACAGAGAGTAAGGCTTGTCATTTCATGTGAATAGTCTGCTAGGTCACAATTCAACTTCAAGAATTCACATGAAATGTCAAGCTAGATGTCCTTAGAAAAAATTACATTATAAAGAAATTCATGATTGTGGTCTGCTTCAATTTTTCTTGCCATTATTTCTATTTTTTTTTTGGGGGGGTGGGGGGGAGGGAGGGGGCGGGGGTTTGCTTTAACAGCCATTTCAAGATTATTTCACTCATACGGAGCTGACCATTAATCAGGTGAAAAAAAACGGAGTACCCGGAGAAAAAGCACCTGACCTACCGTTGCAGAACATGGCATTTCATATGTGGCTCGAACCACAAGCTCGAACGCACCGCAGTGAGAGACCTAATGATTAAGAGTCAGCGATCTTATCCACTAGGCCAAGGAGGCCCACAATGTTTTGTTCATTCACCTTGTAAATATGCACTACAACATTAAGTCAATTTCAAATATTTTGATTATTTTACAATAAGGCTTGACAATACCTCGATACCTCCATCAGGAGGAAGACTCGCTCATTCTGATGCTAATTTTGCCCAATTTATGCTAAATTTTTGTAAAATTTTGAAGTCTCCCTCATTTGAACTGAGAATTTCCCTATATATTCCCCACATCCCCCTCATCACAATGGAAAATCTCTCCTAAATCACAGGTATGCAATTGTCCAGCAGACAATTCACCTTATTTTCCCTAAAAAATGTTCTAAAAAAAAATAAACCCATACCCTTCAGTAACATGCATATATTATCCACATTTACATGTATAAACTATGGTATTTACCTTATGTATCTGAACAGCTGGGCCTCTGAACAAATAGTGCAGACACAGTAGTTCTGCAGAATGTGCTTCTTATCAGGGTCTACACAATTCACTATTTTCAAACACAACATCTGGCAGTAAAATTGTACTTTTGCAAACTTTAGAGCAAGTATGGATGTCAGAATATTTATGACAACTACTGTTCTTTCATATATTTTCCACTTCATTTAGTTTCACATTTTTAGGAACCAATTTGTGTCTTCCTCAGCCCCAAGGGTCAAACCTAGAACATGAAACACTTGTGGTTTTGGTAAGCTGTACCAAAGTTGTGTCATGTGGGAGATTAATGAAACATAATTTACACAAATACATGAATACTAAAGCCACCAAGCAAACAGTTACACCCAAACTGTTAACCCCAGTACCAATATTACTGTACTGATCCTAAGTAATGGGACAGATAGGCCTGAGCAAACTGTGCAGACCCAGATCAGACTGCTCCTGAAGGAGCAGTCTGATCTGGGCCTTCACTGTTTGCCAGTCCATCTGCACCTTTTTGACTCCTTGCTGGATGGTGAAATAAAATTATTCAAATTTTAAGAGAATTACAGCAAATCCTAAAGGTGTCAGAATATTTAGGATTTTATGGTGTATGTCATAATTATCAACCAATGATGCTCTGTAATAAGGTGCACATCAATTTTTGGGGGTTGATTGTTTATCAATCTACCCGAAGTTATAAAGCGCAGAAGCTTTCCAAAGCTGAAGTCCACATGCACTTTAGCTTTCCAATGCTGACGTCCACATGCGCCTTTCTTATTGCTGTGAGGTCAGTCTTGTGTTTAGGTGTCTGAATACTTAGGGTAAATATGGTATTAATTCCTGTTCTCATCACTGTATTCCTTTCCTTTTGACTCCATACCAAACCATTCTATTCCATGTCTTAACCCTTGTCCTGCTGAATATTTAAATCTGCCACACCCACTACTGATTATCAACCAATCAGATTACTTGCAACAAATTCACAATCTGAATGACAAACAATGTAGATCCTGATCAGATGGCTTCTTCAAAAGCCATCTGATCTGGATCTACATTGTTTGAAAGATAGGGCATATCCCAGTTGTGGAGCGTGATAGCTCAGTGGTTAGTGCACTTGCCTCTGATGCTAGAGGTCCCGGGTTCGATCCCCGGCAGCGGCGATAAAATTTCGGTGTCCGAACACGCTCCATTGGCATCATTTGCAGGGATGAATGTCATAAAGTGCACCGTCCTTCGGATCGGGACGTTAACTGGAGGCCCCCTGTGCAGGGAGAACCATCCCCTGTGCAGGTTAAAGATCCCTTCCGTAATTACATGATTACCGTGTAGGCTTTCATCCTGCAAACCAGGAGTGTATGTAATGTACACCTGCGGTAATGGTCAAATGTGACCGACGCAGTATCAGCAGATAGATAGATAGCTCAGCAGGACAAGAGTTAAAGTATGTTGTATGCCCACAAATCAAGTATGATTTAGATTGGTCATTGTCAGTAATGACAGATGAACTATTATGCCCCCAACAAACTATTAAACCAAACTGTTCAAACTGTGTTTAGCACTTTAATTACCCTATTACTGGAAGTGATAATGCTTCACAACCACTCACAAAATTTCACACATTTCATGGGTTTGACCATACCTCAGCAGAATTTGGACAGGGAAAATATTTTTCTAGTGAAAAAAACAGGTAATTAACCCTAAGATACCCAACTAACTGTGAGATCAATCTCTATCTTTGCAAGCAGTGTTGATCCAGATCACATGGCAAAGAAGCCATCTGATCAGGATCTACACTGTTTGTCATGCAATTTGTGAATTTTAACAAACACATAATATATATAAAAAGTCAGAAATTGACCCTTCCGCTGGTTCAAGAAGGGCAGTTGTCAGTACTGGCTAACCGCTTACAATTATAAGCTTGTATTTGTTTTGGTTGTTTGAATTGAGCTTTTATTCCCCATCAACACTATTAAGATCATTTCGGAGACATTGCTTCCGATTTTGTGGGACGTTTACCCGACATTGAGATGAAATGACAGCTCATAGAAACCGCTAGGGTTTAAGGAACGATCCGACTCGCATCACTTTTCCTGGGCAGGCTCAGACCTAAGCTGTTTACCAGAACTCAAGTTCAGTCGGTTTCAACTCTGCACGAAGCACCATGCAGCCCAATCTATTTCTCCATGCCCCGATGGGCGGGGGCGCTCACATATAAGCTTGCCCAGGATAAGTGGGGATAAGTAAACTGACCGACTCAAAAATGACCTAAATTGTGTTGACTGGGCCCTTAAACTCCAATTCAAACCAACAAACAAATCATAGTCAGAAACAGGTGTGGCTGATTTTAAATTAATATATTCAGCAGGATAGGGGTTAAAATAAAGTAAACTAAATATCCTACTCAAATTCCTTACATACATGAGCCAGCTCTTGAGAAGATGGTTCTTATCCCAAAGGTGAGCAACGAAGACTCCGGTAAGACTGCGCATATATGTACAATCTCACCAGAGGCTTGTTGTTTGCGACAATTTGTTTGACTTGAGGTTTGACGTCCCTGTCAACACTGTATAGGTAATTTTGGAGATGTTGCTTCCAATTTTGTGGGACTTTTACCCGAGGTTGAGATGAAATGACATCTCAAGCCCTGTCGCCCAATGAAACAATAGGTTTTATAAGCATGGACGGACGGACTCACACCACTTTGTCTGGGCAGGCTTAGATCCTCTAAGCTGTTTACCAGTACTCGTGATTGTTTGCGACAAAGAGGCAGCTTCAAGCAACAAGTCCTGCATTTAGCCCTATATTCACCTAATGTCTTGTTGCCCATGGGACAACTTAGCAAAAGATAAAGTTGGTATTTTGTGACTATATACTAATGGATAGTTTTTATCAATTGTCCATAAAAAAACCTATGTTGTGGGTATTCATTAGAACCATAAAAAACATATGTTGTGGGTATTCATTAGAACCGCCTCGATGAGGCGGTTCTAATGAATACCCAAAACATAGGTTTATATGCAGAAATACGGAAAACTATCCTTCAATTATCACAAAATATGCACCCTATCTGTTGCTATGGGACAAGTGCTCTTTTCTCAAGAGCTAGCCCCAACGCCAAGAACAATAGAAGTGGGCCAAAACTGACCATTTAACATCCTGACCACCTAACATCCTTTTATGTGTGTAAACTAGTGAGGTAAGCAATTAATAATACATGTACATGCACTGTTGTCCGAAAATATGTTGAAAGTGACAACTCAGCAAATGTGTTTGTCATTAAGCATTGTCTAGTATTGTCAAAAGGCAACAGCGTTTCGGTAATGATAATTATAACGCTATAATCAGTCTTGCCAACCAATGATGGGTATGATAATGATAACGGTACAACCTGTCAAACCACCCTGTGGTGGTATACTCTTTTATGTCACTGTCTACTTATCCTCAGACAATAGCATATAGCATAACTTCTTTATTATAAAATCTGGGACATTTCAATATGGCAGCCTTGGTTGCTAAGCGTGAATAAGACTGGTTTGTGCATCTTATGGTGGCTCAGGAGGTCAAGGGTTTTTGGGTGTTTGTTTGATTTGAGGTTTAACGTCCCTGTCAACACTGTAAATGTCATTTTGGAGACAATGCTTCCAATTTTGTGGGAATTTTACCCGGCGTTAAGATGAAATGACATCTCAAGCCCTGTCGCCCAATGAAACCAGCAGGGTTTATGAGCATGGATGGCCCGACTCGCACCGCTTTGCCTCGGCAGGCTTAGATCCTCTAAGCGGTTTACCAGTACTCGTGTGTGGGTCGGATTTAGCTATGCGTGGAAGTATCATGCAGCCCATATATTTCTTCAAGCCCGGATGGGCGGGGGGCCGTAGAAGGTTAAGGGTTTAAAGGTGCATTATTGAGCTACCGGGTCTCAAATTTTTTTTTCTGGTTTTTATCTTCAATGCATACTCCTTTGTCATGTGTACACTTTTGGAGCCAAATACAGCTTCAAAACTTTGTGAAAATGGTTGTTTTCATTCGTGTTTACCCTTCGCTCTGAACATGTGTTCGGAATTTCTGTTCTAAAAATAAATCTGTCACTTTACACATACATGGCGACAGTATCATCTCTGAGTGTCGTTTCTTATGGCATGTATTCAGCGTCATATTTTTTCCGATTCAGGCATGGCCTAAGCAAACAAGGCCTATAATGAACGTCGCATAACGTCATATATGGCCTATGGGGTTTCTATTTTTGTCACAAACTAAAAATAGATCTAACTAGTGTTGGAAACCTAGTTAGGGAATCCCTGTCAAACTTGTTTACCTGTCATCATAATTGTTCGCATTTTTAAATAAAATGCATTCATTTGTATTGTTTTAAAGAAAAATACCAGCTATATGTATTTTATTTTTGGAAACATTTTTCCAGATAGCTCAATAATGCACCCATTAATGCCTGCAACATTTTTTGGTGGAGAGTGATCATAAAATCTTTGGTATGGTCATTCTATCCCTTCTGATGATTCAAGAAGGGCAGTTGTCAGTTTAAAGGCTTTCGTATATGCTTGCCCAGGAAAATTGTGAAAGGGTAAACTGACTGGCTCTTTATCACCTAATTACTGTTGTCTAGGCTATTAAACTTCCAACCAAGTATAAAATGGGTTCAAAACCCACACCATTACGAAAACACGCCTATACAAATACATTATAAACTTTACCTCTGAAAAACGGAAATTTTAAGATGAAAAATTGTGATATTTTTCTTATTTCTGCTCAAAATATAGATTGTGGGCACTCCTTAGAACCGCCTCATTGAGGCGGTTCTAACAAGTACCCACAATCTATATTTTAGAGCAGAAATATGAAAAATAAGGTGTACCCCTGTAAACCCCCCTTTTACTATATAAAAGTGGGGATCGGGGGGTGGGGGGGGGGGGGTCAGAAATGACCACTGATGAAGCTGAGGTGTATGCAAGAAAATCTGTTGTCTGTCCCTCTGGAGAGAAGCTGAACAGTCACCCCTGGAAAATGAACCATCTTACTGTAATGATCCTAAGTATTGGGACAGTTAGGCCTAAGCAAACTGTGCAGACCCAGATCAGACTGGTCCTGCCATTCAATCTGTACCTTTTCGACTCCTTGTTGGATTTGTTAAAATTTTGAAAAAGTTACAGAAAATTTTTTTAGTATTTTTTCGGTACATGTATCAGTGTATAGCATGTAAGGCTATATCAATTCAATTCAATAAAGCATCTGCATAAAATATAAAAGTTTTACCTGCAGCTAAAGAGATCAAATATCCCAATGAAAATGGCCACAAATTTATTCATATTTTATCCCCAACATTTCTCTCCAACCAAATGATTTGTGACTTGACCATTACTTGCAAAGATTAACTTACCATATTTACTCCTTTATTAACCCTTTTTGTACCAAATGGAATAGCTTCCTCCTTATGTGCAGCAGGAATCCATTTCAAAATTTAGGGGTGACAGGTTGTGTTATCTTTAAAATACATTCGGAAAATATCTGAACTTTATGCAAATAGTGTAGGCCCTGATCAGACACTGCATTCTGCGGTGTCTGATCTGGGCCTGCACTATTTGCCAGGGTACCTGTTTTGGGTTTCCAGTCTGAAATGGGTTAAACACCTCTTTGTTGGTGGTGGTGGGGAGGGGGGTTCAAAGAGTCATTACACACGATTCTTTATTATAACATGTATTGGATGTAACACATACAGTCTAAAAGACAGATACCAAAAATGTATAGATCATATAGAAAAGTGACATTTTTTTTTTTTTTTTGGAATATTTTATACATTTATGGTTGGATATATCTTGGTAGGACAACAAAGGCTGAACTGAAAATAGGATGTGAATCCACAAGGTGTGAACTTGTGAAGCATAACTGCATGAAGCAGACAATATTTCATTATTTTCAATTCGTAAATTTCACTTTTTTTATTTTATTTTTTTTTTTTCATATTTATTGCGACACTTTCCCTTACTAAGAAAAGAACCCATTTAGTACTGGAAACCCCTAAAGGGGTAATTGGCAAACAGTGCAGACCTAGATCAGACGCCGCAAAATGCGGCGTCTGATCAGGGTCTACACTGTTTACAATAGATTCAGCCATTTTCCAAATAAATTTTGAAAAAAAACACAACCTGACACCCCTAAATTTCGAAATGGACTACTGTTATGTATAAGGAGGAAGATTCCATTTGGTACAAAAAGGGTTAAAGTAAAAAAAACAGAAATGTTAAAAAACAAGAGGACCAAGCTAGCTTGGTCCTGTATCGCTCACCTGAGCTAACAGATTCAAAGTTTAAGGAAGTGCCAACCTTTACTGAAGGCTTTATGGGAGGACATGGTGATGACAGGGTAAGCATTTTCTGAAAATCAAGTAGAATTTAACTCTATGATAAACAGGCTGACCTCACCGGTTTTCAAACTCATTCAAGCTTTTATTCCTGACTTGCTAAGAAGATCCGATCTAAACTGAAGTGGCTATGGTGATGACAAGTTCAAAAACAAGAGTTTTCAAACTCCTCCAAGCTTTCTGCCTGACTTCCTTGTTTGTAAGTTTCATGAAGATCCGTTCAAAACTAAAGGGGCAGCAGTGATAACAATGTCGAAAATAGGCATTTTCAGCCATCAAAGGCACGTCACTCTATGATAAATGTGCCGACTTGGCAGGTATTCGAACTCACCTGAGGTTTTTTTACCAGCCACCTTACATGTAAGTTTCAGAAAGATCCCATCAGACTTGGCCAGTATTCAAACTCATCCAAGATTTTATTCCCAGCCACCTCACGTATAAGTTTCAGAAAGATCCGATTAAAACTGAAGGGGCTACGGTGATGACAAGGTCAAAATTTGGCATTTTTAGCAATCAAAGGGATGTTACTCTAAAATAAATGAGCAGACTTGGCCAGTTTTCGAACTCATCCGAGGTTTCATCCCCAGCCACCTTACATATAAGTTTCAGAAAAATCCGATCAAAACTGAAGGAGCTACGGTAATGACAAGGTCAAAAATCAACATTTTCAGCCATCAAAGGGACAGAACTCTACGATAAATGGGCTGACTTGGCCTGTTTTCGAACTCATCCAAGATTTTATCCCCAGCCACCTTACATATAAGTTTCAGAAAGATCCGATCAAAACTGAAGGGGCTATGGTGATGACAAGGTCAAAAATTGACATTTTCAGCAATCAAAGGGACGTAAATCAATGATAAATGGGCCAACTTGGCTGGTATTCAAACTCATCCTATTTTTATCTCCAGTCACCTTACATATAGGTTTCAGAAAGATTCGATCAAAACTGAAGGGGCTACGGTGATGACAAGGTAAAAAATCGACATTTTCAGCCATCAAAGGGACATAACTATATAGTTAATGGGGCAACTTGGCCGGTTTTAGAACTCATCCGAGGTTTTATCCCCAGCCACCTTACACCTTACATATAAGTTTCAGAAAGATCTGATCAAAACTGAAGGGGCTACAGTGTTGACAAGGTCAAAAATCAACATTTTCAGCAATCAGAGGGACCTAACTCTATGATAAATAGGCCACCTCTGCCAGTATGCGAACTCATCCGAGGCTTTATCCCCAGCCACCTTGCATATAAGTTTCAGAAAGATCCGATCAAAACTCAAAGGGCTACGGTGATGACACGGTCAAAAATCGGCATTTTCAGCAATCAAAGGGACGTTACTCTGTGATAAATGGATCAACTTGGCTGGTTTTCGAACTCATCCGAGATTTTATCCCCAGCCACTTTACATATAAGTTTCAGAAAGATTCGATCAAAACTGAAAGGGCTACAGTGATGACAAGGTCAAAAATCAGCATTTTCAGCAATCAAAGGGACGTTACTCTAAGATTAAAGGGCCGACTTGGTCGGTTTTCGAACTAATCCGAGATTTTATCCACAGCCACCTTACATATAAGTTTCAGACAGATCCACCTTACATATAGGTTTCAGAAAGATTCGATCAAAACTGAAGGGGCTACGGTGATGACAAGGTAAAAAATCGGCATTTTCAGCAATCAAAAGGACGTAACTCTATGGAAAACCAGCTGACTTGGCCGGTTTTCGAACTCATCCGAGGTTTTATCCCCAGCCACATTACATATAAGTTTCAGACAAGCATTTTCCCATAGTAAGTCTATGGGACCTTGTGGTTGCCATAGGAACCAAAGTTTTAGAGCGATTTCAAAAAAAAGTTTATGTCATCAATGCCCCACCAGAGGCATACTACAGGTGAGAAATGATTGAGATCAGCCTGCAGGATACAGAGATATAGCTGCTCAAAAGTGTGGACGGACGACGGACGGACGGACGGACGACGGACGACGGAGGACCCACTATACTATAAGCTCCCCTGGAGCCTTCGGCCCAGGTGAGCTAAAAATCGGCATTTTCAGCAATCAAAGGGACGTAACTCTATGATAAACCAGCGGACTAGGCCGGTTTTCGAACTCATCCGAGGTTTTATCCCCAGCCACATAACATATAAGTTTCAGAAAGATCCGATCAAAACTGAAGGGGCTACGGTGATGACAAGGTCGAAAATGGGCATTTTCAGCAATCAAAGGGACGTAACTCTACGATAAATGGGCCGACTTGGCCGGTTTTCGAACTCATCCGAGTTTTTATCCCCAGTCACCTTACATATAAGTTTCAGAAAGATCCGATCAAAACTGAAGGCGCTACGGTGATGACAAGCATTTTCCCATAGTAAGTCTATGGGACCTTGTGGTTGCCATAGGAACGAAAGTTTTAGAGCGATTTCAAAAAAAAGTTTATGTCATCAATGCCCCACCAGAGGCATACTACAGGTGAGAAATGATTGAGATCAGCCTGCAGGATACAGAGATATAGCTGCTCAAAAGTGTGGACGGACGGACGGACGACGGACGACGGAGGACCCACTATACTATAAGCTCCCCTGGAGCCTTCGGCCCAGGTGAGCTAAAAATCATCAGGTTAATAAGCATGTGTAATGAACACCCCTCTAAACCCTCTTTACATGGAGAAGAATGGGGGTATTTATTATTTTCCTTATTTTCACCCATAAACAGATTGTGGATACACGTATTAGCACTGCCTATTAACCCTTTTTTGTACCAAATGGAATCTTCCTCCTTATATATAGCAGGAGTTCATTTCAAAATTTAGGGGTGACAGGTTGTGTTTTCATCAAAATTTATTTTGAAAATGGCTGAACTTTTAGCAAACAGTGGAGGCCCTGATCAGACGCCGCAGAACGCGGCGTCTGATCTGGGCCTGCACTGTTTGCCAACTACCCGTTTTGGGGTTTCCGGTGTAGCGTGAGATTATTGATCCCGTGAGATTCTTCAGTCGCACCGGAAGTGGCTGAAATCCCTCACGGAGGGGTGTGAGAGAATTCAGTCGTGAGAATTGTAATACGATAACTCTATAAGAGACTGGGGTATCGAAACTCTCTTAGTATATTAAATGATAAATTATGATGGTACATTAATTAAACTTTAAATTAGAAGCTGTGTTACTAGTGATTTTATTTATTTATTTATTTATTTATTTATTTATTTATTTAATTATTTATTTATTTATTTATTTACCAAGCCCCGATCGACGGGGGCCAATGACAAACAGATACTATAGAATGTAGAAAGATATTATCTTGATTAAAGACAACTCTGTCAAGCTGAACTTATATTGGGGTCCGACTTGACCAAAGCCAAACTGCAACGCCCGAGATCACTCAGGGCGACTGGACTTAGGGTCGAAATGGTCCGTATTCATAGTGGTGTTGATTATCAAATTACAAAAAAAGAAAAAAAGAAAAACTGTAGGGACATTTCTTTTTTTTTTTTTTTTTTTTGTTTGATTTGAGGTTTAACGTCCCCGTCAACAGTGTATAAGGGCATTTTGGAGACGTTGCGGCCAATTTTTCCCGACATTGAGATGAAATTTCAAGCCCTGTCGCCCAATGAAACCAATAGGGTTTATGAGCATAGACGGTCCCACTCGCACCGCTTTGCCTGGGCAGGCTTTGATCCTCTAAGCGGTTTACCAGTACTCGTGTGCGGTCGGTTTCAGCTCTGTGTGGAAGCCTCGTGCAGTCCATCTATTTCTTCACGCCCCCATCACGAAACACGCCTGTATAATTTTGACCCCCTTGAACCCCACTTTTATATAGTAAAACTGGGGTTTCCGGGGGTATACCTTATTTTTCTTATTCCTGCTCTAAAATATAGATTGTGGGTACTTGTTAGAACCGCCTCGATGAGGCGGTTCTAACGAGTGCCCACAATCTATATTTGGAGCAGAAATAAGAAAAATATCGCATTTTTCTTCATAAAATCTCCTTTTTTCGGCGATAAAGGTGGCAATGTATTTGCATAGGCGTGTTTGCGTGATGCCAATGGGCGGGGGCAAGCTGACTTCGTACTTCTAACTTCTGCTTTGACGTTGTATAGGTAGGTAAGTAAGTAGGTAGGTGTTTTGGTGGCTAGATAGGTAAAGAAGATGGGTGGCTGGGCAGGTAGATAGGTTGGGTTTGAGGTTAAACGTCTCCGTCAATACTATATTGGTCATTCGGAGACGATGCTTCCAATTTCGTAGGACCCGACTGAGATAAAAAGACATCTCAAGACATGCTGCCCAATGGAACTAATAGGATTTATATGCATGGACAGTCCGACTCGCGTCACTTTGCCTGGGCAGGTTTACCAGTACTCATGTGCGGTCGGGCATCATGCAGCCCATCTATTTCTTCAAGTCCCGATGGGCGGGATAGATTTAAGTAGGTAGGTAAGGATATGTGTCTTGGTGAGTCAGTAGGTAGGTAGGTAAGGAGGGATGTTGGTAGGTTTGATTTGAGGTTTAACGTCCCCGTCAATACTATATAGGTCATTTGGAGACGATGCTTCCAATTTCGTGGGACCCGAATTTGAGATGAAAAGACATCTCAAGACCTGCCGCCCAATGAACCAATAAGGTTTTTATTCATGGACGGTCCGACTCGCATCACCCGTCTGGGCAGGCTTTTGCGGTTTACCAGTACTCAGGTGTGGTAGGGAATCATGCAGCCCATCTAGTTCTTCAAGTCCCGATGGGCTGGCTAGATTTAGGTAGGCAGGTAATGGGGTGTCTTGGTGGGAAGGTAAGTAGGTGTTTGTTTGTTTGTTTGTTTGACTTGAGGTTTTAAGTCCCAGTCAACACTGTGAAAGTCATTTTGGAGACATTGCGACCAATTGCGAACAATTTGTTGGACTTTTACCCGACATTGAAATGAACTGACATCTCAAGTCCTACCGCCTTATGAAACCAGTAGGGTACTTGGGTAGGTAGGTAGGTAGGCCGGTAGGCAGGTAGAAATAAGTAAATGTATGTCTGACCGTCCGTTCCCATACGGAAAGGAGCCTCCGTGGTGTAGTGGTTATGTTACTGGCCTCATAGACCTGGGGTTACATATTCGATACCATGTCTACCTGTCTACATACCCACTGAGCCACGAAGCCACCAGACCATTTCCATGCCAACGTTACTACCTGCCTACCTAGATACCATGCAGTCCATCTATTTCTTCAAGCCCGGGTGGGCGGGGCAAGACTGCATACCTACCTACGTACGCACATACCGAATTAGTCGCCCCGCCCATCGGGGTTTGGATAAATAGATCGACTGGATGGTGCTTCCACGCAGGGCTGAAACTGACCACACATGAGTTCTGGTAAACCGCTTGGAAGGACTAAGCTGATGAGTCAGTCCGTCCAAAGCTGTCATTTCATCTCAGTGTCGGGTAAAGGTCCCAAAAAATTGGAAGCAACGTCTTTAATATGACCTAAATAGTGTTGACGGGGACATGAAACCCCCAATTCATACCAAACATACCTACTTAGTTACATTTCTACCTACCTATACGTCTACATACCTTCCTAACGATATACATACGTAATACCTACTTACCTACATTCCTGCCTGCCTACCTACCTAACAAAACATACATGTCTACGACCCTACATACGACCTTCCTATAGATCTACCTACCGGTACATACCCATCGCCACTAGCCCAAACCTACCATTCCTACCTCATCACGCAAACACGCCTGTATAATTATGATCCCCTTTAACCCCACTTTTAGATAGTAAAACTGGGGTTTACAGGGATATTTATTATTTCTGTTCAAAAACATAGATTGTGGGTACTCGTTAGAACCGACGCGCCGAGGCGGTTCTAACGAGTAGAACATATATCAAGATTTTTATCTGAAAAAAAAACAGTCGTTTTTGGTTGTAAAATTTTGTCAATATATTTGAATAGGCGTGGTTTCGTGATAAACCTACCTACATGCATACCTCCACTCTACCGGCCTGTCGCACCCGCCCATCGGGGTTCCAAGAAATATATGCGCTGCATGATGTCTCCGCGCAGAGCTGAAACCGACCGCACACGAGTACTGGTAAACCGCATAGAGGCTCTAAGACTGTCCAGACAAAGCGGTCGGAGTCGGACCGTTCATGCTTATAAACACTATAGGTTTCAATGGGCGACAGGGCTTGAGATGTCATTTCATCTCAATGTCGGGCATAAGTTACTTAAAAATGAAAGCAACGTCTCCAAAATGACCTGTACCGTGATGACGGGGACGTTAAACCTCAAATCAAACAAACAAACAAAATCTATCTACCTAACTTACTACCTACCAACAACGTCGAGGGTTGGCCCCCGACCATCGGGGCTTGAAGAAATAGATGGGCTGGATGATGCTTCCACGCAAAGCTGAAACTGACCGCACATGAGTATTTGTAAACCGCTTAGAGGACTGTCCAGGCAAAGCGGTGCGAGTCGGCCCGTCCATGCTTATATACCATATTGGTTTGATTGGGCAACAGGGCTTGAGATGTCATTTCATCTCAGTGTCGGGTAAAAGTCCCACATTGGAAGCAACGTCTCCAAAATTATCTATACAGTGTTGACGGGGACATTAACACCCCATTCCAAACAAAAACATTCCTACTTAGTTACATTCCTTCCTGCCTATACGTCTACATACCTTTCTATCGATATACATACGTAATACCCACTTACCTACATTCCTGCCTGCCTACCTACCTATCAAAACATACATATCTACGATCATACCTACGACCTTCCTATAGATCTACCCACATACCCATCGCCACTAGCCCAAACCTACCATTCCTACCTCATCATGCAAACACGCCTGCATAATTTTGATCCCCTTAAACCCAACTTTTAGATAGTAAAACTGGGGCTTACAGGGATATTTATTATTTGTCTTATTTCTGCTCAAAAAAAAATAGATTGTGGGTACTCGTTAGAACCGACGCGCCGAGGCGGTTCTAACGAGTACCCACATTCTATGCTTTGTGCAGAAATAGGAAAATATATTAAGACTTTTATCTGAAAAATTTCGTTTTTGGTTGTAAAATTTTGTCAATATATTTGAATAGGCGTGTTTTCGTGATAAACCTACCTACATGCATACCTCCACTCTACCTACCTTTCGCACCCGCCCATCGGGGTTCCAAGAAATATATGCGCTGCATGATGTTTCCGCGCAGAGCAAAAACCGACCGCACACGAGTACTGGTAAACCGCATAGAGGCTCTAAGACTGTCCAGACCAAGCGGTCGGAGTCGGACGGTTCATGCTTATAAACTCTATAGGTTTCATTGGGCGACAGGGCTTGAGATGTCATTTCATCTCAATGTCGGGCATAAGTCACACAAAAATGAAAGCAACGTCTCCAAAATGACCTGTACCGTGGTGACGGGGACGTTAAACCTCAAATCAAACAAACAAACAAAATCTATTTACCTAACTTCCTACCTTCCTACAACGTCGAAGGTTGGCCCCGCCCATCGGGGCTTGAACAAATAGATGGGCTGGATGATGCTTCCACGCAAAGCTGAAACTGACCGCACACGAGGACTGGTAAATTGCTTAGAGGATCTAAGCCTGTCCAGGCAAAGCGGTGGGAGCCCATGCTTATAAACGCTATTGGTTTCATTTGGCGACAGGGCTTGAGATGTCATTTCATCTCAATGTCGGGTAAAAGTCCCACATTGGAAGCAACGTCTCCAAAATGACCTATGCAGTGTTGACCTACATACCTACCTACCTGCCTACCTAGCTATCATGCAGCCCATCTGTTTCTTCAAGACCCGGCTGGTGGGGTCGATTTTGATTGGTTGAAAGTAAGCAGTGAGTTCAGTAATTACTTCTGTTTATTATTACTACTATTATTACTATTATTATTAATTTTTATTGAAAGGGTTAAGAGAAAACCTGTTTGGTTGTACCCCATATAAGCAGAAAGGTGTGAAAATTAGTCAGTGTGTTTTGATAAGCATGGGGACAACAGGAAATGTCAAACCATAAATCACACATGTTAATCACCTTGGTATGTAACTAAAATTTAAATTCCATGAAGGGTTCAATATCGTTTGGAAGCTTGGAATACACAGTAGAACTGAAAAGGTAAGAGTGTACATGTTTTCTCTAAGCCTCGAATTATGATTAATATTATCATTATTATTTATTATAATTGTTATTATTCCTGTTATATTATTATTATTATTATTATTATTGTGAAAAGGCACTTATATTGAGATAGATCAGGCTTATGCTACAGTGTTCCAATCCATTTAGGCAGAATAATAATTTTAAAATTTCCACAGAACTTGTTTTTTAAAAGTATTAATTGCGAGTACACACCTATTAAAACTATATTGAAATTTTACCGTCAAACTTTTAGATAAAATATTAAAGATAAAGATAAAGGAGCTTTATTTAACGTCGCATATTCGAAACAAATAACATAAGCTCTGTAGAGCTTTTATTGCGACAAACAAAGTATCCTCTAACAAATACTTACCTGCCTTCATTTATCTTCCTAGGACTACCCCTGATAATGCGAACGTCAGCCAAGGGAGCTCCTAGTACCATTTTTCACGCCTTTGGTATGGCGCGGCCGGGGATCGAACCCGCGACCTCCCATTCCCAAAGCGGACGCTCTACCACTGAGCTATCGGGATGTATATTCTGATGTATTTCATTTTTCCGCAGGAAAACATAGATTGTAGGTACTCTTTAGAATCGCCTCGCCGAGACGGTTCCAACCAGTACGTACAATCTATGTTTTCCAGCGGAAATATGAAAATAATATACACCGCTGTAAACCCCAGTTTTACTGTATAAAAGTGGAGTTTAATGGGGTTCGTAATAATTTCAAGAAAATACATGTACCCGCATATATTTTGTTCTTCTTGAACACATGGAAACCTATTTATGGCATATTTAATACGCGCATCTTTCGAATAAATAAATAAATAAACAAATAAATAAAAATAAAGAAATAAAGCCTGTAATAAAAAAGTTCTATTTAAGGTTCGTAATATAAGCAGATTTCTTTAGACATTTTAAACAAAGGAGCAGGGGCTAACAAGAAGTGGATGACATTTCTCACGGCCTTCTTGCGCATGCGCAGATATACCTTGGTATTAAGGTTCTCACGGGTTTAAAGATCTCACGCTACACCGGTACTAAATGGGTTAAAATGATGTGGTTCTAATATACACCCAAAATCTATGTTTGGGTTAGAAATAAGAAAGATGCCATGTTAGCAAATGGGTGTGTTTTTAAGGTATCCGGCAGATGGTAAAGCAGATGACAATTGTTGTGATTGGCATTTTATGGGTTAAGTTATTCCTTATTTAGAAGGAATTGACACCATGTAGGTTACTTGCTGGTTCCTCAGCAAAATGATGGATATGCATCCCTGTCAACATCATTTAGGTCATTTTGGTGAAGTATGTTGCTTCCAGTTTTTGTGGGACTTTATCCTGATAGTGGATGGAATGACATCTCAAGTCCTGCCGCCGTATGATAACAGAATGGTTTATATGCATGGACAGTCCAACTCACCACTTTGCCTGGGCAGGCTTAGACCTTCTTAGCTGTTTACAAGTTCTCATGTGCAGTCGGTTTCAGCTCTAAACAGAAGCATGCAGCTAATCTATTTCTCCAACTTGATCTAGCAAAGCCCTGATGGGCATGGTCCATGCAAAATAACAGCAAAATCACCCTGATGGATGCTTTGACATATTTGCTGGTGGTAAAATGTGAATGCCCTGCATTTAAGATGGATAGATGGATTTTAGGCTATTTCCTACCGACAAACTACCATATGCATGCCGTTAAACACACTGGACTCTAAGGAAATGCATAAGAGTGGGCTTTTTACTAGGAAGTGCATTATTCTATTATTTTCGAACTTATTACATTACCAAAATGATCCTAATATTGGGACATATAGGCTTAAGCAAACAGTGCAGACCTGGATCAGACTGCTACAGAATGAGGCATCTGATCAGGGTCTACACTGTTTACCATTCTGTCTGCACCTTTTGGACTCCAAGCTGGATCAAGAAACATATTTGTTAAAATCTTAGGAAAATTACAAGTCCTCAAGGTGTCCAAAGTTGTAGGATTTTTACGGTATTTAGCACCATACATGTATTTAGGAATACATTGACTTAACCCATAAAATGCCAATCATGACAATTGTCATCTGCTTTGCTATCTGCCGGTTACCTTAAAAGTAATTTATTGCAAACAGTGTGGACCCAGATCAGACTTTTCTATAGGAAATCAGCAGACAACATAAGCAGACGACATTTTCGGATGTGGTTTTTCTCGGCGTCTTCAGGGTTAACCCTTATCCTGCTGAAAAAATTAATTTGGCCACACCCATTTCTGCCAATCAACCAATCAAATCACTTGATGTATAATAATGTATTTAATTCAAAGACTGCATGACAAAGAGTATCCTAAGCAGATGACTTCTTCAGAAGCCATCTGAACAAGATCTACACTGTTTGCAAAAGTTTGGGGTATCATCTTCAGCAGGATAAGGGCTGATTAATAAAAATACATATAAGTACCAGTGGATCACACATCTTCTTTTCTGAGGCGGCTCTTATTCAGTCGCTGAGAAAAACTACATCTGAAAATGTCGTCTGCTTAGGTCGTCTGCTGAAACTTCTTGCAAACTTTTTAAAGATATTTTTGCAAACAGGCAAAGAGTGTTTGCCAAAAAATGACTTTTAAAGTAACCAGCGGACGTCAAAACAGACGACAAATGTCGTGATTGGCGTTTTATGGGTTAATGTTCAAAGCAGTAATGGGTACTACTAATTGGGACATGGGTGCTGAGTGTGTCGAATATGGTAAACTTTGTTGTGACATATTCCCGAGGCAACTTCATTAAAATTAATTAGTATTTGGATAAGCTAAGTAGGCCAAAAATACAAATCACTAACAGTAACTTCTTATACATGTAAAATTATGTATATAGTGAGGTGTAAACATACAATCATCTCAGCATTACGATAACACACCCATTCAACTTAGTGCATTTTTCCAATCTCCAATGGTTACTATTCGGATGGCAATCCGTGATTTTTTTTCTTCTCTATACAGCGAACATAGAGATGAAGCAGTTCTAACGAACACCTGCAACCCATGTCTTAGGTTCTGGGTGCTCATTAGAACCACCTCATTGAGGCGGTTCTAATGAGCACCCACAACCTATGTCTTGGTGCAGAAATAAGCAAAATAATGTATATAACCATGTAAACCCCAGTTTTTGGGTTGATCGGTTTACGATCAACCCTAATTTACTAAAGGGCCAAAGAGAATTCCTGCAGTTGCCCACATCACTGTTTTGGGAAAACCAATATTATGTTTTATTAATAGAACTTGACGTGTTGCGCTATTTTTATCGATGCAACAAAAGCTATCTATAGAGTCTTGACAGGAATCGTGTGCTGGATAATATCCAGATCAGACGCTGCGGAATGTGGCATCTGATCAGCAGGTTGCACAGGAACTTCACTGTTTGCTTAAATAGTGGCATTTGAGGGATAAACGAAATAGTATGAGAATGCCAGGTTGCTCATTTAAATGAAAGACTCCAGGCCACGATGTCACATGACGCTTTTCGGAACATTCTATTTATAAAACTGTTACATAAATGTATGCCAAGTCGAGTAAAAATAGACTTTTCGCATTCCTGCTAAGAAATTAATTTTAAAACCCTGAAATGTTTAAGTGCAAAAATGAGTAGCCCAGTCTTTATAGGTGGTACCGTTATCAGACATACAGCATAGACCAAGATCGGATATAGAGTACATTGCTTCTGATCAGTTCGGCACTGTTAGCCATATGTATGCAACAACAGTTTTGAACATGATTCAGGGCCGTACGCAGACTCTGAAAAGGGGCGGGTTGAGGATGCGAAATTTCGGGTATTTTGCAGAGGGTGAAAAACTGTATGAATCTGAAACTAGAGAAAGCGACCAGTGGGTCACTTATACCCCCGGCCAGCGCTACCCTCTGATATCTCTTTTGAGCTTGTATGTAATATGAATGAAGAAGTCAAGAAGCTATAAGAATCTATAGATGTGCTTGTAAAAGCTAAACCAAACGTAAAATTTCTAAATGGACCAAGGGAGTGAGGGCATCAAAGTTACTGAAGCAGCAGGGTGGGTTATGCATCAATGAAATCTTTGGACTTCATGACCTTGATGCCCATCAATGTTATTGAAGCAGCAGGGTGGGGTATGCATCAATGAAATCTTTGGACTGGTATGCAAACTCGATGCAAGTATCAATTGAATTTGTCATAGAGTTTAGAATATACAGGTTTCTATAAACTTTGTCATAAAACTTTAACCAAATGTAAAATTTCTAAGTCTGTGACCTTCAGGTCAAGGTCACCGTGGGTGGGGAAGGGATATACATAACAAAATCTTTGGACTGGTATGCAACATTGATGCAAGTATCAACTGAATTTGTCTTAGAGTTTAGAGCATACAGGCATCTATAAACTTTGTAATAAAACTTTAACCAAATGTAAAATTTCTAAGTCTGTGACCTTGACCTCAAGGTCAGTGTGGGGGTGGGACATGCATCATTGAAATCTTTAGACCAGTTTGTAACTTCAGTGTAAGTATCAACTAAATCTATCAAAGGGTTCAGAAGATATAATCTCTTAGAAACTTTGATGCAAAACTTAAACCAAAATGTTAACGGACGGACGGAAGGACAGATGGATGGACGGACGAATGGCAGGATGAAAAAACTAGAGAAAGTGACCAGTGGGTCACGTATACCCCCGGCCAGCGCCATACTCTGATATAGCTTTCAAGCTTGTATGCAATATGAATGAAGATGTCAAGAAGCTATAAGAATCTATAAATGTGCTTGTAAAAGCTAAACAAAACATAAAATTTCTAAATGGACCAAGGGAGTGGGGGTATCAATGTTACTGAAGCAGCAGGGTGGGTTATGCATCAATGAAATCTTTGGACTTCATGACCCTGTGGTCCAGGTCGCCGTGGGTGGAAGAAGGGACATACATCACAAAATGTTGGGACTGGTACATTGTTCAAGTATCAACTGAATTTGTCTTAGAGTTTAGAACATAACAGGCATCTATAAAATTTGTCATAAAACTTTAACCAAATGTAAAATTTCAAAGTCTGTGTCCTTGGCCTCAAGGTCACTGTGGGGGGGTGGGGGGGGTGGGACATGCATCAATGAAATCTTAAGACCAGTATGTAACTTCAGTGAAAGTATCAACTAAATCTATCAAAGGGTTCAGAAGATACAATCTCCTAGAAACTTTGACGCAAAACTTTAACCAAATGTAAAATTTCTAAGTCTGTGACCTTGACATCAAGGTCACTTAGGGGGGGGTTGGGACATGCATCAATGAAATCTTTAGACCAGTATGTAACTTCAGTGTAAGTATCAACTAAATCTATCAAAGGGTTTAGAAGATACAATCTCCTAGAAACTTTGACGCAAAACTTTAACCAAAATGTTAACGGACGGACGGATGTTCGGACGGACGGACGGACAGAAAACCGGACACACAGACAGACGGACGGACAAACGGACGAACGGCAAGACGAAAACTATATACCCCCATAGTATACTTCGTATACCGGGGGTATAATTATACCCCCATAGCATACTTCGTATGCCGGGGGTATAAATAGCATACTTCGTATGCCGGGGGTATAATAATTTCCAAAAGACTGGAGGGGGCTGCATTTGCACCCTCCCCACTCTGTTGAACAAAATCCAAGTACTACACTAAGACGTCAGAGCGCAGCGTAAGAAGAAAATTCTGGACTGTGCTTGTTTGTTTGATTTAAGGTTTAACGTCCCCGTCAACACTGTATAGGTCATTTGGAGACGTTACTTCCAATGTTACGGGACTTTCAGCTCTGCGTGGAAGCATCATGCAGCCCATCTATTTACACAAGCCCCGATGGGCGGGGGCGGGTGGACTGGGCTTGTACACTTGGGGATTGGCAAACAAAATCTACATAATCAGACGCCACATAAAGCGATGTCTGATCAGCTCTACTGTGCTTGCTTAAAGTTAAACGAACAGTTCGATTCTCGGCTCAGGACTATTTCCCCAACCTACACTCAGAGACGATAGACCCACCAGTACTCTCAGTGCTTTGATTTCTATATGAAGTGGGGTTTAGGGGATGTTCATTTAACAGTCTTGTTCACGTGATGGTCTGTGCACTTTCTTGAGAGGAGACAAATATTATAATGTAATGTTTCATTTGCCCCTCTCCAAAAGGGTCAGAGTACTGCTGAAGGAAAGAGGTGCAAATTATTTACTTAACACATGTGCATTTTATGGCCCAGTCAACACTATTTTAGGTCATTTTTGAGCCAGTCAGTTTACCTATCCAAATTTTTCCTGGGTAGGCTTATACGTAAATAGTTAACCAGTACAGTGCACATTCTTTCGCTAGAAACTGACAACTGCCCTTCTTGAATCAGCGGAAGGGAGAGAATGACCGTAGAAACACTGTCAAGGTCAATTTGGAGACTTTGCTTCCAATTTTGTGGGACTTTTATCTGACATTGAGATGAAATGACATCTCAAACCTTGCCACCCAGTGAAACCAACAGGGTTCATAAGCATGGACGGTCCGACTCGCACCGCTTTGCCTGGGCAGGTTTAGATCCTCTAAGTGGTTTACCAGTACTCGTGTGCGGGTCGGTTGCAGCTCTGCATGGAAGCATCATGCTGCCCATCTATTTCTTCAAGCCCGGATGGACGGGGGCCGAGTTTGACCTCTAAGTATGACCTAGACCTTGGTGGTATCTACCTGGGTTTTGCACATGAAACATCACCTCAAGATAGTTCACATTTCAAGTAAATTCAAAATTCATCCAGGAATAATAAAGTAATTGACCTTACACGAAAGAAAGAATTTTTTGACATTTGACCTCTCAGTATGACCTTAACCTTTGGTGTGCTGACCTGAGAATTGTGCGCCATACATCATTATGGCCTAATATATATTCTTATAAAGTTGAATCAAGATATCCCGAACTGTTACTGAGTTATAGTGCGTACAAGAATGTTTATAAAAAAGTAATCAAAGGGGCATAACTCAGAAACTAAGGGGGAAAAAATCATTCTTGAGTTCAACACATGGTCTTGACCTAATACATATTCCTATACAGTTGCATAAAGTACTGAGTTATGGAGCATACAAGAATGTTTACAGATGGACAGATGGGTAGACGGATGGATGGATGGACAGCGCAATGAGATAATACAACCATTTTTCCAAAATGGTGTACAAAATTAAATACATGTAGAATCTTCCACCAAATGCTTTGGACATGTCCATTTCCAATTAAAGGCAAGTCTGATATATTTTATTTATTGTTAGTTTTAGAAAAAGCCCTGGCCCAGTTGTTCACAGACAATGACCTTGTTAGTTAACGAATCATTAAAATTTTGATCATTAAATATGGCAAGTATACTAAAATTTTTGTTGAAAAAATGTGAGTAGCTTTTGCATATGCAAAAATACCAGTATGCCAGATATTCTACTTACTAGAACAGTTAACCCTTCTCTTGCTGAATATTCAGGTTAGCCACACCCATTTCTGTCTATCAACCAATCAAATTACTTGATGTAATTTATTGCTACAAATTCATAAACTGAATGCCAAACAGTGTAGATCCTGATCAGATGGCTGCTTCAGAAGCCATCTGATCTGGATCTACACTGTTTGCAAAGATAGGGGTTGTCCTGAACAGCAAGATAAGGGTTAAACAACCTCGTTATGCTAAAGAGACTTTGAACAACTGGACCAGGGTACTTTAAGCAAACAGTGAAACACTGATAAGCTGCATTATGCAAAGCCTGATCTGGATCCTCACTGTTTGCCAGGTTCCCTTTTTGGGGACACAAGGGACACGGGGCTATATGGGTTAATGTAAAAATCCTAAAAATTTGGACACCTTGAGGACTTGCACTTACTTTAATTGTCCTAAATTTATATTAACAAATTTGTTTCATGATTCGGCAAGGAGTTAATAAGATGCAGATGGAATGGCAAACAGTGAAGACCCTGATCAGACTGCTCCTGAAGGAGCAGTCTGATCAGGGTCTGCACTGTTTGCTAAGGCCTATCTGTCACAATATGTAAGATCATTACAGTAATTTAACTATAAACAGGAGTTCGAGTGACTGAGTATTCGAGTTTTACATCCCACCAACAGCTAAGGTCATACAGAGACAGGACCTCGGTTTAAAGACTCATCCGAAAGTCTGGAGGAGACCAGGATCGATCCTGCGATCCCTGGTTTACAAGGCGAGTAGCATAACCACAGAGGCTTTTAAACAAGAGTTTGACGTGTGATTCAAACCGTTGAGACTAAAGCCCTAGCCGATTCAAAGAAAAACTATAAATGTGTACAAGGAACACAAATGCCCCCACCTGGTAGCACAATTAAGAAAACATAAACTTAAGTTGCTGAATGTCATCTTGGACCCGGACAGAGATGGTGAGACAGACAGGGATAACACTACATGTCCTTTCCACCATGGCAGTTTTCAAATGGTCAGGGCATATAAACTAGATATGGTAATGATATAACATAAAAAAAAACATAAACATTTTGTTTATAAGTGAAATTTTCATGCATAAAAAAAACAAAAAGTTTTATATTAACAAGATATACTATATAAACATGATCATACATTAACTTACCTGCGAAAAACTACACCAACTTTTGAGGAAATCATCCGATTAAGTGACTAAACAATCCAATTTATTATATTTAGTATTTCCTTCTTACACCAGTAGTCCACCTCATTTCACTTGCCTTATCAGCCGTGTCATCAGCCTTGATATGTTCATTCATATGTCAAATAACTGAAATGACACCCAAAAATGGGAAAAATAGCAATTTATAAATTAAGCTATGTCATGCAAAAATAGTCCTTATAACATATCATCACAAAAAACACGCCTTTATAATGCTGACCCCCTTGAACCCCACTTTTATATAGTAAAACTGAGGTTTACAGGGGTAAACCTTATTTTTCTTATTTCTGCTCTAAAATATAGATTGTCCATAATCTATATTTTGAGCAGAAATAAGAAAAAATATCTCAATTTTTCACCTCAAAATTTTCCTATTTTCGGCGGTATTTTATATGCATTTGATTAGGCGTGTTTTCGTAATGACTGGGTACACACGGCATTGACTCTGATCAGCCTGAAAATCTATGTACTTTGTAATACCTAGAACTGTTGGTCCATAACAGTTACTTATGTATTAATGATCCTAAGTATTTGGACAGACAGGCCTAAGCAAACATTGCAGATCAAGATCAGACTGCTCCTGATCAGATTGCTCCTGAAGGAGCAGTCTTATCAGGGTCTACACTGTTTGCCATTCTGTCTGCACGTTTTGGACTCCTTGCTGGATCATGAAACAAATTTGTTAAAATTTTAGGAGAGTGTGTGTGTGTGAATTCTGGTTTAACGTCGCTTTCAACAATTTTTCTGTCATATCACGACGGTGTCTGGTTGCGAAAATTTTAGGAGAATTACAGCAAATGACCTCAAGGTGTCCGAAATTTATATTTTTACCATACTTCAGACAGGGAGTGAAGGCTGCATTTTAACTCAGCAAAACTGCATGCTGATCTGAGTCTTCACTATACAATCAAACTTCAATGGCTCGAACACCTTTGGGACCATCAGTTTGAGACAGGTAGTTCGAGCCTCTGAGGGTTACTGCCAGGAGGCATAACAGTGTTAATTTTGGGATCAATAATAAAAATGTATGCTGTGTGTACTCATTAGAACTGCCTCATCAAGGCAAGGCGATTCTAATGTCACACACTACACATTTGCAAGATAAAAGCTGAAAATCTCCTGTTTTCCCTACACTATATACTTCCTATGTGGTGGAATTCCCTAGGGACTCAAAAACAGGTTCGACTCAGCCATTAAAAAATGAACCATTGGTGTTTGAGCCATCGAAGTTCTACTGAATAAGACATGAACTTGAAGACATCTTGCACACCAAATAAGGAAATCCATAGTTTTTGCTTGGGAAAGAAATTCTTTTCTAACCCTCAGGTGTTCTTACCCAATATCGAATACTCTCCAATGTTTGATAAATGCACTGGTTGAATATGACCTCATTATACGCCGTCTTTAAGGTTGACGTCACAGCACGTTACGTGACGTCACTAAACATCATGCTAGTGTCGTCACAATGTGGTGGATGCCGGCAACCGAACTGACTGCTGTATTTAAAGTCCACGCTCAGAAATGGAATGTATGCAAGAAAAAGAACCCAAAAATCCGTCCCTCAGGATCACTGTCTGGTATCACTCTGCAAGCCTTGTGATACTGGACAGTGAGCCTCGCGACAGATTTTTCCATCCACCCCTTGCACCCATATAAGATTCTTATAATCCATGCACGAGGCTGACAGAGGGTTTGGATTTCTCTGTCTGCGCTGGAGAGGTTGTTTGATTATTTTCTTTAAATTATACCCACTTTTATCCAATAACCTTTATCCTGCTGAATACATTAATTTAGCCACACTTATTTCTGTCTATCAACCAATCAAATGACTTGATACAGAATATCCCTCAATTCACAAACTGCATGACAAACAGTGTAGATCCTGATCAGATGGCTTCTGGATCTACAATGTTTGCTGTCATGTTCAGTGGGGTAAGGGTTAATTAAGATGCCAAGAAAAACTCCATCTGAAAATGAGCCGAGGCACAGCATTTCTTACAATTTACACTGTGCACCAAGTGAAGAATCAGATCAGTCTGTGTGTCTATATAGTCTGACCAGAGACTTCTCTTGCTGCACGAAGGAGAATTAGGCCCTTAGCTACCCTTAGAGTGCACAACAAAGACACTGATCAGACTGCGCAGATGCGCAGGCTGATCTGAGTCGTGCTGGGCGTACATGTCTTATTGTAAGTTTTGTCGTGTGCTGGTTCAAATGTCTTACGTCTGTTTATATTCTATGTTGTATCTTTTTTGTTGCAAACTTTTCAAACATTTTTGCGAACAGGAAAAGAGTGTGGACCCTGATCGGACTGGTCCAAGAGGAGCACAGCATAGAAATGTATTTTATCCCTTAATAAAGATGCCAAGAAAAACTGCATCTGAAAATGTTGTCTATTTATGTTGTCTGCTGCATCTTCTTGCAAACTTTTCCAAACATATTTTTGTGTATATACAGGTGAACAGTGTGGACCCTGATCAGACTGCTCCTTGAGGAGCATAGCATAGAAATGTATTTTATCCTTTTATTAAAATGCCAAGAAAAATTATTTTGAAAAATTAATTATAATTGATGTCTCACACAGTTTATGTTGTCTGCTGCATCTTTTTCTGGCAAACATTTAAAACATTTTTTTTTTGCGTACAGAAAAACTGTGTGGACCCTGATCAGACTGCTCCTAGGTCTGAGTCCACACTGTTTGCAACAATGACTTTTAAAGTAGCCTGCAGACAACAAACCAGATGACAATTATTGTGACTTTCATCTCAAGGATTAAAATTTGTTGTCCCCATTTTTTTTTTATTTTTCTTACATATGGTAACCATCTTCTCAGAATGTAATGTTATTCAGTGTTTACTTTGAGGCATATAAATGATGTCATTTATAAACATAGCAGTTCAGTTGTCATTTTACATGTCTTTGTGTGAACTGTCTCTGCCAAAAGGTGAGACAGAACGAATCCAACCCCTGAACCACTAAAACTAGAACAACAATCATGTGAACAAGTCCGTGAAATGAACACCCACATGAAACCCACTTAATAAAGAGAAAACTGGGGTTTACGCGGTATACATGTACATTATTTTTCTTACTTCTGTTCCAAGACAAAGGTTGTGGGTACTTGCTAGAACCGCCTCAATGAGGGAGTTCTAATAAGCACCCACAAACTATGTTTTGAAATTTAGGCGGTTTAACGAGTACCCACAACTTATGTTTGAAGTAAAAATAAAAAAAAAATCACTGATTTTCATCAGAAAAGTAGCCATTTTGGAGATGTGAAAAACGGGTGTGTTATATATATCATAATGAATATGTTCTAGAAAGGGTTATCGTTTGGAAGCAAGGAATACACCACAGAATCGGAAAATATGGAGTGTACATGTTTTCTGGGCCAGACTAGCTAGTTTCGGCCAGTGACCCTCAAATATTTTCAAAATTCCACAATGGAATCAATGATCCCAAAGGACAAGAAAATATAAACTACACTATAATGTAGGGCAGGGAGACTTTTTACAGCCGCCAAACATTCCCAAGTTAAATATTTTCTAGAAAGGGTTATCCCCGTCTAGTTGGTAAGACATGTTTTCACTTGACATCACTCAGGCTTCTGTACCATATTGATTGCAATCTACAGGATGAGTGCAATCTAATTTCACCATGCATGCATAGAAATTTGCCTTTTCTTTATGTTGCTTTATTGAAATTAACCCAAATAGGAGAAAAGTAATTAGATGATGTGTGGTTATTGTGTTGCATATTGTGGGTCATTCTGCATCATCTCACAGAGAAAAGAAAAACTAGGCAGAAAAATTGACTGTATGTACCCTAATAAGCCCACATGGTCTAATAAGTGCCCAACAATACTTTTTTCAAGAAGTATGTATAAACACCAATTAACTCATTTGGTACCAGAAACCCCAAAACGGGTACCCTGGCAAACAGTGAAGTGCCAGATCAGACGCCGCAGAATGCGGCGTCTGATCAGGGCCTCCACTGTTTGCAAAAAGTTCAGTCATTTTCCAAATCAATTTTGAAGAAAACACAACCTGACACCCCTAAATTTTGTAATGGACTCCTACTACATGTATATATAAGGAGGAAGAATCCATTTGATACAAAAAGGGTTTAGAGTGCAAGATTTTGAAGTCTGCTGAAGTTGAATCAGTGCTGAAAGATCACTCTACCAATTAGTGATAAAGGGGGACAAGTTGCATAGGAGCTTACTGTGTTTTACTATATATGCTCCTTGCAGATTATTGGTTATCAAGCAGAAATAGGCTTATATGCCTGGCTTTATGGGGTGCCGTTTTACTATTTACCGTATTCGACCTAATTACCGCACATGCTCCTATAAGCGCACACCAAAGCTATTTTTGAAAAGGAAATGCATAAGCGCACACTTTACAGTAATCTCCCCTTGAAGGTCTCATAGTAAATCTATAAACACTTACCATTATTTCTTCCAACAGTGGAGGCAATGCTTAAGTATCTTTTTCCGTCCCATTAAATATCAGTATGCATCATCTTGGAAGCTGTTGTTTTTGTATCAAGTGTGCGCTAATTAGGTAGATTTTTCACCATGATTTTATGACACGCTTTTGAAAAAACTGAGCGCACGGTGCGGTAATTAGGGCGAATACGGTAACCCTTATCTTGCTGTTCACGACAACCCCTATCTTTGCAAACAGTGTAGATCCAGATCAGATGGCTTCTGAAGAAGCCATCTGATCAGGATCTACACCGTTTGGCATTCAATTTATGAATTTGTAGCAATAAATTACAAAAATGGGTGTGGCTTAAATGAATATTCAGCAAGATAAGGGTTAATACAATTTCAAGATATCTATAATTATATTTTAGATATTTATGAATCAAATTATAGATATCTATAAATCAAATTATAGATATCTATAATTAACATTATTGATATCTATAATACTCAATATTTTTTACTGCCCCTGCCCATCGGGGCTTGAGGAAAAAGATGGACTGCATGTTTCTTCAATGCAGAGGTGAAACCGACCCACACATGAGTACTGGTAAACCGCTTCGAGGATCTAAGCCTGCTCAGGCAATGCGGTGCGAGTCAGACCGTCCATGCTTATGAACCCTATTGGTTTCCTTTGGCGGCAGGGCTTGAGATGTCATTTCATCTCAATGTCGGTAAATTTTAAGTCCCACAAAATTGGAAGCAAGGTCTCCAAAATGACCTTTACAGTGTTGACGGGGACATTAAACTTCAACTCAAACAAACAAATTGTTTGAATTGAGGTTTAGCGTCCCCGTCAATACCATTTAGATCATTTTGCAGACGTTGCTTCCAATTTTGTCGGACTTAACCCGTCATTGAGATGAAACAACATCTCAATCCCTGCCGCCCATTGAAACCTGAAAAGGGTTTATATGCATGGATGGGCAAGTTTGCCCCACTTTGTCTGGGCAGGTTTAGAAATTCTATATGTCCCTTGTAGTTTATTGGTTCAAGCATAAATAGGCTTATATGCCTGGCTGGGCAATTACAGATTAACCTTTACCACTCTCTAGGCGAAATCAGCAGACGACAAATTGTTGATAATTTTCTTATTTTTCCAAGAAAACAAGACTTGACATCTCATTCAAATTGTCTCCAATAGGAGACAATTTGCATGAGATGTCAAATCCTATTTTATGGGAAAATTAGAAAAATATTTCAAACTGTCGTCTGCTGATAATATTTTGGCGTTTTTTTCCTTGACCACCAAGAGTGCTAAAATAAAATGACTGCCAAATATAAGTGTTTTACAGTATACTTTCTTCAAAGGACCATGGAGACGTTAAACACCAGAACTCTACTATACTACTACTACCACTACTATTTTCTTCAAAAATTACTAAATTTCACCTGCTGCTTTATTTTCATTACTTCTTTCAAAGGTGACACAAAGATGGTGCATGTACAAAATATACACTTCGTTCAGGGTCCAGTTGTTCAAAACTAACGTCATCGTTAGTTAACGTTTTGTTAAAACTTTGATCATTTATTATGGCAAATATGCCAATATTTTTGATGAAATAAATGTGAGCAGCTTTTGCATTTGCAAAAGCTTCTCACATTTTTTCAGCAAAAATACCAAAATTTTAGATATTAAACTTGCTAGAACAGTTAACAATATGATCCCTAACGAGCTCATTAAGCTAACGATGCTTTGAACAACTGGCCCCTGATCTGCAGAATGAAAGCATACACAGTAATCATGAAATTACAGTAGAGGTCTTTAACCTGCACAGGGGGGCTTCTAGGTAACACCCTGAAGGATAGTGCACTTAATGACATTCATCCCTGCAAATGAAGCCCAAGCAGCATGTTTGGCTGCCAAAATTTTAAATTGGATCATCATGCCAGGGATCAAACCAAGGTTCGGCAAGTGCACGAGCTATGACGTACCACGTACAGCTTTCGGATTGTGCTTCAAGGGTTAAGGACAATACTGCATACCATATCCCAGATGAGACATAACAAACTTCAAGGTCATCTGCCATTTGGTTCCCGAGAAGAAAATTTTTCATTTTTTTTTTTACCATATGAGTATGGTGGCCATATTGGTCATGTGACCCAGTCCTTATGAACAAATTTCATTCCCCCTACCCATAGAGGCTCCACATGTAATTTGGTTTCAATGAACCCACCAGTTTAAGTGGAGAAGAAGATAAACAAGAGGCCTATGGGCCATTATGCTCACCAGAGCTCAGGTGGGCACTGCCCAATGGCAGCCATGTATTTTAACATGATATCATTTTAATCTACCAAATGAACCCCCATGTCCAAATGAGCACCCATGTGGACTCAGTATCTGAAACATTAGGCCTTTTATGAAGTAGAGGGGGTGGGGCATGGACCCAATGGACCCCTGGTTGGTATCACTAAATGTGTCTTATCATAAGAAACAACTAGATCTGCAGTCGATGGTATACCATCGCAAATACCCGCTTTTTCTATTAATTACACTAATGACTATGTATTAGCTAGCCAAAACTACATGTAAGTTAAAAAAGTTGCAAAGAGCATTCTAACTAATAAGCAAAGTTTCAGAAGTGTAACTCTTATAGTTTAGAAGATATGGCAAAGTCATACTTTTTGACCTTTGACCTTGGGGTTATGTTGAGGTCCACCTAAAGTATCCCAATTTATTCTATATTCCAACAGCCATCCAATAACCAAGTTTCAGAAGTGTAACTCCAATAGTTTAGAAGATATGGTAAAGTCATACTTTTTGACCTTTGACCTTGGGGTCGAGGTCACGCCAAAAGTAGCCCAACATATTCTATATTCCAAGGACCATCCAATAAGCAAAGTTTCAGAAATGTAACTCCAATAGTTTAGGAGATATGGTAAATCATAATTTTTGACCTTTGACCTTGGCGTCATGTTGAGGTCAAGGTCACACCAAAAGTAACCAAATTTATTCTATATTCCATGGGCCATCCAATAACCAAAGTTTCAGAAGTATAACTCTAATAGTTTAGAAGATATGGCAAAATCATACTTTTTGACCTTTGACCTTGGGGTCAAGGTCACACCAAAAGTAGCTTGACATATTCTATATTCCAATGACCATCCAATAAGCAAAGTTTCAGAAGTGTAACTCCAATAGTTTAGGAGATATGGCAAATCATAATTTTTGACCTTTGACCTTGGGGTCATGTTGAGGTCAAGGTCACAAAAAAGTTGCCCACTGCCATCTACATTCCATGTACTATCCACATGCAAAGTTTCAAAAGTGTAACTTCAGTGGTTGCAGAGGAGATCCATTTACAAGAAACGTGACGGACGGACAGACAGACAGACAGACGGACAGACGGACGGACGGACAGACGGACTGACGCCGGATCGAACTGTGGTACGACAACAATATACCCGATTTTTCTTCGAAAAAGCGGGTATAAAAATATATATTGTTTAGCAGTGGGAATCTGTAAGGCCTCTTAAACAGTGGAGGGGTTGGGGCATGCCCTGTTGATCCCAAGAGCCCAAATTGTTGTCCCTAAATGTGTCTTATCATAAGGACCAAGTATATATATGGTTAAGTGCTGGGAATCTGAACAGTTTCGGAGATTTGAGGCCCTTTTATGAAGTGGAAAGGATAGGAATGGCCCCTGCGGACCCCCCTACAGTAGGTGTGCTAATAATAAGGAACAAGAACATATATGATTATGGGGTGGGGATTTGAATGGTTTCTGAAATATAAAGCCTTTTATGAAGTGGAAGGGCGGGGCACATTGCCTCAGCACAAACCCCCAGCTTGGTGTGATTGAACGAGTCTTATCATAAGTAAAAGTATATGGTTTAGGGGTGGGGATCTGAACTATTTCTGCGATATATGGCTTTTAATGAAGTAAAGCAGTGGGGCATGGCCTGGGCATGCCCCGGGGACTCCCAAGCTGGTGTCACTGAATGCTTCTTATCATAAGCAAGATGAATATATTAGGTTTAGGCTGGGGCTAAGAACATTCTCTGAGATATAAGGCCTTTTGTGAAGTGGAGGGGTGGGGCAAGGCCTCAGGAGACTCCCAGGTTGGTGTCAATGAATGTGTCTTATCATAAGGAACAAGAATATATATGGTTTAGGGGTGGCCATCTGTAGGGTTTCCGAGATATTGTGATATTATGAAATGGAGGGGGTGGGGCATGGCCCCAGCACATCCCTGGGGACCCCCAGGTTGGTGTCACTGGATGCGTCTTATCATAATGAACAAGAATATATATGGTTAAGGGGTGGGGATCTGAACAGTTTCTGAGATATATGGCCTTTTGTGAAGTGGAGGGGTGGGGCAAGGCCCCAGCGCATCCCTAAGGACCCCCAGGTTGGTGTCAATGAATGTGTCTTATCAAAAGAAGCAAGAATATATATGGTTTAGGGACGGGGATCTGTAAGGTTTCCGAGATATTGGGCCTTTTATGAAATGGAGGGGGTGGGGCATGGCCTCGGCGCATCCCGGGGACTCCCAGGTTCATGTCACTGAATGGGTCTTATCATAAGGAGCAAGAATATATATGGTTTAGGGGTGGGGATCTGAATGGTTTCCGAGATATTGGGCCTTTTATTAAGTGGAGGGGGTGGGACATGACCTCTGCGCATCCCTGAGGACCCCCAGGTTGGTGTTACTGAATGCGTCTTATCAATAGGAACAAGAATATATATGGTTTAGGGGTCAGGATCTGAATGGTTTCTGAGATATATGACCTTTTATGAAGTAGAGGGGGTGGGGCATGGCCCCGGCACAACCTGGGGGACCCTCGGGTTGGCATAAAAGCATATGGCTGAGAGAAGTTTACTCAAGAAACATTTCTATAAAAGTTTTGTCAAAATATCTGCAATGACTTGGCAGTAAATGCCATTTTTCAATTTTCCCCATTATAAGTCTATGGAAATTCTAAGTTGCCATAGCAACCAAACTAACGAGCCGATTTTAATAAAAAAAAAAACTTTCAATCCCCCAGCCCAAGAATGCTACAGATAAAATTTGAGCCCAATCGGCCAGTGGCTTCAGAGGAGATGTTTAAAAGTGTTAACGCCAGACATACATGTACGACGTATGACGACGACGACGGACAACTGTCTATCCTATAAGCTCCCCCGGAGCCTTCGGCTCTGGTGAGCTAAAAAACTGAATCTGTGGCATCCAGGCAGGACAAAGGTCAGTAAATGACCTTTACCTTTGGAATTGATAAACTTCCATTCAGCTGATTGCAAATAACATTTCTGATGCCACAGGCTACCTGGCAACTAGAAGTATCCAGTTTTGCCTTTTTCCATACAAAAGTCTAAGTCACCAAATTTGACCTTGCCATAAAATAAGTCATGGTCAACCAAACTTCATGATTTGAACAAACTTGTTTGGGCCCGAGTCCCCGATGCTGCATACCAAGTTTCAAGGTCATCGGCAGTTCGGTTTCTGAGAAGATTTTTTAAGGTTTTTACCATATATTGGCATGGCGGCCATATTGGTCATGTGACCCAGTCCTCAAACAAACTTTCGTTCCCTCTTCCCATAGAGGCTCCGCATGCAATTTGGTTTCAATCAACCCAGCAGTTTAAGTGAAGAAGAAGATAAAAATACTGAATCTGAACCATCCAAGACAAAGGTCAGTAAATGACCTTGACTTTTGGAATTGATAAACTTCCATTCAGCTGATTGTAAATACCATTTCTGATGCCACAAGCTACCATGCAATCAGAAAAATCTACTGTTTTGCCTTTTTCCATACAAAATGTCTAAAAGACCAAATTTGACCTTGCCGTACATCACATGAAATAAAGACCCCCCCTAAACCCCACTTTATATAGAGAAAACTGGGGTTTATGGGGGTAAACATTATTTTCCTTATTTCTGCGCCAAGACATAGGTTGTGGGCGGTTCTAACGAGCACCCAAACCCATGTTTGGAGTATAGATAAGAAAAATATGTCACAAATTTTCATCATCACAAATTTTCATCAGAAATATTTACCTTTTTTTTTTTGAGATATGAAAAATGCACTATATCGCACGGATGTGTTATCGTAATGAAAACAGGTCATGGTCAACCAAAGGTCATCATCTGAACAAACTTGGTAGGGCCCCGAGTCCCCGATGCTGCATACCAAGTTTCAAGATCATCAGCCATTCCATTTCTGAGGGGAAGATTTTTAAAGGTTTTTACCATATATGGGCATGGTGGCCATATTGGTCATGTGACCCAATCCTCACAAACAAACTTTTATTTCCCCCCTTTCCATAGAGGCTAATTTGGTTTCAATTGGCCAAGTAGTTTAAGAGATGTCATTTGAAAATGTTGACGCAGACACAGGCGCAGACGACTAGGACGACGGACCACTGCCCATACTATATTTAGCACTAGTGAGCTAAAAAAGTAACTTTTGTTTTTCATCAGAGAAAAAAAATGTTAGTTTCTAAGGTATGAAATGTTGCACTATATCAGACTGCCTGAAGGAAATTCACATTCATAAAAGTCCCTAAAAGGAATTTTAAAGATGCAATGTCAATTTTGTAAACCTCTTTGTATTTTTCTGAAAGACCAAAATTGCATTTGAAGCAAAATATTGCTTTTTTGGTTGTTTGAATTGAGGTTTAACGATCCGTCAACGCAATTAAGGTCATTTTCGAGACATTGCTTCCAATTTTGTGGGATTTCTACCAGGCATTGAGATGAAATGACATCTCAAGCCCAGCCACCCAATGTCATATGCATGGACGGTCCAACTTGCACCACTTTGCCTGAGCAGGCTTAGACCTTCTAAGCAGTGTAACTACTCATGTGTGGTCGGTTTCAGCTCTGCTTGGAAGCACCATGCAGCCCCATCTATTTCTCCTAGACTAGATTCCTCTCTAAACCCCACTTTATATAGAGAAAAGTGGGGTTTAAGGGGATATACATTATCGGCCTTATTTTTGCTCAAAAACATATATTGTGGCAGTTCTAACGAGCACCCACAATCTATGTTAAAAGCAGAAATAAGAAAGATGTTACAATTTTACCTAATATTTGTCATTTCTGACACCATGTTGGACTCCAATATTTCACATGGACATGTTTTCCTAATGTTTCTATATAAAAAATGGTTTACAAGGGCATTGATTCAATGTACTTTTTAACATAATGTGTATATGTTATGTAGTTTATATAAGATATCTTTTATGGGATATGCAATAGCTGATTTATCAAAAAATATATATATATGGGCTGCATGATGCTTCCACGCAGAGCTGAATCCGGCCCGCACACTAGTATTGGTAAACCGCTTAGAGGATCTAAGCCTGTCCAGGAACAGCGGTGCGAGGCAGACCGTCCATGCTAATAAACCCTATTGGTTTCATTGGGCGACAGGGCTTGAGATGTCATTTCATCTCAATGTCGGGTAAAAGTCCCACAAAATTGGAAGCAATGTCTCCAAAATGACCTTTACAGTGTTGACGGGGACGTTAAACCTCAAATCAAACAAAACAAACAAAAATATATATATATCTTATACATGTATAACATATCAGATATTAAATATACTATACATACGTACCGTATAAGATATCTTACATCAGATGTCAAATTATTACTTAAAAGATGTCTTATTTATTTGACTTTATATTTTAAAGTATATAAAATAAACTTTGTATATAAAATAAACCTTACATAGCATGTTGGATACTGTATAGTACAGATCCTGATGGTTTTGTTTGCTTCCAATTTTGTGGGACTTATACCCGACATTGAGATGAAATGACATCTCAAACCCTGTTGCCCAATGAAACCAAAAGGGTTTATAAGCATGGATGGTCCGACTCGCACCGCTTTGCCTGGGCAGGCTTAGATCCTCTGAGCGGTTTACCATTACTCGTGTGTGGTCGGTTTCAGCTCTGCATGGAAGCATCATGAAGCTCATCTGTTTCTTCACGCCCCAATGCTATGACAAGAAAATCAAGAGAAGATTATTTCATTAACAAATTACTGCCAAAAATAAACAGATGTATTTAATGCTAAAATTGACAGTATATGACGTCACTTCCTTTAATTGTTTCTAACGTCATTTCTACTGACGCTAAGGTCATTTACTTCCATATTGTAATAATTATTGTTCTTCTGATGATCTAGTAGTGAAATTGGTTAAGAAACTACAGTTTACAGGCACATTTCATTCTTCATCTTTACTTCAGATATCTTATAAACTTATAATGTAAGATGTCTTATATATGAGCCCCGCCAAGCGAATTTGTGTCTTCGAGCATTCCGTCATAACAAATTTTAACTGCGCATGCCCAGCCATTCAGAGGGGCCAGGGATACGGCTTTCTTTCTGAAGGTTCCGCTTGATTCACTGCTTGTATGAGCGAGCAGCGAAGGTTCTGGCAAGACTGCGTGGATGCGCAGGCTCGCCTGAACCTTCGCTGCTCGCATAGGCGATAAGTACCAAAATCGCTTGACGGGGCCCATATCTTATAAACTATGTAAGATGTCTTATATATAATATATCATATTATCTACTATGGGAAATAAGATACCTTAGATACAATTTTAGATATCTGATATATTTGACTGAATCAGATATCTTATTTATTAATTTATATATCTCATTCACTCCCTTACGCTGAATCAAGGAGGACAGTTGTCAGTTTCTGGAGCAAATGTATACTGTACTTGTTAGCCTGCCCTAGGTATTAACCGTCTCAATGTGACCTACCTAGTGTTGACTTGGCCATTAAACTCCAAAAGCAAAAACAAACAAGATATCATATGTTATATTAGGTATCTAATATAGGATATCAAATATCTTATTTATGTATATAAGATATCTGATATAACATATAAGATAACTTATATATTATATAAGGTATCTAATATTGTATATATCTCCTTTAGATTCCTATATAAGATATCTAATATATCGCATATCTTATTCAACAAACTATATTCTCTCCAATTTATATAAGATATCTGATTTACCATTTAAGATATCTGAATTGCTTATACATATAAGATATCTGATATATCATATAAGATATTTTATATAGTAAATAAGATATCTTGTATTTCATATAAGATATCTTTGTTGTTGTTGTTTATCTGTAAAGTATTTTATCGCTGCTTATATTACTATATTAGATATCTGATTTTGATATAAGATACCTTATTTGACATGTCAGATATTTTATTTGGTAGATATCTTATACAGAATATAAGATATCTTATTTAATAGAGAAGATATCTTATTTATTCCAAGACCTCATAATGTTTTTAATATAACTTGTGTCCAATTCCATTGCTGTTGATGTTTTTACAGTGTTTTTAATAATTGAACCATGAATTTACCTCTCAATTAACAAAACTGAATCACCCCTTCCGGATTCCAACATATAATCTACTGAGTATACGCAAAATTTGAAAGTTCATAAAAATATGAAATCAGCAATTATCAGCAAAAGCAAATCTGGTCGACAGATGCACAAGAGAGAACTGTTCCACTTACTCTTCTATACTCTATCTACACTGTTATCTATCCTCGTCCTTTCCTGCTATCCCCGGTCGGTGCTGTTCTGGTGTCGAGCGTGTTGTACGAAACGTTGTTGTCCGAAGCGAAGGTATTGCTGTAAGTACACTTCCGCTTTCTGGATCGCTCATTTCCGCTTGACAACGGCGTAAACTAAAACTTTCCGGTTGGAGTTATAGTTGGAGTTTTTAAAGATCCTCGATGTTTCTTTGATATTTTGGACTCATATTTGAATAAAATAAGGCAAAATGTATAAGCTTGATCTTCCTGTCGACTACAAGGAGGCGGCTGCCATTGAGCGCCGTCGAAATATGGAAGAACAAAGAAAATCTCGAATATTCAACTCAAAAGCGAGGACCATTGGTGTAAGACCATTTGTTTTTTTTTCTGGTTTGTGTATTTTCTTGGAGCCCTGCAACGAAATGAAACAAAAGAAAAGGGGTGGACTGTTCCATTGACTCTCACCTATATGCTAAGTTAGTTTTTGAGGTTGAAATGGTATGCATTCATTAGAAAAATATCATTTTAGAGAAGGAAGTGTCTAGAGTGCCGGTACCAGGTCAGGCACCCTAGACAGTAGACTCAGTGGCTAAACTGACGGTCCTGGCACTCTAGTCATTCCTATGTGGCCAGGCTAGAGTGCTGGTAATACCCGGTGATTTTGAAACTTATGTATATCATCAAATAAAATTCCATCATCTACCACCTACAATCAAGATAAAATGGACATTATTTCTCTAACTATCTATCTACTGATACTGCGTCGGTCATATTTGACCATTACCGCAGATGTATATTACATACACTCCAGGTTTTGCAGGAAGAAAGCCTACACAGTAATCGCGTAATTACATGTTTACTGCTAATCCGAGCCTTCTCTGACGTTCTAAAAGCCTTTTTTATTTTCTGATTTGGCGGCTTTCACTACAGCCAGATATCTCGGGTTAGTTTACTGCGTACAAATGTCTTGATAATTTCGTTCAAGGACATAGAGGATGCAGCCAAACAGTGTACATGAGACTCTACATATCCTTGGTCAGTGTTGCGCCGAGAGGGGGCCATGGGGCCATTTGCCTACCTAAAGTCATTGATGGCCCTTTCAACATTAAACATGGGGCCCGGATGACCCTCAGAAATCAACAACGTTGCTTATATTTTATTTACTGAAGCCCCTTTAAAATATAAAATGACCCTTTGGAAAATGTCATAAGGGCCATTGGTGTCCCCCAAGCAATCGAGCCTAGGCACAACACTGCTTGGTTCTTCCAGTGATGGAGTATGGAGCAGCTGTGACAGTCGAGTCCCTTGAAGAAAGCAGTAAGGAGTTTGGAAAGGTTCAGAGGTCAGAGATGCTAAAGGCATCAGGTTGTTTGAACAGTACCAGCACAGAAGCTTTGGAAGTCTTGACAAACACCATGCCTATAGACCTACAGCTGAAGATAAGACAAGCACAAGAAGTCATCAGAATCAGTGCCAAGTATGAAGATGATCCTCTCAGGGAAGAGATTGATGAATGGATAGAGGGGGATAAGGCTGTGGGTAGAAGAGCTACTACAGTCGAACTTCGATGGGTCGAACTCGGTAGGCTCGAACACCACGTTTGGGTCGAACTGACTTTTCAGTCCCGGCAAAATCCCTATTCATTTTAACTAAACATGCCACCCTTGGCTCGAACCACGATGGCTCGAACCCTCGAACTCTAAGCCTGGTCCCTAGAGTGCATTTTCTATGTAAAATCCCACCGATGGCTCGCACTTACCTTTTTAAAAATTCCAATTTTATCGATCAAGTCACGCAGGCGCGTGATCAGTATCATAATACGGGCCAAAAACACGGCTCATCATTCACTCTTAAATTATGACCGATAAATGTACCGGAAGTCAACAAAATCGTCGCAGCTATGATAAAAAATCATAGTACACAAAGATGGATCTTGCAGAGCTGGACTCCAATGGCTCGAACTACCGATGGCTCGAACTTTTTTCGGCGGTCCCGGCGAGTTCGAGCCATCGAAGTTCGACTGTATTTTTCTTTTATTGATGTCTAGGTTTAGGGAATTGAAGGGAATGTTAGAGTTTGAGAACATTGAGAAGGAATTCAGATATACCAAGGAATTGATGGGGCTCATCAAAGAGACAGGAAGTGTACACAAGGAAGAATTCACATTCTGCAAGGAAGAACAGAAAGAAAATATATTAGAGCTTCTAAGCAATTGTGATAAAAATGATGTATTAATGTTCACAGATGGATCAGCATTAGGTAATCCCGGTCCGACTGGAGCTGGTGCTGTGGTCTACCTAGAGGGTTACTCCAGCACACCAGTTTTGATGAACAAGGGAGTTTCTCCTATGGGTAACAATTATACTGGAGAATTGGTAGGTATACAGATCGGGCTAGAATTCTTGGCTGATCTAGACTTCAAAGGCAGAGTAGTCCATATTCTGACCGATTGTCAACCAGCTATTAAGACTGCTTTCAGTACAGAAATGCCAACTAACAAGATTGAAACAGTTCTCAGCATCAAGGAGAGTTTAGCAAAGGTAAGGTATAGGGAGAATATTGTCAAAGTTCATTGGGTGCCGGGACACAAAGATATTGAGGGGAATGAGTTGGCAGATCAACAAGCGAAGGCGGCAGCATCAGAGATGATTAAAAACAATGAGGTAAAACCGACCCTGGGTCACAAGAAAGAAGCAGTACGGGAGTGTAAATCACAGGGATGGGAAAGAAGATACAAGTGCTCAGACAAAGTGAACGTATTGCAGGAAATATTTGGGGAAGTGGGAAAAAGGATCTGTCGTGGAGATAGGGACAGAAGGACTTTCTCTGCAGTAAATCAGTTGCTGTGTGGACATTCAATCTTAAATGATCACCAGGCAAAGGTAAACAAAGATTAGTCAAGTTTGTGCGAGACATGCAACATGAAAGAGAATGTGGATCATTTTCTGTTCCACTGTCAGAGATTTAAATCAGAAAGGGATACTTGAGAGTATAATGTTGAAGAGATTCTGGGCAGGGAGGAGGTGAAATTGGTAACAGACATTAACTTGAAAGTGTTGACAGGCATGATTGAAGACATTAGTAAGCAAGGAAGGAAGGAACTGACAGATGCACTGATGGAATTCATCAGGAGCACTAAAGGATTTTGAAGGTCATTGTAATATGAGCATCATGTGTTTTTCACATTGGGAAATGCACAAGTGACTTACTTAAGTACCATGAGTTTATAGGCAGCGAAAAAATGCCTTATAGATATACAACAACAACAACATGTAATGTACACCTGCACATAATCCTTGTAAGGGGGTGTTGCAGTATATATAGAAAGAAAGAGCAAAATCTAGCTATTACTTCACTTTATTCCATCAGCGGTAATAAAATTTCGGTGTCCGAACATGCTCTAGACATTGGCATCTTATAATTTATGCAGGGATGAATGCTAGCCAACCCATGTACTATGTAGGAATGGCAAGCCATTCGGTAGTCAATTTTAGTCTCTCATTTCATATATGGAATGAATGCTGAATATCATTTGAAAGAGAGACAAATCATTTCCTGGAGTATTGAATGCTAAATAGTGCCTATAAAGTTTTTTCTTTTTCATTTCACAGACTTGTTAACTTGGTGGAAAAAGGTTGAATTGCATTGATGTCCAATGTACATGTAAATAGCATAATGAAAACAAGCCTATGTAAATACATTGCCGATTTTTGGCCAAAAATTAGAAATTTTAAGATGAAAAATTGTGATATTTTTCTTATTTCTGCTCAAAACATACCAGCGAGGGTGTGGGTGCTCATTAGAACCGCCTCATTGAGGCGGTTCTATCGAGTACCCACAAGCTATGTTTTTGAGCAGAAATAAGAAAAATAATGTATACTCCCTTAAACCCCAGTTTTACTATATAAAAGTGGGGTATGAGGGGGTCAAAATTGTATAGGCATGTTCTCGTAATGGGAACATCATCAGTGGCATATGACTCTGAGATCATTCTTTATATTCTAGGTGGATCAACAAGCTCTTGACCAACAAATAAAAGACAGAAAGCAACAAGAGGAATATGAACAGAAAAGATCAAATGCTTTTGGTAAGAAACAAATAGGTGCAGGTCGAGAAATTGAAAGCGTTCCTTTTCATGTCTGTATACTTGTTTATCAAATGACGTCGCGTCTGAGAATGTAATAACATCATGCAATAAATTTGATAATCCACTAGAGGATTAAATATGCAAATTAGTTATATACGCCCTATAACATTACATGTTCAACATCCTTAATGACGTCGCATTTACTAATGGCGGAAAATTGACATTTTTGTAAAACACAGCTTGGACCCTGACTATGGATATCTTTTTGATCTTCTATAAAATAAAGGAATGTTGAGTGTACTCATTAAAATTGCCTAATTGAGGCAATTCATATAATTTTATCAGTTACCCCCTATATTTATTGCATTGTAACACACTGACCTGATAAAGTTATGCTATCTCAGGACAGGTGAGCTTTATCACGTCAACATGACAATGCGCTTTTATGGATGAAGCGGACTCTGGAAAAAATGGCTAAATGTTATTATTAGTGAAAAAAATTGGAAAAAATTACATTAAAAAAATATCATAAGAAAAATAACGGTCAGCTGATTATATTTCGTGCCAGAATCTTGGGATGCACTGAGGGCAGTCATTAACTGATCGTAAATGGCTACAAGGGTATAAACTGATAAATAATATACCCGATTTTTCTCTTTTGATATCCAGTGTATCAGGCTCAGCTTCGAGAATGCGTGTAGAATCGCTCGGCAAGCCTCGCAATTCTACAAGCATTCTCGAAGCTTTGTCTGATAAACTTGATAACAAAGGACACAAACCATACTTATCATACCTTTCCAAGATAAAATCAGAAAAAAACTACATAAATTATCCTGAATATGGAGAATATCAGGGGCAAGTTGTTCAAAACTAACAATGTCGTTAGTTAATGTATCGTTAAAACTTTGATCATTAAATATGGAAAATATGCTAATATTTTTGCTGAAAAAATGTGAGCAGCTTTTGCAGATGCAAAGGCTGCTCACATTTTTTCAGCAAAAATACCAAAATTTTCAATTTTGTACTTGTTAGAACAGTTAACAATTTGACCACTAATGAGCTCGTTAAGCTAAATATGCTTTGAACAACTGGCCCCTGATCAATTTGTGTCTTTTGATATCAAGTTTATCAGGCAAGGCTTTGAGAACGCTTGTTGATTACGACTCCTGAGGCTTGCTGAGAGATTCTACACGCATTCTCAAAGCCGAGCCTGATAAACTTGATATCAAATGACACGAATCTGGTGTTCTATTTACAGTTTATCCCCTTGTTCACTCTTACATGTATATTGGCAATTTACAATCAGTTATCGATTGTCCTCAGTGTTTTCCAACATTCGGGCACACAATAATTGGTCAATATATTTAGTATCAACTGACTGTAATTTTTCCTTTATTTTGTCAAGTAATAATAACATTTTTGCCAATTTTTCCAGTAGTCAAGTCCATTCATAAAAGTGCAATGTCACGTTGACCTGATAAAGCTCACTTGTCCCGAGATAGCATACCATCATCAGGTCAAGGTGTTTGAATGCAATTTATACAGGGGGTAACTGATATTGATATGTGGAGCTGTAAGAAGAATTTTCTAGGGACACAAAAACGAGTTAGAGTTAGCCAATGTCAATCAAAATTTCATGGTACTTAAATGAAAGTTTTACTGAAAGAAAAATTCTGCCTTTTTACAGCTGCTGATGCTGTTAGAAATGATAAAATCACACAATTATTAGAAAGGCGACAACAACAAGACGTGATTGAACTGAACAGAGCCGTTAATGAATTCCGCATGCTTCATCAACAGCCAGACAGTCGACGAGAATTTGATCTCTATGACCCCGATTACCTCAAGAAGGATAAGCCTGCCAGAGTCAGCGATGATGACCCTCGATGTGGAATCTCCAGTTTACAGAAATTTGATGGTATTTACTATTATTGTCGATAAGGAAAAGTTCTAAATGAAAATAATCATTTTAATAATGCATTATTGCAACATAGGGTATTTTTTCATACCTCCAAAATGGTTACCGTATTTACCCTAAATATTCGGACACCTTAACTCCTTACCATGCTTGTTTATAAAATTTGAGCCAGTACAATTTACTACCCGTTCTTGTGTCTAAGAAGAGCAGGATGAGTGGCAAACAGTGTAGACCCTGATGAGACGCCATATTTTGCGGCGTCTTATCTGGGTTTTCACTGTTTGGTCAGGTCTGTCTGCCCGAAAACATACAGTATTTTCCTGAAGAATATTTGTGACATAATTCTTATCTGTTCTCAAAACATTGATTGTTGTTGCTCGTTAGAACCGCCTCATTGAGGCAGTTCTAATGAATACCCACAACCTATGTCTTGGGGTTGAAAAGAAAAATAAAGGTTCCTTTTAAAAGGAAAGGCTTGCCTGGTTTTAAGGGTACTGTTCCTGGTGTAAATGTAGCCATATTGCCGCCACATGGATGGACAAGTTGATGTAGATGAAAGTACTGGTGAGGAAGCAAATTGAACTGTTCTTGTTAATGGGACATAGACTTTTGATGCAGTGTACTCAAAGGCAATATATGGTTTATCTACACATTGGAATGGACAAACCCATGAGGTGCCAATTTTCTATGTGGCACTACCCTGACATTTATTGGAAGAAATATTTCAATGTTAAGGTAACTGAGGCATTGACATGTGACCCAGTGATCACATTCTCACTTTTGAACAACTATGATAGTAAGGGATCATTTTGATGACCCTCTGTTTCATTGAAATTTGCTCGGTAGTATCTGAATAGTAGTTGGAAGAAGACATTGTTAACAGACAGACAGGAGGAATAATGGACTTATGGAGCACGGACGATATGCGATTTCGCAAGTAGAAATGGACAAATAAAACAAAATAAATGTCCCTAACAGATTTATGAGACACAATAATGTGGTAGAAGACATCATTCAAACTGTTTGTTTTGCTAGGTTTTACGCCCGTTCAACAATCTTTCAGTCATATACAGGCGGGTAGTTTCCTAACCATCGTTCCTGGAAAGTACCAGTACTAGACTCCGATCCTCCGACACAAACTACCAAATGTTCTCAAATAAACGATCATGGCCGTTAGTGGGCCTCAAACCCATGACCCTCCAGTGATTACAAGTCAGCGACCTTAATCACTGGACCACGGAGGCGGTCTTCCATACATACTGAGTATACATTCATGTCATGTGGCCAGTAAACATGTAATTGTTAGGTGACGACACAAATATACATACAAGGGAGTATAAGACGAAGGAGGAAGAGACATTAAATGTTAACATCTTTCATTAGCAAAGTATGAAAATATTATAAACAAGAGACAACCAAAGTAAACAATGTTACCAATTTTAACAGTTTTTATCTGAAAGGCTAAAAAGAAATAAACAGTATAAAGCCATTTAAGGTGAATCTTAATCTTGATAAAAAAACTGGACCAATTGACTGTCAGTACGCCGTAAACTTTGTTCATTTATTGGTGGCAGTACCTTCAATATAACTGGAGCTGTCAGTGAAACTGACTAGCGCCCCGGCAGCGCTATCAGAGGAGTAGGAAATGTTGATGTTAAAAAACTATAAAGAACAAGAAAATGAAAGAACATAGCTCAAAAAATCATTTTGAACATGATAACTCGGTTTTAGAAACCAACCTGGGTTTTGCGCACAACAGATCCTCTCATGATGATTAACATTACTGTCAAAGTATTCTAAAATCAATCCAGGAATAAGAAAGATATTGATCGGACACGATAAAAAAGACGTTTTTTTTTCACATTTCACCTCTAAGTATGACCTTGACCTTTGAGGTACGGACCTGGGTCTTGCGCGTGACACACTGTCCCATTATGGTTAATATTTCTGCTAAATAATATTTAAATCCATCCAGGTATAAGAAAGTTATAGATTGGACACAATAAAAACCTTGACCTTTTATCTCTAAGTATGACCTTGACCTTTGAGGTACGGCTGTGGGTCTTGCGCGAGACAATCCATCACATTATGGTTACCATTTCTGCCAAGTAATATTTAAATCCATCCAGGAATAACGAAGTTTTTGATTGGGCACGACAAAGACCCTTTTTTTACCTTTAACCTCTAAGTATGGCATTGACCTTTGAGGTAGGGACCTGAGTCTTGCGCGCAACACTCCATCACATTATGGTTAACATTTCTGCCAAGTATATATTTAAATCCATCCAGGAATAAGAAAGTTATGGAGGATAAAAAAAATGTGGACAGACAGTTTTTTGATAGTAAAGGAAGATGGTGTGTGAAGGCCCGTCAAACTTGAATGTATGTTTCTTCAAGTAAGTACATGTATATCATAATTATATATAACAAGAATGCAGTCTGAGGGACAGCCATAATCCCTCGCCGCCTTCAGTAACAAAGCTAAACCCTGTGACCTTCACCATGACCTTGAATAAGCAACCTTATGATGGTTAACATTTCTGCCAAGTAATTTTAAAATCCATCCAGAAGTAAGAAAGTTATTGACAAAACACCCCAAAATAGACCCTTTTATCGCCTTTGACCTCTAAGTATGACCTTGACCTTTCAGAAACCAGCCTGGGTTTTGCGTACAACACACCGTCTCATGATAATTAACATTACTGTCAAGTTATTTTAAAATCAATCCAGGAATAAGGAAGATATTGATCGGACACGATAAAAAAGACGCTTTTTTACGTTTCACCTCTAAGTATGACCTTGACCTTTGAGGTTTGGATCTGGGTCTTGCGCGCGACACACAGTCACATTATGGTTAACATTTCTGCCAAGTAATATTTAAATCCATCCAGGAATAAGAAAGTTATTGATCGGACACGACAAAACCCATTTTTGACCTTTAACCTCTTAGTATGACCTTGACCTTTGAGGTACGGACCTGGGTCTTGCGCGCGACGCTCCGTCTCATTGAGGTGAACATTTCTGCCAAGTAATATTTAAATCCATCCAGGAATAAGAAAGTTATTGATCGGACACGACAAAATCCATTTTTGACCTTTAACCTCTAAGTATGACCTTGACCTTTGAGGTACGGACCTGGGTCTTGCACGCGACACTCCGTCTCATTGAGGTGAACAACTGACTAAAGTTTAATGAAATTCTATCAACGGGTTAAGGAGATATGGAGCGGACAAGAAAGTGTTACTGACAGACGGACGGACGGACAGACGAAGGCCATTCCTATAATCCCCACCCCGCTTCGCGGCGGGGGATTAAAAACTTACACAATTGTGAGTAGTGTAGTTTCATTGATTAAGTAAACTGTATTGACAGTAGTGCTAAGTAGACCGTGGCCTAGTGGATAAATTCGCTTCGGTGTTTAGTTAAACTTTCGCAAAGTGTGTGTGTGTGTGAATTCGGGTTTAAGGTCGCTTTCAACAATTTTTCAGTCATATCACGACGGTGTCTGGTTGCGACAGGGAGCTCAATGCTCACTTTTATAGTGCTGCCTCACTGAAGTATCATGTCCCAGACACATTACATGATACCACACCCAGTCACATTATCCTGACACTGGATCGACCAGTCCTAGCTCTACCCCGTAAATCTGAGTGCCAAGCGAGGAGCAGCTAGTACCATTTTTAACGACTTTGGTATGTCGCCGCCCGGGATCGAACCCGTGACCTCCCGTTCCCTGGAGCGGACACTCTACCAACTGAGCAATCAGGGCCGGTAACTTTCGCAAAGAAACGATAGCTCTGTCACTAGACCATCTCTCACTGAACTAATACCCTGTATTCTATTAAAATATGCGAAAGCTATTGAGCTATAGGGTGAGGGAACCAGAACACCGGAAAAAGCTGGCTGTATCTCTGATTTTTGTTTTTAAAAAAACACCTGGGGATCCAAAATAACATAGAAAGAGAAGTCTAAAACCGGAACCACAATTCCGTCGCTGCAAGCCAATAACCCTTTTAGTACCAAATGGTATCTTCCTCCTTATTTAAAGCTGGAGTCCATTTCAAAATTTAGGGGTGTCAGGTTGTTTTTTCATCAAAATTTGTTTGAAAAATGACTGAACTTTTAGCAAACAGTGGAGGCCCTGATCAGACGCCGCATTCTGCGGCGTCTGATCAGGGCCTACACTGTTTGCCAGGGTACCTGTTTTCGGGTTTCTGGTACAAAATGGGATAATGTATATCTCTGTAAGCCCCACCAGTTTTCTCTAATAAAGTGGGGTTTACTGGAATGTTAATTACACGGACTTGTCAACATGATGTACCGGTATTGGGAAAATGTTGAAAGGAAACTGTGCTGGCACATAACAACACCTACCATAAGACAGGTGCGACCATCAGAGACCCAAATCAGCCTGCACACCCATCCACTATGGCAAAACCTTTTGCTTATATAATGTCTCTTTGCATAGATCATAGCCTATAGTAGATAATGCTGCGACCATCAGAGACTCAAATCAGCCTGCACACCCATCCACTATGGCAAAACCTTTTGCTTATATAATGTCTCTTTGCATAGATCATAGCCTATAGTAGATAATGCGACCAGCAAAGACTCTGATCAGACTGCGCAAATGCGCAGGCTGATCTGAGTCTTTGCTGGTTGCACATGTCTTAACATAGGTTTTGCCATTCGCTGGCTCAAATGTGTTTTGATGAGGGTCCTTTTTAGAACTTATCCATCCAGGTAATTCTAACAGAAATGCATTTTAACACATCCATGAAAATAATGTCCATTGTAAACCGCACATTATATAGAAGATTTGAGGTTTGCTAGGGTATACATGTACATTATCTCCTTATTATTACTCAAAACAGATTGTTAGCATTGATTAGAATGTTCTAATGAGCACCCACATTATGAGTCCCACAATCTATTTTGAGCATAAATGGTAGTAAATACAATTTAATAGCACAAATTCCCACCAGAGAAAAGTGTTGTTAGGGCCAGTAACTCCTAATATACCTTGATAGATTATGCATAGCTATTAAATGGCTAGGTTTATAACTGCATCAGGGAGTTGACTCAGTTATTAGGGCATTGGAGCTACTGACTTTGTTTTATTTTGGATATACACCACGACCTCGTTATAACAGGTTTTGTTATAACATGGTTTTGTAAATAACATGGTTCAAAAATGGATCCTAAAAAAGAAAAATGACCATGAATGATCATTTTTCTTTGTAATTAATCTATACTTTTTTGTTTGGGTATAACACGGTTGTGTACCACCCCCGTCCATTGGGGCCTGAAGGTTGTATACCACCTCGTCCATTGGGGCCTGAAGAAATAGAATGCTTCCATGCAGAGCTGAAGTACTGGTAAACCTCTTAGAGGATTCTAAGCCTGCCCAGGCAAAGTGGTGTGAATTGGACCATCTATGCATATAAACCTTATTGGTTTCATTGGGCGGCAGGGCTTAAGATGTCATTTCATCTCAGTGTCGGATGTGCAGGCTGATCTGAGTCTTAGTTGGTCGCCCATGTCTTTTTGTAGATTTTGTTGTGTGCTGGCTCAATTTTAATCCCTGAAATATACATTTTTAGCTCACCGTCACATAGTGACGAGGTGAGCTTTTGGGATCACTTTCCGTCCGTGCGTCCGTCCGTCCGTCCGTCCGTCCGTAAACAATTTCTTTAAACGACATCTCCTCCTAAACCACTGATCGGATTTTGACCAAACTTCACAGGAATGATCCTTAGGTGGTCCCCTTTCAAATGGTTCCGGTCCGTTGCACATCTAGGTCATAGGAGCCAAAAATAGATTTTTTTCACCAAAAACTTAAAAAATCTTCTTCTCTGAAACCACAAGGCCCAGGTCTTTGATATTTGGTATGAAGCTTCATCTAGTGAACCCCTACCAAGATTGTTCAAATTATAGTGCTGGGACCAAAAATGCCCCCGCCCCGGGGCCCTTTGGTTTTACATGGGCTTATATAGGGAAAATCTTTAAAAATCTTCTTCTCTGAAACCATAAGGCCCAGGTCTTTGATATTTGGTATGAAGCTTCATCTAGTGGACCCCTACTAAGATTGTTCAAATTGTAGTGCTGGGGCCAAAAATGCCCCTGCTCCGGGGCCCTTTGGTTTTACATTGGCTTATATAGGGAAAATCTTTAAAAATCTTCTTCTCTGAAACCACAAGGCCCAGGTCTTTGTTATTTGGTATGAAGCTTCATTTAGGGGACCCCTACCAAGATTGTTCAAATTATAGTGCTGGGGCCAAAAATGCCCCCGCTTCAGGGCCCTTTGGTTTTACATGGGCTTATATTGGGAAAATCTTTAAAAAATCTTCTTCTCTGAAACCGCAAGGCCTAGGTCTTTGATATTTGGTATGAAGCTTCATCTAGTGGACCCCTACCAAGATTGTTCAAATTATAGCCCTTGGGCCAAAATGCCCCCGCTCCGGGGCCCTTTGGTTGTACATGGGCTTATATAGGGAAAATCTTTAAAAATCTTCTTCTCTGAAACCGCAAGGCCCAGGTCTTTGATATTTGGTATGAAGCTTCATCTAGTGGACCCCTACCAAGATTGTTCAAATTATAGTGCAGGGGTCAAATATGCCCCCGCTCCAGGGCCCTTTGGTTTTACATGGGCTTATATAGGGAAAATCTTTAAAAATTTTCTTCCCTGAAACTGTAAGGCCCATGTCTTTGATATTTGGTATGAAGCTTCTACCAAGATTGTTCAAATTATAGTGCTGGGGCCAGAAATGCCCCCGCTCTGGGGCCCTTTGGTTTTACATGGCTTCTATAGGGAAAATCTTTAAAAATCTTCTTCTCTGAAACCACAATGCCCAGGTCTTTGATATTTGGTATGAAGCTTCACCTAGTGGACCCCTACTAAAATTGTTCAAATTATAGCCCTGGGGCCAAAAATGCTCCCGCTCCAGGGCCCTTTGGTTTTACATAGACTTATTTAGGGAAAATCTTGAAAAATCTTTTTCTCTGAAACCACAAGGCCTAGGTCTTTGATATTTGGTATGAAGCTTAATCTTGTGGACCCCTACCAAGATTGTTCAAATTATAACCCTGGGGCCAAAAATGCCCCCACTTGGGCCCTTTGGTATTACATAGACTTATATATAGGGAAAATCTTGAAAAATCTTCTTCTCTGAAACCAGAAGACCTAGGTCTTTGATATTTGGTGTGAAGCTTCATCTAGTGGACTTCTACCAAGATTGTTCAAATTGTAGCCCTGAGACCAAAAACACCCCTGTCTCGGGGGCCCTTTGGTTTTACATAGACTTATATAGGGAATATCTTTAAAAATCTTCTTCTGTGAAACCACAAGGCCTAGGTCTTTGATATTTGGTGTGAAATTTCATCTAGTGGACCTCTATCAAGATTGTTCAGATTATAGCCCTGGGGCCAAAAATGCCCCTAACTCGAGACCCTTTGGTTTTTCATAGACTTATGTAGGGAAATCTTTAAAAATCTTCTTCTCTGAAACCACAAGGCCCATGTCTTTGATATTTGGTATGGAGCTTCATCTAGTGGACCTCTACCAAGATTGTTCAAATTATAGCCCCTGCCCCGGGGCCCTTTGGTTTTGCATAATTTTATATATAGAGATAATGTTTGAAAATCTTCTTCTCTGAAACAGCAAGGCCAAGGTCTTTGATATTTGGTGTGAAGCTTCATCTAGTGGACCTCTATCAAGATTGTTTAAGTTATAGCCCTGAGGCCAAAAATGCCCCCGCCCCGGGGCCATTTGGTTTTACATAGGCTAATGTAGGGAATATCTTTAAAAAATCTTTTTCTCTGAAACCCCAAGGCCCAGGTCTTTGATATTTGATGTGTAGCTTCATCTAGTGGACCTTTGCCAAGATTGTTCAAATTATAGGCTTTGTTGATATTTGGTATGAAGCTTCACCTTTTTAGACTTCCCTCAACATTATGCACATTGTAGCCCTGGGGTCAATAATGGCCCTCCCCGAGGCCCACTTGTTACTCTTTCATATGGGTCAGGTGAGCGATCCAGGGCCATCATGGCCCTCTTGTTTATATTATACAAAAAATAAGATCTAAACCATCCAACCATTGTACAGGTGAGGATCTAAACAACAAGGCTCGTAATCAGTATCAGGCCGAGCAGCTGAGAGAATGGGCCTTGGAGCAGCAGAGGGAGCGAGATCTAGCACAGAGAAACCAGGAAAAGGCCGATAGACTGTACGAGCTGAAGATGAGGGAGTTGGACCAGCGTTCAATGGATCTACAAAAAGCTGAAGAGGCATGCCGCAAGGCCATTAATATGGCACAGGCTGACTATAATCAAGCATTGGTGAGCCATTTAACCTTTGTCCTCTTGAATAGATTAGTTTTGCCACCCCGGTCTGTTTCTGATTATCTGAATGGCATACAGCGTAGAAGCCTTCTGGTCTGGATCAACACTTTTTGCAAAAGGTAGGGGATATCATGGTTCAGAAGGTTAACCCATTGTATACTAAAGTGTACTCTTCCATTGCTATATGTTGGACCAGTCCATCTGTCATATAAGAAGTGGAAGGATTATTTTTTTGTTCTTTATTCTATTTTTGACGGAAAATTCTGTTAGCAAATAGTGCAGGTCCTGATCAGACGCCGCATTCTGGGGTGTCTGATCTGGGCCTGCACTGTTTGCCAAGGTACCCGTTTAGAGGTTTCCCACATGCAATGGGATAAGAGTTAAGTACCTATACTGCTTTGTAGAAAAAGAGTCCCAGACAAGTGTGATCATTTCATATGAAATTTATTAAACAAGTCTCTGGGGAGTTTCATAAAAGTTAATATGAAATGACCAGTCTCTGCGAGTAAGACTCTATTGTTTAACCCATTGTATGCTGGTAGACTCTTCCATTGCTATGTTGGACATGTCCATTTGTCGTACAAGGGGTGGAAGGCCTATTTTTTTTTCATTTTTTATTTTTTCTATATATGACGGAAAATTCTGTTAGCAAATAGTGCAGGTCCTGATCAGATGACGCATTCTGCGGCGTCTGATCTGGGCCTGCACTGTTTGCCAAGGTACCCGTTTAGGGGTTTCCCATATGCAATGGGATAAGAGGTAAGTACTGATACTGCTTTGTAGAAAAAGAGTCCCTGACAAGTGTGATCATTTCATATGAAATTTATTAAACAAGCGTCTGGGGAGTTTCATAAAATTTAATATGAAATGACCAGTCTCTGCGAGTAAGACTCTATTGTTTAACCCATTGTATACTGGTGGACTCTTCCATTGCTATGTTGGACATGTCCATTTGTCATGTAAGGGGTGGAAGGCCTATGTTTTCATTTTTATTTTTCTGTATTTGACGGAAAATTCTTTTAGCAAATAGTGCAGGTCCTGATCAGATGCCGCATTCTAAGCGGTTTACCAGTACTCATTTGTGGGTCGGTTTCAGCTCTGCGTGGAAGCATCATGCAGCCCATATATTTCTTCAAGCCCCGATGGGCGGGGGATGATGAGGCAATTCTAATGAGTACACAAACATACATTTTTTTGAGAACCAAATTATCACTAATTATTTCTTATCTAGGGTTAATATCGGAAGAACCTGTACTAAGGTAACTGAGCAATCAATGTTTGAGTCACTGAAGTTATGCTCTATAAAGAAATAAGTATTACCGGGTACAGAAAAAACAACACAAATCTGAAATGCATTGTAAATAATTAACCCATTGTATACTGATGGAATCTTCCATTGCTATATGTTGGACAAGTCCATGCTATTTAAGGAATGACAAGCCAGAAGAAGAAGGAAAAGGTCTATTGTTTAATTTTCTTTTTGGCAGAAAATCCTGCTAGCAAATAGTGCAGACTTTGATCAGACACCACCACATGCTGCAGCATCTGACCTGGGCCTGCACTGTTTGCCAAGGTATCTCTTTAGGGGTCTCCCCACCTGAAATGGGCTACTTGTATTAAAAGGTTACAGTATGCTTAATGATGAAGGCCAGCTCAGCTCACATATTTAGAACAAGTATTTACAGCATATATGTCCAACTAAAAATAAGGAAAATTATCTGTTAATTATCTTTACATAGCTAACAGGTTATTATAGAGATTTCTGGGGAAAATGGAATTGATATTTCCCACTGTGAAATATTTCCCAATGGGACATAATACCACAAATGATGTCACTTCACGGGAGCGTCAGCAGGGACAAAAATATCATACATTGTATTTTAACTACATTATACATAATTTAAACTACAGGGGAAATAATTCCCATGGGTGTTTCAAGTCCTAATAAAATCCTCATGCTAACGCACTCTGTTTTTATCAGACTTGCAACACCCCAGGAAATTATTTCCCATTTTTAAAAAAGAATTCCGCCAAATGCTATGTCATGCCTATAGTAATCTAGACCATTTGGGTGAAAGCTAGGGTTGTTGCAAAAGTTGACATATTGACAAATGGATGAATGGATGGATATTCGGATGCCTATATCGCGCCATGCTAATAGCAGGCGTGACAAAAACACTATCAATTTACTTCTCCTTATCTGTAGCCATATTACTGTAACATTTACATATTTGTCTCATTTTCTTGTTCTTTCATCCAGGCTAGAGAAAGGGATGAGAAAGAGCGACTTCATAAACAGCAACAACTAGATGACAATATGACGGAGATAGCTAATCATGTGTATGGGGATGTATTAACGGAGAACCCAGGAGTGGCTCAGAGTGCCTTTGGTCCACACAGAGTGATCACCGACAGATGGAAGGGTATGAGCCCACAGCAGCTGGAGGATATCAGAAGGCAACAAGATTTACAGAGAAGAGAGAAGGAGGTGAGATATAGAGGATCTTACACGAGTGTTCATTTCATATGAAATTTATGAAATGAGCCTTCGGCGAGTTTCATAAATTTCATATGAAATGACCACGAGTGTAAGATTCTGTTTGTCATATGACCACTTTAAATTGTATTTTATCGCCTTTAAATTTGATAGTTTTACTACAAAAAATGCATGGTTGACATGGACGTCGTCAAAGTGTTATTACACCTGTGGTCATACGATTTTAATTACACAACATTATACACTGCTTATCAACGAAGTCATATGATAAGTTTGGATGTATTTGTAGTTTTGGGTTGATTTTTTTACCCTACCACACAACAGTGGTGGAGTATTATGAAATACTCTCCTGTCTGTCCGACAGTCCGTAGGTCCGTCCAACCATCTTTTCCGATTGATAACAAGTATTTTTTCAAAGATTTTTTAAACTTTGCATACATATTTATACCGGGGATATGTGGTTTGGGATTGTTACAGGTGCATTATTGAGTTACCGGGTCTAAATTTTTTTTTTCTGGTTTTTATCTTCAATGCATACTCCTTTGTCAATTGTACACTTTTGGAGCCAAATACAGCTTCAGAACTTTGTGAAAATGGTCGTTTTAATTCGGGTTTACCCTTTGCTCTGAACATGTGTTTGGAATTTCTGTTCTAAAAATAAATCTGTCACTTTACACATACATCCCGACAGTATCGTCTCTGAGTGTCGTTACTTATGGCATGGTATTCAGCGTCATATTTTTTTCCGATTCAGGCATGGCCTAAGCAAGCAAGGTCAAAAATGAATGTCGCATAACGTCATATATGGGGATTATATTTTTGTCACGAACTAAAAATAGATCTAACTAGTTTTCGAAACCTAGTTAGGGAATCCCTCTCAAACTCGTTTACCTGTCATCATAATTGTTCGCATTTTTGTATAAAATGCATTCGTATTGTTTTAAAGAAAAATACCGGCTATATGTAATTTATTTTTGGAAGCATTTTTTCCAGATAGCTCAATAATGCACCTTTAATGGGCAAAATCTGTTAACATTTGACAGATGTATGGCCGTTAACAATTCCAATTTAATGGTGTTTGGACTCTCTTTACAATGAAATATATGGATGAAACTTCACAGACATGCATTCACCGGTGGACACAAAACTGTTCAAATGCCTATGATGTACCTTCGAATCACTCTCTTTGCATCAAGTTTGTTTGACAAGCAAATGTCATTCGTCAAAGAATTCTAAAACTAGACCAAGCAATTGATTGGTCTCATTTTGGCAAATACTTTCTGTTTGACATTTGAAAAGTATTTTGATTGGACAGTGCAGGAGTCTGCAATGAAATGTACACCACGTTGTGTTTTGAATTTATTTCTGTGTGGCGGTTGATTGATAGGATGTTAGAATATATTGAATGATGTTTCAAATCAAAATGAAAGGAAGCCCATCAAAGTTTGAACGGTTTTGTGCCCACAGGTGTACCACGAAAGGAAGCATATTATGGCCAAAGAACATCACCCTGCCCATCCTTGAATTTGATTATCTGCCTTAATGGATATGAAAAATGGCTTTTTGTCTGTTTCTCCTTTGCTGTATGTAATATCTTGATGGACTTTTACAGTATAAAATACTAAAGGAACCATATACTGACCAAGGACAGTGACTTTACAGATTCTGGTTCTTGAGTTATCTGTCCATAATATATGTAAAAAAATGGTTTTTGGCTCATAGCTCCTTTGCTATATGGAATACCTTGATGAAATTTTACAAATGTTTACAACACTAAAGGAAGCCTATTGTGGCTAAGGAACCGTACTCTGACCATTTAAGGTCTTTAGTTACCTGCCTTGTATATGTAGCACATTTCAGTTTGGAAAAGGTAGATGAAACTTCATAGATATATTGAGCACTAAATCAAAGCTACTGTAAAGTAGGCAAGAACTGCTTCTTTGGTTATTCTACTTCTGAGTCATCTGCCCTTATCATATGTCTGAAAATTATTTTTTTTGGCCAATATTTCTGTAATATATTCTGAAAAGTCAGCTGGTCTGGATCTATACTGCTTTGAACAAAAGATATATGCGGATTCAGCATGGTGAGGATTAAGTTCTTGAGTTAGATGGATGCTGGCTGGCTTTGGTGTATCTGAAAAATGGTTTGTTTTGCCTGTTTTGTTTGTTTGATTTGAGGTTTAACGTCCCCGTCAACACTGTAAAGGTCATTTTGGAGACATTGCTTCCAATTTTGTGGGACTTTTACCTGACATTGAGATGAAATGACATCTCAAGCCCTGTCGCCCAATGAAACCAATAGGGTTTATTAGCATGGACGGTCTGCCTTGCACGTCGGTTCCTGGACAGGCTTAGATCCTCTAACCAGTTTACCAGTACTAGTGTGCGGGCCGGATTCAGCTCTGCGTGGAAGCATCATGCAGCCCATATATTTCTTCAAGCCCCTATGGGCGGGGGCCAAATTGTTTTGCCTGTAGTTTCTGTACCATAGATATAGAAAATTATTGTCACAGATATATCAAGGATTTTGGATACGGACTAACCTATTTCTAAGGTTGTCTTTATAGGCCAAAGACAATTCAGACATTTGGATACAGCTGATCTTTACATAGGTGTAAAGGGTAGATTATAAGAATCTTATATGGGTGTGAGGGGTGGATGGAAAAATCCGTCCTGAGAGTCACTGTCCGGCATCACAAGGCTTGCCGAGTGATGCCAGACAGTGATCCTAAGGGACGGATTTTTCTATCCACCCCTGACACCCATATAGGATTCTTTTTCTTGCATACCTTCCATTTTTAGCGGGGATTTTTAATGCTGCAGTCACTTCGGTTACCAACGTCCGCCATATATTGATGACACTACAGGAATGTTTAGTGACGTCACATAACATGCATGACCTCAAACCTTAACGACAGCGCATGCGAGGTCGTATTCAACCAGTACATTTATCAAACAAGCGGGAATATTTGATATTGGATCGAAACACCAGGGTCAGAACATAAATTTCTATCCCAGGGTAAAATCACGGATTTCCTTGTCTGGTGTGCAAGAAAATTATTGTCACAGATTCATCAATGATTTTGGACACCTACTAACCTATTTCTAAGGTTGTCTTTATAGGCCAAAGACAATTCAGACATTTGGATTCAGCTGATCTTTACATAGGTGTAAAGGGTAGATTAAAAAATCTTTCCTTGTGATCAGTCTGGCATCACAAGGCTTGCTGAGTGATGCCTGCCTTTGATCCTGAGGGACAGATTTTTCCGTCTACCCTTCACACCCATGTAAGATTCTTATATTGTTATTTTCTGTGACATCAATTCTTGTTTTTACCCTGTTTTACCCAACACATGGCCAGCATCCCATTTTTGACATTGGCAGACAGTGTGGATCCAAATCAGATGCCACAGAATATTAACAGAAGTGGCATCTGATCAGGGTCTACATTGTTTGCTTAGAGCATCAAAATTTTCATAAAACTCACAACACACAGAATTGTCTGGCATCCCTTAAGTTGGAAATGAATTAGTCCAAAGTTATTAGATGGAAGATTCTATGTGTTGTTCATGGGTGAGTTAACCCATCGCATGTGGGAAACCCCTAAAGGGATACCTTGGCAAACAGTGTAGGCCAAGATCAGATGTTGCAGAATGTGGCGTCTGATCAGGGCCTGTAGATTTGCTAACAGAATTTTCCATCAAAAATAGAATAATAACGAAAAAACAGGTCTGACACCTGTTATATGACAAATGGACTTGTCCAATATATAGCAACGGAAGAGTCCCCTAGTATGCAGTGGGTTAAAGTATAAAATTGTTAACTCCTTCCCAGCTTATCAAGAACTGATAATTTTTTTATAGAAGTTTGGATCCAGATTAGGCCTGACACCTGGATCCAAACCGTTTAGCACTGAGACCTTTTTTGAAAAAGTTAATTATAAAAAAAAAATAATTTAAGGGGAATGGGAATACCTGGCAGATTTTTCTGCCATTTTTAGCTCACCTGTCACGTAGTGACAAGGTGAGCTTCTGGGATCACTTTTTGTCCGTCGTCCGTCGTGCGTCTGTGCGTGCATCCGTCCGTAAACTTTTTCTTCAAACAACATCTCCTCCTAAACCACTGATCAGATTTTGACCAAACTTCACAGGAATGATCCTTAGGTGGTCCCCTTTCAAAGTTGTTCAAATGGTTCCAGTCCGTTGCACGTATAGGTCACAGGAGCCAAAAATAGATTTTTTTCATCAAAAACTTAAAAAATCTTCTTCTCTGAAACCGCAAGGCCCAGGAGATTGATATTTGGTATGAAGCTTCATCTAGTGGACCCCTACCAAGATTGTTCAAATTATTGTGCTGGGGCCAAAAATGCCCCCGCACCGGGGCCCTTTGGTTTTACATGGGCTTATATAGATAAAATCTTTAAAATCTTCTTCTCTCAAACCGCAAGGCCCAGGAAATTGACATTTGGTATGAAGCTTCATCTAGTGGACCCTACCAAGATTGTTCAAATTATTGTGCTTGGGCCGAAAATGCCCCCGCACCGGGGCCCTTTGGTTTTACATGGGTTTATATAGGGAAAATCTTTAAAAATCTTCTTCTCTGAAACCGCAAGGCCCAGGTCTTTGATATTTGGTACGAAGCTTCATCTAGTGGACCCCTACCAAGATTGTTCCAATTATTGTGCTGGGGCGGAAAATGCCCCCTCACCGGGGCCCTTTGGTTTTACATGTGCTTATATAGGGAAAATCTTTAAAAATCTTCTTCTCTGAAACTGCAAGGCCCAGGACATTGACATTTGGTATGAAGCTTCATCTAGTGGACCCCTACCAAGATTGTTCAAATTATTATGCTTGGGCCGAAAATGCCCCCGCACCGGGGCCCTTTGGTTTTACATGGGCTTATATGGGGAAAATCTTTAAAAATCTTCTTCTCTGAAACCGCAAGGCCCAGGTCTTTGATATTTGGTATGAAGCTTCATCTAGTGGACCCCTACCAAGATTGTTCAAATTATAGTGCTGGAGCAAAAAATGCCCCCCCCCCCCCCCCCCCCCCCCCCCCCCCCCCCCCCCCCCCAGGGCCCTTTGGTTTTAAATGGGCTTATATAGGGAAAATCTTTAAAAATCTTCTTCTCTGAAACCACAAGGCCCAGGACATTGATATTTGGTATTAAGCTTCATCTGGTGGACCCCTACCAAGATGTTCCAATTATTGTGCTGGGACGGAAAATGCCCCCGCACCGGGGCCCTTTGGTTTTACATATGCTTATATAGGGAAAATCTTTAAAAATCTTCTTCTCTGAAATTGCAAGGCCCAGGACATTGACATTTGGAATGAAGCTTCATCTAGTGGACCCCTACCAAGAATGTTCAAATTATTATGCTGGGGCCGAAAATGCCCCCGCACCGGGGCCCTTTGGTTTTACATGGGCTTATATAGGGAAAATCTTTAAAAATCTTCTTCTCTGAAACCGCAAGGCCCAGGTCTTTGATATTTGGTATGAAGCTTCATCTAGTGGACCCCTACCAAGATTGTTCATATTATAGTGCTGGAGCTAAAAATGCCCCCGCACAGAGGCCCTTTGGTTTTACATTGGCTTATATAGGGAAAATCTTTAAAAATATTCTTCTCTGAAACCACAAGGCCCAGGTCTTTGATACTTGGTATGAAGCTTCATCTAGTGGACCCCTACCAAGATTGTTCAAACTATAGTGCTGGGGCCAAAAATGTCCCTGCCCCAGGGCCCTTTGGTTTTACATAGGCTTATATAGGGAAAATCTTTAGAAATCTTCTTTTCTGAAACTGCAAGGCCCAGGTCTTTGATATTTGATATGAAGCTTCATCTTGTGGACCTCTACCAAAATTGTTCAAATTATAGCCCTGGGGCCAAAAATGCCCCTGCTCCGGGGCCCTTTGGTTTTACATAGACTTAAATAGGGAAAATCTTGAAAAATCTTCTTCGCTGAAACCACACGGCTTAGGTCTTTGATATTTGTTATGAAGCTTCAGCTAGTGGACCTCTACCAAGATTGTTCAAATTATATCCTGCCCCGCTCCGGGGCCCTTTGGTTTTACATGACTTATTTAGGGAAATCTTGTTTTACATAGACTTTCTTTATGCAGGGTTAAATCTTTAAAATCTTCTTCTCTGAAACCACAAAGCCCAGGTCTTTCATATTCGATATGAAGCTTCATTGTGTGGACCTCTACCCAGATTGTTCAAATTATAGCCCTGGGGCCAAAATTGACCCCGCCTGGGGCCCACTTATTATACATTGGATCAGGTGAGCGAACCGGGGCCCTCTGGGCCCTCTTGTTCAAAGGGAGACAACTTTCGGGACTTCCTGTTTGCTTTTCTTTCTATAAGCCCTGTCCCACTGAAAATGTGTTCTACTCTTAAAGGAAAGAAACTGCTCCTCAGGCCTTTAAGAGATTACCCCTATTGACATGGGAGACAAAAACACTTCTGCAGGAGTTGGCCCCCCCACCCCTTGAAAGTGTTAATGCAGACAACAAAAAGCATTCATAACTATTTAGCATGAAAAGAGTTGAATTGGTATAATTTTTTATGTATTCAATAATTGTCTTGTATACAGAACGAACACAGAATGAGTATACTGAGTGAACACATAATAAGATGTCTAATTAACTACAGTCCAACCTGTATTAAGCAAGCACCTATGGGATATTCAAAATGTGCTTGCTTAAGACAGGTGCTTGCTTAACACAGGTGAATTTTAATGGATTTTCCTTTTTCGGGAACTGAATGCCTACTTGCTTAAGAAAGGTTGCTTGCTTAATAGAGGTGGCCACTAAGACAGGTTTTACTGTATCTTGGTCATTTTCCAGAGGTTGGAGCAAGAGAAGAAATTACGAGATGAAGAATTTGACAGGCAGCGTGTTGCTCATGCTCGTGCAGCCACATTGCTAGAACGTGAACAGGATCGTAAGAGGGAGGAGCTGAACCGGAGACTGGCGGACGAGAACCGAAGACTGGCCCAGGAGCAGAAAGCTCATAAAGACTTCTTGGATAAGGAGGTGTATACAAATCCTCCAACTGCGTCATTTTTCATGCAATTTAACACATCTACTAGATAAATAAGTTATGATATAACTCAGAGGAATGGATGCACTTAGCATATTTTCTGCCATTTTTTTTTTTTTTTTAGTTTTCAAGGGTGACAAATTTTGTGGCTTTGGTTCCTGTTTATGTAAACAAAAATACTCTCAAAACAAAAATGGGGTCATTTCTAAAAAGAACAAGAAAGAAATGAAGGTTTGAAGTAGGCAACTCTTTTTGGAAAATAATTTATTCTTGCTGACCAAAATAGGACTAGCCCATTGCGAAAACACCCCTATACAAATACAGTGTTAACTTCGCCGGAAAAATGAAAATTTTAGATGAAAAATTGTGAAATTTTTCTTATTTTTGCTAAAAATATAGATTGTGGGTACTCGTTAGAACTGCCTCATCGAGGCGGTTCTAACGAGTATCCACAATCTATATTTTAGAGCAGAAATAAGAAAAATAAGATTTACCCCTGTAAACCCCAGTTTTTCTATATAAAAGTGGGGTTGGAGGGGGTCAAAATTATATAGGCGTGTTTTCGTGATGCTGAAAGGTTTGTTCAGTTAGAGTAGACACCTATTCGAATAAGAAGTGATAAACAGGAAAGCAAAAATGAAATCACAAACTTCCTAGTTAGCCCTTATCCCGTTAAATACAACCCATACCTTTGCAAACAGTGTAGATCCAGATCAGATCTGAAGAAGCCATCTGATCAGGATCTACACTGTTTGTCATGCAATTTGTGAATTGGAAGAATACACTATACTGGGACATTATATCAAGTATTTTGATTGGTTGATAGTCAGAAATGGATATGGCTAAATTAATTTATTCAGCAGGATAATGGCTGCATCTGGCAGAAAATATTCAGGTTTATCCATTCTCTAGAAAGAAAAGACTTGAACTATATGGTTTTAATATATTTTATATGTTTTACAATGCCTGTGATTGAATTAGGATACAATTTTATGGAACAGTGTTAATTTTCAAATAAATTCTGTTTGTGATATATTTAACCCATTTTGTACCGGAAACCCCAGAACGGGTATCCTGGCAAACAGTGCAGGCCCAGATCAGACGCCACAGAAAACGGCATCTGATCAGGGCCTACATTGTTTGCACAAAGTTAAGCCATTTTCCTATTAAATTTTGAAGAAAACACAACCTGACACCCCTAAATTTTGAAAAGGACTTGTGTTATATATAACATGGAAAATTTCATATGGTACGAAATGGGTTGAGGAATCTATAATGAGGTGATATCTGACAGTCAAGAGTTTTATGAGCATAACTCCGCCTTTTTAATTATTAAAATGAGGCTGACCTTTTTTTTTCTTCAGTTTTTAGACCAGATCTTCAATAAAAAATACAGAGGACCCTCATTATGACGACAGTATTTGTTCCCTATTACTGTGCCCTTATAATGAATTTGCCATTATAAAGAATCCCATTTATATAAAAGGTATTTTCTACATCGTTACTCAAAGAAACAAATGTTACAGATATTTGTTTGAATCACCTCGGTGAGGTGATTCTAACAAATATCTATAACAAAAATATAGATATTTGTTTGAATCGTCTCGGTGAGGCGATTCTTACAAATATCTATAACATTTGTTTCTTGGAGTATTAAATTGCAAGAATCTTTCATGACTTTTGATTTGAGTTGGGCATTTCCAACCTGAGGGAAGCCCACGTGGCTCGGAATCGAGGCTGAGCTAAGAATTCATTCCATTAAAATGGTTGATACGAGTTTTGTCATTTTATCAAATGTCCGTATAAAGAGGGTTGACTGTACAGTGATATGTAATGGATCATCTAATGTGACATTACATCTGCTATTACAGCTTGAAGAGAGTAAAATGGTAAGAATTATGACAGAGAAAAACAGTGAAAAAAAACATTATTTCATGTAAGAATGAGCTTAATGTTTTGTTTGATTTATGTTAGTTATAATAAATATGAAAATAAAGAAAACGGCTTTATAGGCCTGTTTTGATCAAAATAAGTCAACTCCTATAGTCCCATAGACCATGTCCTCATAATCTTGTCAAATTTGACAAATATGAATTGTAATAGGAATGAATTTCATTTCTGTGGATTTTTTTGATGTGTAAACTCCGGCGAATCACTCACAAACAGCATGAAGCCCGGCAGGCTTCACGCTAAGTTTGTGAGTGATTACTCCGGCGAATCACTCACAAACTGCATGAAGCCCAACAGGCTTCTTGCAGTTTGTGAGTGATTCGCCAGAATAAGCATATCGATAAAATCCACAAAAATGATAATTCATTCCTTATAATTCCAATTTTCTTATAGCAATGTTAGAATTATCACCAAAATTTTAGGAATTCTTTCAAAAGCATAAGAATTAATTTACCATCGGCTAAGGCGAAAATTTTTTTCCAATAGCAGCTGCCATCTTTGAAAGAAACCCAAGCAAAAAAATGCCAAGTCTTTAAATTCAGTTTATTTGTCTTCTAACATTTACGTTTTCAATAGTTCTTCATCTTTTAACCAAACACTTTTGACGTGGCTTCATATAAATAACGCAACACGCCGATTCTAAACATGCTTTTTTATGTCCCGTTACTTATACTACCTGTTGCTGTGTGAAATGTTTATGAGATTCTTGCTCATGGAATTTATCGAAGGATAAAACTTTTATTTTAACCAATCAGATCTCTCGAAATGTATATAATGATAGAGATTTGGAATTATATGGGCACAGCATTACAAACACATTATTGGGTTGATTGTTTATCAGTCAACCCAAAGTTATAAAGAACCGTAAGCTTTTCAGTGCTGGTGTCTACATGACAATAACTGACTTTTCATCACGAAAACACGCCTATATAATTTTGACCCCTTGAACCCCGCACTTATATAGTAAAACTAGGGTTTACAGGGGTAAACCTTTTCTTATTTCTGCTCAAAAAATAGAGGCGACGAGGCGGTTCTAACGAGTACCCACGATCTATGTTTTGAGCAGAAATATGAAAAATATGTAGAATTATATCTAAAAAAATATATAATCTTTTTCGTCTTAAAATTTGTCAATACATTTGAATAGGCATGTTTTTTATGGTTCACTGGGCCGTAAAACTCGCAATCTAACCAATGGTTTTTTTCACGGTTGCACAACTGGGAAAAATATCAAAATTTGCTAATTTAAAATCCAAGAGCAGATAATCCTATCAAAGTACATGTATAAAGAAAAATAAATATTATGGTAAATGTTACTACAGTTCGCTGTTCGGTTTACCCATTTCATACATAATATTAAACCGAAACTAGTCAGTCATTACGAAAACACGCCTATACTAATACATTGTAACCGTTATCGCCCCCAAAAAATGAAAATTTAAAGATGAAAAATTGTGATGTTTTTCTTATTTCTGCTCAAAATATAGATTGTGGGTACTCGTTAGAACCGCCTCATCTATATTTAAGAGCAGAAATAAGAAAAATAAGGTTTACCCCTGCAAACCCCAGTTTTACTATATAAAAGTGAGGTTCGAGGGGGTCAAAATTATATAGGCATGTTTTCGTGATGAAGTGTAACAACTATTTATATAAAACAATCACTGTGAGGGCAGAGTGTTGCATTACTTTAGAGGGTAATCTATAGAAACTGGACTGGAATCATAGGTTGGGCTTGGCAAACAGTGTAGACCCAGATCAGATGCTGCAGAACATGGTGTCTGATCAGGGTCTACACCATACCTGAGATTCCTCTCTCATCAGGAGGGAGACTCCCTAATTTTTGCCTAATTTATGCTAAATTTTAGTATAATTTTGGAGTCTCCCTCATTTGAATTGTGAATTTCCCTATATATTATTTACATCTCCCTCATCACAATGGCAAATCTCCCTCATACAGTTAAAAAAATTATCACAGGTATGCTACACGGTTTGCTTTGAAAAAAAAAATCAAGAATTTAAGGGTTAAAGGTTAAACGAAACAGTTGAAGTCCCATTCCAGGATTGTTGCAGGATCGATCCCGGGCTTCTCCAGACTTTTGGATGAGTCTTTAAACCGTGGTCCCATCTCCATATGACCTTAGCTGTTGGTGGACTATTTCCAGGCATTTTTTCCCAGACTTAACCCTTATCTTGCTGTTCACAACAACCCCTATCTTTGCAAACTGTAGATCCAGATCAGATGGCTTCTGAAGAAGCCATCTGATCAGGATCTACACTGTTTGGCATTAAGTTTATGAATTTGTAGCAATAAATTACATCAAGTAATCTGATTGGTGCAAAGTCAGAGATGGGTGTGGCTAAAATGAATATTCAGCAAGAGAAGGGTTAACTCAGAGACAATCAACCCATGAGTACTCTCAGTGCTTTGATTACTACACTAGTTTGACCTGCTACATTGTATTACATCAAGTGGCTGTATTACACAAGACATGGAGCATCAAGTGTGATACTTAACCCTTGTCCTGCTGAATATTTATATATGGCACACCCACTACTGATTATCAGCCAATCAGATTACTTGATGCAAATTATTGCATCAAATTCACAATCTGAATGGCAAACAATGTAGATCCTGATCAGATGGCTTCTTCAGAAGCCATCTCATCTGGATCTACATTGTTTCAAAGAAGAGACATATCCGGGCTCAGCAGAACAAGGGTTAAGATCTGCGAACACCAATGAGATCAAAATAGAAGTGAAGGCAATGATCAGGAATTGATACACTTAACCGACAGCTCCCATCAGAGACACCAAGGGAAAAAAACACAAACATGAAACAACTAGACCCTAATGGAAACATCACTAGCAGAAAGCCGAAAGGACAGTTACTTTCCCACAAAATGGCCAATTGGCTATACATTATCAAGTTGTAAAAAAACATTACGAAAACAGGCCTTTACAAATACATTGTAATCTTTATCACCGAAAAAAATGAAAATTTTAAGACGAAAAATTGTGATATTTTTCTTATTTCTGCTCAAAATTTAGATTATGGGTACTCTTTAGGCGGTTCTAACGAGTACCCACAATCTATATGTTACAGCAGAAATAAGAAAAGGTTTACCCCTGTAAACCCCAGTTTTACTATCTAAAAGTGGGGTTCAAGGGGGGGTCAAAATTATATAGGCCTGTTTTCATGATGGCAGTAAATAGAGGATCTTACACTCGTGGTCATTTCATATGATATTTATAAAATGAGCCTTCAGTTAGTTTCATAAATTTCATATGGAATGACCACGAGTGTAAGATTCTGTTTATCATATGACCACTTTAGATTGGATTTTATTTCCTTTAAATTTGACAAATTTTCCACAAAAACTGCATGGTTGACATGGACGTCGTCATGACATTACTTAATCCCACCAAAGCGTTATTACACGTGTGGTCATATGATTTTTATTACACGACATTATCCACTGCTTATCAACGACGTCATATGATATTTGGTTTATAGCTTTTTTTTTCTTCAAATACAGTCATTTCAAAGTTATATTATCAAAAATGAAGTTTTGACATGTCATTCAATGAATTTTTGACATGTCAATCAGTATGTAGGTTATGGACTTCTACGGATTCATCTAACCAAAGATGTATAGAAGCCTCCATGGTGTAGTGGTTACGCTACTCGCCTCGTAAACCAGGGGTCGCAGGATTGATCCTCGGCTTCTCCAGACTTTCGGATGAGTCTTTAAACCGAGGTCCCATCTCCATATGACCTTAGCTGTTGGTCAAACACTCACTCACTAACCAAACTACCAAAGATGTAAAAAAAATGCATATTCATATGTTTTACACATGTCTTTCTAAAGACCAACCAGTTTTTAGCTCACCTGGGCCGAAGGCTCCAGGGGAGCTTATAGTATACTGGGTCTTCCGTCGTCCGTCCGTCCGTCGTCCGTCCACACTTTTGAGCAGCTATATCTCTGTATCCTGCAGGCTGATCTCAATCATTTCTCATCTGTAGCATGCCTCTGGTGGGGCATTGATGACATAAACGTTTTTTGGAAATCGCTCTAAAACTTTGGTTCCTATGGTAACCACAAGGTCCCATAGACTTACTATGGGAAAATGCTTGTCATCACCGTAGCGCCTTCAGTTTTGATTGGATCTTTCTGAAACTTATATGTAAGGTGACTGGGGATAAAAACTCGGATGAGTTCGATAACCGGCCAAGTCGGCCCAATTATCATAGAGTTACGTCCCTTTGATTGCTGAAAATACCAATTTTCGACCTTGTCATCACCGTAGCCCCTTCAGTTTTGATCGGATCTTTTTGAAACTTATATGTAATGTGGCTGGGGATAAAACCTCGGATGAGTTCGAAAACCGGCCAAGTCTGCCGATTTATCATAGAGTTACGTCCCTTTGATTGCTGAAAATGCTGATTTTCAACCTTGTCATCACCGTAGCCCCTTCAGTTTTGATCGGATCTTTCTGAAACTTATATGTAAGGTTGCTGGGGATAAAATCTCAGATTGGTTAAAAAACTGACCAAGTCGGCCCATTTATCGTAGAGTAACGTCCCTTTGATTGCTGAAAATGCCGATTTTTGACCTTGTCATCACCGTAGCCCTTTCAGTTTTGATCAGATCTTTCTGAAACTTATATGCAAGGTGGCTGGGGATAAAACCTCGGATGAGTTCGCATACCAGCAAAGGTGGCATATTTATCATAGAGTAAGGTCCCTTTGATTATTGAAAATGTTTATTTTTGACCTTGTCATCACTGTAGCCTCTTCAGTTTTGATCGGATCTTTCTGAAACTTATATGTAAGGTGGCTGGTGATAAAATTTTGGATGAGTTCGAAAACAGGCCAAGTCAGCCCATTTATCGTAGAGTTATGTCCCTTTGATGGCTGAAAATGTTGATTTTTGACCTTGTCATTACTGTAGCCCCTTCAGTTTTGATCAGATTTTTCTGAAACTTATATGTAAGGTGGCTGGGGATGAAACCTCGGATGAGTTCGAAAACTGGCCAGGTCGGCTCATTTATTTTAGAGTAACATTCCTTTGATTGCTAAAAATGCCAAATTTTGACCTTGTCATCACCGTAGCCCCTTCAGTTTTGATCGGATTTTTCTGAAACTTATATGTGAGGTGGCTGGGAATAAAATCTTGGATGAGTTTGAATACTGGCCAAGTCTGATCAGATCTTTCTGAAACTTACATGTAAGGTGGCTGGGAATAAAACCTCAGGTGAGTTCGAATACCGGTCAAGTCGACACATTTATCATAGAGTGACGTGCCTTTGATTGCTGAAAATGCCTATTTTCGACATTGTCATCACTGCTGCCCCTTTAGTTTTGAACGATCTTGATGAAACTTACAAACAAGGAAGTCAGGCAGAAAGCTTGGAGGAGTTTGAAAACTTGTTTTTGAACTTGTCATTTTATTTTGAAATACACTTCCTTGCACACCAGATAAAGAAATCCTAGACTTAATACTGGGATAGAAAATCTTTTCCTACCCAGGGATAGGAAAACAAGAGGCCCATGATTGTCCTGTATCGCTCACCTGAGTCTATTCATCACCTTGTTTTTGATCCCACATGACCCATATTCAAACATATTCAAGATTTTATAAAGGCAAACATTCTTGGCAAGTTTCATGAAGCTTGAACCAAAAATACAGTCTCAAGTATGATTTGACCAATTTTGTTTGTTTGATTTGAGGTTTATACTATTTAGGTCATTTTGAGACGTTGCTTCCAATTTTGTGGGACTTTTACCCGACATTGAGATGAAAGGTCCGCCCCTTCATGTCTGACAGCTTTTATATTTCTGCAGCCTGAAGGTTGATTTCAATCATTTCTAATCTGTAGCATGCTTATGGTGGGGAAATTATGAAATAAAAGTAGGTCGAGTGATAACAATGTTTTTTCTAAAAATAGCCAAAAGAACTTTGTCATGATCCAAACACCTGAAAGTCTGAATTGCTTGAGATACTGTATTATCATACAGAATATTTGTTTAAAGTTATAATAACCCCTAAAAGGCGGGAAAACCCTGAAGGGGTAGCCTGGCAAACAGCATAGGCCCAGATCAGACATTGCAGAATGTGGCATCTGATCAGGGTCTGCACGGTTTGCTAACAGCATTTTCTGTCAAATAAAATACCCCTTCTGACCAAGGTATTACAAAAAGAGGACAATTCTGAGCCAGTTTGATGATGATTGGACTAAAACTGTGGCCTCTAGAATGTTAACAAGTTTTTTCAATGATTTAACCTACTGACCTACTTTTTGACCCCACATGACCCAATATTCGAATTTGACCTAGATATTGTCAAGATGATAATTCTGAGTAAGTTTGATGATAATTAGACTGAAATTGCAGTCTCTGAAGTGTAAACAAGGTTTTTCTATGATTTGACCTACTTTTGACCCCACATGACCCATATTCGAATTTGACCTAGATATTGTAGGGATGATCATTCTGAGCAAGTTTGATGGTGATTTGACCAAAACTGTGGCTTCTAGAGTGTTAACAAGGTTTTTCTATGATTTGACCTACTGACCTTCTTTTTGACCCGACATGACACATATTGGAACTTGACTTGGGTATTGTCAGGATGATCATTTTGAGCAAGTTTGAGGATGATTGAACCAAAACTGTGGCCTCTAGAGTGATAACAAGGTTTTCTATGATTTGCCCTACTGACCTATTTTTTTGGCCGAAATGACCCATAATGGAACTTGACCGAGATATTGTCAGGATGATCATTCTGAGCAAGTTTGAGGATGATTGGACCCAAACTGTGGCCTCTAGAGTGCTAGCAAGGGTTTTCTGTGGTTTGACCTACTGACCTACTTTTTGACCTGACATGACCCATATTCGAACTTGACCGAGACATTGTCAGGATAATCATTGTGAGCAAGTTTTAGGATGACTGGACCAAAACTGTGGCCTCTAGAGTGTTAACAAGGTTTTTCTATGATCTGACCTACTGACCTTCTTTTTGACCTGAAATGACCCATATTCAAACTTGACCGAGATATTGTCAGGATGAACATTTGTACACCTTGAGGACTTGCTGTAATTCTCCTAAAATTTTAACAAAATTTGTTTTATGATCCGGCAAGGAGTTCAAAAGGTGCAGATGGAATGCCAAACAGTGTAGACCCTGATCAGACTGCTCCTTCAGGAGCAGTCTGATCTGGATTTGTACTGTGTGCTTAAAGGCCTATCTGTCCCAATACTTAGGATCACTACAGTATGTGAAAAGCGGTGGGGGAAGGGGGGGATTGGGTTACAAGGGTATAGGTTGCACGAAATCTTACTGTGTTGAACCCATCTGGGATCTGTACATTGAAAGTGTGATGGCTTAAACACCAAAGGCCTGTCCACAGTTTTTCTCATTACATAAAATTTCGATATTTTTCTTATTTCTGCTCAAAATATAGATTCAGGATACTCGTTAGAACTACCTCAACAAGGTTGAGGCCCAGTTAGAACCGCCTCAACGAGCTTGAGGGGGTTCTAACGAGTACCCACAATCTATGTTTTTGAGTAAAAAATAAGAAAAATAGTGTATACCCTTGCAAACCCCAGTTTTACTATATAAAAGTGGGGTTTAAGGGCGTCAAATTTATATAGGCATGTTTTCGTGATGTGTACAGGTTTATCCATCAGTTGACTTTTCCTGTCCCTGTAAGGGGTAATATTCCCGTAAGGGGTAATCGGGCCTTGTAAGTCGTAATTGGCACAAATATTTTAGCCCCTGGAACAAAATCCTGTGGAAATTTTGCAGCTTATGTATTTCAACATGGAAGTAGTTCAAACTGCGTCATCTTTGACATGTTAGATAAGTTTTGCATAGCCCAAGTAGATGAAAATCCCTTCAGTGGGCACTTGAAAACAGGTTAAAACAGAAATACAGTATCTGACTACCTTCCTCCGAGACAAATTAAATTAAAAATTGACCCCCTGCCTTTCCATGTCCACACCTATCTTTTCTGATGCAGAAATGAATGTTGTTGAAAATAACATTGCCCAATTTTTCACAATATGTTTACAAAGTTGACTAAAAATCATAAAAAAGTTGACTAAAAATCATAAATTGGGAAGACTCACCTATTCGTTTACATTTTTGAAGTCTCTTAATTCAGGACGGAAGTTGCCCTAAGGATTTTGAGTGCAAAATCGCCCGCTACCCCTTATGAATCTACCAGGTGTGTATTTGTTCTCCACTTTAAAGGTATTTTATGAATAATTAACCCGTATCCTGCTGAATATTCAAATTAGCCACATCCATTTCTCATTTTGAACCAATCAGATTACTTGATGTAATTTATTCCTACAAATTCATAAACTGAATGTCAAACTGAATCCTGATCACATAGATCTGGATCTACACTGTTTGCAAATATAGGGGTTGTCGTGAACAGCAGGATAAGAGTTAAGAAAAGAAACTCTTGTCACAATGTGGAACCTTGGGATATACATAAAAAACACCTGATCATTTGTTTTGTTTTGTTTTAACCATCTGTCAACACCATGTTAGGTCATATCAAGCTTGTCAGTGTACCTAACAACACTTTTTTCTGGGCAGATATACATACATGTATCTGGTTAACATACAGTGCAGTGCACATTCTTTCACCAGAAACTGACAACTGTCCTTCTTGAATCAGGGGAAGGGAGAGAATGGACACATAAAAGATTTCATTATCAACTTGCATGAAAGAATGTTGCTGACCCGACAGGTATCGGACAATTATATATAGATCTCCCGATTACCAGTCAGATGTGCATCCGGCTGAGCTACCGAGGCCAGCGCAAAAGTACAAAACACCAAATGGCATACATAAACATAAAACACCAAATGGAAATATCATCATGTAAAACAATAACACAAAGGCAATAATTTTGTTTATTTTGTTCACACTTCTTAAAGTTTAAGCATTTGAATGGCAAAGTATATTTTTTGCAAGAAAAATATGCTTTCGCAAAATGTATGAGATCGTATGCAATAACAAGCAATAATTACAATATAATTACAACAAGAGCAGTCATTGGACAGCATAGCTTGCCTGGGAAAGTGTCTTTGAGGCCATTGCCATAGGTGGGGATATTGCCAAATGAACCTTTGGACCTATATCTATCATCATACCAAAAAGGAACTAAATACATCACATAGTTGGGAAAACACAGCTCTAAAATGCTAAAACATAAAATTTCTAAATCTATGACCTTGACCTGATCATTTGTTTTGTTTTGTTTTAACCATCTGTCAACACCATGTTAGGTCATATCAAGCTTGTCAGTGTACCTAACAACACTTTTTTCTGGGCAGATATACATACATGTATCTGGTTAACATACAGTGCAGTGCACATTCTTTCACCAGAAACTGACAACTGTCCTTCTTGAATCAGGGGAAGGGAGAGAATGGACACATAAAAGATTTCATTATCAACTTGCATGAAAGAATGTTGCTGACCCGACAGGTATCGGACAATTATATATAGATCTCCCGATTACCAGTCAGATGTGCATCCGGCTGAGCTACCGAGGCCAGCGCAAAAGTACAAAACACCAAATGGCATACATAAACATAAAACACCAAATGGAAATATCATCATGTAAAACAATAACACAAAGGCAATAATTTTGTTTATTTTGTTCACACTTCTTAAAGTTTAAGCATTTGAATGGCAAAGTATATTTTTTGCAAGAAAAATATGCTTTCGCAAAATGTATGAGATCGTATGCAATAACAAGCAATAATTACAATATAATTACAACAAGAGCAGTCATTGGACAGCATAGCTTGCCTGGGAAAGTGTCTTTGAGGCCATTGCCATAGGTGGGGATATTGCCAAATGAACCTTTGGACCTATATCTATCATCATACCAAAAAGGAACTAAATACATCACATAGTTGGGAAAACACAGCTCTAAAATGCTAAAACATAAAATTTCTAAATCTATGACCTTGACCTTGAGGTCATGGGCATGGGCAGAGAATTGCTGAAGAAAATTTTGGACCTATATCTTATGGTCATACCAAACATGATCCAAATCTATCAGGTCCGGAAAATATGAGCTCTGAAAACTTTAAAATAAAAAAAATTCTAAGTCTAAGTCTGTTTGTTTTAAGGTTTAACGTTCGTGTCAACACTGTATAGGTCATTTTGGAGACGTTTCTTCCAATTTTTTGGGACTTTTACCCGACATTGAGATGAAATGATATCTCAAGCCCTGTTGCCCAATGAAACCAAAAGGATTTATAAGCATGGACGGTCCAACTCGCACCACTTTACTTGGGCAGGCCTAGATCCTCTGAGCGATTTACCAGTACTCGTTTGTGGTCAGTTTCAGCTCTGCGTGGAAGCATCATGCAGCCCATTTATTAACCTTCAGGTCATGGGTATGGGTGGGGTATTGCTGTAAAGAACTTTGGACTTCTAAGTCTGTGACCTTGACCTTCAGGTTATGGGTGGGGGTATTGCTGAACAAAAGTTTGGACCTATATCTATCATCATGCCATATACGAAACAGATCCAAAATCTTTTACATAAAAGTTCTAAGTCCATGACAATGACCTCAAGGGTGGGGGTATAGCTGAATAAACATGGACCTTTAGCTATCATCATATCAAATATGAACCAAATCCATCAATAGTTTGGCAAAAATGAGCTGTTAAAAAACTTTAACATTAAAAATTTCTATGTCTGTGACATTGACCTTGAGATCATGGGCATTGGCAGGGGTATTGCTGAATAAAACTTAAGACCTATATGGATCTATCATCTTACAGACTATGAACCAAATTCATCTGATCATTGGAAAATACGTGTAGCATTTAAAAAAACTTCAACATAAAAATTTCGAAACAGCTTTAACATAAAAATCTCGTACATGACTTTGATCCTGAGGCCATATGCAAGGGATTGATTTTTGCTGAATAAAGCTTTGGACCTTTATCCGTCATCATACCAAGCCAGCCTTGGTAGCTCAGTCGGATGCGCCTCTGGCTGGTGATCAGGAGGACACGGGTTCGATACCGGCCAGGGTCGACAACATTCTTTTGTGGAGATTGATCATGAAATCTTTTCTACGGTCCTTCTCTCCCGCTGATTCAAGAAGGGCAGTTGTAAGTTTCTGGCAAAAGAATGTGCACTGTACTGGTTAACCGCTTACGTATAAGCTTGCCCAGGAAAAGTGTGGATAGGTAAACTGACAGGCTCAGAAATGACCTAAAATAGTATTGACTGGGCCGTGAAACTCCAATACAAACAAACAAACATACAAAACGTAAACCAAATCCATCGAATGGTTTGGAAAATATGAGCTCTTAAAAAACGTAAATGCAGACACTGATGCCGACACCAATGCCAATGCCAACGCCAGGGGTAGTGTACTAGCTCTTCCCGGACTTTGCCCAGGCGAGCTAAAAAAGGAATGGGGGGCAACATTTGACTTAACCCTTTTTGTACCAAATGGAATCTTCTTCCTTATATATAGCAGGAGTTCATTTCAAAATTTAGGGGTGTCATGTTGTGTTTTCATGAAAATTTATTTGCAAAATGGCTGAACTTTTAGCAAACAGTGAAGGTCCTGATCAGAAGCCGCGTTCTGCGGCGTCTGATCTGGGCCTGCACTGTTTGCCAGGGTACCCGTTTTGGGGTTTCTGGTACTAAATGGGTTAAATTGTGAAACATCATAATGGTCCTGCGTTGCTAAGCCGAGGCTGCTTGCGTTTTTGTACAATCTTTTCCAACCATGTTCCATACAAACACGTTAACATGTCCATGTGATAAATACACTTGTAAATCCTGCTTAAGGGGAATGGATACACCTGGCAGCTTTTTCTGCCATTTTTCAAAGGGAGACAACTTATGGGGCTACCTGTTCACTTTTCTATAAACTCTGTCCCATGGAAAAAGAGGTCTACACTTTGAAAGAAAGTATTTGCTCTCATGAGCAAATTCTTTCTTTTAAGAGTTGACCCCTATTGACATGGGAGTTGCCTCCCATGAAGGTGTATCCGTTACCTTCAATGTAGTGAAAAGTTGTTTTACAAGTCTTGTAAACATTAATTGCTGTACTTTTGCTTAAAATACATATTTTGGGCATTCCTGAAATTTGGTGTGAGAGATAACCATAAAAACATGACATCACTGTTATTTTGTGGCTTAATTCTGTATGTAATGTCTAAAAAAATATGAAATAATCATATATATTGAGAGCAAGATTGTCTATTTACATGCACAGTAGAACTGTCAATATGAAATCATACCATAATAAAAACTAGAAATTGTGTAGGTAAAAACTATGCCCTCAACCATATGCTTGCCCCTAAATGCTGAAAGTTTCAAAGGGTTATAACTAAAGAAAAATGTTCAGAATTTTTCAAAAGTTAATCAGTTCATGTACAAGCCATTCCCCATCAGCCTGTCAAGTTTCAAGGCAACAACTTAAACAGTTTTTGAAATATCATGCTGCAAGGAAGAAACATACCGGTAATTAAATGGCCAGAAATTGCAAAGGGACATAACTACAACGCAATTTTATTAAATAGGTTGTAAATTTAATCGGGTGATCTATGTCCGAATCAGTATACCAAATAACAAGGCTCTGGCACAAATACTTTTTCGGATATCTTGCTAACGAAATTTTGATGTTATATAAATAAATAACTAAAAAATGGGAGATTATAAATTTGGATAAGAAAAAAAATACAGGTCACCTATTTTTTTCATGCGGAATCTATACATGTATATGAAATTTCAAAACACTAGCATACATTGTTCTGCATATGCACCAGATAGCAACAGAATTAAAAGGCCAGAAATTGCAAAGGGCCATAACTCCAACAAAATTTCATGAAACTAGTTGAAAATTTAATCAGGTGATCTCCTCCTCAGACCCAATCAGTATACCAAATTTCAAGGCCCCAGCTTAAATATTTTTTTTTTCAGATATCTTGCTAACAAGATTTCAATGTTATTTAATTAAAAGGGAAATAATTAAAAAATGGAAGATAATATGGATAAGAAAAAAATACGGGCCTACAAGTTTTCGTGAGGAGTCCATAGATGAAATTTCAAAACACAGCATACATGATTCCAAAGTTATGCTATGCACAAGGAAGTAACACAATTAAAAGGCCAGAATTGCAAAGGGCCATAACTTTAACAAAATTTCATTAAATTAGTTAAAATTTAATCAGGTGATCTTCTCAGTCCCAGTCTAAATACCAAATATAAAGGCACTAGTTCAAAAACTTTTTAAGATATCTTGCTAGCGAGATTTAATGTTATTTTACTGAAATATATTATTTCATGAGGAATCAATATATGGAATTTCTAAACACTAGCGTACATGGTTATAAAGTTATTCTATGCACAAGAAAGCATTACAATTCAATGTCCAGAAATTGCAAAGGGTCATAACTCAAACAAAATTCCATTAAATTGGTTGAAAATTTGATCAGCTGATCTCATTATGAAAACATGCCTATACAAATACATTGTAAATTTTACTGCTTAAAAGTGAAAATTTTAAGATGAAAAATTGTGATATTTTTCATATTTCGTCTCAAAATATAGATTGTGGGTACTCGTAAGAATCGCCTCATTGCGGCGGTTCTAACGAGTTCCCACAGTCTATATTTTAGAGCAGAGATAAGAAAAATAGGGTTTATCCCTGTAAACCCCAGTTTTACTTTATAAAAGTGGGGTTCAAGTGGGTCCAAATTATACAGGCATGTTTTCGTGATGTCCTCCTCAGTCCCAATCAGAATACCAGTTATCAAGGGTCTAACTCAAATACTTTTTCAGATATCTTGCTAACAAGATTTCCTTGTTATTTAATTAAAAGGAAATAACTCGAAAATGGGAGATGATTTGGATAAGAAAAAAATACGGGTCAATCATTTTTTCACGAGGAACCCATGTAAGAAATTTCAAAACACTAGCATACATAGTTCAAAAGTTATGCTATGCACAAGAAAGCAAAGGGCCAAAACTCCAACAAAATGTCATGAGATTGGTTGACAATTAAACCCGGTGATCTCCTCCTTAGCCCCAATCAGTATACTGAATATCAAGGCTCTAGCTCAAATACTTTTTCAGATATCTTGCTAATGAGATTTCTGTGTTAGTTAAATAAAAGGGAAATAACTCAAAAACAGGGGAGATAATTCGGATAAGAAAAAATACTATTTTTTCATGAGGAATCCATGTTTGAAATTTCAAAACACTAGCGTATATTGTTTTAAAGTTATGCTATGCACAAGAAAGCAACACAATGAAATGGCCAGAAATTGCAAATGGCGATGACTCTGTCAAAATTTCATGAAATTGGTTGAAAATTTAATCAGATGATCTCCCCCTCTGTCCCAATCAGTGTACCAATTATCAAGGCTCTAGCTCAAATACCTTCCCAGATATCTTGCTAATAAAATGTCAATGTCATTTATTTAAAAGGGCAATATCTCAAAAAGGGAGATAATTTGGATAAGAAAAACATATGTGTCATTTTTTCCATGAATAATCCACATATGAAATTTCAAAATAATAGCATACATGGTTGTCAAGTTATGCTATGTACAAGAAAGTGTGTAGAGAATCATTGTTTATTTTAACCTTTTATGGTCCTGTAAATACACTAATAATATTTGAAAATTTTATGAATGTGAATGGCAACAGGCAACAGACGATGGGCGACGACAATGGACACTTACCAGCCCTAAGCTTCTCTAAGGGGAGTTTAATTTTTTTTCCATGAATGACATTCATTCTACCATTAAGATAACATACATGTACTCAAACCCTATACACTGTATTTGTAAACCTAGCTAGTTCACTGCTCCACAAGCTTTCTTGTAGGCTTTGTCATGCACTGATTTGTTTTATTTTTAGCTCACCTGTCACGTAGTGTGCTTTTGTGATCACATGTTGTCCATCGTCCGTGTGTGCGTTCGTGCATGCATCCGTTCGTGCATCCGTAAACAATTTCAAATAAGTATATCTCTTACCGCTGTAAACCCCATGGCCAATCTTGATCAAATTTCACGAGAAGCATCATCAGGTAAGGGGAAAGGCTGCATAAGGTTTTTGGGCTGATCGGATTGAAATTCTGGTTGCCGTGGCAACATATAGCTCCCATAGACTTACAATGGGAAAATTTTAAAAATCTTTTCTGAAACCACAGGGCCCAGAGCTTAGATATTTAGCTTGTAGCAACGTCAAGTGGTCACCTACATAAATCCTGCCAATCATACCCCCTGGGGTGCAAATTGCACAAATCCTGTTTTTTTGTTTGTTTGTATTGGGGTTAACGGCCCAGTCAACAATATTTAGGTCATTTTTGAGCAAGTCGGTTTACTTATCCACACTTTTTCTGGGCAGGCTTATACGTAAGCGGTTAACAAGTACAGTGCACATTCTTTCGCCAGAAACTGAAAACTGCCCTTCTTGAGTTAGCGGAAGAGAGATAATGACTGTAGAAAAGATTTCCTGAGTAATCTCCATGAAAGAATGTTCCCAACCCCGGCAGGTATCGAACCCGCATCCTGATCACCAGTCAGACGCGCATCCGACTGAGCTACCGAGGCCGGCAGCAAAATCCTGTGGCCCCTTAACTCCAGTAAACTTATAATGGGAAAGAGCTTCAAACATCTCTGAAATCATGAAGTACAGTGCTTAGATGTTTAGTATATAGCAACATAAGATAGTCCTCTCCATAAATCCTGCTAACCATATACCCCTGGGACCAAAATTGGCCACGCCCCGGGTCTCATCAGCTCCCATAGATTTATAAGAAATCTGCTTCTCTGAAACCACAGGGCATGTAGCAACGGCAAGTGGTCACCTACATAAATCCTGCCAATCATGCCCCTGGGGTCCAAATGGGCCACGCCCCGGGGCCCCTTAGCTCCCATAGACTCATAATGGAAAAAAACAACAACTAAAAACATATTCTTCTTTGAAACTATGAAGCACACAGCTTAGATATCTAGTATCTAGCAACATAAAATCGGCACCTACATGAATCCTGCTAACCCTGCCTCTGGTGTCAAAATTGGCCACGACCGAGCTCATCAGGTCCCAAGGACTAATAATGGAAAATACTTCAAAAATCTTCTTCTCTGAAACCATAAGGCCCAGAGCTTAGATATTTAGTATATAGCAACGTCTAGTGGCCACCTACATAAATCCCGCCAACTATCCCCCCCCCCCCCCATCCTGGGATCCAAATTGGCCCACCCAGGGCTCTTTAACTCCCATAAACTTACAATTGGAAAAACTTCAAAACGTCAAGTGGTCAGCTACATAAATCCTGCCAACCATGCCCCTGGGGTAAACATTGTCCACCCCATGAGCCCATTAGCTCCCATAGACTTATAATGAAAAAAATAAACTTCAAAAATCTTCTCCTCTGAAACCATAAGTCCCAGAGCTTAGATATTTAGTAGGTAGCGACATGAAATGGTCACCTTAATAAATCCTGCCAACCATGCTCCTTGGGTCAAAATTCGTCACGCTCATGGGCCCATTAGCTACCATAGACTTAAAATGGAAAAAGAAAACTATTCTTCTCTGAAACCATAAGGCCCAGAGCTTAGGTATTTATCATGAAGCAACGTCGAGTGGTCGCCTACATGAACCCTCCAAAGCATGCCCCCCCTGGGGTGCAAATTTGCCAAATCCTGTGGCCCCTTAACTCCAATAAACTTATAATGGAAAAAGCTTAAAAGTCTTTTTCTCTGAAACCATGAAATACAGACCTTAGATATTTAGTATATCGCAACATAAAATGGTCGCCTATATAAATCCTGCCAACCATGCCCTTTTGGTCAAAATTGGCCACAATCCAGGGTTCATTAGCTACTAAAGACTTATACTGGCAAAAACCTCAAAATCTTCTTCTCCGAAACCATGAGGCCCAGAGCTTAGATATTTAGTGTGTAGCAATGTCAAGTGGTCTCCTACATAAATTCTGCCAACCATGCCCCTGGAGTCCGAATTGGCCATGTCCCAGGACTCCTTACCGCCCTTAGACTTTGTACAACTATATTGACAACCCTGGATCTAGAAGATATTTATATCAATCAGGTAAACAAACATGTCTCACCTTTCTTCACAGTTTCTTTTTTCTCTTAACATCACTAATGATTTTCTGATACACGGGTGAGCGATACAGGGCCATTTGGCCCTCTTGTTTGCTCTTAAACATAGATTGTTATCACAGGAGCATGTTTAAAGTAGAAGTAAAACAAAGCTCAGGAATCGATACAATTAACTTACTCCACCCATCAAAGACACCAAAGGGAAAGAAACACAAACATGAAGCGACCAGACCATAATGGAAACCTAAACAAAGGTAGGCCATAAGGACAGTTATTTTCCCACAAAATGGCTATATGGCCATCCAAAATAAAAAGACACAAACTTGTGATACACACAGTAAGTAACAAACAACAACATAAATAAACCGCCTCAGAAGAACCTTCCGTCGCGATTTAGACAAATAATTTGTTCAGTCCGCATGAAGGCCTCCTAATAAAAATCAAAAATGAGATCCTTTAAGAGCAATGAAAACATTCATAAGAAAGAAGATGGGTCATACTACGTAGTTTCGGCTAATAAAGCCTCATCAGTGACTCTAATGATCCGGCAAAGAAAGCCAGAGGAAACATACTGCGATTTTGCAAATTTCGAATAGGCAGTCGATACAAAGACTGATATAAATCAAATTGGGGTCCAAAAAATTAACTCATCAGTGCAACATCTCCGTGGACACAAATAATCAAAGAACCACAGAGGTAAGACAACGGTGAGGACTCGACAGCAAGAAACCACTGAAATGCTGGAGCAAAAGAAAACCAACCGTTAGACTCCGATAGGCCCAACCAGAGAAAGAGCATCAGGCACCAACCAACATTACCTTGAATTAGATTAAAGCCTTTACGTTGGAACCGTCATAGAATCTGAGGCCTGACCCACCGGCGTGCAATTAAAGAGGGAAGTAAAGTTGCCAACCGTGATTGGGTTAACTACCATGCATGCAGTCTGTCGAATAACATCCATGTTGTACCAAATCTTTTTTTATCGAAGAGTGATTTTACGAAATTGGGTGCTGAAGTCATTGCGATTATATAATTTTCTGAATTTATATTCTAAGTCACCATAAAATTCGGGTTCCGATAGACCTTGTTGCAGAAGAGATTTAAGTCCAATATTGAATTTTGAAATTAAATCAGAATGGCGTCTATAAAATTTTGAAAAGGCTTTGCATAATTTATGGTACCGATAACCCTGATTAATAAGTTTAGCCGTTAATAATTTATTACGAGTGTTGAAGTCAGTTACATGACTACACACTCTAGCAAATCGTATTAATTGCGAAATATAAACGCCATAGGATGGCACACGAGGAACATCACATTCAAAAAAGGAAAATTTACAATCTCAAAGTCATCGCGTTTATCATAAATTTTGCACGAAACAAACCTATCTACAATAGATAGATGTAAATCCAAAAACGGGGCCTCGGTATCAGAAGAATTTGCTTTATTTAACTGAAGTTCTGGGGGGTAAATCTGACTGATCAAACCATCGAAATAGGTATTATCACTATTTAATAAATCATCTAAATATCTAGAAGTGGAGCTAAAAGCTTCAATAATTTCAGATTGGTTATCAATGGAAAGCGACAACATGAAGTCTCTTTCATAACAATACAAGAACAGATCAGCCACAAGAGGTGCGCAATTCGTACCCATCCGAATACCCACAATTTGTCTAAATAACTTAGTACCGAATCTAATATAAATATTGTCAAGTAGAAAGGTGAGGGCATCACACACATTCTGACATGACCAAAATGCTCTTTAGAAGTGAAAATTCTCTGGGGGGTCTAATACCTTGGATTCAGGTTAACCATATAGAAGTGTTTCTCCATTTGCTACAGCTACAAAGTAAGACTGATATTTATGCGATTTTTAATTGTACTGCTAACTGGGATTATTGTCAAGTTTATGCCTTTTTATCCCCCGACCGAATAGGTTCGGGGGATATAGCGATCAGCCTGGCGTCCATGTGATGGCCATAGCTCCAACTGCTGGTGTTAATTTAGTTTCACACGTGTGAAACGTCGTTTCAACGTCATGGCGTTGCATTGACGTCGATGCGACGTTGTTTACTGTCATTTGCTCAATGGGTTAAATCAATAAGTAAACAGTCTAAACAATCTAATAAATATGCTACAGAATAAAAACAAGGAGGCCATGGAGATCCTTTAATCGCTCACCTGAGTCATTTAAAACAATTTGGCCTGGTGACCTAGTTTTTGACTCTATATAACCTATATTCAAACTTTAACTCCTATTCTAACTTAACTTCGGTCTTTTCAGGCAAACATTTTGGTTAAGTTTTAAGATGATTGAAGCAAAACTTTGGCAGAGAGAGAGAGAGAGAGAGAGAGAACAAGGTTTTAAAGAAATATGACCTAGTGACCTATTTTTATATGACTTGACCCCTAGTGAACTTGAAGGACATATCACGATTCTTGTTAAGTTTCATGAAGACTGAAGCAAAACTGTGGCCTCTAGCATGCACAAAAGGCTTTACAATAATTTGACCTAGTTCTTGTAAAGTTTCATGAAGGTTGAAGCAGAACTGTGGCCCCTAGGGTGAACACAAGGTATTAATGAACTTTGACCAAGTGACCTAGTTTTTGATCCGACATGAAGTTTATTTAAACTTGACCGAGTTATTATCAAGTCAAACGTTGTTGAAAAGTTTCTATGAAAATTGAAGCAAAACTGTGGCCTCCAGGGTGCAAGGTTTTAACGAAATTTGACCTGGTGTCCTAGTTTTTTTTTTGTTTTTTTTATCCAACTCGACCCATACTTAAATTTGACTGCGTTATCATCAAGTCAGACATTCATTTTAAGTTTAATTAAGATTGAAACCAAACTGTGACCTCTAGGATGGAAATCCTAGAGGTCACAGTTTTATTTCAATCTTAAAAATGAGATTGAGCTTAGTTGTCCATCCTACATGACTTGTATTCAAACTTGACTGAGATATCAGCAAGTCAAACATTCTTGTAAAGTTTCATGAAGGTTGAAGCAAAACTGTAACCTCTAGTGTGCACACAAGGTTAAAAAGACGAATTCTGACCTAGTGATCTAGTTTTTATCCAGCATGACCCACAGTCAAGCTTGACACAGATATCATCAAGTCAAACATTCTTGTAAAGTTCCATAAAGATTAAAGCAAAACTGTGGCCTCAAGAATTGACAAAAAGGTAAAACAAATTTGACCTAGTTTTTGATCCATTACCACCCGTATTTAAACTTGTCTGAGATATCATCAAGTCAAACATTATTGTAAAGTTTCATGAAGATTGAAGCAAAACTGTGGCCTTTAGGATGATACGAAAGGTTTAAACGAAATCTGACCTAGTGACCTAGTTGGTAACCCGACATGACCCACATTCAACCTTGACCAAGATATCATCAAGTCAAATATTCTTGTAAGTTTTATTAAGATTGAAGCAAACCTGTGACCTCTAGGATGGACACAAGATTACAACGAAATTTGATCTAGCTTTCCGCTGTTGATGTTTCCTTTGGGGTCTGTTGTTTTATGTTTGTGTTTCTTTCCCTTTGGTGTCTCTGATGGGAGCTTTGGGTTAATTGTATCGATTCCTGATCATTGCCTCCACTTCTATTTTGACCCAACATGATCATTGCCTCCACTTCTATTTTTTATATTTAACTGAGATATCATCAAGTCAAACATTCCTGTAAGTTTCATGAAGATTGAGGGAAAACTGTGGCCTTTAGGGTGCACACAAGTTTTAACGAAATCTCAACTTATGACCCAGATACAGCCTTGATCCATATATCATCAAGCCAATCATTCTTGTAAAGTTTCACAAAGATGCAACTTAAACTGTGACCTCTAGAATACACACGATGTTTGAACAAAATTTCACCTAGGGACCTGGTTTTTGATCGGACATGATCCATATTATTATCCGACTGGGATATCATAAAGTCAAACATTCTTGTGAAGTTTCTAGAAGGCTGAAACAAAACTGTGGCCTGCTCGGGTCTTAAAATAATTTGACCTAGTGACCAAGTTTTTATCCGACATGGACCGAATTCAACCTTGACACACATATCACCAAGTCAAACATTGTTGAAAAGGTTCTATGAATATTGAAGCAAAGCTTTGGCCTCTAGCATGCACACAAGGTTTAAACACAATTTTGACCTAGTAACCTATTTTTTGATCGAACATTGTCCATTTTAAAACCTGACATCCTTGTTAAGTTTCTGGAAGATTGAAACAAAACTGTGGCCTCTAGGATGCACACAAGGTTTTTACACAAGCTTTCAGGTAGAAATCTGTTTTGGTCTATAAAAATATTCTAATGAACCTTTAAATAAATTGAAATCCAGGCGTTTTTGTGCTACTTATGATTTTTCCACCCTTTACACTACACTTCCTCATAATCTTATAAAAGAAAAACTTAATGATTTAATTGAATGGGCATTTCATAGGGAAGACTCCCTCTATCTTGCATGTAATGTAAGAAATGCTTTTTTCACTTCCGAAGAGCATAAAAATTATACTTTATGTTCATGTCAGAAAGTGTGTGAAGCCCTCACCTTTCTACTTGACAATATTTACATAAGATTTGGTACTAAGTTATTTAGACAAGTTGTGGGTATTCCGATGGGTACTAATTACGCACCACTTGTGGCTGATCTGTTTTTGTTTTGTTATGAGAGAGGCTTCATGATGTCCCTTTCTGCTGAAAACCAGTCTGAAATCATTGAAGCTTTTGGCGCCACTTCTAGATATTTGGATGATTTATTATGTCTCCCCCGAAAAAATTTTTTTCGGAGAGACATATTGTTTTTCCCCCGGGCGTCTGTCTGTCTGTCTGTCCGTCTGTCCGTCTGTCACACTTTCGTGTCCGCTCTGTAACTTGAAAACCGTTAGAGCTATCCTCACGAAACTTCGTATAAATATTAATCAGCATTAGACGACGTGCAGTGCGCAAGAACCATAACTCTCGCATTTATACTTTTTGAATTATCTCCCTTGGAAGTTTGTTGGTATGTATATATGTATGGGCAAATCGTTTCCGGTCAATAACTTTCTTATTTTTTGATGGATTTTAAAATTACTCGGCAGAAATATTAACAACCATAAGACGATGTGTTGTGCGCATGAGGCAGGTCGGTACCTCAAAGGTCAAGGTCATACTTAGAGGTCAAAGGTCAAAAAAGGGGCCTTTTTTTCGTATTTGGTCAATAACTTTCTTATTTTGAGATGGATTTTAAAATTACTTGGCATAATTATTAACAACCATAAGACGATGTGTGGTGCGCATGAGGCAGGTCAGTACCTCAAAGGTCAAGGTCATACTTAGAGGTCAAAGGTCAAAAAAGGGGCCTTTTTTCGTATTTGGTCAATAACTTTCTTATTTTGAGATGGATTTTAAAATTACTTGGCATAATTATTAACAATTATAAGACGATGTGTGGTGCGCATGAGGCAGGTCGGTTCCTCAAAGGTCAAGGTCATACTTAGAGGTCAAAGGTCAAAAAAGGGGCCTTTTTTTCGTATTTGGTCAATAACTTTCTAATTTTGAGATAGATTTTAAAATTACTTGGCATAATTATTAACAATCATGAGACGATGTGTGGTGCACATGAGGCAGGTCGGTACCTCAAAGGTCAAGGTCATACTTAGAGGTCAAAGGTAAAAAAGTGGGCCTTTTTTTCGTAATTGGTCAATAACTTTCTTATTTTGAGATGGATTTTGAAATCACGTGGCAGAAATGTGAACCAATATAAGGCGATGTGTTGCGCGCATGACCCAGGTTGTTACCTCAAAGGTCAAGGTCATACTTAGAGGTCAAAGGTAAAAAAAGGGCCTTTTTTCGGGTTTTGTCAATAACTTGCCTATTTTTAAATAGAATTTGAAGTTACTTGGCAAACATGTTAACTATCATGGGACGATGTGTTGCATGCATGATTCAGTTTGGTTTTATACATAGAGGTCAAAGGTAAAAAAGGGGCCTTTTTTCGTGTTTGGTCAATAACTTTCTTATTTTTAGATGGATTTTGAAATTGCTAGGCAGAAATGTTAACCACCATGAGATGATGTGTTGCACGCATGACCCAGTTTAATACCTGAAAGGTCAAGGTCATACATAGAGGTTAAAGGTAAAAAAAGGGCCTTTTTTGTGTTCTGTCAATAACTTTCTTATTATGCCCCCAACTTTGAAAAAGTTTGAGGGGCATATTGGTTCTGGTTCGTTCGTCCGTTCGTTACGCTTTTGATGCATAGCATAACTAAAGAACCGTGTATGCTAGGGTTTTGAAATTTCATATATGGATTCCTCATGGAAAATTAGCTGACGCGTTTTTTTTTTCTCGTCCCGATTATGCCCCCTTCAAGAGTTATTGCCCTTTGAATTTTTTTTTTTAATAAAATCTTGTCTGCAAGATATCTCAAAAACTATTGGAGCTAGAGCCTTGAAAGTTGGTGATTATATTGATGGTGCTGAGTAGATGAACTGATTAACTTTTGACAAAATTCCGAAAAATACTTTGTGAGTTATGGCCCTTTGTCATTTTGGTAATTTGTGCCCATTGTAATGTATGCTAAAAGTGATGCATAGCATAACTTTAGAACCATGTATGCTAGGGTTTTGAAATTTCATATATGGATTCCTCATGGAAAATTAGCTGACGCGTATTTCTTTTCTCGGCCGGAATTTGCCCCTTTCAAGAGTTATTGCCCTTTGAATTTTTTTTAATAAAATCTTGTCAGCAAGATATCTCAAAAACTATTGGAGCTAGAGCCTTGAAAGTTGGTGAATAGATTGTTGGTGATGAGTAGATGAACTGATTAACTTATGACAAAATTCCGAAAAATGCTTTGTGAGTTATGGCCCTTTGTCATTTTGGTAATTTGTGCCCATTGTAATGTATGCTAAAAGTGATGCATAGCATAACTTTAGAACGGTGTATGCTATAATTTTGAAATTTCATATATGCATTTCTGATGGAAAATAAGCTGACGCGTATTTTTTTTCTCGTCAGGATTATGCCCCTTTCAAGAGTTATTGCCCTTTGAATTTTTTTTTAATAAAATCTTATCAGCAAGATATCTCAAAAACTATTGGAGCTAGAGGCTTGAAAGTTGGTGAATATATTGATGGTGATGAGTAGATGAACTGATTAACTTTTGACAAAATTCCAAAAAATACTTTGTGAGTTATGGCCCTTTGTCATTTTGGTAATTTGTGCCCATTGTAATGTATGCTAAAATTGATGCATAGCATAACTTTAGAACCGTGTATGCTAGGGTTTTGAAATTTCATACATGGGTTCCTCATGAAAAATTAGCCGACGCGTATTTTTTTTCTCGTCCGGATTATGCCCCTTTCAAGAGTTATTGCCCTTTGAATTTTTTTTAATAAAATCTTGTCAGCAAAATATCTCAAACACTATTGGAGCTAGAGCCTTGAAAGTTGTTGAGTATATTGTTGGTGATGAGTAGATGAACTGATTAACTTATGACAAAATTCCGAAAAATACTTTGCGAGTTATGGCCCTTTGTCATTTTGGTAATTTGTGCCCATTGTAATGAATCCTAAAAGTGATGCATAACATAACTTTAGAACTGTGCATGCTATGGTTTTGAAATTTCATATATGCATTCCTAATGGAAAATAAGCTGACACGTATTTTTTTCTCATCCGGATTATGCCCCTTTCAAGAGTAATTGCCCTTTGAATTTTTTTTAATAAAATCTTGTCAGCAAGATATCTCAAAAACTGTTGGAGCTAGAGGCTTGAAAGTTGGACCATGAGTCATGTGCAAGACCAAGGTCCATACCTCCAATGTCAAGGTCATACCTAGAGGTCAAAGGTAAAAAAAAGGACAGTCAATAACTTCCTTATTCTTTGATGGATTATGAAATTACTTGGCAGAAATGTTAACCATCATGAGACGATGTGTTGTACTGCAAAGGTCAAGGCCATACTTAGAGGTCAAAGGTAAAAAAGTGCTTTTTTTGTTTACGGCCAATAACTTTTTTATTTTTCTATGAACATTTTTAAAGTTACTATGCAGAAATGTTCATCTTCATTAGATGATGTGTTGCACACAAGACCCAGCTCAATACCTCCAATGTCAAGGTTATACTTAGCAGTCAAAAACGGGGGAGACATCTGTGTTTTTGTAGAAAAACAAATTCTAGTTAAATATTGATAATACCTATTTCGACGGTTTGATCAGTTAGATTTACCCCACTCCACACCAACCAGAACTTCAGTTAAATAAAGCAAATTCTTCTGATACCGAGGCCCCGTTTTTGGATTTACATCTATCTATTATAAAAAATTGTAAAATAAAATATTGTAAAAAAACATTACGAAAACAGGCCTTTACAAATACATTGTAATCTTTATCACCGAAAAAATGAAAATTTTAAGACGAAAAATTGTGATATTTTTCTTATTTCTGCTCAAAATTTAGATTATGGGTACTCTTTAGGCGGTTCTAACGAGTACCCACAATCTATATGTTACAGCAGAAATAAGAAAAGGTTTACCCCTGTAAACCCCAGTTTTACTATCTAAAAGTGGGGTTCAAGGGGTGGGGTCAAAATTATATAGGCCTGTTTTCATGATGGCAGTAAATAGAGGATCTTACACTCGTGGTCATTTCATATGATATTTATAAAATGAGCCTTCAGTTAGTTTCATAAATTTCATATGGAATGACCACGAGTGTAAGATTCTGTTTATCATATGACCACTTTAGATTGGATTTTATTTCCTTTAAATTTGACAAATTTTCCACAAAAACTGCATGGTTGACATGGACGTCGTCATGACATTACTTAATCCCACCAAAGCGTTATTACACGTGTGGTCATATGATTTTTATTACACGACATTATCCACTGCTTATCAACGACGTCATATGATATTTGGTTTATAGCTTTTTTTTTCTTCAAATACAGTCATTTCAAAGTTATATTATCAAAAATGAAGTTTTGACATGTCATTCAATGAATTTTTGACATGTCAATCAGTATGTAGGTTATGGACTTCTACGGATTCATCTAACCAAAGATGTATAGAAGCCTCCATGGTGTAGTGGTTACGCTACTCGCCTCGTAAACCAGGGGTCGCAGGATTGATCCTCGGCTTCTCCAGACTTTCGGATGAGTCTTTAAACCGAGGTCCCATCTCCATATGACCTTAGCTGTTGGTCAAACACTCACTCACTAACCAAACTACCAAAGATGTAAAAAAAATGCATATTCATATGTTTTACACATGTCTTTCTAAAGACCAACCAGTTTTTAGCTCACCTGGGCCGAAGGCTCCAGGGGAGCTTATAGTATACTGGGTCTTCCGTCGTCCGTCCGTCCGTCGTCCGTCCACACTTTTGAGCAGCTATATCTCTGTATCCTGCAGGCTGATCTCAATCATTTCTCATCTGTAGCATGCCTCTGGTGGGGCATTGATGACATAAACGTTTTTTGGAAATCGCTCTAAAACTTTGGTTCCTATGGTAACCACAAGGTCCCATAGACTTACTATGGGAAAATGCTTGTCATCACCGTAGCGCCTTCAGTTTTGATTGGATCTTTCTGAAACTTATATGTAAGGTGACTGGGGATAAAAACTCGGATGAGTTCGATAACCGGCCAAGTCGGCCCAATTATCATAGAGTTACGTCCCTTTGATTGCTGAAAATACCAATTTTCGACCTTGTCATCACCGTAGCCCCTTCAGTTTTGATCGGATCTTTTTGAAACTTATATGTAATGTGGCTGGGGATAAAACCTCGGATGAGTTCGAAAACCGGCCAAGTCTGCCGATTTATCATAGAGTTACGTCCCTTTGATTGCTGAAAATGCTGATTTTCAACCTTGTCATCACCGTAGCCCCTTCAGTTTTGATCGGATCTTTCTGAAACTTATATGTAAGGTTGCTGGGGATAAAATCTCAGATTGGTTAAAAAACTGACCAAGTCGGCCCATTTATCGTAGAGTAACGTCCCTTTGATTGCTGAAAATGCCGATTTTTGACCTTGTCATCACCGTAGCCCTTTCAGTTTTGATCAGATCTTTCTGAAACTTATATGCAAGGTGGCTGGGGATAAAACCTCGGATGAGTTCGCATACCAGCAAAGGTGGCATATTTATCATAGAGTAAGGTCCCTTTGATTATTGAAAATGTTTATTTTTGACCTTGTCATCACTGTAGCCTCTTCAGTTTTGATCGGATCTTTCTGAAACTTATATGTAAGGTGGCTGGTGATAAAATTTTGGATGAGTTCGAAAACAGGCCAAGTCAGCCCATTTATCGTAGAGTTATGTCCCTTTGATGGCTGAAAATGTTGATTTTTGACCTTGTCATTACTGTAGCCCCTTCAGTTTTGATCAGATTTTTCTGAAACTTATATGTAAGGTGGCTGGGGATGAAACCTCGGATGAGTTCGAAAACTGGCCAGGTCGGCTCATTTATTTTAGAGTAACATTCCTTTGATTGCTAAAAATGCCAAATTTTGACCTTGTCATCACCGTAGCCCCTTCAGTTTTGATCGGATTTTTCTGAAACTTATATGTGAGGTTGCTGGGAATAAAATCTTGGATGAGTTTGAATACTGGCCAAGTCTGATCGGATCTTTCTGAAACTTACATGTAAGGTGGCTGGGAATAAAACCTCAGGTGAGTTCGAATACCGGTCAAGTCGACACATTTATCATAGAGTGACGTGCCTTTGATTGCTGAAAATGCCTATTTTCGACATTGTCATCACTGCTGCCCCTTTAGTTTTGAACGATCTTGATGAAACTTACAAACAAGGAAGTCAGGCAGAAAGCTTGGAGGAGTTTGAAAACTTGTTTTTGAACTTGTCATTTTATTTTGAAATACACTTCCTTGCACACCAGATAAAGAAATCCTAGACTTAATACTGGGATAGAAAATCTTTTCCTACCCAGGGATAGGAAAACAAGAGGCCCATGATTGTCCTGTATCGCTCACCTGAGTCTATTCATCACCTTGTTTTTGATCCCACATGACCCATATTCAAACATATTCAAGATTTTATAAAGGCAAACATTCTTGGCAAGTTTCATGAAGCTTGAACCAAAAATACAGTCTCAAGTATGATTTGACCAATTTTGTTTGTTTGATTTGAGGTTTATACTATTTAGGTCATTTTGAGACGTTGCTTCCAATTTTGTGGGACTTTTACCCGACATTGAGATGAAAGGTCCGCCCCTTCATGTCTGACAGCTTTTATATTTCTGCAGCCTGAAGGTTGATTTCAATCATTTCTAATCTGTAGCATGCTTATGGTGGGGAAATTATGAAATAAAAGTAGGTCGAGTGATAACAATGTTTTTTCTAAAAATAGCCAAAAGAACTTTGTCATGATCCAAACACCTGAAAGTCTGAATTGCTTGAGATACTGTATTATCATACAGAATATTTGTTTAAAGTTATAATAACCCCTAAAAGGCGGGAAAACCCTGAAGGGGTAGCCTGGCAAACAGCATAGGCCCAGATCAGACATTGCAGAATGTGGCATCTGATCAGGGTCTGCACGGTTTGCTAACAGCATTTTCTGTCAAATAAAATACCCCTTCTGACCAAGGTATTACAAAAAGAGGACAATTCTGAGCCAGTTTGATGATGATTGGACTAAAACTGTGGCCTCTAGAATGTTAACAAGTTTTTTCAATGATTTAACCTACTGACCTACTTTTTGACCCCACATGACCCAATATTCGAATTTGACCTAGATATTGTCAAGATGATAATTCTGAGTAAGTTTGATGATAATTAGACTGAAATTGCAGTCTCTGAAGTGTAAACAAGGTTTTTCTATGATTTGACCTACTTTTGACCCCACATGACCCATATTCGAATTTGACCTAGATATTGTAGGGATGATCATTCTGAGCAAGTTTGATGGTGATTTGACCAAAACTGTGGCTTCTAGAGTGTTAACAAGGTTTTTCTATGATTTGACCTACTGACCTTCTTTTTGACCCGACATGACACATATTGGAACTTGACTTGGGTATTGTCAGGATGATCATTTTGAGCAAGTTTGAGGATGATTGAACCAAAACTGTGGCCTCTAGAGTGATAACAAGGTTTTCTATGATTTGCCCTACTGACCTATTTTTTTGGCCGAAATGACCCATAATGGAACTTGACCGAGATATTGTCAGGATGATCATTCTGAGCAAGTTTGAGGATGATTGGACCCAAACTGTGGCCTCTAGAGTGCTAGCAAGGGTTTTCTGTGGTTTGACCTACTGACCTACTTTTTGACCTGACATGACCCATATTCGAACTTGACCGAGACATTGTCAGGATAATCATTGTGAGCAAGTTTTAGGATGACTGGACCAAAACTGTGGCCTCTAGAGTGTTAACAAGGTTTTTCTATGATCTGACCTACTGACCTTCTTTTTGACCTGAAATGACCCATATTCAAACTTGACCGAGATATTGTCAGGATGAACATTTGTACACCTTGAGGACTTGCTGTAATTCTCCTAAAATTTTAACAAAATTTGTTTTATGATCCGGCAAGGAGTTCAAAAGGTGCAGATGGAATGCCAAACAGTGTAGACCCTGATCAGACTGCTCCTTCAGGAGCAGTCTGATCTGGATTTGTACTGTGTGCTTAAAGGCCTATCTGTCCCAATACTTAGGATCACTACAGTATGTGAAAAGCGGTGGGGGAAGGGGGGGATTGGGTTACAAGGGTATAGGTTGCACGAAATCTTACTGTGTTGAACCCATCTGGGATCTGTACATTGAAAGTGTGATGGCTTAAACACCAAAGGCCTGTCCACAGTTTTTCTCATTACATAAAATTTCGATATTTTTCTTATTTCTGCTCAAAATATAGATTCAGGATACTCGTTAGAACTACCTCAACAAGGTTGAGGCCCAGTTAGAACCGCCTCAACGAGCTTGAGGGGGTTCTAACGAGTACCCACAATCTATGTTTTTGAGTAAAAAATAAGAAAAATAGTGTATACCCTTGCAAACCCCAGTTTTACTATATAAAAGTGGGGTTTAAGGGCGTCAAATTTATATAGGCATGTTTTCGTGATGTGTACAGGTTTATCCATCAGTTGACTTTTCCTGTCCCTGTAAGGGGTAATATTCCCGTAAGGGGTAATCGGGCCTTGTAAGTCGTAATTGGCACAAATATTTTAGCCCCTGGAACAAAATCCTGTGGAAATTTTGCAGCTTATGTATTTCAACATGGAAGTAGTTCAAACTGCGTCATCTTTGACATGTTAGATAAGTTTTGCATAGCCCAAGTAGATGAAAATCCCTTCAGTGGGCACTTGAAAACAGGTTAAAACAGAAATACAGTATCTGACTACCTTCCTCCGAGACAAATTAAATTAAAAATTGACCCCCTGCCTTTCCATGTCCACACCTATCTTTTCTGATGCAGAAATGAATGTTGTTGAAAATAACATTGCCCAATTTTTCACAATATGTTTACAAAGTTGACTAAAAATCATAAAAAAGTTGACTAAAAATCATAAATTGGGAAGACTCACCTATTCGTTTACATTTTTGAAGTCTCTTAATTCAGGACGGAAGTTGCCCTAAGGATTTTGAGTGCAAAATCGCCCGCTACCCCTTATGAATCTACCAGGTGTGTATTTGTTCTCCACTTTAAAGGTATTTTATGAATAATTAACCCGTATCCTGCTGAATATTCAAATTAGCCACATCCATTTCTCATTTTGAACCAATCAGATTACTTGATGTAATTTATTCCTACAAATTCATAAACTGAATGTCAAACTGAATCCTGATCACATAGATCTGGATCTACACTGTTTGCAAATATAGGGGTTGTCGTGAACAGCAGGATAAGAGTTAAGAAAAGAAACTCTTGTCACAATGTGGAACCTTGGGATATACATAAAAAACACCTGATCATTTGTTTTGTTTTGTTTTAACCATCTGTCAACACCATGTTAGGTCATATCAAGCTTGTCAGTGTACCTAACAACACTTTTTTCTGGGCAGATATACATACATGTATCTGGTTAACATACAGTGCAGTGCACATTCTTTCACCAGAAACTGACAACTGTCCTTCTTGAATCAGGGGAAGGGAGAGAATGGACACATAAAAGATTTCATTATCAACTTGCATGAAAGAATGTTGCTGACCCGACAGGTATCGGACAATTATATATAGATCTCCCGATTACCAGTCAGATGTGCATCCGGCTGAGCTACCGAGGCCAGCGCAAAAGTACAAAACACCAAATGGCATACATAAACATAAAACACCAAATGGAAATATCATCATGTAAAACAATAACACAAAGGCAATAATTTTGTTTATTTTGTTCACACTTCTTAAAGTTTAAGCATTTGAATGGCAAAGTATATTTTTTGCAAGAAAAATATGCTTTCGCAAAATGTATGAGATCGTATGCAATAACAAGCAATAATTACAATATAATTACAACAAGAGCAGTCATTGGACAGCATAGCTTGCCTGGGAAAGTGTCTTTGAGGCCATTGCCATAGGTGGGGATATTGCCAAATGAACCTTTGGACCTATATCTATCATCATACCAAAAAGGAACTAAATACATCACATAGTTGGGAAAACACAGCTCTAAAATGCTAAAACATAAAATTTCTAAATCTATGACCTTGACCTTGAGGTCATGGGCATGGGCAGAGAATTGCTGAAGAAAATTTTGGACCTATATCTTATGGTCATACCAAACATGATCCAAATCTATCAGGTCCGGAAAATATGAGCTCTGAAAACTTTAAAATAAAAAAAATTCTAAGTCTAAGTCTGTTTGTTTTAAGGTTTAACGTTCGTGTCAACACTGTATAGGTCATTTTGGAGACGTTTCTTCCAATTTTTTGGGACTTTTACCCGACATTGAGATGAAATGATATCTCAAGCCCTGTTGCCCAATGAAACCAAAAGGATTTATAAGCATGGACGGTCCAACTCGCACCACTTTACTTGGGCAGGCCTAGATCCTCTGAGCGATTTACCAGTACTCGTTTGTGGTCAGTTTCAGCTCTGCGTGGAAGCATCATGCAGCCCATTTATTAACCTTCAGGTCATGGGTATGGGTGGGGTATTGCTGTAAAGAACTTTGGACTTCTAAGTCTGTGACCTTGACCTTCAGGTTATGGGTGGGGGTATTGCTGAACAAAAGTTTGGACCTATATCTATCATCATGCCATATACGAAACAGATCCAAAATCTTTTACATAAAAGTTCTAAGTCCATGACAATGACCTCAAGGGTGGGGGTATAGCTGAATAAACATGGACCTTTAGCTATCATCATATCAAATATGAACCAAATCCATCAATAGTTTGGCAAAAATGAGCTGTTAAAAAACTTTAACATTAAAAATTTCTATGTCTGTGACATTGACCTTGAGATCATGGGCATTGGCAGGGGTATTGCTGAATAAAACTTAAGACCTATATGGATCTATCATCTTACAGACTATGAACCAAATTCATCTGATCATTGGAAAATACGTGTAGCATTTAAAAAAACTTCAACATAAAAATTTCGAAACAGCTTTAACATAAAAATCTCGTACATGACTTTGATCCTGAGGCCATATGCAAGGGATTGATTTTTGCTGAATAAAGCTTTGGACCTTTATCCGTCATCATACCAAGCCAGCCTTGGTAGCTCAGTCGGATGCGCCTCTGGCTGGTGATCAGGAGGACACGGGTTCGATACCGGCCAGGGTCGACAACATTCTTTTGTGGAGATTGATCATGAAATCTTTTCTACGGTCCTTCTCTCCCGCTGATTCAAGAAGGGCAGTTGTAAGTTTCTGGCAAAAGAATGTGCACTGTACTGGTTAACCGCTTACGTATAAGCTTGCCCAGGAAAAGTGTGGATAGGTAAACTGACAGGCTCAGAAATGACCTAAAATAGTATTGACTGGGCCGTGAAACTCCAATACAAACAAACAAACATACAAAACGTAAACCAAATCCATCGAATGGTTTGGAAAATATGAGCTCTTAAAAAACGTAAATGCAGACACTGATGCCGACACCAATGCCAATGCCAACGCCAGGGGTAGTGTACTAGCTCTTCCCGGACTTTGCCCAGGCGAGCTAAAAAAGGAATGGGGGGCAACATTTGACTTAACCCTTTTTGTACCAAATGGAATCTTCTTCCTTATATATAGCAGGAGTTCATTTCAAAATTTAGGGGTGTCATGTTGTGTTTTCATGAAAATTTATTTGCAAAATGGCTGAACTTTTAGCAAACAGTGAAGGTCCTGATCAGAAGCCGCGTTCTGCGGCGTCTGATCTGGGCCTGCACTGTTTGCCAGGGTACCCGTTTTGGGGTTTCTGGTACTAAATGGGTTAAATTGTGAAACATCATAATGGTCCTGCGTTGCTAAGCCGAGGCTGCTTGCGTTTTTGTACAATCTTTTCCAACCATGTTCCATACAAACACGTTTACATGTCCATGTGATAAATACACTTGTAAATCCTGCTTAAGGGGAATGGATACACCTGGCAGCTTTTTCTGCCATTTTTCAAAGGGAGACAACTTATGGGGCTACCTGTTCACTTTTCTATAAACTCTGTCCCATGGAAAAAGAGGTCTACACTTTGAAAGAAAGTATTTGCTCTCATGAGCAAATTCTTTCTTTTAAGAGTTGACCCCTATTGACATGGGAGTTGCCTCCCATGAAGGTGTATCCGTTACCTTCAATGTAGTGAAAAGTTGTTTTACAAGTCTTGTAAACATTAATTGCTGTACTTTTGCTTAAAATACATATTTTGGGCATTCCTGAAATTTGGTGTGAGAGATAACCATAAAAACATGACATCACTGTTATTTTGTGGCTTAATTCTGTATGTAATGTCTAAAAAAATATGAAATAATCATATATATTGAGAGCAAGATTGTCTATTTACATGCACAGTAGAACTGTCAATATGAAATCATACCATAATAAAAACTAGAAATTGTGTAGGTAAAAACTATGCCCTCAACCATATGCTTGCCCCTAAATGCTGAAAGTTTCAAAGGGTTATAACTAAAGAAAAATGTTCAGAATTTTTCAAAAGTTAATCAGTTCATGTACAAGCCATTCCCCATCAGCCTGTCAAGTTTCAAGGCAACAACTTAAACAGTTTTTGAAATATCATGCTGCAAGGAAGAAACATACCGGTAATTAAATGGCCAGAAATTGCAAAGGGACATAACTACAACGCAATTTTATTAAATAGGTTGTAAATTTAATCGGGTGATCTATGTCCGAATCAGTATACCAAATAACAAGGCTCTGGCACAAATACTTTTTCGGATATCTTGCTAACGAAATTTTGATGTTATATAAATAAATAACTAAAAAATGGGAGATTATAAATTTGGATAAGAAAAAAAATACAGGTCACCTATTTTTTTCATGCGGAATCTATACATGTATATGAAATTTCAAAACACTAGCATACATTGTTCTGCATATGCACCAGATAGCAACAGAATTAAAAGGCCAGAAATTGCAAAGGGCCATAACTCCAACAAAATTTCATGAAACTAGTTGAAAGTTTAATCAGGTGATCTCCTCCTCAGACCCAATCAGTATACCAAATTTCAAGGCCCCAGCTTAAATATTTTTTTTTTCAGATATCTTGCTAACAAGATTTCAATGTTATTTAATTAAAAGGGAAATAATTAAAAAATGGAAGATAATATGGATAAGAAAAAAATACGGGCCTACAAGTTTTCGTGAGGAGTCCATAGATGAAATTTCAAAACACAGCATACATGATTCCAAAGTTATGCTATGCACAAGGAAGTAACACAATTAAAAGGCCAGAATTGCAAAGGGCCATAACTTTAACAAAATTTCATTAAATTAGTTAAAATTTAATCAGGTGATCTTCTCAGTCCCAGTCTAAATACCAAATATAAAGGCACTAGTTCAAAAACTTTTTAAGATATCTTGCTAGCGAGATTTAATGTTATTTTACTGAAATATATTATTTCATGAGGAATCAATATATGGAATTTCTAAACACTAGCGTACATGGTTATAAAGTTATTCTATGCACAAGAAAGCATTACAATTCAATGTCCAGAAATTGCAAAGGGTCATAACTCAAACAAAATTCCATTAAATTGGTTGAAAATTTGATCAGCTGATCTCATTATGAAAACATGCCTATACAAATACATTGTAAATTTTACTGCTTAAAGTGAAAATTTTAAGATGAAAAATTGTGATATTTTTCATATTTCGTCTCAAAATATAGATTGTGGGTACTCGTAAGAATCGCCTCATTGCGGCGGTTCTAACGAGTTCCCACAGTCTATATTTTAGAGCAGAGATAAGAAAAATAGGGTTTATCCCTGTAAACCCCAGTTTTACTTTATAAAAGTGGGGTTCAAGTGGGTCCAAATTATACAGGCATGTTTTCGTGATGTCCTCCTCAGTCCCAATCAGAATACCAGTTATCAAGGGTCTAACTCAAATACTTTTTCAGATATCTTGCTAACAAGATTTCCTTGTTATTTAATTAAAAGGAAATAACTCGAAAATGGGAGATGATTTGGATAAGAAAAAAATACGGGTCAATCATTTTTTCACGAGGAACCCATGTAAGAAATTTCAAAACACTAGCATACATAGTTCAAAAGTTATGCTATGCACAAGAAAGCAAAGGGCCAAAACTCCAACAAAATGTCATGAGATTGGTTGACAATTAAACCCGGTGATCTCCTCCTTAGCCCCAATCAGTATACTGAATATCAAGGCTCTAGCTCAAATACTTTTTCAGATATCTTGCTAATGAGATTTCTGTGTTAGTTAAATAAAAGGGAAATAACTCAAAAACAGGGGAGATAATTCGGATAAGAAAAAATACTATTTTTTCATGAGGAATCCATGTTTGAAATTTCAAAACACTAGCGTATATTGTTTTAAAGTTATGCTATGCACAAGAAAGCAACACAATGAAATGGCCAGAAATTGCAAATGGCGATGACTCTGTCAAAATTTCATGAAATTGGTTGAAAATTTAATCAGATGATCTCCCCCTCTGTCCCAATCAGTGTACCAATTATCAAGGCTCTAGCTCAAATACCTTCCCAGATATCTTGCTAATAAAATGTCAATGTCATTTATTTAAAAGGGCAATATCTCAAAAAGGGAGATAATTTGGATAAGAAAAACATATGTGTCATTTTTCCATGAATAATCCACATATGAAATTTCAAAATAATAGCATACATGGTTGTCAAGTTATGCTATGTACAAGAAAGTGTGTAGAGAATCATTGTTTATTTTAACCTTTTATGGTCCTGTAAATACACTAATAATATTTGAAAATTTTATGAATGTGAATGGCAACAGGCAACAGACGATGGGCGACGACAATGGACACTTACCAGCCCTAAGCTTCTCTAAGGGGAGTTTAATTTTTTTTCCATGAATGACATTCATTCTACCATTAAGATAACATACATGTACTCAAACCCTATACACTGTATTTGTAAACCTAGCTAGTTCACTGCTCCACAAGCTTTCTTGTAGGCTTTGTCATGCACTGATTTGTTTTATTTTTAGCTCACCTGTCACGTAGTGTGCTTTTGTGATCACATGTTGTCCATCGTCCGTGTGTGCGTTCGTGCATGCATCCGTTCGTGCATCCGTAAACAATTTCAAATAAGTATATCTCTTACCGCTGTAAACCCCATGGCCAATCTTGATCAAATTTCACGAGAAGCATCATCAGGTAAGGGGAAAGGCTGCATAAGGTTTTTGGGCTGATCGGATTGAAATTCTGGTTGCCATGGCAACATATAGCTCCCATAGACTTACAATGGGAAAATTTTAAAAATCTTTTCTGAAACCACAGGGCCCAGAGCTTAGATATTTAGCTTGTAGCAACGTCAAGTGGTCACCTACATAAATCCTGCCAATCATACCCCCTGGGGTGCAAATTGCACAAATCCTGTTTTTTTGTTTGTTTGTATTGGGGTTAACGGCCCAGTCAACAATATTTAGGTCATTTTTGAGCAAGTCGGTTTACTTATCCACACTTTTTCTGGGCAGGCTTATACGTAAGCGGTTAACAAGTACAGTGCACATTCTTTCGCCAGAAACTGAAAACTGCCCTTCTTGAGTTAGCGGAAGAGAGATAATGACTGTAGAAAAGATTTCCTGAGTAATCTCCATGAAAGAATGTTCCCAACCCCGGCAGGTATCGAACCCGCATCCTGATCACCAGTCAGACGCGCATCCGACTGAGCTACCGAGGCCGGCAGCAAAATCCTGTGGCCCCTTAACTCCAGTAAACTTATAATGGGAAAGAGCTTCAAACATCTCTGAAATCATGAAGTACAGTGCTTAGATGTTTAGTATATAGCAACATAAGATAGTCCTCTCCATAAATCCTGCTAACCATATACCCCTGGGACCAAAATTGGCCACGCCCCGGGTCTCATCAGCTCCCATAGATTTATAAGAAATCTGCTTCTCTGAAACCACAGGGCATGTAGCAACGGCAAGTGGTCACCTACATAAATCCTGCCAATCATGCCCCTGGGGTCCAAATGGGCCACGCCCCGGGGCCCCTTAGCTCCCATAGACTCATAATGGAAAAAAACAACAACTAAAAACATATTCTTCTTTGAAACTATGAAGCACACAGCTTAGATATCTAGTATCTAGCAACATAAAATCGGCACCTACATGAATCCTGCTAACCCTGCCTCTGGTGTCAAAATTGGCCACGACCGAGCTCATCAGGTCCCAAGGACTAATAATGGAAAATACTTCAAAAATCTTCTTCTCTGAAACCATAAGGCCCAGAGCTTAGATATTTAGTATATAGCAACGTCTAGTGGCCACCTACATAAATCCCGCCAACTATCCCCCCCCCCATCCTGGGATCCAAATTGGCCCACCCAGGGCTCTTTAACTCCCATAAACTTACAATTGGAAAAACTTCAAAACGTCAAGTGGTCAGCTACATAAATCCTGCCAACCATGCCCCTGGGGTAAACATTGTCCACCCCATGAGCCCATTAGCTCCCATAGACTTATAATGAAAAAAATAAACTTCAAAAATCTTCTCCTCTGAAACCATAAGTCCCAGAGCTTAGATATTTAGTTGGTAGCGACATGAAATGGTCACCTTAATAAATCCTGCCAACCATGCTCCTTGGGTCAAAATTCGTCACGCTCATGGGCCCATTAGCTACCATAGACTTAAAATGAAAAAGAAAACTATTCTTCTCTGAAACCATAAGGCCCAGAGCTTAGGTATTTATCATGAAGCAACGTCGAGTGGTCGCCTACATGAACCCTCCAAAGCATGCCCCCCCTGGGGTGCAAATTTGCCAAATCCTGTGGCCCCTTAACTCCAATAAACTTATAATGGAAAAAGCTTAAAAGTCTTTTTCTCTGAAACCATGAAATACAGACCTTAGATATTTAGTATATCGCAACATAAAATGGTCGCCTATATAAATCCTGCCAACCATGCCCTTTTGGTCAAAATTGGCCACAATCCAGGGTTCATTAGCTACTAAAGACTTATACTGGCAAAAACCTCAAAATCTTCTTCTCCGAAACCATGAGGCCCAGAGCTTAGATATTTAGTGTGTAGCAATGTCAAGTGGTCTCCTACATAAATTCTGCCAACCATGCCCCTGGAGTCCGAATTGGCCATGTCCCAGGACTCCTTACCGCCCTTAGACTTTGTACAACTATATTGACAACCCTGGATCTAGAAGATATTTATATCAATCAGGTAAACAAACATGTCTCACCTTTCTTCACAGTTTCTTTTTTCTCTTAACATCACTAATGATTTTCTGATACACGGGTGAGCGATACAGGGCCATTTGGCCCTCTTGTTTGCTCTTAAACATAGATTGTTATCACAGGAGCATGTTTAAAGTAGAAGTAAAACAAAGCTCAGGAATCGATACAATTAACTTACTCCACCCATCAAAGACACCAAAGGGAAAGAAACACAAACATGAAGCGACCAGACCATAATGGAAACCTAAACAAAGGTAGGCCATAAGGACAGTTATTTTCCCACAAAATGGCTATATGGCCATCCAAAATAAAAAGACACAAACTTGTGATACACACAGTAAGTAACAAACAACAACATAAATAAACCGCCTCAGAAGAACCTTCCGTCGCGATTTAGACAAATAATTTGTTCAGTCCGCATGAAGGCCTCCTAATAAAAATCAAAAATGAGATCCTTTAAGAGCAATGAAAACATTCATAAGAAAGAAGATGGGTCATACTACGTAGTTTCGGCTAATAAAGCCTCATCAGTGACTCTAATGATCCGGCAAAGAAAGCCAGAGGAAACATACTGCGATTTTGCAAATTTCGAATAGGCAGTCGATACAAAGACTGATATAAATCAAATTGGGGTCCAAAAAATTAACTCATCAGTGCAACATCTCCGTGGACACAAATAATCAAAGAACCACAGAGGTAAGACAACGGTGAGGACTCGACAGCAAGAAACCACTGAAATGCTGGAGCAAAAGAAAACCAACCGTTAGACTCCGATAGGCCCAACCAGAGAAAGAGCATCAGGCACCAACCAACATTACCTTGAATTAGATTAAAGCCTTTACGTTGGAACCGTCATAGAATCTGAGGCCTGACCCACCGGCGTGCAATTAAAGAGGGAAGTAAAGTTGCCAACCGTGATTGGGTTAACTACCATGCATGCAGTCTGTCGAATAACATCCATGTTGTACCAAATCTTTTTTTATCGAAGAGTGATTTTACGAAATTGGGTGCTGAAGTCATTGCGATTATATAATTTTCTGAATTTATATTCTAAGTCACCATAAAATTCGGGTTCCGATAGACCTTGTTGCAGAAGAGATTTAAGTCCAATATTGAATTTTGAAATTAAATCAGAATGGCGTCTATAAAATTTTGAAAAGGCTTTGCATAATTTATGGTACCGATAACCCTGATTAATAAGTTTAGCCGTTAATAATTTATTACGAGTGTTGAAGTCAGTTACATGACTACACACTCTAGCAAATCGTATTAATTGCGAAATATAAACGCCATAGGATGGCACACGAGGAACATCACATTCAAAAAAGGAAAATTTACAATCTCAAAGTCATCGCGTTTATCATAAATTTTGCACGAAACAAACCTATCTACAATAGATAGATGTAAATCCAAAAACGGGGCCTCGGTATCAGAAGAATTTGCTTTATTTAACTGAAGTTCTGGGGGGTAAATCTGACTGATCAAACCATCGAAATAGGTATTATCACTATTTAATAAATCATCTAAATATCTAGAAGTGGAGCTAAAAGCTTCAATAATTTCAGATTGGTTATCAATGGAAAGCGACAACATGAAGTCTCTTTCATAACAATACAAGAACAGATCAGCCACAAGAGGTGCGCAATTCGTACCCATCCGAATACCCACAATTTGTCTAAATAACTTAGTACCGAATCTAATATAAATATTGTCAAGTAGAAAGGTGAGGGCATCACACACATTCTGACATGACCAAAATGCTCTTTAGAAGTGAAAATTCTCTGGGGGGTCTAATACCTTGGATTCAGGTTAACCATATAGAAGTGTTTCTCCATTTGCTACAGCTACAAAGTAAGACTGATATTTATGCGATTTTTAATTGTACTGCTAACTGGGATTATTGTCAAGTTTATGCCTTTTTATCCCCCGACCGAATAGGTTCGGGGGATATAGCGATCAGCCTGGCGTCCATGTGATGGCCATAGCTCCAACTGCTGGTGTTAATTTAGTTTCACACGTGTGAAACGTCGTTTCAACGTCATGGCGTTGCATTGACGTCGATGCGACGTTGTTTACTGTCATTTGCTCAATGGGTTAAATCAATAAGTAAACAGTCTAAACAATCTAATAAATATGCTACAGAATAAAAACAAGGAGGCCATGGAGATCCTTTAATCGCTCACCTGAGTCATTTAAAACAATTTGGCCTGGTGACCTAGTTTTTGACTCTATATAACCTATATTCAAACTTTAACTCCTATTCTAACTTAACTTCGGTCTTTTCAGGCAAACATTTTGGTTAAGTTTTAAGATGATTGAAGCAAAACTTTGGCAGAGAGAGAGAGAGAGAGAGAGAGAACAAGGTTTTAAAGAAATATGACCTAGTGACCTATTTTTATATGACTTGACCCCTAGTGAACTTGAAGGACATATCACGATTCTTGTTAAGTTTCATGAAGACTGAAGCAAAACTGTGGCCTCTAGCATGCACAAAAGGCTTTACAATAATTTGACCTAGTTCTTGTAAAGTTTCATGAAGGTTGAAGCAGAACTGTGGCCCCTAGGGTGAACACAAGGTATTAATGAACTTTGACCAAGTGACCTAGTTTTTGATCCGACATGAAGTTTATTTAAACTTGACCGAGTTATTATCAAGTCAAACGTTGTTGAAAAGTTTCTATGAAAATTGAAGCAAAACTGTGGCCTCCAGGGTGCAAGGTTTTAACGAAATTTGACCTGGTGTCCTAGTTTTTTTTTTTGTTTTTTTTTATCCAACTCGACCCATACTTAAATTTGACTGCGTTATCATCAAGTCAGACATTCATTTTAAGTTTAATTAAGATTGAAACCAAACTGTGACCTCTAGGATGGAAATCCTAGAGGTCACAGTTTTATTTCAATCTTAAAAATGAGATTGAGCTTAGTTGTCCATCCTACATGACTTGTATTCAAACTTGACTGAGATATCAGCAAGTCAAACATTCTTGTAAAGTTTCATGAAGGTTGAAGCAAAACTGTAACCTCTAGTGTGCACACAAGGTTAAAAAGACGAATTCTGACCTAGTGATCTAGTTTTTATCCAGCATGACCCACAGTCAAGCTTGACACAGATATCATCAAGTCAAACATTCTTGTAAAGTTCCATAAAGATTAAAGCAAAACTGTGGCCTCAAGAATTGACAAAAAGGTAAAACAAATTTGACCTAGTTTTTGATCCATTACCACCCGTATTTAAACTTGTCTGAGATATCATCAAGTCAAACATTATTGTAAAGTTTCATGAAGATTGAAGCAAAACTGTGGCCTTTAGGATGATACGAAAGGTTTAAACGAAATCTGACCTAGTGACCTAGTTGGTAACCCGACATGACCCACATTCAACCTTGACCAAGATATCATCAAGTCAAATATTCTTGTAAGTTTTATTAAGATTGAAGCAAACCTGTGACCTCTAGGATGGACACAAGATTACAACGAAATTTGATCTAGCTTTCCGCTGTTGATGTTTCCTTTGGGGTCTGTTGTTTTATGTTTGTGTTTCTTTCCCTTTGGTGTCTCTGATGGGAGCTTTGGGTTAATTGTATCGATTCCTGATCATTGCCTCCACTTCTATTTTGACCCAACATGATCATTGCCTCCACTTCTATTTTTTATATTTAACTGAGATATCATCAAGTCAAACATTCCTGTAAGTTTCATGAAGATTGAGGGAAAACTGTGGCCTTTAGGGTGCACACAAGTTTTAACGAAATCTCAACTTATGACCCAGATACAGCCTTGATCCATATATCATCAAGCCAATCATTCTTGTAAAGTTTCACAAAGATGCAACTTAAACTGTGACCTCTAGAATACACACGATGTTTGAACAAAATTTCACCTAGGGACCTGGTTTTTGATCGGACATGATCCATATTATTATCCGACTGGGATATCATAAAGTCAAACATTCTTGTGAAGTTTCTAGAAGGCTGAAACAAAACTGTGGCCTGCTCGGGTCTTAAAATAATTTGACCTAGTGACCAAGTTTTTATCCGACATGGACCGAATTCAACCTTGACACACATATCACCAAGTCAAACATTGTTGAAAAGGTTCTATGAATATTGAAGCAAAGCTTTGGCCTCTAGCATGCACACAAGGTTTAAACACAATTTTGACCTAGTAACCTATTTTTTGATCGAACATTGTCCATTTTAAAACCTGACATCCTTGTTAAGTTTCTGGAAGATTGAAACAAAACTGTGGCCTCTAGGATGCACACAAGGTTTTTACACAAGCTTTCAGGTAGAAATCTGTTTTGGTCTATAAAAATATTCTAATGAACCTTTAAATAAATTGAAATCCAGGCGTTTTTGTGCTACTTATGATTTTTCCACCCTTTACACTACACTTCCTCATAATCTTATAAAAGAAAAACTTAATGATTTAATTGAATGGGCATTTCATAGGGAAGACTCCCTCTATCTTGCATGTAATGTAAGAAATGCTTTTTTCACTTCCGAAGAGCATAAAAATTATACTTTATGTTCATGTCAGAAAGTGTGTGAAGCCCTCACCTTTCTACTTGACAATATTTACATAAGATTTGGTACTAAGTTATTTAGACAAGTTGTGGGTATTCCGATGGGTACTAATTACGCACCACTTGTGGCTGATCTGTTTTTGTTTTGTTATGAGAGAGGCTTCATGATGTCCCTTTCTGCTGAAAACCAGTCTGAAATCATTGAAGCTTTTGGCGCCACTTCTAGATATTTGGATGATTTATTATGTCTCCCCCGAAAAAATTTTTTTCGGAGAGACATATTGTTTTTCCCCCGGGCGTCTGTCTGTCTGTCTGTCCGTCTGTCCGTCTGTCCGTCTGTCCGTCTGTCACACTTTCGTGTCCGCTCTGTAACTTGAAAACCGTTAGAGCTATCCTCACGAAACTTCGTATAAATATTAATCAGCATTAGACGACGTGCAGTGCGCAAGAACCATAACTCTCGCATTTATACTTTTTGAATTATCTCCCTTGGAAGTTTGTTGGTATGTATATATGTATGGGCAAATCGTTTCCGGTCAATAACTTTCTTATTTTTTGATGGATTTTAAAATTACTCGGCAGAAATATTAACAACCATAAGACGATGTGTTGTGCGCATGAGGCAGGTCGGTACCTCAAAGGTCAAGGTCATACTTAGAGGTCAAAGGTCAAAAAAGGGGCCTTTTTTTCGTATTTGGTCAATAACTTTCTTATTTTGAGATGGATTTTAAAATTACTTGGCATAATTATTAACAACCATAAGACGATGTGTGGTGCGCATGAGGCAGGTCAGTACCTCAAAGGTCAAGGTCATACTTAGAGGTCAAAGGTCAAAAAAGGGGCCTTTTTTTCGTATTTGGTCAATAACTTTCTTATTTTGAGATGGATTTTAAAATTACTTGGCATAATTATTAACAATTATAAGACGATGTGTGGTGCGCATGAGGCAGGTCGGTTCCTCAAAGGTCAAGGTCATACTTAGAGGTCAAAGGTCAAAAAAGGGGCCTTTTTTTCGTATTTGGTCAATAACTTTCTAATTTTGAGATAGATTTTAAAATTACTTGGCATAATTATTAACAATCATGAGACGATGTGTGGTGCACATGAGGCAGGTCGGTACCTCAAAGGTCAAGGTCATACTTAGAGGTCAAAGGTAAAAAAGTGGGCCTTTTTTTCGTAATTGGTCAATAACTTTCTTATTTTGAGATGGATTTTGAAATCACATGGCAGAAATGTGAACCAATATAAGGCGATGTGTTGCGCGCATGACCCAGGTTGTTACCTCAAAGGTCAAGGTCATACTTAGAGGTCAAAGGTAAAAAAAGGGCCTTTTTTCGGGTTTTGTCAATAACTTGCCTATTTTTAAATAGAATTTGAAGTTACTTGGCAAACATGTTAACTATCATGGGACGATGTGTTGCATGCATGATTCAGTTTGGTTTTATACATAGAGGTCAAAGGTAAAAAAGGGGCCTTTTTTCGTGTTTGGTCAATAACTTTCTTATTTTTAGATGGATTTTGAAATTGCTAGGCAGAAATGTTAACCACCATGAGATGATGTGTTGCACGCATGACCCAGTTTAATACCTGAAAGGTCAAGGTCATACATAGAGGTTAAAGGTAAAAAAAGGGCCTTTTTTGTGTTCTGTCAATAACTTTCTTATTATGCCCCCAACTTTGAAAAAGTTTGAGGGGCATATTGGTTCTGGTTCGTTCGTCCGTTCGTTACGCTTTTGATGCATAGCATAACTAAAGAACCGTGTATGCTAGGGTTTTGAAATTTCATATATGGATTCCTCATGGAAAATTAGCTGACGCGTATTTTTTTTCTCGTCCCGATTATGCCCCCTTCAAGAGTTATTGCCCTTTGAATTTTTTTTTTTAATAAAATCTTGTCTGCAAGATATCTCAAAAACTATTGGAGCTAGAGCCTTGAAAGTTGGTGATTATATTGATGGTGCTGAGTAGATGAACTGATTAACTTTTGACAAAATTCCGAAAAATACTTTGTGAGTTATGGCCCTTTGTCATTTTGGTAATTTGTGCCCATTGTAATGTATGCTAAAAGTGATGCATAGCATAACTTTAGAACCATGTATGCTAGGGTTTTGAAATTTCATATATTGATTCCTCATGGAAAATTAGCTGACGCGTATTTCTTTTCTCGGCCGGAATTTGCCCCTTTCAAGAGTTATTGCCCTTTGAATTTTTTTTAATAAAATCTTGTCAGCAAGATATCTCAAAAACTATTGGAGCTAGAGCCTTGAAAGTTGGTGAATAGATTGTTGGTGATGAGTAGATGAACTGATTAACTTATGACAAAATTCCGAAAAATGCTTTGTGAGTTATGGCCCTTTGTCATTTTGGTAATTTGTGCCCATTGTAATGTATGCTAAAAGTGATGCATAGCATAACTTTAGAACGGTGTATGCTATAATTTTGAAATTTCATATATGCATTTCTGATGGAAAATAAGCTGACGCGTATTTTTTTTCTCGTCAGGATTATGCCCCTTTCAAGAGTTATTGCCCTTTGAATTTTTTTTTAATAAAATCTTATCAGCAAGATATCTCAAAAACTATTGGAGCTAGAGGCTTGAAAGTTGGTGAATATATTGATGGTGATGAGTAGATGAACTGATTAACTTTTGACAAAATTCCAAAAAATACTTTGTGAGTTATGGCCCTTTGTCATTTTGGTAATTTGTGCCCATTGTAATGTATGCTAAAATTGATGCATAGCATAACTTTAGAACCGTGTATGCTAGGGTTTTGAAATTTCATACATGGGTTCCTCATGAAAAATTAGCCGACGCGTATTTTTTTTCTCGTCCGGATTATGCCCCTTTCAAGAGTTATTGCCCTTTGAATTTTTTTTAATAAAATCTTGTCAGCAAAATATCTCAAACACTATTGGAGCTAGAGCCTTGAAAGTTGTTGAGTATATTGTTGGTGATGAGTAGATGAACTGATTAACTTATGACAAAATTCCGAAAAATACTTTGCGAGTTATGGCCCTTTGTCATTTTGGTAATTTGTGCCCATTGTAATGAATCCTAAAAGTGATGCATAACATAACTCTAGAACTGTGCATGCTATGGTTTTGAAATTTCATATATGCATTCCTAATGGAAAATAAGCTGACACGTATTTTTTTCTCATCCGGATTATGCCCCTTTCAAGAGTAATTGCCCTTTGAATTTTTTTTAATAAAATCTTGTCAGCAAGATATCTCAAAAACTGTTGGAGCTAGAGGCTTGAAAGTTGGACCATGAGTCATGTGCAAGACCAAGGTCCATACCTCCAATGTCAAGGTCATACCTAGAGGTCAAAGGTAAAAAAAAGGACAGTCAATAACTTCCTTATTCTTTGATGGATTATGAAATTACTTGGCAGAAATGTTAACCATCATGAGACGATGTGTTGTACTGCAAAGGTCAAGGCCATACTTAGAGGTCAAAGGTAAAAAAGTGCTTTTTTTGTTTACGGCCAATAACTTTTTTATTTTTCTATGAACATTTTTAAAGTTACTATGCAGAAATGTTCATCTTCATTAGATGATGTGTTGCACACAAGACCCAGCTCAATACCTCCAATGTCAAGGTTATACTTAGCAGTCAAAAACGGGGGAGACATCTGTATTTTTGTAGAAAAACAAATTCTAGTTAAATATTGATAATACCTATTTCGATGGTTTGATCAGTTAGATTTACCCCACTCCACACCAACCAGAACTTCAGTTAAATAAAGCAAATTCTTCTGATACCGAGGCCCCGTTTTTGGATTTACATCTATCTATTATAGATGGGTTTGTTTCGTGCAAAATTTATGATAAACGCGATGATTTTGATTTTGAGATTTAAATTTTCCTTTTTTGGATGGTGATGTTCCTCGTGCGCCATCCTATGGCGTTTATATTTCGCAATTAATTCGATTTGCCAGGGTGTGTAGTCATGTAACTGACTTCAACATTCGTAATAAATTAACGGCTAAACTTCTTAATCAGGGTTATCGGTACCATCAACTACGCAAAGCCTTTTCAAAATTTATAGACGCCATTCTGATTTAATTTCAAAATTCAATATTGGACTTAAATCTCTTCTGCAACAAGGTCTATCGGAACCCGATTTTTATGGTGACTTAGTATATAAATTCAGAAAAAATATATAACCGCAATGACTTCAGCACCCAATTTCGTAAAATCATTCTTCGATATAAAAAGATTGGGTACAACATGGATGTTATACGACAGACTGCATGCATGGTAGCTAACCCTATCACGGTTGACAACTTTGCTTCCCTCTTTAATTGCACGCCTGGTGGTCAGGCCTCAGATTCTATGACGGTTCCAACGTAAAGGCTTGTTGAGAATTATTAGAGTTCTAATTCAAGGTAATGTTGGTTGGTGTCTGATGCTCTTTCTCTGGTCGGGCCCATCGGAGTCTAACTGTTGGTTTTCGTTTGCTCCAGCATTTCAGTGGTTTCTTGCTGTAGAGTCCTCACCGTTGTCTCACCTCTAAGGTTGTTTGATTATTTGTGTTCACGGAGATGTTGCACTGATGAGTTAGGAGACCTTCATGCGGACTGAACAAATTATTTGTCTATATGGCGACGGAAGTAAGGGCGAGGATTGTGGCCACGAAAAATCGATTTAAGCCACCCAGTGGAATTCGTTTCACTGACCGTTCCAAGGCGGTTCTTCTGTCGCTGTTTATTTTTGTTATGGTTTGCCTGCAGTTTGGAGGCCTTCTTGCGAACTGGGAAAATTATTTGTCTAAATCGCGACTGAAGTAAGGGCGAGGATTATGGCCACGTAAAATCGATTTAAGCCCCCCCCCCCCCCCAGTGGAATTCGTTTCCGCTGACCGTTCCAAGGCGGTTCTTCTGTCCCTCTGTCCCGGTTTATATTTGTTATGGTTTGTCTTTGGGCGTTTGTGTCGCTTATGTTATTTTATTTTGGATAGCCTATTGGCCATTTTGTGGGAAAGTAACTTTCCTTTTGGCTTTCCGCTGTTGGTGTTTCCATTAGGGTCTGTTGTTTCAAGTTTGTGTGTCTTTCCCTTTGGCGTCTCTGATGGGAGCTGTGGGTTGATTGTATCGATTCCTGACCATTGCCCCCACTTCTACTTCTATTTTACAGTAATTCAACCTAGTGACCTAGTTTTCAATCCGATATGACCCATATTCAGAACTGACCGAGACACCATCAAGTCAAACATTCTTATAACGTTTCATTAGAAATGAATCAAAACTGTGTCATCTAAGGTGCACACAAGGTTTAACGAAGCTTGATCCAGCTTTTGATCGGACATAAACCATTTTCGAACTTGACGGAGATATAAGGAAGTCAAACATTCTTACAAAGTGTCTTGAAAATTGAAGCAAAACAATGGCCTCTAGGTTACACACAAGGCTCAAACGAAATGTGACCTAGTGACCTAGCTTTTGATCAGACATGGCCCATATTCGCGCTTGACCGAGATATCAAGTCAAATTTTCAGGTGGAAGTTCATGAAGATAGAAGCAAAACTGTGACCTCTACGGGGTACTCAAGGTTTCAACGAAATTAGACCAAGTGACCTATTTTTTTATCCACACATGACCCACATTCGAACTTGATCAAATTATTATCTAGACAAACATTCTGGTAAAGTTTCATAAAGATTGGATCAAAACTGTGCACAAGCAGATGTTGACGGACTGGATGGACGAACGTACGACGGACATCACGGTATCACAAAAGCTGACCATGAGAACTTCGTGCTCAGGTGAAGTGCTCACATGAGCTAAAATACAGTGGGTAGACGTGTAGATTAAAAAAAAAGCAAAGGATTAATCAACAGGGGGATAACAGGTAATAAAATATACACTGTATCTTTTGTATTACATCAGTATGTCACACCAATAACCAATGATAAAATACCATAAGACCTGTTGCAGGCTCAGATCATCCTGCACATCCGAACAGAATGACCAACATCTCCTACAACAGATGTCGGACTAACCAGAAACTCTGAGCCGGCAACATTTAGTGTAAGCAACTTTGAATCGGTTGTCTTGAGGTGTAAATATAGCTGAACAAACACTGATATTTAGTACATAAAAAGGCAAAAATATATACAATGTTTACATGTGACTGAAAAATATATACAAAATAATACATTGGTATCGTAAACCAAATGGCTACAAAGGGGAACCTAATTTCTCTGGTATCTAGTATAGCAAATAAGACAGCTTATATGTCATATAAGACATCTGATATATTTGACTTAATAATATATCTTATTCATAAATTTAGATATCATATTTGTTTAATTAGATATTTTATAAAGTGTAAGATATCCAATATAACATATAGGATATCTTATTTCAATTGCAATTTGCATATAAGATGTCTCGTTCCTTGTATATATAAGATATATCAGATTAGGTACCTGATATCCTATATAGGATATCTTCTTTAGATTAATTTATAAGATATCTAATATGCTCTCTCTCTCTCTCTCTCTCTCTCTCTCTCTCTCTCTCTCTCTATATATATATATATATATATATATATATATATATATATATCATATGTACAACAATCTGAATAACAAAGTCTTTTTTATTTCCTTCAATTTACATGAGATATCTGATATAATTTCAGATATCTGAAACTCATATACATATTATATTGCTGATAAAACATATTATATATTTCATAATATCCTATAGAAGATACCTTATAAAAATTACAGAAAAGGATGTCCAGAAAAAGCCGTAATCAAAGATTCCAGCCTGACAATGACACTTCTATGTCCTATATAAGATATCTTACACCTATATAAAATATCTTATATCCTACATATCTTATAGAGGAAAAATGATTTTTTTAATCACATCTTATTTGACATACAAGTATTGTTTTTGGAAAATAAGATATCTCAGATATCCCATATATAAATTGTATTTGGAAAAAAAGACATACAGAAGATAATCTGATCTATTTAATAAAATAAGACATCCCATTTAGTATATTAGATATCTTATTTAGCATGTCAGATATCTATATTAATATATCTTATTCAATAATTACCTGAAATTTGGAATTAAAAATCTTACATATTACGTCATATGTCTTATTTATGATATAAAGATATCTGATATGCTAATTAAGGTTTGTTATATCCTATATCAGATAGCTTATATTCTATATAAGATATCTGATATGATAGATAAAATATCTATTTTGCGTAATAAAAAGTAAATTAGCTTAACCTAGTAAACATATAAATATGAAGTCAAAGAATGTAAATGATTTATCAAGTTTAATTTGCACACTTAGAATTTACCATGACTGAACACGTGGTCTCGATGATTTTTGTATAAGTCCAATGACTTCTGTAAACATTTGGAAATTGATCTCTTTTTTTCATTACATAATTTATCAAATTGTTACATCAGGCAACTAACTTTGTTATTAAATACATAAAAGTGTGAAAATGCCTTTTCTCATGCAAGCAAGTGTTGTCAAATCCACATATTGACAGAGAAATGCCAGAAAATGATGCAGTTTCGTTACAGGGATCATTCTTGTCCATAGGCTGATTGATATTTACTGAAGCAATAAAGCCATATTTTTTGTAAATTCATACGTAAGTGTCGAAATTGTTTATCTCTTACGGTGATTTGAAAGCAGTATCCACTGTCATAAATTTGTTGAAAACATCCCTAGTATGATAGGTGCACCACTCCCAATTTACCCGCGAAAACCAGTATTTGTTTCCTATGGATTGAACAGTAGGTAACGTTCTCTTTTCTCGTTTTATTGAAAATGCATTTTCCTTTATGTATTTACTCTTAACGTATTTTTCAAGACCAAGAAATATGGTTCAGATAAGAATCTCTGTAAATATAGATCAGTGAAAATAATCAGTTCTCTTTATTTTGGCTGTGGGTTTCATTTAACTCATCTTTGTAAACCAAGGAACCGCATCTACAATTCTGCATCGAAATGTCAGATGTAAATTCCAAGTTAGCACTACAATTGGAACACCCGTATGTTTTAAGCAGGGCAACATTATATGCCTCGTATCCCAATTCTATTGAAAATGCCAGATTGAATTCAACTCTGTGCCCAACATAACGAGAACCCTCCAGTTTTGCTCGTTTTGGGATAAAAAATACTTTGACAGTATTGACACCAAGATCGTAAGCTATATAACTTCCAATTCTGTTTGTGTTTGGGGCCAGGATAGTTCCGGTACAAACAGCAAGTGTGGATGGCTGAACATGAGTGCTCATAGCTTCATTTTCGCTGAATGAACCACTATTGCCAATGAATCTTTTACCAGGCAGTAGGCGTTTGATTCCTTTTCCGTCTTTCCCCAACCATTCTCTGGGGTATTTCGGGCGGATGATGAGCCGTTTCATTTTAACCAAATCTTCTTTGCACGTTTCAGCTTCCATCAAACAAACTGTTTTGCCCTGTTCTTCATGTGAGCCAAACCCAAGCAAACTCTTCATTATGAAGATGTAATATCTGGACAAGGGTGAGTTGGTCTTGTCTTGCCACAGCTGCAGTGTCGACAAAACACTTTCAATATCATATACTTTTCGGAAGTAGTCGTGTCTTATCGCGTAAATCCAGTCACGAAAGTCCCTTTCAAGTTCATGTTTTCCATATGTGTATGTAAAGCCATATCTCTGTGTTTGCTCGAATATCTCCTCAAGAAGCTGCACAGTTTTGTTCACGTCATCAGCGTCTGTAATGTTTTGCATATTTCCGAATGTGCTTCTGGTTCCATACTTCAGTTTTATAAGAGCAATTTGTAAACATCTGTCACTTATATCATCACCACTCGGTTGGCTCACGGTTTTTGGCGTAATAACATTTCCTTTAAAAAGCGTGTTATACCACATCACTAGATGCTGAAGAGACCGAATTTCTTCATTTAACAACTCCATATTCATGTAGCATTCCATAATTAAATTTTCTATCACGTGTACACTTCTGGTTATAAATGCTTTCACGTCTTTAGAAGTGTCAGACTCAAAATAAGCTGCGATTGCCTCATCGCTACTTTTCCAAAACTGTTTCTTCGCAAACTCACAGATCTGAAGTCGGACCATTATCTCGTCAGTGTATGCATAAACATAAGGACAGTGCGTCTCCGGTGTTGCTTCTCGTGATTTCTTGTAGTATAGACAAGCTATCTTCGCTTCATGTACAAGCGTTTCAAAGCGTTCCGAAAACTGATCTGCCTTTATACAAATATGGGCCTTGTCGTTCTCTGACCAACCTGTATATCTCGAAATTGCTCTGCGCTTGATATGAGCATACATGTGGTAGACATGCATTAAGGTCTGCCTCAAATTGTCGTCGACACAGTCAAGTGACCTTCCCTCAACTTGTTTTTGACACAGATCTATTGCTTTCTTGGAGAACCTATCTGCAAGGACATCATCATCTGGTCTACAGAAGGCATAAAACCGCCCTAGATGTGCAAAAAAGTTTGGGTCGTCCGGAAACGATGAAGTAAGCTTTTCTAAAACCTTCAGTCTTTCTGTGAACAGGGGTTGGTCTGATGGAATATCAATCAAAAGTTTCGACAAGAGAGGTCTCTTCTTTTTTTGTTCTTCATTGTCCTCTATATCTCTGTCTTCCCTGAATATGAATGTCTTAGTCAGAATGAACTTTATCGTTGACGTCTGTGTGCTGCTTCTTGTTTTCTTCCCACCAGCGTATTCAATAAACTCAATAGCAAATTTTGATAGATTTTTACTCGCAACTTTCCCCAGTTTATCAGTTCTGGCACATTTGAAATCTGAATGCCGCGACAAAATTTGCTCCAATATTTCCTTTGCCACCAACTGATGACAAATTCTGATACAATCTTTCTTTCCAAGGTTTATGTCATAGGTCACAAACTGTGTAAATTCATATGGAAAGTCCTCTAGAGTAAGGCTATAATTCGCAGGCTTATTCATGAGCTTGGTGAAAAACTGACACGGTACCGACGCTTGGCCATAATAGTAAACGAGTGCAAGATATCCTAAACATCTCTGCCAAGATAGAAGTTCTTCAGCAGGATTAAGTTCCAGTTGCAAATATCCCTGAACAAAAGAGACTATACCCTGAAACTCATGATGAAACCTTGTCAAGCCGAATTCGTATAGATGGTGGTCCTGTCGATTTTCTTGCACGTCTTGATTTAATCTTTCCAAAGCTTTTTTCTTCGAATCATCAGAATTCTGACCGAACTTGGCTGACAGTTTTGAAGCTTCTATCGGCGAAACAAGTCCTTCAAGAAACAGTTTTGATCCGTTAATGTCTTTTTGGACTTTATAAGGATACCTTTTCACATAGATAATAGTTGCGTAAAGCAGCCGTTTTGACAGATACAGAACTTTTGATTCCTCCTCCCCGTCAATCAACATTATGACAGGTAGCTGGGTCTTTTGATTTAAAAAAGCTACACGTCTACACAATTCATCAATATTAGTTGCTGATCTGACTTTCAAGTGGACACACGGATTCTTAGTATGGAATTTCCATAGAACTGCCTGAGCTAGTGTAGTTCCGCCGGAACCAGGCGAGTGATACAAAGTTATCACAACCGTTTTATAGTTTTCAATCCATGTTTTGAGTGTCAGTTCCAGTTGTTGCATTTTATCGCGTTCAATATCAGCCTGACAACCTGTGGATTCATATCTAATGCGCCATGGAAGTGTCACACCTCGATAAAAGGAATCTATGGCATCCTGTATTTCTTCTGTGTTCACTGTGGCATAAGGGTTGTCAATGTACAAAACATCAATGTCCTCTTTCAACCATGCCGCATCCTTATCAGAAATTGAGAGATCATTTGATCCATCAGCTGTAGGGAGTGAAAAAGTACGTCGGGCTGGATCATCCCGCTTTATTTGCTTCATTACACCAGAGCAAACAGTATCAATGTCAAGTTTGCATACTGCAGTGTAGTCTGCATAATCGTCACAGAAAGTGGTAAATCTACTTCTACTTGTCTCTGTTGTTAGTTCATTGCACATAATTACGACAAGTTTTGGTGGAATATACAAGTATTCGTTTACTCTGCCGACAAACTTTTGAAGAATCGGTATTAACCTTTCGTTCTCGGGCCAAATAATAACCATAGTGATAACAGTATACTCTTCGGAAAAACTTGCCAGTTGCTCACAGTAAGCATCTATCCCACGTCTTGCTATTTTAAACCAAGAAATCGTATCTTCAATATCACCCTTCTTTTCGTCAGTACGACTATCCGATATTTCACGTCGTCCACGCATGAAGCACCAACACGTTGCTTGCTCGGACAAACTCTGGGAAGCATCTTTCCAAGTGGTAATATGTAGGGAACGTTTTCTCTCAATACTATCTTTAACAGCATTCAGTAAGCCGTCTGTCCCACTACGTATATTGAAATCATATACAGCAATCCAGGGAATTAACGATAAAGCTTCTAAATGTCTGTGCTTGTTTTGAACATCTCCAGATACCAGTATAAATCGGCCTTTCCGAAAGGACTGAACCTGTTCCCAAAAATAATCAAATGTTTCACCGACATTCTTATCTGATGTATTTCTTACTCCTTCAAATTCATTTGTTGATGTTCCTGCATTTTTAAGATGCGTCTCACCGACATGGTCTGAAAATGCTGGATTTGTACTCTGACTTACACTTGTTCCAACAAACCATTGGTATATAGATACAGTTGTTAAATCAGTGGGCTTACAGATCGTGTTTCGAGTTCTTTCTCTGAACCACATTTCGTTTTCTTTGATAACAATATCATCTTGTCTAGCTTCTCTCTTAACAATACATGGCTGACCATATCCATGACTACACTGAATTTCAATAAACCCAAATGAACCGTCCAAATACTTTATGCTACAATACTTAAATTTAGGGCGCATGGTAAAATACCCATCAGTGAATAGTGTTTGAAAATATTCGTCATCAATTTCATTCTCTAAGCTTACAAGTGTGTGTGGCAGATCACAATTTTCTTCAACGCCTAAAACAATGAAAGAAGTTGTTCTCTGCGGCGTGTTCCACAAACTTACAATATCTAACATAAATTTCAGACTATTATTCTGGTAAATCTTGATATCTGGTATAAATATGAGATCTCTGTCTGCTGGTGTTTTCAAAAGTGACTTAAATTTCTCAACGTCAATATCCTGCCTTGGACACTCTGATACAATTACGTTTTTTTCAAACTGTTCTGTTGGTGGCAATGGAACACTGTACAGTCGTTTTGATTTCTTCTTACCTTTAACAACCTTAGTCCATTGTTCAGAAAACTCGCCACCTTTGTTCTGTTCTTCTTTTTTAGCAGCTGATTTATTATTGCTATGCTTCAACGAAAGCGTCGTTTCTTCACTTTGTTCTATGTTTGACGTTTGTCTGTCATGATCAGAGGAACCTGTCTTTGAGTGTCTTTTTGCAGTTTCCTTGTGAACTTTTAACTTGACAAAACTTTTACCTTTCCTTTTACTGACAACAAATTGGTCTCTGTTTAGTGTTAAAAAATCAGACAATGGAAAGCCGGCAATGTCTCTAAAACTTTTTAGGTTTTCATCCTTTATTCCTTTCACGTGACTTTGTAACTGTTCACTGAGTTCCCCGTAAGCGAGTGTGTCAACATGGTTGCTTTCGAAGCATAGTTTAACAAACAACACTCCAACTTGGTTCTTTGAAAGTGGAGAAATGTCCCCGCTAGAACCTGCCAAAGATTAAAATAGAAGTGGAGGAATCGATACAATTAACCAATACCTCCCATCAGAAACACCAAAGGGACAGAAACACAAACACGAAATACAGTGAAACCTGAACTAAAAATTACACCAAGTGCACTTTAGACGTGCACGCCAAGTCCACTATTTGCATTTAAATGATAGTAAATTTGTGCACCTGACGTGAACACCAAGGGCATAAGGGTGTAAACTTTAATTCGGACCCACTGTAACTAGACCCTAATGGAAGCATCAATAGCGAAATCAAGGAAGTTAATAAACTATTAACTAATCCTTAACGCATGCAGATTTCAAAAGCAGACGACTTTCAGAATTTTTCTTTATATTCCAGAGAAAATCTTACCGTTTCATATGAATCTTCTCCCAACAGATGTGAAAACAGAAGTGATGGCAATGATCAGGAATCGATACAATTAACCCACACCTCCAATCCGAGACACCAAAGGGAAAGAAACACGAAGACGAAACAACTAGACCCTAATGGAAACACCACTATTTTCCACAGCTGCTGGGAGAAGATTCATGTAAATCGATAAGATTTTCTCTGGAAAATAGGGGGAAAATACTGAGTCGTCTGCTTTTGAAATTTGCATGATGCTTTAAGGATTAATAGTTTATTAATTTCGTTTATATTCAATTTACATTTCCAAAGGTCATATGTCATCTCATCTTGGAATATTTAAATTAAATGAGGGTGGGATAATTGTATCGGTTCCTGATCATTGTATTCACTTCTACTTTAAACCGATGCATGGATATCCATATGCGAGGGAAACTGTTAAAAATATCATATAAATATTATTTGAGAGAATTGAAAATAAGCCAGACTACATTTTGTGTGGAATCATATTTCAGTAGTAGTGTAATCCGGATGTAGATTTTAAAACGCCTGTGCCAGCTAGAAATAACAGATAGAATTTGTCATTGAAAACCACCGGCTATAAATTACCGCTTCCTGAATTACGTACAAAAACTTTTTGCGCATGTCAGTGACAATCACGTGGTTGTCAACCATATACCTTTGTTTCAATATCAATCTTTGGATGGAACGATCAAATACCGACCTAAAAGCCATTCCATAGCTATGAGAGTGTAGCCTTGTGGAGGCCTTAGGAGGCCTTCATGCGGACTGAACAAATCATTTGTCTAAATCGCGACGGAAGTAAAGGCGAGGATTGTGGCCACGTAAAATGGATTTAAGCCCCCCAGTGTGGAATTCGTTTCCGCTGACCGTTCCAAGGCGGTTCTTCTGTCGCAGTTTATTTTTGTTATGGTTTGTGTTTAGGTGTTTGTGTCGCTTATATTATTTTATTTTGGATAGCCTTTGGGCCATTTCGTGGGAAAGTGACTGTCCTTTTGCCTTTCTGCTGTTGGTGTTTCCGTTGGGGTCTTTTGCTTCATGTTTGTGTTTCTTTCCCTTTGGTGTCTCTGATGGGAGCTGTGGGTTAACTGTTTCTCCTGATCATTGCCTCTACTTCTATTTTGTGATTTAAATTAGACAGATGATATAGTTTAGCGTTCATGTTATTTTTTATTAAAATTATTGCCTTTGTAAGCATTTCGTCACGTGTCTCTTAGACATGAAGCGTGATCGTCGACATGAATTTAGATTATTTTTTCGTAAAACTAGAGTTGGTGTTTATGAAACACTATGCCCCAAACACTGCCCGCCCCTAAAATTTGACATGGTTGACATGCTCAAATTTTCTTCGGGCCATAACTCAAGAAAAAAAACAGATTGAAAAAGAACTATCAACAACAGGAGACTGCAAAAGAATTGACATCCTGGGAAGGCCGAAGTAAAAATACTAGAAAGGATTAAATTTGGACTTGACGGACGCGACGGAAGTAAGGCCGCGTAAAATCGATTTAAGACCCTCAGTGGAATTCGTTCACAGATCGTTCCAAGGTGGTTGTCCTGTCGCGGTTTATTTTTGTTATGGTTTGTCTTTGAGTGTGTAAACCGCTTATATATATTTTATAGCCAAATGGCCAGTTTGTGGGAAAGTAACTCTCCTTTTGGCTTTCCGCTATTGATATTTCCATTCATGTTATTTTTTCCCCTTGGTGAATATGATAGGAGTTGTGGGTTAATTGTATCGATTTCTGACCATTGCCTTTACTTCTATTTTGAAAAATTCCAACTTTCCCCGACGTTATGTAATAATAATAATAAACCTTCATTGTGGCAGCCTAGCTCAACAGTGAGTCATGGAAGCAACGTTCAGAGTAAAACAAATAATTATGTGTAAATTAAGCAACCATTGTTAAGGTGGAGGTCTCGATAATAATTTATCGTGCGGGCAGAAAGGAGCAAGTATTTTGAACACAGGACATGGAACTTTTTAGTTTCATTTGCACCTTTTAGAAAGAGCTTGGTTACGACAGAGTCCAAAACCATCAAAATCATAGGAATGGCATGAAACTACGTGCAAATATTGCTCAACAACGCAAAGCAAAATTAAATAATAACAACGATTTGAAAATAAAAAAAGACCCAAATTGGTTATTCAAACCATCACCGAGTGTCAAGAAAGATGTTTTCTGAAATATACTATAATGTTGCCCCCGCCCATAGGGGCTTGAAGAAATATATGGGCTGCATGATGCTTCCACGCAGAGCTGAATCCGGCCCGCACACTAGTACTGGTAAACCGCTTGGAGGATCTAAGCCTGTCCAGGAACCGCGGAGCGAGGCGGACCGTCCATGCTAATAAACCCTATTGGTTTCATTGGGTGACAGGGCTTGAGATGTCATTTCATCTCAATGTCGGGTAAAAGTCCCACAAAATTGAAAGCAACGTCTCCAAAATGACCTTTACAGTGTTGACGGGAACGTTAAACCTCAAATCAAACAAAACAAACAAAATGTTATTAATCAAGTAATTTCGTATTGGCCCAGTTACAGGTCCGAGGTCTGCTGTATTGGCCCGAGGCCGAAGGCCGAGGCCAATACAGCTGACCGAGAACCAGTAACTTGGCCAATACGAAAATACTTGACTAATGACAATTTTAACAATTAACACAATTAAAAACATGATTATAAATTTTTGACCTGGTATTAATACCAATGACCTCCAATCAATACAGGACAGTCAGTTAATTAATTGTCTTACAGAGTAGTCATACCTTAAGGTGCCTAGCGTAACTACGTTTCTACCCCTTTCTACAAAAGCGCCTCGTTATGATACCTTTGTCTTTTATTTGATACAACGAATATTACTTGAGTAAATTAATTGTATCGATTCCTTATCTTTGTTTTACTTCTACTTTTCATGCGGACTAAACAAAATTAATGTATACCGCGACAGAGGTAAGGGCGAGGATTATGGCCATGTAAAATCGATTTAAGCCCCCCCCCCTCCCCCCCCCCCCCGCCCCCAGTGGAATTCTTTCCACTGACCGTTCCAGGGCGGTTCTTCTGTGGCGGTTTATGTTATTGTTTGTTACTTACTGTGTGTATCACTTGTGTCTTTTTATTTTTTGGATGGCCATCTGGCCATTTTGTGGGAAAGTAACTGTCCTTATGGCCTTCCTTTGTTTAGGTTTCCATTTTGGTCTGGTCGCTTCATGTTTGTGTTTCTTTCCCTTTGGTGTCTTTGATGGGTGGAGTAAGTTAATTGTATCGATTCCTGATCTTTGTTTTATTTCTATTTTGAATAGAGGGTCTTATATGAGTGTTCATTTATTATTGAATTAATCAAACAAGTTGAAAAATGATAAGATGTGACCCTTCGCGGAGCATCTTATCAGTTTTCCTAGCGAGTTTATTGAATTCAATAAGAAAATGATCACGAATGTTAGATTCTATTTATTACATAACTCTTACGCAATACTTGCGAAAACATAGGTTTCTCCCTTTGTAATATTCATACTTAATTCGGTGCAACGGACAGATTAAGAAAGTTTTGATGTTATTTCAAACCTTTTACAAATAATTCGAGTATTTGAACAAATAACATTATTTTTGTATCTCATTTAAAAAAGGCGAACCAGTATTTTGTCCCCACCACCAATCCTGAGACAAGTGACGTCACCAGTCGCGAGAATGTTTGTGCTTTAGAAAGTTTTCCATCACTGGGAGTCACTATCCGAATCAAACATCCTCAAACGGCATGCTGGTGAGTATGAATTTGGAAAGTTTTTCCGTGAACTGGGGCTGCGAATAAGTTTTTATTCCATCTGAAGTTACAATGAGAAGTTCCGACGACTCGGTTTGGACTGTGCTTAAATTTATCTGAGATAAGTCATCACCAAACATTGTTGCGGTTGGGATTTTGTACAAGGACATTTTCAGAGGAGAGCAATATTATAGATATTTCTTATGTTTAATGATAACCGCTAGTTGATGGACAAGTCACTTCGCCTTGAACAGTCCGGAACACAATGGTAAGCTTGCCTGTATTTGTATTACTCGACTTCATACTTAGTATCAGACAGTTTCTCAAAATACAAATGTATGACATTCCAACGCCTCGGAACATTGACTCAATGACCACCCGGCGACCGGTGGTGTCGATTGTGACGAAATTTATAGCCGTCGATCATTTTGGACGCCATTTCTTTTTTGTTTTGTTTTTTTATTTTCGACAGCGCGTAGAAATCCAGTAATGCGGTATATCAAATCCACTAGTGGATTATGGAAAATAATTGCAGCTATAAAACAGATTCCTCACCTCCTTTGATGACTTTATTCGCTTCTTTGGTAATCACAAATTTGTTGTTCTCTCCTATTTGTATGGCTTTACAATTTATGAGCTGTATGATACGTGCAGCTGAAAAAAAGCAAAAACGAGAAAAATTTAGCGGAGCACCGAATTGAACACACTATTGATAGCAATTTGGACTACGCGGTTTTGAAAACCTTAAGTGCAGCCGGTCATGAAATCACTTTATTCAAACATATTCCATTGACAAACAGTGTCAGCTAAATAAGCACAATAAGCAGTTCTAACCCTTCTCTTGCTGAATATTCAGTTAAGCCACACCCATTCTGACTTTTGAACCAATCAGATTACTTCATGTAATTTATTCTTATAAATCCATAAACTTCATGTCAAACAGTGTAGATCCTGATGAGATGGCTTCTTCAGAAGACATCTGATCTGGATCTACACTGTTTCCAAAGATGGGGGTTGTCGTGAACAGCATGATAACATTCATTCGGGTTTAACACATTTGCATATTATTTAATTATTTCTGAATTAATAAAAAGTCCTATACCTCACCTGTGGTAGTTGTAGAAGTGTCCTGTGAACTGATCGATTCAGCCATTCTTTTATTCGTTACCCTGCAAGGTCAAATACTTTTTTTTATAAAATGCAAGTAACACCAACGAGAAAACCGCCCCCGCCTATAGGGGCTTGAAGAAATATATGGGCTGCATGATGCTTCCACGCAGAGCTGAATCCGGCCCGCACACTAGTACTGGTAAACCGCTTGGAGGATCTAAGCCTGTCCAGGAACCGCGGTGCGAGGCGGACCGTCCATGCTAATAAACCCTATTGGTTTCATTGGGCGACAGGGCTTGAGATGTCATTTCATCTCAATGCCGGGTAAAAGTCCCACAAAATTGGAAGCAACGTCTCCAAAATGACCTTTACAGTGTTGACGGGGACGTTTAACCTCAAATCAAACAAAAACCAACGAGAAATGAAACAACAGAGCCCGGTCTTCAGAAGCAAAATAGGGTGATCAGGGGCCAGTAGTTCAAAACTAACGACGTCGTCAGTTAACGTATCGTTAAAATTTTGATCATTAAATATGGCAAATATGCTAAAAAATTTTCAGCAAAAATAACAAAATTTTAGTTATTGTACTTGCTAGAAGAGTTAACAATTTGACCACTAACGAGCTCGTTAAGCTAACGATGCTTTGAACAACTGGCCCCTGATTGTTATTCTCTGCAGCCTCAGCTTATTCAGGAGGAACTGGCCATATGTTAAGATAACATTTAATTATACAAAACACTGTTCGTAATTATGGACACGTCAAAGACTACCTTATGTATTCAATACATAAGTCATAAAATACACTGTTTCAAAATATGGGATATCATCTGTTATACTACTACTACTACTACTACTACTACTACTACTACTACTACTACTACTACTACTTCTACTACTACTACTACTACTACTACTACTACTACTACTACTACTACTACTACTACTACTACTACTTCTACTACTACTACTACTACTACTACTACTACTACTACTACTAACAATAATAATAATAATAATAACTTAAAATACGCGAATTATAAAGTTACTCAGGAAAGAGAGAAACACGTAAATACATAGAAATTTGTCGATTTTATCTAAAATAGAAGAGAAGGAAATGATCAGGAATCGATACAATTAACCCACAGCTCCCATCAGGGACAACGAAGGGAAAGAAACACAAACACGAATAACTAGAGACTAATGGAAACATCAATTGGACAGTTACTTTCCCACAAAACGGCCAATTGGCTATCCAAAAAAAAAAAAATAGAAGCGATACATACACTCAAAAGACAAACCATAACAAATATAAACAGCGACAGAAGAACCATCTTGGAACGGTACCAGAAACGAATTCCACTGGGGGCTTAAATCGATTTTACGCGGTCGCAATCCTCGCCCTTATTTCCGTCGCGATTTAGACAAAAACTTTGTTCAATCCGCATGAAGGCCTTCTAACTCATCAATGCAACATCTTCGAGAACACAAAAACTGCACCATTTTGTCCTAACATTTTCTCATCTCTGAACAACAGGTCCAGCGAGAAAAGTACAATAGGAGAAAAGATTCGACATATTTAAAACGGGCGTATCCAAGTTTAGGTATCATTTCAATCATCTTCCGTCATCATTCTCAACTGCCTATAACCTTTAGATAATGATATAGGATGCGGGGTATCCGAACATTAAGCCATTACGAAAACACGCCTATACAAATGCATTGTAAACTTTGCCTCCGAAAAAACGAAAATTTTAAGATGAAAACTTGTTATATATTTCATATTTCTGCTCAAAATATAGAGGATATTCGTTAGAACCGGCTCACCGAGGCGGTTCTAACGAATATCCACAATCTATATTTTAGAGCTGAAACAAGAAAATAAAGGTTTGTCCCTGTAAACCCCAGTTTTACTATATAAAAGTGGGGTTCAAGGGGGTCAACATTATATTGGCGTGTTTTCGTAATGTAAAGAATTCTGGTATCAATCCTGACTGTCCTCAGATTTACAGGCTATCTGTTTATTTTCGATATTAACATAACTTATACCAATTCAAAGACACAAAAAAGACATATAAGTATTCCAATTATTTCATGGTTGTTTGGGGGATAGTAAAAACTGTTGCCCAGAGGCCCCAAGGATGGCCCAGTGCACAATTGCCCGTTGACGTTGACTAATGCCTAAACTATGGAGTGCCAGTTTACTGTTTAGTCCCTATTTATAAATATCCATAATTCGAATTATGGCTATCGATAAATCAGCCGAATAATGGATATCCATAAATCAGCGGAATAATGGATATCCATAATTCGAATTATGGAGACCCATGCCTTTGGTTTCAGTCATTATTTATTGTATTTATTTGCACAGACGAATTATGGATATCCATAAATTGAATTATTGATATCCTTAAATGGACCGAATTATGGATATCCATAATTCGAATTAATGATTTCGAATTATAGATATCCATAAATCGATCTGAATTAATGACATCATAAATCGAATTATGGATATCCATAATTAGATTTATGGACATCCATAATTCGAATTAATGATATCCATAAATCAGCCGAATAATGGATATCCATAATTCAAATTGCAGATATCCATTAATCGAATAAGGGATATCCATAATTCGATTAATTGCTACCCATAATTCCGATCGATTTATGGATATCCATCATACGAATTATGGATATCATAAATTCAAATTATGGATATCCATAAATAATTATGGATATCTATATAATAGGGACTACATAGTAAGACGGCGCCCCATACCAAACAACCATGAAATAGGTGTACGAAATCCACCCATCAAAGACAACAATCAAATTGGCCCCGTCAAGCGATTTTGGTACTTATCGCCTATGCGAGCAGCGAAGGTTCTGCCAAGTAATTTCATAATCCATCAAAGAATAAGAAAGTTATTGACTTTACACAAAAAGGCCCCTTTTTGACCTTTGACATTGGAGGTATGGAACTTGGTCTTGTAAACGACTTATCGTCTAATGAAGGTGATCATTTCTGCAAGGTTACCTTAATAAAGCCTATCCAGAAATAAAAAAGTTATTGACGGGACATAAAAAAAGACTTTTTTTTACCTTTGACCTCTATGTATGACCCTGACCTTGGAGGTACCGATCTGGGTCTAACGCACAACACATCGTCTCATGATTGTTAACATTTCTGCCAAGTAATTTCATAATCCATCCAGGAATAATAAAGTTATTGACTGAACACTAAAAATGGCCCCTTTTTTACATTTGAACTCTTAGTATGACCTTGACCTTTGAGGTACCAACATGGGTCATGCAAGAGACACATCGTCTCATTGCGGTTAACATTTCTGCCATATTATTTCAAAATCCATCTACAAATTAGAAAGTTGTTGACCAAACAGGAATAAAGGCCCCCTTTTTTACCTTTGACCTCTAAGTATGACCTTGACCTTTGAGGTACCAACCTGGGTCATGCAGGCAACACATCGTCTCATGGTGGTTAACAGTTCTGCCAAGCAATTTCAAAATCCATCTAAAAATAAGGAAGTTATTGACCAAACACGAAAAAGGCCCCTTTTTATCTTTGACCTCTCTGTATGACCTTGACCTATGAGGTACCAACCTGAATCATACGCGCTACACATCTTCTCATGGTAGATAACATTTCCGTCAAGTAATTTCAAATTCTATCTAAAGATAAGAAAGTTATTGACAAAACACAAAATGGCCCCTTTTTGACCTTTGACCTCTAAGTATGACCTTGACCTTCGAGGTACCGACCTGCGTCATGCGCGCAACACATCATCTCATGGTGGTTAATATTTCTGCCAAGTAATTTCAAAATCCATCTAAAAATAAGAAAGTTATTGACCGGACACGATTTGCCCATACCTGCATACCGACAAACTTCAAAGGGAGATAACTCAAAAAGTATAAATGCGAGAGTTATAGTTCTTGTGGTCTGCACGTCGTCTAATATTGATTTATACTTACATGAAGTTTCGTGAAGATAGCTTTAACGGTTTTCAAGTTATAGAGAGGACACGATTTTGTGACAGACGGACAGACAGACAGACAGACGGACGGACAGACAGACAGACAGACGCCCGGGGGAAAAACAATATGTCTCTCGGAAAAAAAATTCGGGGGAGACATAAATAAACAACATTAGATCCACCGCCTTAGGACGGTCAGTAGCGAGACCCAATGGGGAGTTTACATTGATTCTTTGGGCTCAAACTTCACTCTAGGTACTAATATTATTTACAGCACACAAAGTAGTTTATCAACCGGAAGGTAACTACCTCAATCCATAGACCATCTCAGAAAAAACATACAAATTAGAACAAACTTTATCATATGACGTCGCGTCTGAGAGTGTAATAACGCCATGTAATATTTTCGATAATCCACTAGTGGATTAAATATGCAAATTAGGTAGATACGCCCCATAACGTTACATGTACGACGTCCTTTACGACGTCGCGTTTACTAATGGGGGAATCTTGATATTTTTGTAATCAAACGTGAATTAAATGCGTTATAAATGTCATATGATAAATAGAATCTTGCATTCGTGCTCATGTATTACTGAATTTATTAAAATCGTTGAGGAAAAGGGATAAAATGCTCGGCAAAGCCTCGCATTTTATCCCTTGTCCTCAACTCGTTTAATAAATTCAATTATGCATGAGCACTCATGTAAGTTCCTCTATGAAATACATATCAAATTTTATCATAAAACGTCGCGTCCGAGAGTGTAATGACACCATGTAATATTTTCGATAATCCACTAGTGGATTAAATATGCAAATTAGTTAGACACGTCCCGTAACGTTACTCGTACGGCGTCCTTAACGACGTCGCGTTTACTATTGGCGGAAAATTGACATTTTTGTAAAACAATCGTGAATAAAATGCGTTTTAAATGACATATGATAAAAAGAAGCTTGCATTCGTGCTCATGTTTTATTGAATTTATTAAACTCGTTGAAGAAAAATGATAAAATGCTCGACAAAGCCTCGCATTTTATCCCCATTTCCTCAACTCGTTTAATAAAATCAATAATACTTGAGCACTCATATTTAAGATCTTCTATGAATAACTGTGATGAACCAAAGATGAGGGCTCTGAGCTTGTTCCACACACTGTAGGCTGGAGCTAAAGAAAACCGTCAGGTAGACCAAGTTTGAGTTAAACAGTGTAGACAACAATACGAGGTTCGAGTTAAACAGTGTAGACCACGATGAGACTGCTCATTCGAAGCGGCTGATCTGAACCTGCAATGTTTGATTTTAGACAAGCGTCGCCAGACATGCCTAAGGCGCCATATTTTGGCCGACTTCACCTCGAACCACAGTACGTCAAATAGCAACGAAGGTATCAGTTGAACATAGACGGCTAGTACTACTGGCAGGTCATGTGATCGGTATCTGCGCATGTCAGTGAAGCCAATGATACCGTGTCTTGAGGACCGACTTCACCTGGAGCCAATGGCTACCTTTGGCTACTTTGGTTGCTGATCCATTTTCCTACATCACGCCTACGGCAAGTGTCAAAGTTAGGCAAATTTATAAACAGCCAGTCAAAAACGAATACTGCTATCTCCATTTCAAAAAGTGCTCATGGGTGCATATGTACGGAACCCGGGATGGGACATGATTTTTTTTTATTTAATAAGTTGTGCGCACAAGATAATATCTTGTGCGGACAAGATATTATCTTGTGCGGACAACATATTATCTTGTGTGGACAAGATAATATCTTGTCCGCACAACATAATATCTTGTGCGGACAAGATATTATCTTGTGCGGACAACATATTATCTTGTGCAGACAAGATATTATCTTGTCCGCACAAGATATTAAGTTGTGCGAACAAGATATTATCTTGTCCGCACAAGATAATATCTTGTCTGCACAACATAGATCTTGTGCGCACAAGATATTATCTTGTCCGCACAAGATATTATCTTGTCCGCACAAGATAATATCTTGTCCGCACAATATAATATCTTGTCCGCACAACTTCCCTAGATCTATGTTGTGCAAACAAGATAATATCTTGTGCGAACAAGATAATATCTTGTGCGCACAAGATATTATGTTGTGCGAACAAGATCATATCTTGTCCGCACAAGATAATATCTTGTCCGCACAAGATAATATGTTGTCCGAACAAGATAATATCTTGTCCGCTCAAGATATTATCTTGTTCGCACAACATAATAAAAATAAAAATTCATGTCCCTTCCCGGGTTCCGTACATATGTGTGGAAAACCAGACTTAAATATATAGGCCGACCTCACCTCGAACCACAGTACGTCAAATAGCAACGACGGTATCAGTTGAACATAGAGTGCACGTACTATTGGCAGGTCATGTGATCAGTTTCTGTGCAAGTCAGTAAAGCCAATGATACCGTGCCTTGAGGAATGGTAAGTCCGGTTTTCCACGCATGCGCACTCATGAGTACTTTTTAAAATGGAGGTAGCAGTCTTCGTTTTTGATTGGCTGTTTATGGATTTGCCTAACTTTGAAGTCGTGGGGTCTGAAGCAGGGTCGGTCGGGTTAGCGGAAACACTGCTATTTTTGAGGCCTTATTTCCCTTTGGTGTCCTAATTGTATCGATTCCTGATCATTTTATATAGAGGATCTTACATGAGTGTTCATGTATTATTGAATTTATTAAACGAGTTGAGGAAAAGGGATAAAATGCGAGGCTTGCCGAGCATTTTATCCCTTTTCCTCAACGAGTTTAATAAATTCAATAATACATGAGCACGAATGCAAGATTCTATTTATCATATGACATTTTATTCACGATTGTTTACAAAAATGTCAATATTCCGCCATAAGTAAACGCGACGTCGTTAAGGACGTCGTACATGTAACGTTACGGGACGTATCTAGCTAATTTGCATATTTAATCCACTAGTGGATTATCGAAAATAATACATGACGTTATTACATTCTCAGAGGCGACGTCATATGATAAAGAAGTTTTATGGACGTTATTTTTATTTAGTTTCAAAATTCAATGTTAGACAAAAATCTCTTCTGCGCCAATGCCTATCGGAACCCGAATCTTATGGTGACTTAGTATATAAATTAAGAAAAACGTATGCTTGCAATAATTGCAGTACCCACTTTCGTAAAATCATTTTTCGATATAAAATGATTGGGTACAAAATAAAACAATCACGGTTGATAATTTTGCTTCGCTCTTTTATAGCATGCCGGCGCGTCAGGCCTCATATTCTATGGCGGCTTCAGCGTAAAGGCTTACTTAAACGTTTAGGTAATGTCAGTTGGTATATGATGCTCTGTCTCTACTCGGGACCACCAGAGTCTAACTGTTGGTTTTCTTTTGCTCCAGCATTCCAGTTATTTCATGCTGTGGGGTCCTCATCGTTGTTAAATCTCTGCAGTCGTTTGATTTTTATTTTTTGAGTGAGTTTGAGTTTGAATTTGAAATCCTTCATGCGGACTGAACGAATTACTTGACCAATCAGCGACAGAACAAAGGCCTAGAATTGTTACCACATAAAATCGATCTAAGCCCCCCCCCCCCCCCCCCCCCCAGTAAAATACTTTTTACTAACCATTCCAAGAGGCGGTTCTTCTGTTGTGGTTTATTTTTGTTATAGTTTGTCTTTGCATGTATGTATTGCTTATATCTTTTTATTTGGATAGCCATTTGGCCATTTTGATAGAAAGTAACTGTCCTTTTGTTTTTCCACTTGTGATGTTTTTCTTTAGGGTTTTGTTATTTCGTGCTCGTGTTTCTGTCCCTTTGGTGTCTCTGATGGGAGCTGTTGAGTAGTTGTTTCGATTCCTGATCATTGCCTTCACTTCTATTTTAGAAATACGTGTTTTTTTCACACAAAAAAAAACTATTTATAGCTATGTAACAAAGGGAAATTTATGCTTGTTCTATCTTTCCTTGAATTCCAGACCAGAGAATATTTTGAAAGTAGAACATAATGATTATATTATATGTAAACAGCTTATATAAAGTATATAGTACAAACATGAAATAATTAGACCCTGATGGAACCACCAATAGCAGAAAGCTAAAAGGACAGTCACTTTCCCACAAATGTAAAGAATTTTACAGGGGTGAGGGGGGGGGGACGATTTAGTCAAACAATTTGTTCAGTCACACGACCCCCCCCCCACACACCCAAAAAAAAAAAAAAAAAAAAAAAAAAAAAACACCAGCGCAACACCCCCGAGAACACAAAAATTAAACAACCACAGAGATGGAACAACGGCGAGGACCCGACAGCAACAAACCACCGAAACGCTGTAGCAAAAAAGAACCAACAGACTCGGACAGGGTCAACCAGAGACAGAGCATCAGGTACCAACCAACATTACATAAGGAAGCTTTTACGTCGGAACCGTCACAGGGCTGGAGCCGAGCGATGGTCTCCCTATTCACCAGCAACGGGAAATGGAGGTACCACCATACGGCTACGGTGTAGCGCCAGCATGGGTTCGTTCCCTCGGACCCCACCAGCTGACGACCCGCGACACGAAAAATTTGGAAAAAAGGAACCGACACAGATCCTGATCTGGATCTACACTGTTTCCAAAGATAGGAATTGTCGTGAACAGCATGATAAGAGTTAAGAAGTTTAGCAGTTAACAATTTATTACGAGTGTTGAAGTCAGTTACACCACCAGATACCCCTACAAACCGCACTACTGGCGAAATATAAACGCCATAGGATGCCGCAAGGGGAACATCACCATTCAAGAAAGAAAAACTTACAATCTCAATATCAAAATCATTGCGTTTATCATACATTTTGCAGGAAACAAAACCCATCTGCAATAAAAACAAGAGGGCCCAATGGCCCTATATCGCTCACCTGTGTACCAGAAAATCATTAGTGTAGGAGACCACTTGACATTGCTACATACTAAATATCTAAGCTCAGGCAAAGCGGTGTCCATGCTTATAAACCCTATTGGTTACATTGGGCGACAGGGCTTGAGATGTAATTTCATCTCAATGTCAGGTAGAAGTCCCACAAAATTGGAAGAGACATCTCCAAAATGACCTTTATAGTGTTGACAGGGATGTAAAACCTCAAATCAAACAAAATCTGTGCCTTATGGTTTTGGAAAAAAAAATTAAGTTTTTTTTTCAGTATAAGTCTATAGAAGCTAATGAGCCCTGTGGCTTGGCCATTTTTGACCCAAAGGGCATGGTTGGCAGGATTTATGTAGGCGACCATTTTGTGTTGCTATATACTAAATATCTAAGGTCTGTATTTCATGGTTTCAAAGAAGATGTTTGAAGCTTTTTTCAATTATAAGTTTGTTGGAGTTAAGGGGCCACAGGATTTGGCCAATTTGGACTAAATATCTAAGTTCTGTGCTTCACAGTTTCTGAGAAGAAGATTTTTTAAGCTTTCTTCCGTTATGAGTCTATGGGAGCTAAGGGGCACCGGGGCGTGGCCCATTTGGAACCCAGGGGCATGCTTAGCAGGAAATATGTAGGTGATCACTTGCCGTTGCTACATGCTAAATATCTAAGCTCTGGGCCCTATGGTTTCAGAGAAGAAGATTTTTTAGGCTTTTTTCCATTATGAGACTATGGGAGCTAAGGGGGTCCCAGGGTGTGGCACATTTGGACCCCGGGGGCATGATTGGCAGGATTTATGTAGGTGACCACTTGTCATTGCCACATGCTAAATATCCAAGCTCTGGGCCCTGTGGTTTCAGAGAAGAAGATTTTTGATGCTTTTTTCCATTATGAGTCTAGGGGACCTAAGGGGCCCCGGGGCGTGGCCCATTTGGACCCCAGGGGCATGATTGGCAGGATTTATGTAGGTGACCACTTGCCATTGTTACATGCTAATTATCTAAGCTCTGGGCCCTGTGGTTTCAGAGAAAAAGATTTTTGAAGCTTTTTTTCCATTATGAGTCTATAGGAGCTAAGGGGCCCAGGGGCGTGGCTCGTTTGGACCACAAGTGCATCATTGGCATGAATTCTGTAGGTGACCACTTGCTGTTGCTACATGCTAAATATCTAAGCTCTGGGCCCTGTGGTTTCAGAGAAGAAGATTTTTGAAGTTTTTTTCCATTATGAGTCTATGGGAGCTAAGGGGCCCCAGGGTGTGGCCCATTTGGAACCCAGGGGCATGATTGGCGGGAATTATGTAGGTGACAACTTGCCGTTACTACATGCTAAATATATAAGCTCTGGGCCGTGTGGTTTCAGAGAAGAAGATTTTTGAAGCTTTTTTTCCATTATGAGTCTATGGGAGCGAAGGGGCCCCGGGCGTGGCCCATTTGGAACCCAGGGGCATGATTGGCAGGAATTATGTAGGTGACCACTTGCCATTGCTACATGCTAAATATCTAAGCTTTGGGCCCTGTGGTTTCAGAGAAGACGATTTTTAACCTTTTTTTCCATTATGAGTCTACAGGAGATAATGGGCCCCGGGGCGTGGTCCGTTTGGACCCCAGGGGCATGATTGGCAGGAATTGTGTAGGTGACAACTTGCCGTTACTACATGCTAAATATATAAGCTCTGGGCCGTGTGGTTTCAGAGAAGAAGATTTTTGAAGCTTTTTTTCCATTATGAGTCTATGGGAGCGAAGGGCCCCGGGGCGTTGCTCATTTGGAACCCAGGGGCATGATTGGCAGGAATTATGTAGGTGACAACCTGCCATTGCTACATGCTAAATATATAAACTCTGGGCCCTGTGGTTTCAGAGAAGAAGATTTTTGAAGCTTTTTTTCCATTATGAGTCTATGGGAGCGAAGGGGCCCCGGGGCGTGGCCCTTTTTGAACCCAGGGGCATGATTGGCAGGAATTATGTAGGTGACCACTTGCAATTGCTACATGCTAAATATCTAAGCTCTGGGCCCTGTGGTTTCAGAGAAGAAGATTTTTGAAGCTTTTTTTTCCATTATGAGTCTATGGGAGCGAAGGGGCCCCAGGGTGTGGCCCATTTGACACCCAGGGGCATGATTGGCAGGAATTATGTAGTTGACCACTTGCCCTTGCTACATGCTAAATATCTAAGCTCTTGGTCCTGTGGTTTCAGAGAAGAAGATTTTTAAATTTTTTCCCTTTTATAAGTCTATGGGAGCTATATGTTGCCATGGCAACCAGAATTCCAATCTGATCAGCCCAAAAACCTTATGCAGCCTTTCCCCCTACCTGATGATGCTTCACATGAAATTTGATCAAGATTGGCCATGGGGTATTGGAGATATACTTATTTGAAATTGTTTACGGACGCACGGACGCACGCACGACGGACAAAAATTGATCCCAAAAGCTCACCTCGTCACTGCGTGACAGGTGAGCTAAAAAAAAAATGGCGGAGGGTTTTCAAATACCTTATAAGTTTTCGCTGAAGTCGAGTGACAAATAGTTAAGCCGTCCACATTGGATCTAGTCCATACAAGACGATCCAAGCTCAGATGACTCCCGTTCAAATTACTTCAATTTCGCGTAAAAGAAGAAATACCTTCATAGTACAGGTCCGCCATGTTAGGTCTCCCAGACTAAAATTAAACCAACTGAGATCAATATATGTGGTTTTGAACAATTTAGTCCTGATTGTTAATGTGATCATAAAACCGGGAAGTAGTTCACTCCTGGCCAATCAATATCGGACACATTTTTCACTGTTATCTATAATTAGATAACGAGTATGTGTGTATATGGCAAGCAGGTGGTACTTTTTGTCATGTGAGCAAAATAGAAGTGGAGGCAATGATCAGGAATCGACACAATGAACCCACAGCTCCCATCAGAGACACCAAAGGGAAAGAAACACAAACACGAAACAACAGGCCATAATGGAAACATCAATAGCGGAAAGCCAAAAGGGCAGTTACTTTCCCACAAAATTGCCAATAGGCTAGCCAAAATAAAATACTATAAGCGACACAAACAGTCATGTGCACGTTAAGACATAATTTTGCCATCAATGACATTTTAAGAAAACTACATAAAACGCTGGAAATCATAATTAAAAACTCCTTTCAAAAAGCCAAGAAATAGACTCTGTACACGTCACATTCTTCGGAAATTGACCTGTCTGGTATGACGCAACATTATCCTGAACAGGATAGATATAACTACTGGGTTCGTAAACAGAAACAAGCTGAAAACGCATTTTTTTATCCAACTTGCAAGCCAAACTTGTTTTGTGTCTGAAATTTATCGCCGATGTTTGTTTTACAACTTAGACCGAAATACACAGCCACTTGTTTCTTAGAAAAAAAGGACCTGTAGAGGATACTTTTTTCTTCTCTAAGAAGCAAGTGCCGGTGCCGAAAAAGTCAAGAACTGCTTTGTTTAATCACGCGCTCATACATATTTTATTAATATAGGAAGCTTGACTTTCCTTTGGTATCATATACCACAGGTCAGCTGATGACGACATTGTCGAAAATCCTGCCTTTACTTTTCATTTTAGAGCGGTGGTCAGTTATAGACTTAATTTCCAAGTATGGTTTCTAGGCCTAACTACTTTTGGGGAAAAGGGAAAATATGAAAAATACATAAATGTACCTAGGAACTAAGACAAAATGACGAAGGTTGTCGGGGCAAAAAGTTTGAATATTCACAATGACCTCAGACGAACTACGATACTGACTGATTGAAATACCTATGTTGTTTTATTTTACCATACCCATGATGCAGTGATTGATACTATTCCTGCATAAACTGGTATAAGCATAAGTCATTTAGTTTCGACTGGATCTTCCTGAAACTTACATATAAGCAGACTGGGGATAAAGCTTAAAGGCATTTACTCTTGTAACAGTAGGACACACCGTGTGTTCATAATTGTTTTATTGCCCACCCCCCCCCCCCCCTGTGATATACTGTCTATAGCAGATCAAAGGGGGCCCTTAATAGGGTGATTAGTAGCTCCTGTTGAATCCCCTGACTGAGACACTTAAGGGGAAAATCAATAATGTACACTCTAGTCAACAGTTAGTAAATTTTTTTATTTTCCCCCAGGAGGCCCCTTACCTGTTGAAGACAGAGGACTTCTCTTCAGTCAGCACTGAGGGCTACATAATGTTATGTAATGAAATGATAGGCCTCAATAATCAAGAATAAATGCCTTTAAATGAGCTCGACAACTGGATAGGTCAGAGTTTAATCATTACTGATTACTGATAACGACCTTTTTCAGACCTTGCCATCAGCATACCCAGCAGGCACATGATGTAATTCTGACGTCACATCAACGTCGGTACAACATCATGACCTTTATGCAACGTCACATCTACGTCGGTGCAACGTCATGACGTTGCACCGACGTTGATATGACGTTGCCATAGCGACGTGTGCCTGCAGGGTAACTACTTCAGTTTTAATTCGATATCTCTGAAACTTACATATAAGTAGGATGGAGACAAAAGTTGTACGAGTTCGAACACTGGCAAGGAGGGTCTATATAGTTATATCCCAATGGTTGCTGCAAATGCCAATTTTATGACAGTGCCTTCAGAATAAAGGCTTATGAATTGATCAGGTCCTCGTGAAACTTATACATAAGTAGGCTGGGGATAAAAGCTCAGACGCGTTTGAAAATAAACAAGGTCGGCCTATTAATCATAGAGTAATGTTCCCTTCCTGTTTTTGACCTTGTCATCAGCGTGTCATTTAGTCTTGATTTGTTCTGTCTGAGACATATACAAAAATAGGCTGAAGTAATGTTCCTTTGGTGACCCTGTACCAACATTGCTAAAATGGTTCCGCTCCACTGACTAAAATGCCCGCCAGAGCTAAAAATACAACAACCTTTAAACGATATCTCCTCCTGGGCTAATGGTCCGATTTAATAATAATTTCAAAGAAATGCACCTTAGGTGACCCTCTTCCAAAGCTGCTAATATGGTTCCGCTTCGCTGAACCATAGCGAAAAATAGAACAACCTTTAAACGGTATCTCCTTCTAGGCTGATGGTCCGATTTCAAAATAATTTCACAGGAATGCTCCTTTGGTGACCCTCTACCAAAAATACTTAAATGGTTCTGCTCCGCTGAAAAAAAATGACCATCAGAGCTAAAAATAGAAAACCATTAAACGACATCTACTCAAAGTTCAAAATAATTTCACAGAAATGATCCTATCGAGACCCTCTACAAAAATGGTGAAAACGGTTTCACTTTGCTGAACAAAATGGTCACCAGAGCTAAAAATACAAAAACCTTTAAATGACATCTCACCCAATTTCAAAATTATGTCATTTACAGGGTTTTCTATTCGTAGCTTGGGCAGCCATTTTCTTCAACCATTTTAGCAATATTGGTAGAGGGTCAACAATGGATTTTTTTTTCTTCAACCATTTTAGCAATATTGGTAGAGGGTCAACAAAGGAAAAAAAAATCCTTTGTTGACCCTCTACCAATATTGCTAAAATGGTTGAAGAAAATGGCTGCCCAAGCTACGAATAGAAAACCCTGTAAATGACATATCCTCCTAGGTCAATGGCGGAATTTCAAAATACAGTAAAACTTCGATGGCTCGAACTCCGATGGCTCGTTTACCATGGATGAGTCGAACCAGTTCTTAAGTCCCCAGGGAGTTCCTCCAAATACGATATAGGGGTATTTAGGAAGATTTTCTTCATTTATCTTACAAATGTATGCTGTGTGTACTCATTGAAATCGGCGATTCTAATGAGTACACACAACGTACATTTATAATATAGAACAACGAAAAGATATCCACAATTATCTCTATTATGCCTCCTGGTATGGCACTAATAGTATCCCTCTGTGGCTCGAACTACCGCTGTCTCGAACAAATTTTCATGGTCTCAAAGTGGTTCGAGCCCTCGAAGTTCGACTGTAGGCTCCATAAGGTTTTAAGGCTGATCAGATTGGAATTCTGGTTGCCATGGAAACAAATATGTTCCATATACTTATAATGGGGAAAACGACGTCTCCACTGTTTCTCGGCCATTTCTGATCCGATCTTCATCAAACTTGCTGATAACCAGGAGGGGCTTAAAGTCTACGTCAAGTTCGAATTTGGGCTGCACGGGACAAACAGCTTTGGAGTTACCTGCCCTTGAGCATAAATATAAGTGAAAAATGATGTCTCCAGCTTTTTTTCAGCCGTTTATGATCTGATCTTTTTGTAACTTTTCATAAACGAGGACAAGCATAAAATCTCGGATGAGTTCGAATTTGGTTTGAATCTGACCAGCGGTTTTCTAGTTACATCCCCTTGAGTGTGAAAAATTTTCCCATAGACTTGTAATGGGGACAACGACGTCTCCACTTTTTCTCAGCCATTTCTGATCCGATCTTCGTCAAACTTGCAGATAAGCAGGAGGGGCTTACAGTCTACGTCGAGTTCGAATTTGGGCTGCACGAGACAAACATTTTTAAATTTACCTGCCCTTGAGCATAAATATAAGTGAAAAAATGGTGTCTCCAGCTTTTCTCAACCGTTTATGACCTCATCTTTTTGTAACTTTTCATAATCGAGGACAAGCATAAAATCTCGGACGAGTTCAATTTTGGTTTGAATCTGACCAGCGGTTTTCCAGTTACATCCCCTTGAGCGTGAAAAATTTCCCCATAGACTTATAATTGGGAAAACGACGTTTCCACTTTTTCTCAGCCATTTCTGATTCGATCTTCGTCAAACATGCAGAAAACTAGGAGGGGCTTACAGTCTACGTCAAGTTCAAATTTGGGCTGCACGGGACAAACAGCTTTGAAGTTGCCTGCCCTTGAGCATAAATATAAGTGAAAAATGGTGTCTCCTGCTTTTCTCAGCCGTTTATGATCTGATCTTTTTAGCTCAACTGAGCCGAAGGCTCACAAGGTGAGCTTATAGTATAGGTTGGCATCCGGCGTTCGTCCGTCGTCCACACCTTTGAACTTGAATATCTAAGTGACTAGCCGGCAAATCCCAATCAAATTTAATGTGCAGCATTTCTGTGTTGGGGGATTGACTGCATTAGGTTTTGGACCAGTTTTGATCAGAACTGTGGTTGCCATGGAAACAAAAAGGTTCCATAGCCTTATAATGGGGAAAACGACTATCCACTCTTTCTCGGCCATTTCTGATCTCATCTTCATCAAACTTGCAGATAACCAGGAGGGGCTTACAGTCTACGTCGAGTTCGAATTTGGGCTGCACGGGACAAACAGCTTTGGAGTTACCTGCCCTTGAGCATAAATATAAGTGGAAAATGGTGTCTCCAGCTTTTCTCCGCCGTTTATGATCTGATCTTTTTGTAACTTTTCATAAACGAGGACAAGCATAAAATCTCGGATCAGTTCGATTTTGGTTTGAATCTGACCAGCGGTTTTCCAGTTACATCCCATTGAGCGTGAAAAATTTTTCCCATAAACTTATAATGGGGAAAACAACGTCTCCACTTTTTCTCAGCCATTTCTAATCCGATCTTCATCAAACTTGCAGATAACCAGGAGGGGCTTACAGTTTACGTCGAGTTCATATTTGGGATGCATGGGACAAACAACTTGGAGTTACCTGCCCTTGAGCATGAATATCAGTGAAAAATGGTGTCTCCAGCTTTTCTCAGCCGTTTATGATCTGATCTTTTTGTAACTTTTCATAAACGAGAACAAGCATAAAATCTTGAACGAGTTCGAATTTGGCTTGAATCTGACGAGCGTTTTTTTTTCAGTTACCTCCCTTGAGCGTGAAAAAAATTTACCATAGATTTATTATGGGGAAAACGACGTCTCCACTTTTTCTCCGCCATTTCTGACCCGAACTTCATCAAACTTGCAGGTAATCAGGAGGGGCTTAAAGTCTATATTGAGTTCAAATTTGGGCTGCACGGGACAAACAGCTTCTGAGTTACCTGCCCTTGAGCATAAACGTAAGTGAAAAATGGTGTCTCCAGCTTTTCTCAGCCGTTTTCATTTTGTTAAAGAGGACAAGCATAAAATCTCGAGCGAGTTCGAAGTTGACTTGAATCTGACCAGTGGTTTTCCAGTTACATCTCCTTGAGTGTGAAAGATTTTCCCATAGACTTACAATAGGAAAACGACGTTTCCAGCTTTTCTCGACCATTTCAAATCAGATCTTCATCAAACTTGCAGATAACCAGGAGGGGCATACAGTCTATGTTGAGTTTGAATTTGGGCCACGCAGATCAAATGACTTCTGAGTTACCTGCCCTTGAGCATAAATAGCGCAAAATGGTGTATCCAGCTTTACGCAACCGTTTTTGATCGGATCTTTTTGTTACTTTTGGTGAACGAGGATAAGCATTAAATCTCTAATGAGTTCGATTTTGGCTTGAATCTGACCACCGGATTTCCAGTTACATCCCTTGAGGGTGAAAAATTTTCCCATAGACTTACAATGGGAAAACGATGTCTCCAACTTCGCTTGGCTATTTCTAACCTGACCTTCATCAAACTTCCAGATAACCAGAAGGAGCTTACAGTCTACGTTTAGTTCGAATTTGGGCCGCATGAGAAAAAAGGCTTTCGAATTATCTGCCCTTGAACATAAATATAAGTGAAAAATAGTGTCTCCACCTTTTCTCTGGTCTTTTTTAAACTTTCAGTAAACGAGAACAAGCATAAAACCTCAGATGAGTTTGCATTTGACTTGAATCTGACATTCGGTTTTGCAGTTACAGCCCTTAGAGCTCGAACAATTTTCCAATAGACTTACAATGGAAAAACGACTTTACCAACTTTTCTCCGCCATTTCTGATCTGATCTACATCAAACTTGCAGATAACCAGGAGGGACATACAGTCTACACAGATTTCGAATTTCGGCTGCATGAGACAAACAACTTCGGAGTTACCTGCCCTTGTTTATTGATTTGAGGTTTAACATTCCTGTCAGCACAGTGTAGGTCGTTTTGGAGACGTTGCTTCTAGTTTTGTAGGACTTTTGCCCGACATCGAGATGAGATTATATCTTAAGCCCTTTCCACCCAATGAAACCAATAGGGTCATTATGCATGGATGGTCCAACTGGAACCACTTTTCCTGGGCAGGCTTAGAACCTGTTTACCAGTACTCATGTGTGGTCGGTTCCAGCTCTGCATAGAAGCACCATGTAGCCCAGTCTATTTCTTCAAGCCCCGATGGGCATTCTTAAAACATCATTAATGATTTTCTGGTACACAGGTGAGCGATATAGGGCCATTTGGCCCTCTTGTTGAGCTCTGGTGGTTATTTTGTTCAGCGGAGTAGAACCATTTTAGCTGTTCTGGTACATGGTCACCCAATAATCACCGTTGTTTCATCTCTGTGGTTGTTTGATTTTTGTGTTCTCAAAGATGTTGCACTGATGAGTTAGGAGGCCTTCATGCGGACGGAACAAATTATTTGTCTAAATTGCGACGGAAGTAAGGGCGAGGCTTGCAGCTGCAAAAAATCGATTTAACCCCCCGCCAGTTGAATTCGTTCCACTGACCATTCTAAGGCCGTTCTTCTGTTTTTCGTTTGTCTTTGAGTGCGTGTATCGCTTAAATACTATTTTGAATTGGATAACCAATTGGCCATTTTGTGGGAAAGTAACTGTCCTTTTGGCTTTCCGCTATTGATGTTTCAATTCTGGTCTAGTTATTTCATTTTTGTGTTTCTTTCCCTCTGGTGCCATTGATTGGAGCTGTGGATTAATTGTATTGATTCCTGATCATTGCATTCACTTCTATTTTATAAGAGAAGCGAATAACTGTCTAACAGCCATCTTTGATACCAACTTAAGGAATTCAAATCTGTCTTTGCAATCAAATGCACGTAACAAATGTATTTTTATTTTTTTTTTTTGGTGATAAATACTTGTCATCAACACATCCTTGTGCTAAATATGACAAAAATTGATTAGCAAACATCCATTTTTCATGAGTTTTGTTCTTAAATGACCCCTAACCTAAAAGACTGACATACTTTTAGGGCACATTTAAACTAATTTTCCATTGTTAATTGGACCTGAATATTTTTATGGTTATTTTAAGCAAGCACTTTCCCCAAATATACGTTAAAAGAGAGTTATGAGTAGTTTCATGTTTATTTTGCACTCATTTGTCCTCTGACCTACTTCTGAGCCTCAAACTCATTTCCAGACGTGGCACCTACCCCTATGATTGCTGACACACATCATGGATTACATTTAGCATGGGTGCTATACTCTACTCAATTTTATCATCAAAAGTAAAAATATCAATCTTTTTAGCATCTGCATAGTCACGCATAAAGTTTGTCAATTGGTTTATCTATTACCGATTATCCGAGATGAGACATTTAAATTAAGGGGATAAGGTTAAAGTTTGATGTTTAATTGTCTAATACAAAGAAGTGTGTTAAAATCGGTCCTGCTCATAACAGAGTAACAGTTTAATGCTTGTAAAATCGTTTTATATCGCCTTTTCTGTTTTAGCAATGGCTGTCTATGTTGTAAAAGATAAATCATGATAAAAACCGGCCTGGCGACCTGGTTCAGTCAGCTGGGGGTGGGGACTGACTAAAAAGACCTGTCAACAGACAGGATAGCTCGCCAGAAGTCGCGCTTTGACTTAGTTGCGCTATGGCAATGTTTCAGACCCATGGCAGAAACAAAGTCACAAAGAAAGAATCCAGTGCTATATCAATATTGGGGGTCATCAATGATTCCAGTCTGTAACATTAGCATCCCTTTTCATCCCATTTAACCCATATCCATGTATTCGGGCAGATTTTCTAATCATTAAAATGTAACAAAGGTATTTTTAATATTTTGATAATAAATACTGGTCATTAACACATCTTTATATTGAATATGACGAAATTTGATCAGAAAACATCCATTTTTCACGAGTTTTGCACTTAAATGACCCCTGACCTATAAGACTGACATACTTTGAGGTTACATTTTAAATACTTTTCCATTGTTCACTGCACCTGAATAGTTTTGTGTTGATTTTAAGCAAGCAATTTCCCCAAATATACGTTTAAAGAGAGTTATGAGTAGTTTTATGTTTATTTTGAATTAATTTGACCTTTGACCTACTTCTGAGCCCCAGACACATTTCCAGACGTGGCATCCACCCCTATGCTTGTTGACACACATCAAGGATTACATTTAGCATAGGTGCCATACTCTACTCAATTTTGCCATCAAAAGTAAAAATATCAATCTTTTTGGGGATTGGATGGCCAACTACAAGGAGCATTCCTATGAAATTATTTGAAATGTGACCATTATCCTAGGAGGAGGTATTGTTTAAAGGTTGTTATATTTTAGTTCTTGTGTTCATTTTGTTCAGTGGAGTGGAACCATTTTAGCAATTTTAGTACAGGGTCATCAAAGGAACATTCCTGTGAAATAATTTTGAAATAGAACCATTAGCTTAGGAAGATGTTGTTTAAAGGTTCTTCTATTTTTAGCTCACCTGTCACGTAGTGACGAGGTGAGCTTTTGGAATCCCTTTTTGTCCGTCGTGCGTCTGTGCGTCCGTAAACTTTTTCTTCAAACGACATCTCCTCCTAAACCACTGATCGGATTTTGACCAAACTTCACAGGAATGATCCTTAGGTGTTCCCCTTTCAAAGTTGTTCAAATGGTTCCAGTCCATTGCATATCTAGGTCACAGGAGCCAAAAATAGACTTTTTTCACCGAAACTTAAAAAATCTTCTTCTCTGAAACCTCAAGGCCCAGGTCTTTGATATTTGGTATGAAGCTTCATCTAGTAGACCCCTATCAAATTTGTTCAAATAATAGTGCTGGGGCCAAAAAAGCCCACGCCCCGGGGCCCTTTGGTTTTACATGGGCTTATATAGGGAAAACCTTTAAAAACCTTCTTCTCGGAAACCGCAAGGCCAAGATCTTTGATATTTGGTATGAAGCTTCATCTAGTGGACCCCTACCAAGATTGTTCAAATTATAGTGCTGGGGCCAAAAATGTCCCCACCCCGGGGCCCTTTGGTTTTACATGGGCTTATATAGGGAAAACCTTTAAAAACCTTCTTCTCTGAAACCACAAGGCCCAGATCTTTGATATTTGGTATGAAGCTTCATCTAGTGGACCCCTACCAAGATTGTTCAAATTATAGTGCTGGGGCCAAAAAAGCCCCCGCCCCGGGGCCCTTTGGTTTTACATGGGCTTATATAGGGAAAACCTTTAAAAACCTTCTTCTCTGAAACCACAAGGCCCAGATCTTTGATATTTGGTATGAAGCTTCATCTAGTCGACACCTACCAAGATTGTTCAAATTATAGCGCTGGGGCCAAAATTGTCTCGCCCAGGGCCCCTTTGATTTTACATTGGCTTGTGTAGGGAAAATCTTTAAAAAATCTTCTTCTCTGAAACCGCATGGCCCAGATCTTTGATATTTGATATGAAGCTTCATTTAGTGGACCTCTACCAAAATTGTTCAAATTATAGTGCTGGGGTGAAAAATGCCCCTGCTCCAGGGCCCTTTGGTTTGACATGGGCTTATATGGGGAAAATCTTTAAAAATCTTATTCTCTTAAACCGCAAGGCCCAGGTATTTGATGTTTGGTATGAAGCTTCATCTAGTGGACCCCTACAAAGATTATTCACAATATAGTGCTGGGGCCAAAAATGCCCCCGCCCCGGGGCCCTTTGGTTTTACATGGTCTTATATAGAGAAAACCTTTAAAAACCTTCTTCTCTACAACCGCAAGGCCCTGATCTTTGATATTGGTATGAAGCTTCATCTAGTGGACCTCTACCAAGATCCTTCAAAATATAGTGCTGGGGTGAAAAATGCCCCCGCTCCTGGGCCCTTTGGTTTTACATTGGCTTATATGGGGAAAACCTTTAAAAGATCTTCTTCTCTGAAACCGCAAGGCCCAGATCTTTGCTATTTGGTATGAAGCTTCATCTAGTGGACCCCTACCAAGATTGTTCAAATTATAGTGCTGGGGCCAAAAATGCCCCCGCCCCGGGGCCCTTTGGTTTAACATGGCTTTTATGGGGAAAATCTTTAAAAATCTTCTTCTCTGAAACCGCAAGGCCCAGATCTTTGATATTTGGTATGAAGCTTCATCTAGTGGACCTCTACCAAGATCGTTCAAAATATAGTGCTGGGGTGAAAAATGCCCCCGCTCCTGGGCCCTTTGGTTTTACATTAGCTTATATGGGGAAAATCTTTAAAAGATCTTCTTCTCTGAAATCGCAAGGCCCAGATCTTTGCTTTTTGGTATGAAGCTTTATCTAGTGGACCCCTAGCAAGATTGTTCAAATTATAGTGCTGGGGCCAAAAAAGCCCATGCCTCGAGGCCCTTTGGTTTTACATAGGCTTATATAGGGAAAATCTTTAGAAATTCTTCTCTGAAACTACCAGGCCCAGGTCTTTGATATTTGATATGAAGCTTCATCTAATGGACCTCTACCAATATTGTTCAAATTATAGCCTTTGGGCCAAAAGTGTCTCTGCGCTGGGACCCACTAGTTTTACAAAGGCATATATAGGAAAAAACCTTTAAAAATCTTCTTGTCAGAAACCAGAAGGCCCAGGTTTTGATATCTGGTGTGAAGCTTCAACTAGTGAACCTCTGCTGAGATTGTTCAAATTATAGTGCTGGCGCCAAAAATGCCCACGCGCCAGGGCTCGCTGGTTTTCCTTGGGCTTATATAGGGAAATCCTTTAAAAATCTTTTTTTCTGAAACCAGAAGGCCCTGGTCTTTGATATTTGTTCTGAAGCCTTATCTAGTGGACCGCTACCAAGTTTATTCAAATTATAGCCCTTGGGCCAAGAATGCACTAGAGACACTGATACTCAGGTGAGCGATTCAGGGCCCTCTGGGCCCTCTTGTTAGCTCTTGGTGTCCATTTTGTTCAGCGGGGCAGAACCATCTTAGCAATTTTGGTATAGGGTCACCTGTGAAATTATTTTGAAATTGGCACTGTGGGTTTCGGAGATGTTATTTGAAGACAAAAAAAAAAAAGATTTCAAAAAAGTTTGAAAACTGACAGTCATATACACTGAGTTATGTCCCTTGATTGCTCAAACCTTATTTGTCGCATATCGCCGCAGATTTTAACTGGATTCTGATAAAACTGAAAACATAATTGGGGGCATGGATATGTTAAAAGTCCTCCAGATTAGTAAATGTTGACACTGAGTGACTTGACCTATTTTTAAGCACAAGCACCATGATCCTTGTTTCAAAAAAAAAAAAAAAAACATTGAGGATATTGAAATTACCTCTATCAATCAGTCTGTCATGCTATTTGCTCTTAACCTGTTGGACAGAACCGAACCAAAGTTGGTTTGTAGCGTCCTTACATGAGAAGGGTGTGCAAGCGCATATTACTTCTCCCCCACCCCACCCCCGGGGTGGGGGCCAAAAAGTCGAATAACAATGAAATTCAATTACAGTAGAACTTCGATGGCTCGAACACCGATGGCTCGTTTACCATGGATGTGTCAAACCCATTCTTGAGCCCCTAGCGAAATCCTCTATATAAGAAATAGTGGGGGTGGTTAAGGAGATTTTAGTCTTTTATCTTGCAAATGTATGCTGTATGCTCGATGAGGCAATTCTAATGAGTACACACAGCATACAATCGAGGCGATTCTAATGAGTACACACAGCATACATTTTCATTATAGAACACCGAAAAGATGTCTGAAAGTATCTCGTTATGCCTCCTGGCAGTCTCCCTCAGTGGCTCGAACTACCCCTGTCTCGAACAGATTTTCGAGGCCCCAAAGGTGTTCGAGCCATAGAAGTTCGACTGTACAAAGTAAATTGTAAACAAGATGTGTTTGTGTAACACGGATGCCCCCGGACAGAGTATGTGAAATATGAAAGCACTAACCAATCAAAAGGTATGACTTATGTTCAAGTTATTTTTTTTCAAAAAACGTAGGTCAAGGTAACAAGGAAAGAAATTATGGTATCACTGGACAGGTCTTGTCACAAGAAATGCACACATGAAATATGAAAGCCCTTTCTTACATGCTTTTCAATGAATGATAGAGATTTATCAGTGACATATAAATCGATATTTTCACTGTTTCAAACAGTGAAAATACGATTTTTTATTTTTCACTGTTTGGGACTACTTTTTTCTTCAAATCTAACTCTAATTTCAATTTTATCTTTGTCAGATAACTGAACAATACTGAAATGTGTTCTAATGGACGCATAGCCCGTTCATGTATGACGGGGACGTTACTGACGTCATTTATGACGCTGACGTCACTATTTTTGTCGCGCGACGTTAGACTTGCCAGCAACTTCTTTGGAAAACTACTCTCTCAATTATTTCATTAATCATTCATAATAATACCATCCCAGGCCATTTTTCAGGTGCAAACTTTCAGTTTACACCCAATAGTATACCCACTAAACACGATGGACACCACTAAATTGACGCGAAACGAACAGGAACAAAGATAATTTTCTCCGAATGTGAGCGGCACCATTAAAGACGCTAAATATTGCCTTTTGAAGCATGTAAGAAACAGAAAATTTGATTTTTTCAGTGCAAGATCAAATTTTATTTCACTCATGAACACCAAAACTGTTATTTTCACGAGTGGCGTAGCCACTCGTGAAAATAACAGTTTTGGTGTTCATTCGATGAAATAAAATTCGATCTTACACTGAAAAAATGAAATATCCTCTATATCACTTCCCAATCGAAAGTATGGCCAATGTTAAATAGACGTGAAGGCAATGATCAGGAATCAATAAGTTTACTGTAAATACCTCAAAAAGGTTTTTAGTTAACTAAGTAGATAAAGTATATCATTCAATGTTCAAAGAGCCATAACTCAAATCGTAGTTAAGCCAGACTTCAGGTTCTTGTGTTCTACATGTCATTGTATAGTGCTTTACATTTTCCAAGGCTTCAAGAAAATATTTGACACTTGAATATAGACACATCCAAACACTACGTCATCACCCAATAATACTATTTGACGGGACTTACCGGTGGTGGGCAAAAAACGTATTTGGCCGTTTATCGCCATTGTAAATGCGATGTTATTTTCTCAAAACTTGTGTTTTGTTTGGAATCGAAACGACAAAATTGACCTTTAAACTTTTATAATAGACATGTCTTAGCTAGTAATTATTGGTTTCTAGAAGATTTGAGGATGTTTTGATGATTAAATTACCTGTTAAACTTATGCAGGTAAAGAGGCAGGACGGTCTTAATTATTTGTAATAACAAGAGGGCCCAGAAGGCCCTGGTTCGCTCACCTGATCCAAAGCATAACAAGTGGGCCCCGGGCAGGGTCAATTTTGGCCCCAGGGCTAAAATTTGAACAATCTTGGTAGAGGTCCACAAGATGAAGCTTCATATCTAATATGAAAGACCTGGGCTTTCTGGTTTCAGAAAAGAAGATTTTAAAGGTTTACCCTGCATATAGAAGTCTATGTAAAACAAGATTTTCCCTATATAATTCTATGTAAAACCAAAGGGCCCCGGATCGGGGGCATTTTTGGCCCCCGGGCTATAATTTGAACAATCTTGGTAGAGGTCCACTAGCTATGCTTCATAACAAATATCAAAGACCTAAGCCTTGTGTTTCAGAGAAGATGATTTTTAAAGATTTTCCCTATATAAGTCTATGTAAAACCAAAGGGCCACATGGCGGGGGCATTTTTGGTCTCAGGCCTATAATTTGAACAATCTTTATAGAGGTCCACTAGCTGAAGCGTCATAACAAATATCGAAGACCTAAGCCTTGTGGTTTCAGAGAAGAAATTTTTTCAAGATTTTCCCTATATAAGTCTATGTAAAACCAAAGGGCCCCGGAGCGGGGGAATTTATGGCCCCAGGGCTATAATTTGAACAATCTTGGTAGAGGTCCACAAGATGAAGCTTCATACCAAATATAAAAGACCTGGGCCTTGCAGTTTCAGAGAAGAAAATTTTTCAAGATTTTCCCTATATAAGCCTATGTAAAACAAAAGGGCCCTAGTGCGGGGGCATTTTTGGCCCCAGCACTATAATTTGAACAATCTTGGTAGGGGTCTACTAGATGAAGCTTCATACCAAATATCAAAGACCTGGGCCTTGCCGTTTCAGAGAAGAAGTTTTTCAAGATTTTCCCTATATAAGCCCATGTAAAACCAAAGGGCCCCCGTGCAGGGGGCATTTTTAGCTCCAGCACTATAATTTGAACAATCTTGGTAGGGGTCCACTAGATGAAGCTTCATACCAAATATCAAAGACCTGGGCCTTGCGGTTTCAGAGAAGAAGATTTTTCAAGATTTTCCCTATATAAGCCCATGTAAAACCAAAGGGCCCCCGTGCGGGGGCATTTTTAGCTCCAGCACTATAATTTGAACAATCTTGGTAGGGGTCCACTAGATGAAGCTTCATACCTGGTCAAAGATCTGGGCCTTGCGGTTTCAGAGAAGAAGATTTTTAAAGATTTTCCCCATATAAGCCCATGCAAAACCAAAGGGCCCCGGGGCGGGGCATTTTTGGCCCCAGCACTATAATTTGAACAATCCTGGTAGGGGTCCACTAGATGAAGCTTCATACCAAATATCAAAGACCTGGGCCTTGCGGTTTCAGAGAAGAAGATTTTTCAAGATTTTCCCTATATAAGCCGATGTAAAACCAAAGGGCCCCCGTGCGGGGGCATTTTTAGCTTCAGCACTATAATTTGAATAATCTTGGTAGGGGTTTACTAGATAAAGCTCCATACCTAATATCAAAGACCTGGGCCTTGCGGTTTCAGAGAAGAAGATTTTTAAAGATTTTCCCTATATAAGCCCTTGTAAAACCAAAGGGCCCCCGTGCGGGGGCATTTTTGGCCCCAGCACTATAATTTGAACAATCATGGTAGGGGCCCACTAGATGAAGCTTCATACCAAATATCAAAGACCTGGGCCTTGCGGTTTCAGAGAAGAAGATTTTTCAAGATTTTCCCATATAAGCCCATGTAAAACCAAAGGGCCCCCGTGCGGGGGCATTTTTAGCTCCAGCACTATAATTTGAACAATCTTGGTAGGGGTCCACTAGATAAAGCTTCATACCAAATATCAAAGATCTGGGCCTTGCGGTTTCAGAGAAGAAGATTTTTAAAGATTTTCCCTATATAAGCCCATGTAAAACCAAAGGGCCCCCGTGCAGGGGGCATTTTTGGCCCCGGCACTATAATTTGAACAATCTTGGTAGGGGTCCACTAGATGAAGCTTCATACCAAATATCAAAGACCTGGGCCTTGCGGTTTCAGAGAAGAAGATTTTTCAAGATTTTCCCTATATAAGCCCATGTAAAACCAAAGGGCCCCCGTGCGGGGGCATTTTTAGCTCCAGCACTATAATTTGAACAATCTTGGTAGGGGTCCACTAGATGAAGCTTCATACCAAATATCAAAGATCTGGGCCTTGCGGTTTCAGAGAAGAAGATTTTTAAAGATTTTCCCCATATAAGCCCATGCAAAACCAAAGGGCCCCCGTGCGGGGGCATTTTTGGCCCCAGCACTATAATTTGAACAATCCTGGTAGGGGTCCACTAGATGAAGCTTCATACCAAATATCAAAGACCTGGGCCTTGCGGTTTCAGAGAAGAAGATTTTTCAAGATTTTCCCTATATAAGCCCATGTAAAACCAAAGGGCCCCCGTGCGGGGGCATTTTTAGCTTCAGCACTATAATTTGAATAATCTTGGTAGGGGTTCACTAGATAAAGCTTCATACCTAATATCAAAGACCTGGGCCTTGCGGTTTCAGAGAAGAAGATTTTTAAAGATTTTCCCTATATAAGCCCTTGTAAAACCAAAGGGCCCCCGTGCGGGGGCATTTTTGGCCCCAGCACTATAATTTGAACAATCATGGTAGGGGCCCACTAGATGAAGCTTCATACCAAATATCAAAGACCTGGGCCTTGCGGTTTCAGAGAAGAAGATTTTTCAAGATTTTCCCATATAAGCCCATGTAAAACCAAAGGGCCCCCGTGCGGGGGCATTTTTGGCCCCAGCACTATAATTTGAACAATCATGGTAGGGGCCCACTAGATGAAGCTTCATACCAAATATCAAAGACCTGGGCCTTGCGGTTTCAGAGAAGAAGATTTTTCAAGATTTTCCCATATAAGCCCATGTAAAACCAAAGGGCCCCCGTGCGGGGGCATTTTTAGCTCCAGCACTATAATTTGAACAATCTTGGTAGGGGTCCACTAGATGAAGCTTCATACCAAATATCAAAGATATGGGCCTTGCGGTTTCAGAGAAGAAGATTTTTAAAGATTTTCCCTATATAAGCCCATGTAAAACCAAAGGGCCCCGTGCGGGGGCATTTTTGGCCCCAGCACTATAATTTGAACAATCTTGGTAGGGGTCCACTAGATGAAGCTTCATACCAAATATCAAAGACCTGGGCCTTGCGGTTTCAGAGAAGAAGATTTTTCAAGATTTTCCCTATATAAGCCCATGTAAAACCAAAGGGCCCCCGTGCGGGGGCATTTTTAGCTCCAGCACTATAATTTGAACAATCTTGGTAGGGGTCCACTAGTTGAAGCTTCATACCAAATATCAAAGATCTGGGCCTTGCGGTTTTAGAGAAGAAGATTTTTAAAGATTTTCCCCATATAAGCCCATGAAAAACCAAAGGGCCCCCGTGCGGGGGCATTTTTGCCCCCAGCACTATAATTTGAACAATCTTGGTAGGGATCCACTAGATGAAGCTTCACACCAAATATCAAAGACCTGGGCCTTGCGGTTTCAGAGAAGAAGATTTTTTAAGTTTTCGGTGAAAACAATCTATTTTTGGCTCCTGTGACCTATAAGTGCAATGGACCGGAACCATTTGAACAACTTTGAAAGGGGACCACCTAAGGATCATTCCTGTGAAGTTTGGTCAAAATCCGATCAGTGGTTAAGGAGGAGATGTCGTTTGAAGAAAAGTTTACGGACGCACGCACGCACGCACGGACGACGGACAAAAAGTGATCCCAAAAGCTCACCTTGTCACTACGTAACAGGTGAGCTAAAAATGCGCTAAACGCACGACTAAACGCGGAAAATGCATGAAAGAACTCTAAAATATATTTATCTACTCATTTAAAGTGTAATTCGATCAATTTTCTGTGACAGTCAACTAAAATTTGCCCGTAATATTAAACCTATTTACAATGTGTTTATATGAAACCAGGGTTTTTTTGCCAACCACGAAAGATCGTTATCAAAAGGAAAAGTAATTTTGCGCATGCGCATTGACATGTAAACAAGGTCACGTGTCAAAACATTGGATCCGTCTATATGACTGGGATAACTATTAGCAATGTTCAAAGGGCCGAACTCCAAAAGCATGTAATTCAGAGTTATGATTCTTGTGTTCTGCACATCATATAATGAGTTTCAAGAAAATCTCTCAAAACTGTTTTAAAGTAACAAAGCAGACAAAATGTATTACAGAAATTATTATTTTGATTGTTCAAACGCCAAGTTGACCAGAGTTATGGATCTGGTGGGTTCTGCACCTCGTCTCATAATGCTTTATGTCTGTGTAGTTTCATCAAAATACAGTAAAACTCCTATATTAAGACCACCTTTTGGACTGTTCCAAAGGGGTCTTCAAGACCTCTTTTGAACAGTCCCAAAGGTAGTCCCTGACCAGAGAACATTGTAGGCAAAAAAAAAACACAAAGAAAAATTAAGTGTACCCTTCAAAATAAACTTTTTATAGCAGAATTAGTCTTAATTTTAGGTGGTCTTAATAGCAGAATTTCACTGTATCTGAAATGGTTTACAATAGTTTACAACCGAGCAAACACAAGGACAGGGTAAAAATGTTTTTTTTTTTCAATATTTACTATGTTTACAGGTTTTGTTACTCGAAAAGGTTAACAAGAGTTATTTTCTGCATGCCGTTTCATGGAGCTTTACATTTTTGAAAAATGTCATGAAAATATCTCCAACTGTTTTCGACGCAGCGAGTTGACGTGTACATGGTAGAAATGGCTATGTTCAATGTTCAGAGGACAATAACGACAAAAGTAGGCATACAAGAGTTATGGTTCATGTGTTCTTCAAGTCGTCTCATCGTGCTTTACATTTGTGTGGAGTTTCATGAAAATATCTCAAACCGTATCAGAGCTATGGAGTGGACACAAGTACCTGGTAGACATGGCTATGTTCAATGTTCAAAAGGGCAACAGCTCCAAAAATAGGCATACTAGAGTAAAATGAAAGACCGCAGGCCAAGTGTCCCCCAACGTTTTGAAATGTCAGAATATGGTGAATATGTCTATAAAATACATGTCGTAAACCATGCTTTGGGAGTTGCGGAAACAAAAATTTCTGAAAACTGACAAAGGGTAAAAATCAGTCAATCATGACCTCCATAAAATATGATCATCTTCAGGTCATGGAAACAATACCGGTAACTGGAAAGTTTCATCAAAATCCCTTGAGAAATGTAGGAGGAGTTGTGGAGACAAGAACTTCTTTTGACAAAATGGCTAAAACAACACTGGTAAAAATCAGTCAAGCATGACCTTGATAAAATATGATCATCTCCAGGTCATGGGAATAATAACTGGAAAGTTTCAACAAAATCCCTTGAAAACTGTAGGAGGAGTTGCAGAGACAAGAACTTCTGTTGATAAAATGGCTAAAACTGACAAAGGGCCATAACTCAGGTAAAAATCAGTCAAGCATGACCTTGATAAAATATGATCATCTTCAGGTCATTGGAACAATAACTGGAAAGTTTCATCAAAATCCTTTGAAAACTGTAGGAAGAGTTGCGGAGACAAGATTGAGTCTACGGATGGACAGACTGACGGATGGACAGAAGGATGGATGGATGGATAGATGGATGGACGAACCCATTACTATAGTCCCCTTTGACTAATGTTGGGAGACAAGACTTCTGTTGATAAAATGGCTAAAACAACTCTAGTTTGTTTGTTTTTTTATGGAGAAGTAACAAAAACAATCCTTCAATTATCACAAAATACTTACCTTATCTGTTGCTATACACATCCATCTACAGATGACCCCCGCTATAATGACAATATTTGTTCCCTAATAATTTGCCGTTATAGTGAATTTGCCGCTATAGAGAATCTCAATAAGGAGTAGTTTCTCCCTTAATTACTCCAAGTAACAAATGTTGTGGACATTTGTTAGAATCGCCTCATTGAGGCGATTCTAACAAATATCCACAACATATGTTTCTTGGAGTAATGAGGCAATTCTAACAAATATCCACAACATTTGTTTCTTGGAGTAGTGAGGCGATTCTAACAAATGTCCACTACATTTGTTTCTTGGAGTAATGAGGCGATTCTTACAAATGTCCACAATATTTGTTTCTTGGAGTAATGAGGCGATTCTAACAAATGTCCACTACATTTGTTTCTTGGAGTAATGAGGTGATTCTAATTTCTAACAAATGTCCACTACATTTGTTTCTTGGAGTAATGAGGCGATTCTAATTTCTAACAAATGACCACTACATTTGTTTCTAGGAGTAATGAGGTGATTCTAATTTCTAGCAAATGTCCGCTACATTTGTTTCTTGGAGTATTAAATAATTACAATATTCTTGAATATCTCGTCTCATCCTGAGCTAAGGATATGTTCCAATGAAATTGTCGTTATGACATGTTTTGTTGTTATATCGAATGTCGGTATAAAGAGGGTTGACTGTTGCACACAATAGACTCTGATCTGAATGTGTGGATGCACAGGCTGCTCTAAGTCTCCACTGGGAACACATATTGGAAGGCCTCCTTTTCCATACTTTGTTTTGTTTGTGTTGAGGTTTAACATACCTATCACAACAAATCAGGGCCCAGTTGTTCAAAACTAACAACGTCATTAGTTAACCTATCGTTAAAACTTTGATCATTTATTATGGCAAATATGCTAATATTTTTGCTGAAAAAATACCAAAAAATTAATTTTAAACTTGCTAGAACAGTTAACAATCTGACCACTAATGAGCTTGTTAAGCTAACGACGCTTTGAACAACTGGCCCCAGGTCATTCTGGAGATTTGGTTTGTTTGTTTGATTAGAGGTTTAACATCCCCGTCAACTCTGTATAGGTCATTTTGGAGATGATGCTTCCAATTTTCTGGGACTTTTACCCAACATTAGATGAAATGACTTCTCAAGCCCTGTCGCCCAATGAAGCCAATAGGGTTTATAAGCATGGACGGTCCAACTCGCACCGCTTTGCCTGGGCAGGCTTAGATCCTATAAGTGATTTACCAGTACACGTGTGCGTTCAGATTCAGCTCTGTGTGGCAGCCCATTTCTTCAAGCCCCGATGGGCGGGGGTCGTCATTTTGGAGATGTTGCTTCCGGTTTTGGTGGGACTTTAACACGACATTGAGATGAAATTGCATCTCAAGCCGAAATCACTAAGGCTTAAGGAACAGTCCAGCTCGCACCTCTTTTCCTGGGCAGGCTTAAACCTTCTAAGCAGTTTACCAGTACTCAAATGCCATGGAAGAGCCATGCAGCCCAATCTATGTATCCAAGCCCCCATGGGGGTGTGTGCTAGACTTTAGTAGGTAACTGGAATGCGTTTATAGACAAAGTAGTTGTAGTACTATAAAAATCATTTTATTACATTAAAAACATTCTACTATTATTTGTCTAGAAATCAAACTCTTCATTCACATCGCCAACATATTCACATATAGAATCATAATCCATCTTTAAAACAGTGTCTCTGTCACTAAGCAGCTGCAGTAGAGCTTCACATTTTGACTTGTCCCTCTTTAACACATGGGCAACCTGAAATGATCGAAAAAATTGCTGAAATTAAAGCAAAAATGTATAGAAGACTCCTCACCCAGGTTTAAGGAGAATGGGAACATCTACCACATTTTTCTGCCATTTTTCAAATGAGACAACTTTCGGGACTTCCTGTTCGCTTTTCTAAAGCCTAAGTCTCACTATACAAGAGGGCCACCATCGCTCACCTGATCCAAAGAGTAAAAAGTGGGCCCCAGGGAGGGCCATTATTGAACCCTGGCTATAATGTGCATAACATTGAGGGGGGTCTAAATAGGTGAAGCTTCATATCAAATATCAACAAAGGCTATAATTTGAACAATCTTGGCAAAGTCCCATTAGTTGAAGCTACACACCAAATATCAAAGACCTGGGCCTTGCAGTTTCAGAGAAGAACCTTTTTTTAAAAGATATTCCCTACATAAGCCTGTGTAAAACCAAATGGCCCAGGTGGGGGCATTTTTGGCCCCAGGGCTATAATTTAAACAATCTTGAAAGAGGTCCACTAGATGAAGCTTTACACCAAATATCAAAGACCTGGGCCTTGCTGTTTCAGAGAAGAAGATTTTCAAAGATTATCTCTATATAAGTCTATGTAAATCCAAAGGGCCCCGGGGCGGGGGCATTTTGGCCAGAGGGCTATAATTTGAACAATCTTGGTAGAGGTCCACCAGATTAAGCTCCATACCAAATGTCAAAGACATGGGCCTTGCAGTTTCAGAGAAGAAGATTTTTAAAGATTTCCCTATATAAATAAGTTCTGAAGTGAGATCCTTTGGAGCAAGGAATACACCAAATACATGTAAACAAAAATAGCAGACTCGGTTTTATTGAGTCTGTTCATGACCTGTACTGAAATGTGCAACACCGGCCACGCCCTCCAGCACAGGCTTAAGCAGAACTCTATTTTACGGCCGCCATATGTAAGACCAAAGGGTCTCGGGGCGGGGGCATTTTTGGCCCCAGGGCTATAATTTGAACAATCTTCATAGAGGTCCACTAGATGAAATTTCACACCAAATATCAAAGACATGGGCCTTGCAGTTTCAGAGAAGAAGATTTTTAAAGATTTCCCTATATAAATAAGTTCTGAAGTGAGATCCTTTGGAAGCAAGGAATACACCAAATACATGTAAACGAAAATAGCAGACTAGGTTTTATTGAGTCTGTTCATGACCAGTACTGAAATGTGCAACAACAGCCAAGCCCTCTAGCACAGGTTTAAGCAGAACTCTATTTTACGGCCGCCGTATGTAAGACCAAAGGGTCTCGGAGCGGGGCATTTTTGGCCCCAGGGCTATAATTTGAACAATCTTGATAAAGGTCCACTAGAGGAAATTTCACACCAAATATCAAAGACCTAGGCTGTGTGGTTTCACAGAAGAAGATTTTTCAAGATTTTCGCTATATAAGTTTATGTAAAACCAAAAGGCCCCGGAGCGGGGGCATTTTTAGCAACAGCACTATAATTGGAACAATCTTGGTAGGGGTCCACCAGATGAAGCTTCATACCAAATATCAAAGACCTGGGCCTTGCGGTTTCAGAGAAGAAGATTTTTAAAGAATTTCCCTATATCAGCGCATGTAAAACCAAAGCCCCTGGGGCGGTGGCATTTTTAGCCCCAGCACTATAATTTGAACAATCTTGGTAGGGGTCCACTAGATGAAGCTTCATACCAAATAGCAAAGATCTGGGCTGTTCGGTTTCAGAGAAGAAGATTTTTAAAGATTTTCCCTATATAAGCCCATGTAAAACCAAAGGGCCCCGGGGTGGGGGCATTTTTGGCCCCAGCACTATAATTTGAACAATCTTGGTAGGGGTCCACTAGATGAAGCTTCATACCAAATATCAAAGACCTAGGCCTTGCGGTTTCAGACAAGAAGATTTTTAAAGATTTTCCCTATATAATCCTATGTAAAACTGAAGGGCCCCGAGGCGAGGGCTTTTTTGGCCCCAGCACTATAATTTGAACAATCTTGGTAGGGGTCCACTAGATGAAGCTTCATACCAACCATCAAAGACCTAGGCCTAGCAGTTTCAGAGAAGAAGATTTTTAAAGATTTTCCCTATATAATCCTATGTAAAACCAAAGGGACCCGGGGAGGGGGCATTTTTGGCCCCAGCACTATAATTTGAACAATCTTGGAAGGGGTCCACTAGATGAAGCTTCATACCAAATATCAAAGACGTAGGTCTTGTGGTTTCAGAGAAGAAGATTTTTTAAGTTTTCGGTGAAAAAATCTATTTTTGGCTCCTGTGACCTAGATGTGCAATGGACCAGAACCATTTAAACAACTTTGAAAGGGGACCACCTAAGGAACATTCCTGTGAAGTTTGGTCAAAATCTGATCAGTGGATTAGGAGGAGATGTCGTTTGAAGAAATTGTTTACGGACACACACACACATGCCCACACGCACACACTGACGATGGATGAAAAGTGATCACAAAAGTTCACCTTGTCACTACATGACAGGTGAGCTAAAACGGGGTCTACGTTTAAAGGAAAGAATTTGCTCCTGAGGAGCAAATTCTTTCCTTTAAGAGTAGACCCTATTGACATGGGAGACTAAAATACTTTTAACCAAGTTGCCTCCCCTGAAAGTTTACCCATTCTCCTTAAAAAGAGAAAAGTGGAGTTTATGGAGTATTCATAACATTCCTTATTTCTGCTAAAAGACATAATTTGTGGGTACTTGTTGGAACTACTTCAATGAGGCGGTTCTAACGAGCACCCACAACCTATAATTGAACTATTATAAGGAAAATATCAAACATTTTCATTTGAAAATGCTCATTATAGAGATAAGAAAAATGCCATTATAACATATGCATGTGTTATTGTAATGCATTTTGGCATCAACCAGCTTTCGAAAAAAAATCTGTCGGCCTCGATAGCTCAGTCAGATGCGCGTTTGACTACTGATCAAGACTGCGGGTTTGATAACCTGCCGGGGGTGGCAACATTCTTTCGTGGAGATTCATCATGAATTTTTGCACACCAGATAAGGAAATCTATAGATTTAGCATGGGATAGAAATTCCGTTCTAACCCTGGTGTTCTTACCCAAAATTGAAAATTCTTGTCTGTTTGATAAATGCACTGGTAGAATAGGACCTCATATTTAGGTTGATGTCACAAAATATCACTGTAGTGTTATTACAATATGGCAGACATCGGCAACCGAAGTGACCACAGTATTAAAAACCCATGATCAGAAATGGAAGGTATGCATGAAAAAAAATCCTACAAGGGTGTGAGGGTGGGACAGAAAAATCTGTCCCTCAGGATCACTGTCCGGTGTCACTCGGCAAGCTTTGTGATGCCGGACAGTGACCCTCTGGATGTTTTTTTTTTTTTCCATCCACCCCTCACACCCATATAAGATTCTTATAATCTTTTCCAATGTTCGTTCTTTTCCTTCTGCTGATTCAAGAACAGCAGTTGACAGTTTCTGGCAAAAGAATGTGCAATTTGCTGGTTAACCTCTTATGGATAAGCCTGTCTAGTGTGCATGGTTCCAAATGACCTCGATTGTGCTGACTCGGCAATTTGTGGATACTTGATAGAACTGCTTCATTAAGGGATACAATGTATTTTCTTACTTTTTTTTCATAATAGCTCATGTTGTGGGTTCTTGTGGGATAATTTTTGTTTGTTCTTCATAAAAACTTATCTTTTGGGTATTTGTTAGAATTGGCACATTTAGCTCTTTTTTATTATTATTATTGTTTTGTTTTTTTCTACATAAAAAAACATGCTGTGGGTACTTGTTAGAATTACACCACAACCTCATTACAACATGGTTCATTATAACACGGCTATGGATATAACACGGTTTCAAGATGGATCCCAAAAATGGTCATTTTTCTGCATAATCTATACATTTTATTTTTATATAACATGGTTGTTTAACTAACATGGTTTCTGCTTTGGACCCCATTAATAGTGTTATAAAGAGGTTTTGGTGTCCCTTAAAAAACTACATCTGAAAGTCGTCTGCTTATGTCGTCTGCTGAATCTTCTTGCAAACTTTTTAAAAATATTTTGCATACAGGCTAACGGTGTGGACCCAGATCAGACTGCTCCTCTAGGAGCAGTCTGATCTGGGTCCACATAGTTTGCAAAAAAAAAAAAAAATACTTTTAAGGTCAACGGCAGATGGCAAAGCAGACGACAATTGCTGTGATTATCATTTCAAGGGTTAACAAGTACCCACAACACAGGTTTTTGATGAGCACTGGGGAAAATTATTGATTAATGAGTATCCACAAAGGAGCATTTGTTTCTTTTGGAGTTTTACGATTTAGGTCATATCAAGGCAGTTTACCTCACCACGCTCCCGGGGGAGGCTTATAAATAAGCCATTAACCAGTACTGTGCACAGAAACTGACAAAAGGTCTTCTTGAATAAGCAGAAGGGAGAGAATGAATCCATGATCAATCCCCAAGAAAGAATAATGCCGACCCCAACAGGTATCGAACCTGCAACCACCTGATCAACAGTCAGCCGTGCATCCTACTGACCTACCTGAAGCCAGAATGTATCAGTTACCACATATATTAATTGCATTGTAACACACCAACTTGATAAAGCTATGCTGTCTCAGGTCAAGTAGCTTTATCAGGTCAATGTAACATTGCACTTTTATCAATGACCAGGACTACTGGAAAATTTGGCAAAAATGTTATTACTGGAAAATTGGAAAAACTGCGTGAAAAAAAAAATATCATAGGAAAAATTAAGGTCAGCTGATAGTAAATACATCAACCGATTATTGAGCGCCAGAATATTGGGACACACTGAGGAAATTGATAATTGATCGTAAATAGGATATTTAAAAAGTGAACAAGGGGAAAACCTGATAAATAGAATACCAGATTTGTGTCTTTTGATATCAAGTTTATCAGGCTCCACTTCGAGAACACATGTAGGATCTAGGGGCAAGCCTCGTGATTCTACAAGCATTCTTGAAGCCTTGCCTGATAAACTTGAAAGACACGAACCTGGTATACTCTTTTTATCTGGAGCTATGAGTTGTTGTACCATGTCCCAAAGAAAAGAAGACAAGAGATTGAAGATAAGTAAAGAAAGAACAGGTAAAGGAGAATAGGAGGTTTTAGGAATTCCGTTTATGACGTCATTCATGCGCATGCGCAAAGCACTGGCCGTCAATTGAAACAGCCATCGCTATTCAAATGTATTTGCGGAACTTAAAATGCTAACAATATTCAGACATTTTGAAAGAAAATATACCAGTTTACATTGAAATAATGCCTCTAGAAGGAAAGAATGATATTTTGCTTTTATTACTGAAGTTCATTTATCCTGGATACATTTCTGACTGACGAAAATCTATTCGTGAATGAGCCATTTCATGGCCTGAGATACCGTTATTCACGAAAACTTACTTACAAAATAAGTTTTTACGTAACTTTTTGTTTTATTCGCTATCCCCAAATATAGCTATCACATACGGACAGAACATAGATCTATCTATCTATCTATCTATCTATCTATCTATCTATCTATCTATCTATCTATCTATCTATCTATCTATCTATCTATCTATCTATCTATCTATCTACCTACCTATCTATCTATCTATCTATCTATCCCAACGGACGGACAGTTATAGACAGACAAATAAACATACTGATAGCAGAAATAAATTAATGAATGGACCGTCGGATGGGCACTCGAGTCAACGTTGGTTCGATCTCATGCCGTTGACATCCACTCAAACTGACTTCAATGTCACATGACCGAGAGAAAGAGAGAGAGGGTTTGACTGACAAACTGACAGTAGACAGACAGGCAACAGACAGACTGAATGACTGACTAACATAAGAACGAACCGGACAGTTAGACAGACAAATAAACATACTGGCAGTCGAAAAAAACTAATGAGTGGACTGACAGACGGGCGTCAAGTCAACATTGGCTCGACGTCATGTCATCGACACCCACTCCAACTGACCTCAATGTCATGTGACCGTTGAGATGAGAGTGGTTTGACTGATCCCTATATCCAAGAAGATATTTTAGAGCTAAGCTAATGAGCCATTAACTCGTTTTAGTACCAAATGGAATCTTTCTCCTTAAATATAGCAGGAATCCATTTAAAAATTTAGGGGGGTCAGGTTGTGTTTTCTTTAAAATTTATTTGGAAACTGGCTGAACTTTTTGCAAACAGTGTACGTCCTTATCAGAGGTCACGTTCGGCGGCGTCTGATCTGGGCCTGCACTGTTTGCCGATTACCCCTTTTGGGATTTCCGGTACCAAATGGGCTAATGCAGCCTAAGGTCTGGACAGGTTGAACAAATCTACAAATCTACCATATTTTACTATAAAATCTTGCACTTGCGTGGGGGTGTGCCATTCTCATGCACTGAAAGGGTGTGCTACTTTTGTTTTGAATTTATATTCCAATCCCACTGAGTCTTGATGTGTCCGAGCACTGGCAAATGACATCTTATTAAGCAACGCCGTATTATATTGCCAACACAACATTCTGACGTTTCATCTACGTTGCAAAGTCAAATTCAGTGCATCGCTTTGATGTTGGTTTGATGTAGACAAGACGTTGTTGACACGTTACATGTCGGTTGACGTGGAGTTATTTAACAACAAACTGTAATTTACATTTACCTACGCTCGATAATTGCTGTTACGCTAAGAGAGAGAGACAGAGACAGAGAGAGAGAGAGAGATCCCGTTCTATTTTTAGAACCGGAAGTATGTCACGAAAAAAGCTCCTATAGAGAATAACAGAGGAGAAGAAAGAATATGCACCACCCTACACCTTACAGGCTGCAAGTTGTTGATTAACAAGTACCAATATCTGACACCTTAAACTCCTTACCATAAAAGCTTCACAATTACAATTTACTACCGGATGCTGTGGATAAAGAGCAAACAGTGTAGAGCCTGCAGCATCTCATCTGGGTCTACACTGTTTGCTTAGGCAAACATCATGTTGATGAGTCCGTGATATCAATACCCCCTTAAACCTCACTTTATATAGAGAAAACTGGGGGTTACAGGGGTGTAAACTATTTTTCTTATTTCTGCTCCAGAGATATAGATAAAGAAGATTTATTTAACGTCGCATACCAGAAACACATAACATAAGCTCTGTGGAGTTTTTTTGCGACAAACAAAGTATTTTTTAACAAATACTTACCTGCCTTCATTTATCCTCCTAGGACTACCCCTGATAATGCGAACGTCAGCCAAGGGAAATGCGAACGTCAGCCAAGGGAGCGCCTAGTACCATTTTTCAAGCCCTTGGTATGGCATGGCTGGGGATGGAACCCGAGACCTCCCATTCCCGAAGTGGATGCTCTACCACTGAGCTGTCAAACATAGGTTGTGGATACTCGCTAGAACCACCTCAATGAAGTAGTTCTTACGAGCACCTACAACCTATGTTTGAAGTATAAATAACAACTAGAAATGCGTCCATAGGACATGGATGCCCCCGCCTGAAAATATGTCTATGTTCGTATTCATCCATAGAAAGTTATTGACCGTGTTTCAGTTTTGGACCCTTTTTTCACATTTGACCTCTAAGTATGACCTTGACCTTGGAGGTAAGGACCTTGGTTTTGTGTGAGGCAGATTGTCTATTGATGGCCAACATTTCTGCAAAGTAATTTCAAAATCCATCCAGAGATAATAAAGTTATTGACTGTGTTTAAGTTTAGGACCATTTTTTTTACCTTTGACCTTTAAGTATGACCTTGACCTTGGAGGTACGGATCTGGGTTTGCAAGTGACACATCGGCTCATGATGGTTAACATTTCTTCAAAGTAGTTTCTAAATCCATACAGAAATCAGTAAGTTATTGACTGCGTTTAAGTTTCGGACCATTTTTCGACTTTTGACCTATAAGTATGACCTTGACCTTGGAGGTACGGACCTGGGTTTTACACGTGACACATCGTCTCGTGATGGTTAACATTTCTACAAAGCAATTACAAAATCCATCCAGAAATAAGAAAGTTATTGGCTGCGTTTAAGTTTCGGACCCTTTTTTGACCTTTGACCTCTAAGTATGACCTTGACCTTGGAGGTACGGACCTGGGTTTTGCACGTTACACGGCGTCTCATGATGGTTAACATTTCTGCCAAGTAATTTTAAAATCCATCAATAAATAAGGAAGTTATTGACTGTGTTTAAGTTTCGGACCATTTTTTGACCTTTGACCTCTAAGTATGACCTTAACCTTGGAGGTACGGACCTGGGTTTTACACGTGACACATCGTCTCGTGATGGTTAACATTTCTACAAAGTAATTACAAAATCCATCCAGAAATAAGAAAGTTATTGACTGCGTTTAAGTTTCGGACCCTTTTTTTGACCTTTGACCTCTAAGTATGACCTTGACCTTGGAGGTACCGACCTGGGTTTTGCACGTTACACGTTGTCTCATGATGGTTAACATTTCTGCCAAGTAATTTTAAAATCCATCAATAAATAAGGAAGTTATTGACTGCGTTTAAGTTTCGGACGCACGGACGGACGCACAGACTTCGAATGGCGGGGGCATAAAAATGTCACAGATTTTCATCAGATAACCAGCCATTTTGGAGATATGAAAAAATGCACTATATGTATGTTGCATGGGTGATATCATAATGAATAAGGAATAAGCCAATGTCAACTGAGTGCACTCAGATTTGAGTATTCTCTGAAGATGTGGATAGGTGTGGCTCAGATATAAATGCAGCACATGCTACTCGATAGGGATCGATTTTCTGGCAGGTTTGAGCTATTTTTAGCTGGGCTATTCTTAGCACTCAGGGGCATCATTAATTTCAGACAATCAATCTTGCGACGGTCTAGTGTGTATAACATGAAATCCTAACAAAAAATGTTTATCGCAATAATATGAATATTTGGACCCTGTGGCTACTGCTCTGGGACTGTACTGTTTGATTGTAGAAAATGCTTTAGTTACAATGTTTAGCCGAAAAATTATCACGCAGTGGCACATGGTATACAGTTTTCCAGTTTTATGACGTACAGTCTAACTTTGATGGCTCGAACACCTTTGGGACCACGAAATTCTGTTCGAGATAGGGGTAGTTCGAGCCACTGGGGGTTACTGTCAGGAGGCGTAAAGGGGATAGTTTGGGACTTCTTTTCAGTGTTCTATAATATAAATGTATGATGCGTGTACACATTAGAATTGCCTCGTTGAGGCGATTCTAATGAGTACACACAGCATACATTTGCAAGATAAGGAACGAAAATAGCCTAAATTTCCCCCTTACTATTTCTTATGTAGCAACATTCCCTAGGGATTCAAAAAAGGGTTCGACTCAGCCATGGTAACCAAGCCAACAGTGTTCAAGCCATCGAAGTTCTACTGTATTGCTACATGTATTAGCTCTTTGCATGCTTGGTTCATCTGATCTACACTATTTGCAAAGATAGGGGTTGTTGTGTTAAGCTTGATAAGGGTTAACCCATTTTGTACCATAAACCCCTAAAGGGTAATTGGCAAACGGTGCAGGCCCAGATCAGACGTCGCAGAATGCGGCGTCTGATCAGGGCCTACACTGTTTGCAAAACGTTTAACCAAGTTCCAAATAAATTTTGAAGAAAACACAACCTGACACCCCTAAATTTTGAAATGGACTCCTATTATATATAAGGAGGAAGATTCCATTTGGTACAAAATGGGTTAATATGTGCTAAAAAGAGTAATTCCTTGGAAGCAAGGAATACAATTATACAGTGTACAAAGTTTTTCTGGGCCTCAAGGATAATTCTGTATCCATCTGACTCACACCCTGATCAGATACCAAGTTCTGCAGCATCTGATCTGGGTCTGCACTGTTTTCCAAGATACCCCTTCAGGGATTTCCAGCATGCAATGGGATAAGAGTTAAATACTGGTACGGCTTTGTAGAAAAAGAGTCCTTACAAGTGTTGTCATTAGGGGTTTCACGCATACAATGGGTTAATCAAAAGAAACTTTGTACTCCTAGCATAGCCCCAGATATGAGGGGGTATCCACATATTATTTTTCTTATTTCTGCATGAAAATAAGTTGCGGGGTGCTCATAAGAAGTGCCTCGCTGAGGCGCTTCTAATGAATACCCTCAACATATGTTTTCGTGCAGAAATAAGAAAAAATATCAGTACTTTTGGGATGAAAAAGCTATGACTCAGTGAGACATTTATGTAGAGCTCATTACTCATCTATATTTTTGCCTGAGATTTCTGCTCTCAGTCAATAAATTTGGGTGTGATGTTGAGCAAAAATTAAATAAAATCTCTCTAAATCTCAGCAGAAATACATCCTTGGGGTCGAAGTCTTCTCAAATGGTTAAATAACTGGCCTGACACTCCTCAAACTTATAAAAAAGTAATAAAGAACAAACACAATTCAAAATCTTACCTGGCCTTACAAGCCTCTGTGGTGTAGTGGTTAAGCTACTCCCCTTGTAAACCAGGGGTCGCAGGATCGATCCCGGGCTTCTCCAAACTTTCGGATGAGTCTTTAAACCAAGGGCCCATCTCCATATGACCTTAGCTGTTGGTGTGACGTAAAACTCAAACACTCACTCACTCACTCTTACCTGGCCTCTGTATTTTCCTGATACTATTGCAACATAAGCACATTCTGATTTTGGAACTACTGTTTCTAACATCCCCTGAGATATATCTGTAAAAGAAATTTACCCATAAGATGCAAATCACAACAGTTATCATCTGCTTTCTTGTCTGCTGGTTCCTTTTAAAAGTCATTGTTGCAAACAGTGTGGATCCAGATCTGACTGCTACACTATGAACAGTCTGAACAGGGTCCACACTGTTTACCTGTATGCAAAAATACCATATAAATCCTAAAAATTTTGGCACCTTGAGGACTTGCAGTAATTCTCCTAAAATTTTAACACATTTTTTTCTTGATCCAGCAACAAGTCCAAAAAAGCAGGAATGACAAACAGTGTAGACCCTGATCAGACTGCTCCTTCAGGAACAGTCTGATCTGGGTCTGCACGGTTTGCTCAGGCCTTCCTGTCCCAATACTTTGGATCATTACAATAGATTTGAAAGGTTTGCAAGAAGAAGCAGCAGGCAAAATAAACAGACATTTTCATTTGCAGTTTTCCTTGGCGCCTTTAGGGTTAATTAACCTCATCTGAACCCATAAAACACCAAGCAAAATTGCACAACAGACAACATTGCGACTTTCTATTATTTTTTAGAGAAAATCGGACTTGGCATTTCATTTGAAAGCATCCATCTATCACATACTTCACACTAAATGTTAGAAGCCTCCGTGGTGTAGTGGTTACGCTACTCCCCTTGTAAAACAGGGGTTGCAGGATCGATCCCGGGCTTCTCCAGACTTTCGAATGAGTCTTTAAACCGAGGTCCCGTCTCCATATGACCTTAGCTGTTGGTGGGAAGTAAAACTCAAACACTCACTCACTCACACTAAATGTCAAGTCTTATTTTCTCCAAAAGAATTTATTTTGGAAAATCCTGTCAGCTAGCCATGATGCTGTTTCTGGGGGTTACCGTATTTACTGTATACATTCAGACAGAAAGGCCTGAACAAAACAATGTAGACCCAGATGAGATGCCACAGAGTGTGGTGTCTCATCAGTCTCTTTGCCTCCCATACAGCTAGTTTTAGAAGCAAAACTGTGTAATAAATTATGGCTTCTCAAGGCAGTGTGGGTACAAACTTAATGTAACAGTCACATGGGCAGGGGTAGTGTGGGTACAGGTTTCATGTTACTGGGCACATGGGCAGGGGTAGTGTGGGTACAGGTTTCATGTTACTGAGCACATGGGCAGGCGTAGTGTGGGTACAGGTTTCATGTTACTGGGCACATGGGCAGGGGTAGTGTGGGTACAGGTTTCATGTTACTAGGCACATGGGCAGGGGTAGTGTGGGCACAGGTTTCATGTTACTGGGCACATGGGCAGGGTTAGTGTGGGTACAGGTTTCATGTTACTGGGCACATGGGCAGGGGTAGTGTGGGTACAGGTTTCATGTAACTGAGCACACTGACAGGGGTAAAGTGTTGGTAGAAGTTTTATAGTACTGGCACATAGGAAAGGGTAGTGTGGTTACAATTTTAATGTAACTGAGCACACTGGCAGTGTATCTGGGCTCTTAGACAGGGGTAGTGTTGGTATAGGTTTCATGTAACTGGGCAGACTGGCAACACAAGTTTAATGTTACTGGCACACAGGCAGGGGTAGTGTTGGTACATAGAGGATATTTGATTTTTTCAGTGTAAGATCGAATTTTATTTCATCGAATGAACACCAAAACTGTTATTTTCACGAGTGGCGTAGCCACGAGTGAAAATAGCAGTTTTGGTGTTCATGAGTGAAATAAAATTTGATCTTGCACTGAAAAAATCAAATTTTCTGTTTCTTACATGCTTCAAAAGGCAATATTTAGCGTCTTTAATGGTGTCGCTCACATTCCGAGAAAATTATCTTTGTTCCTGTTCGTTTCGCGTCAATTTAGTGGTGTCCATCGTGTTTAGTGGGTATACTATTGGGTGTAAACTAAAGTTTGCACCTGAGAAATGGCCTGGGATGGTATTATTATGAATGATTAATGAAATAATTGAGAGTAGTTTTCCAAAGAAGTTGCTGGCAAGTCTAACGTCGCGCGACAAAAGACGTGACATCAGCGTCATAAATGACGTCAGTAACATCCCCGTCACACATGAACGGGCTATGCGTCAATTAGAACACATTTCAGTATTGTTCAGTTATCTGACAAAGATAAAATTGAAATTAGAGTTAGATTTGAAGAAAAAAGTATTCCCAAACAGTGAAAAATAAAAAATCGTATTTTCACTGTTTGAAACAGTGAAAATATCGATTTTTATTTCACTGATAAATCTCTATCATTCATTGAAAAGCATGTAAGAAAAGTTTATTGTACATGGCAGAGGTCTAGGTACATGTTAACCCTTGTCCTGCTAATCCCGGATATGCCTTATCTTTGAAACAATGTAGATCCAGATCAGATGGCTTCTGACAAAGCCATCTGATCAGGATCTACATTGTTTGCCATTCAGATTGTGAATTTGTTGCAATAATTCGCATCAAGTAATCTGATTGGTTGATAATCGGTAGTGGGTGTGGCATATATAAATATTCAGCAGGACAAGGGTTAAATACAACTGACCAGGGGCCAGTTGTTCAAAGCATTGTTAGCTTAACGAGCTCGTTAGTTGTCATATTGTTAACTGTTCTAGCAAGTATAATGTTTAAAATTTTGTATTTTTGCTGAAAAAATTTGAGCAGCTTTTGCACCTGCAAAAGCTGCTCACATTTTTTCAGCAAAAAATATTAGCATATTTGCCATAATACATGATCAAAGTTTTAACAATATGTTAACTAATGACGTCGTTAGTTTTGAACAACTGGTCCCTGAAAGGCAGGGGTTAAGTGTGGATACAGATTAATGTTACTTGGCACACTGTCAGGGGTATAAAAGTAGTTTGCCACCCATCGGGCTTGAAGAAATAGATGGGCTGCATGATGCTTCCACGCAGAGCTGAAACCAACCCGCACACGGGTACTGGTAAACCGCTTAGAGGATCTAAGCCGGCCCAGGCAATGTGGTGTGAGTCGGCCCGTCCATGCTTATAAACCCTATTGGTTTCATTGGGCCGCAGGGCTTGAGATTTCATTTCATCTCAATGTCGGGTAAATGTCCCACAAAATTGGAAGGTCCCACAAAATTGGAAGCAACATCTCCAAAATGACCTTCACAGTGTTGATGGGGACTTTAAACTTCAAATCAAACAAACAAACAAAATAAAAGTAATTTGGCACATTGGCAGGGGAAATGTGGGTACAAGTTCAATGTAACTAGACACATAGGCAAAGACAATGTTGGTACAATTGCAATGTAACTGGGAAAACTGGCAGGGGTAGTGTGGGTACAGGTTTAATGTAACTGGGCGCATAGGCAGGGGCAATGTTGGTACAAGTTCAATGTAACTGGGCACATAGGCAGGGTCAAGAGTGGGTACATGTTAAATGTTACTGGATGAATAGGCAGTGCCATAGTGGGTGCAAGTTTAATATAATTTGGCACATAGGCGTGGGTAGTGTGGGTACAGGTTTAATGTTACTTGGCACATAGGCAGGGGTGGTGTGGGTTCAAGTTTAATATAACAGGCAGATGGGCAGGGGTAGTGTGGGTACAGGTTTCATGTAACTGAGCACACTGGCAGGGCTTAAGTGTTGGTAGAAGTTTTATAGTACTGGCACATAGGAAAGGGTAGTGTGGGTACAATTTTAATGAAACTGGGCACATCAGGCAAGGGTAGTGTGGTTACAGGTTAAATGTAACTGAGCATACTGGGCCTTACTGGCAGGGGTAGTGTGGTTACAAGTTTAAAGAAACTGGGCACATTAGGCAAGGGTAGTGTGGTTACAGGTTAAATGTAACTGAGCATAATGGCAGGGGTAGTGTGGTAACAAGTTTAATGTAACTGGGCACATTAGGCAAGGGTTGTGTGGGTACAGGTTAAATGTAACTGTGCATACTGGCCTGGGTAGTGTGGTTAAAAGTTTAATGTAAATGGGCACATTGGCACGGGCCTCCGTGGCCTAGTGGATAAGAGCGCTGATTCTTAGTCATTAGGTCTCTCACCGCCGTAGGTTCGAGCCTCGCTCGGGCCACGTGTGAGACGCCAAGTTCTGCAACGGAAGGTCAGGTGGTTTTTCTCCGGGTACTCCGGTTTTCGCCCACCTCTGATTAACGATCGGCTCGATATGAGTGAAATAATCTTGAAAGGGCCGTAAAACCCAAACCAAAAAAAAAAAAAAAAAAAATGGGCACAGGTTAAATGTAACTGTGCATAATGGCTTGGGTAGTGTGGTTAAAAGTTTAATGAAACTGGGCACTTTAGGCAAGGGTAGTGTGGGTACAGGTTAAATGTAACTATGCAAATTGGCTTGGGTAGTGTGGTTAAAAGTTTAATGTAACTGGGCACATTAGGCAAGGGTAGTGTGGGTACAGGTTAAATGGTACTGTGCATACTGGCTTGGGTAGTGTGGTTAAAAGTTTAATGTAAGGTCATCCTTAAAAAAAAAATTGTTTGCTGTGCTCCTACCCATCATATGTGAGGTGGGTAGGAAGGTAGGTCTTTTTGTGTTTTTGTTTAGATCTGAAAAGATATTTGACCCTTACAGCACCATACAACAACTGGGAACATCATTTCAAATACATATTTTCTGACCATTCAAATGAAATGTCAAGCCTAATTTTCTCTGAAACTAGCAGACCATTCAAATGAAATGTCAAAGTAGAAGTAAAACAAAGATCAGGAATTGATACAATTAACTAACTCCACCCATAAAAGACACCAAAGGGAAAGAAATACAAACATTAAGCGACCAGACCATAATGGAAACCTAAACAAAGGAAGGCTATAAGGACAGTTACTTTCCCACAAAATGGCCATATGGCCATCCAAAATTAAAAGAACAAGTGATACACACAGTAAGTAACAAACAACAACATAAATAAATCGCCACAGAAGAGCCGCCTTGGAACGGTCAGTGGAAGATTTCCACTGGGGGGCTTAAATCGATTTTACGTGGCCACAATCCTCGCCCTTACTTCCGTCGCGATTTAGACAAATAACCCGCTCAGTCCGCATGAAGGCCTCCCAACTCATCAGTGCAACATCTCCGTGAACACAAAAAATCAAAGAACCACAGAGGTGAGACAACGGTGAGGACTCGACAGCAAGAAACCACTGAAATGCCGGAGCAAAAGAAAACCAACAGCCAGACCCCGACGGGCCCGACCAGAGACAGAGCATCAGGCACCAACCAACATTACCAAGAATTAGATCTCTCTAATTCTCAATAAGCCCCCACGCTGGAGCCGTCACAGAACCTGAGGCCTGACCCACCGGCGTGCAACCAAAGAGGGAAGCAAAGCTGCCAACCGTGATTGGGTTAACTACCATGCATGCAGTCTGTCGTATAACATCCATGTTGTACCCAATCTTTTTATATCGAAGAATTATTTTACGAAATTGGGTGCTGAAGTCATTGCTGTTATATATTTTTCTGAATTTATAAACTAAGTCACCACAAAACTCGGGCTCCGACAGACCCTGTTGCAGAAGAGCCTCAAGTCCAATATCGAATTTTGAAATTAAATCAGAATGGCGTCTATAAAATTTTGAAAATGCTTTGCGCAGTCCACGGCACCGACAACCCCGATCAAGGAGTTTAGCCGTTTATAATTTATTACGAGTGTTGAAGTCAGTTACATGACTACATACTCTAGCAAATCGAATTAGCTGCGAAATATAAACGCCATAGGATGGCGCACAAGGAACATCACCATCCAAAAAAGGAAAACTCACAATCCCAAAACCAAAGTCACCACGCCTATCACAAATCCCGCACGAAACAAACCCATCTACAATAGATAGACGCAAATCCAAAAACGGGGCCCCGGTACCAGAAGAACCCGCCCCACTCAACCGAAGCCCCGGGGGGCAAACCCGACCGACCAAACCATCGAAACAGGTATTATCAATATTTAATAAATCATCTAAATATCTAGAAGTGGAGCTAAAAGCTTCAATAATCCCAGATTGGTAATCAATGGAAAGCGACAACATGAAGTCTCCTTCACAACAACACAAGAACAGATCAGCCACAAGAGGTGCGCAATTCGCACCCACCGGAATACCCACAATTTTTCCAAACAACTTAGTACCGAATCTAATATAAACACCGCCAAGCAGAAAGGCGAGGGCATCACACACTCCCCGACACGACCAAAGTGTACAACTCCTATGCTCTCTAGAAGCGAAAAATGCACCCCCGACACCACACGCGAGACAGAGAGAATCCTCTCCGCGAAAAGCCCATTCAACCAAATCATTAAGCCTTCCCCCCACAAGCCCATGAGGAAGTGTAGTGCAAAGAGTGGAAAAACTGCAAGTAGACAGACTTGAAGCACGAAAATGTCTGGATTTCAATTTACCCAAAACCCCACTCGAACCTTTTACAGACCAAAACAGATTTCTTCCTGATCTCTCAAAGACTTTATCACAATATCCAACCACACGCGCCTCAACAGCAGCAAGACAGGAAGTTAATAATTTAGAAAGTTCAGTGGTAGTGCAAGAGCCAGAATTTGCAATAAACCGCGCCCTGCAAGGCCCCCCACGAAGCCTTGGTAGCCAGTATAGCGTCGGAAGCCCGCCCCGGCCCCCGGCAACACACACAGCAAACCCGGCGGCCGAATGACAAACATGTCCATCCACCACAACTCCCCCCTCAGCTAAAGGCCGAAGCCCATAGGCCCCAGCACCAACAAGCCCCTGCTCAAGCGCGCCAACACAGCGGAGCCGCCACACAACGACGACACTGCCAGCGGCCCCGTCTGCAGGGGTCAAAACAAACTTCTTATGAAATTCTTGAATACCCAGCTTAAGACGACACAAAGATGTCCCAGGCCCAGGAGGCAACAAGTTAGCACCCCGAGAACAGAAAGAAATGCGTTTATTCACCAGTCCCAAAAGGCCCAGCTCCCAGTCCTTAAGGGCCCCATGCCCAACATACTCTCGCTTACACCATCGACCACCGAACCCACCCAAGAAAGCAGCGATCTCACCCCCCACATCCACCGAAATCAATTTTAGAAGGAAACCGATATTTCGGTCCTTTAGAAACCACACTCCTTAACCCGGCATCCAAACTTTCATTTCCACCCCAACTCGCAGACAAGCACGAAACTAAACCCACAGCAATCAAACCTTTTGGATTACACACCCCACCACTGCTAGAAAACTCAGGCATCGACCTTAACAATATTCAAAAACATGAAACGGCCGAAGTTCCATCTTGGTGCACCAAAAAACCCTCCACTCCGTTTGACTTAAATGATGGCAAAAAATCCGAACCAAATCCAATGCCACTCAAACAAAGCCTGATTTTCTCTGAAAAAAAAAAAAAAAACGGCAGAAAAAAAAAACAAGAATGTCATCTTCTTGAAATTTGGCTTAGTGTGTTAAATTTGAGTCTAATCAGGATTTCAAAAAAAATCTTTTCCTCAGAATGGTAATAAAATTTTTTGGGTAGGGGCAATCTGTGTGGGTAGGTAGGAGCACAGCAAACCAAGAAATTTTTTAAGGATGGCCTAACTGGTCACATAAGGTAAGGGTAGTGTGGGTACAGGTTAAATGCAACTGTGCATACTGGCTTGGTTTAAACATATTTTATTACTATAGCAATAACATCATTACAACATATGACAAATTATTATACAATTTGGGATCAGAACGAAAGCAAAAGTACTTATATAGTTCTTCTCTCAGAAGAATACTGGCTTGGGTAGTGTGGTTACAGTTTAATGTAACTGAGCACATTAGGCAAGGGTTGTGTGGTAAAAATGTATTGGGCATACTGGCAGGGGTATTTGTTGTTTTTTTTTTAATTGATGTTTAATGTCCCCATCAACACTATTCAGGTCATTTTGGAGATGTTGCTTCCAATTTTTTGGGACTTTAATCCGACATTGAGAGGAAATGACTTTTCAAGCCCTGCTGCCCAATGAAACCAATAGGGCTTATAAGCACTGGACAGTCCAACTCGCACCATTTTACTAGGGCAGGCTTAGTTCTTCTAAGTGGTTTACTAGCACTCATGTACCGTCAGCTTCAGCATGGTCGTGTTATTTTACACAATGTGAAAATATCATTTTTATTTGTTCCACATATACATTGATTTCACAGCAAAGTATAAAATAAATAGAAATTAATACATCTTTAGTTTTAAATACAGGAAATGTTTTCCAAAGAGACTTGCAATCTAGTAAACAAACGAGTGCGAATGCACGAGTTTGTTTATAAGATTTACAAGTTTTGAGGGAAATATTTCCTGTATTCAAAACTTAAGATATATCATTGTTTATATTACATTTATTAAATTGGCCTTTCTAACGTCTAAAACTGACGTAATTAGCGCTGTGACGTAATTTGTCCCGATTTTGGCATGTCATAGTGCATGGTGACCTTCGAAAGGAAATATATCCTCGCCTGAAAGGAATATTTTCCCTGCAGGAAAATATCATTTTGATTTCCCCCAAAAATTACTTAAAATAGCAGCAAAAATGTAATATAAAAGTATTTTTCAGAATAAATATTGAAGGGGATCAGTAAATACCTTCTAAAACTCTTCCTTCATCTGTTTTACAAACACAATGATCTTTATCAAACACATCTTCTATTATAACCTAGAACATGATAATTAAAATTTGGTTACAAATAAGAAATCATTGTTCCTTTAGGGTGACCAGTAACCCTGATTCCTCATGATTTACCCATTTTGTACCAAATGGAATCTTCCTCCTTATATGTGGCAAGAGTCAATTATAAAATTTAGGGGTGTCAGGTTGTGTTTTCTTAAAATTTATTTGGAAAATGGCTGCTTCTTGCAAATAGTGTAGGCCCAGTTCAGATGCCGCATTCTGCGGCATCTGAGCTGGGTCTGCACTGTTTGCAAACTGCCCGTTTTGGGGTTTCTGGTACAAAATGGGTTAATGTATATTGATAGAAGGCGGATTGCAAAATATTAATTCAAGATGACAAAACTGGTGTGAATTAAAATTTGCATCTGTTCAATAACAACATGTGATTTCTTTGGTTTGTTGGTGTGGAGTTCAACAGCCCAGTCAATACTGTTTAGGTCATATTGAGCTGATCAGTTTACCTAAACACGCATTTCCTGGTCAGGCTTATATACTCAATGAAAACAACCCATTTTTAGAATTTTGATTTCTTTAGTTTAAGGTAAAAAGACTGACTTTTTCAACTGATAAATACGGTATTGTAAAGTTGTCACTGAAGCATGAATTTGTTTGACATGAATACTGCGTGATTTTCATGAAGTGCTTGTGCACATGCAAAATGCAAAAATTGCAAAATTTCCATAATCACGATATTTTTGGCACTTTCTTTAATGTCATTTAAGGTCTGGATTCTTTATGTTAAAAGCCAGCAATTCATTTCATAAGAACAAGCCAATGAAACGTCTAAGACACATAGATTGTCATCATGCCCTTGGTATGGTTGAAGGTGGACTTTCATACCACCAAGTTGCAGAGCATATGGGTTGTTCGCACACTTCCATTACTCTCTTGGTTCAAAGACACAACACTATGGGGTCTGTGGACGATAGACAATGCCCTAGAAGTGAACATGTTACTACACGTCAGCAGGACCGGTACAATGTTTTGAGTCATTAATACGACCGATTCAGGACGTCTGTGGAAACTGCCCAGGAGAAAGTGGGAACCCATAAGCTAGGAGTAAGTGCCTAAACTGTAAGGCAGTGTCTCCATGAATATAGTAAATACATGGTTAGTGTCTTTAATAAAAAAATATAATCGGTGAGCCTTAGACAAATTTATAGGGGCGAGCTTTAGCGAGCCCCTCTAAAATTGTCGGGGCGAACCGATTATATTCTATTATTAAAGACATTATCCATGTATTTAGTTTATACTGCAATCCAAAACAACCAATGTGTTTTGCAAAAATGTAGCAAATTTAAGCAAAAAAGACAGCAGACAAGGTGGCATGTTAAACGACTTCAGTGCCATGGCGCGCACACGTAGTATAACATGACGTCAACGAGTGCAAAGTTTCTGACGTCACCACGCCACAAAGACAAAGGAAACAACACGGACGCTCGAATAAAAGTTTCTCAGCGCTTTGCATTCTGTATGAAAATCTGCAAATAAATAGTTTATTTTAGCTATAAAAATTATTTTCGAGGTTGAGACGCAACTGCAGTAGCAGTGCGCAGTTATTCCAACGGGCCATTCAAACCAGGAAAAGCCGAGAAAGTAAGAATTTAGCTGAAATTTCTGAAAATCTGAAAATATTGCAAGGATTTTAACTTGCAATTTCTTTGTTTTGCCATGTATGAAAGTTTGCATGTTATTGTTAATACTTGTAAAATAGGGACCTGAAAAGTAGGTCCAGTCTATAAACGGTCACTAGACATATTATAGGTCAGTAGAAGGTATTATAGGTCACTACAGATTATAGTGTGCAGTTATTCGACCCCCTTTATTAGGTTACTAGAATGCCTGATTGCGGTATAAATGGTATTTCTAGCCACAAGAAGTATAGGCGGAACGTCGGATCAGTCGCTTTGATTGGTGTCGACAGCATATCCAATGGACAAAACAGCGTTGGTGTGGTGTACTGTTCACGGACAAGTCCCGTTTTTGTGCTGAAATGTTTGATAGGCGACGTAAAGTATGGTGTTGATATGGGGAGCGATTTCAAGACTGTTGTATTAAACAGGTATCATGTTGGGGTGGTGGTAGGGTAATGGTGTGTGGGGGGATCTCATGGCGCCACATAACCCAACTCATCGATGTTGATGGCAATTTGACGGCACGTCAGTACATTGATGAAATCTTAGAGACTGAGGTGGTACCATTTTTAGGCAATAATGGTGACATTATGCTTTTCCAACAGGACAATGCACGTGCTCATTCTGCAAGGCTAACCATGGACTTTTTCAATCTAAATGGTGTGCAAGTTCTTCCTTGGCCTGCGTTTTCACCAGATTTAAACCCAATTGAGCATCTTTGGGACCAGCTCGGAAATTGTGTGTACAGCCAATGTCATCTGCCAATCAACCTTCAGTAGCTTACCATGGCACTACAGGAAGAATGGGACAACATCACACAAGACCAGATACAGCGTTTAATTCGAAGCATGAGGCGTCGATGCCAAGCAACATTTGATTCTAATGGTGGACATACCCAATATTAGGATATGTGAATTTGATTTTTCAGGAGTGTGGACTTATTCGAGTCTCCTTATTTCTGCATCCAATGAAATGCTGTAACTCGTAGTGAGTCTGTGGATAAGTTAGTGACAATTCATTAAACGTGATCAAATGCTGGAAATACTGTGAATCAATTAAAATTTGAGGTACAGTACTAGTGGTTTCGTTTTCATTGAATCTGAGTATACATAAAGGGTGAACCATTACAGTAAACATTGTTAGGCCAGAAACTGTCAACGGCCCTTCTTGAATATGTATATTGCACAGTGAAGACCCTGATCAGATGGTGCAGATGTGTTGGCTGATTTGTGTGTCTGCTGTTCGCATGTCTGTTTCCTTTGTTGTAGCTATCATCAAAACAGCTTTCTTGCCATTCAATAACAACAAAATGACTAGACAAAAGTGCCCAGTGGGGCACGTATACCCCCGGCCAGTGCCATCACCTCAGCTGAAACAAGTAGTCATACTGGTTGTTGCTACCAAATTTTAAGTCTCTATGTACAGTAGTTATTGAGAAATCTTTGACACAAAATAATAAAAATATACACTATTAAACAGCAAGAACTACAAAGGGAAATAACTCTAAAAGGCCTGACCCCTTGGCCCTAATTTTCTTTCCCGCAATTACAACTAGTCATACTTATCATTTTGCAAAATTTCAAGTTTCTATGTACAGTAGTTATTGAGAAATTTTTGACACAAAATAAAAATATACACTATTAAACAGCAAGAACTACAAAGGGAAATAACTCTAAAAGGCCTGACCCCTTGGCCCTTATTTTCTTTCCCACAATACAAGTAGTCATACTGATCATGTGTGCAAAATTTCAAGTTTCTATGTGAAGCAGTTCCTGAGATATCTTTGACACAAAATAATTGTTTACGGACAGACAGACGGAAAAGACAAAAACTATATACCCCCATTGCATACTTCGTATGCCGGGGGTATAAACATGATGAAAATTTGTGTCTAAAATCTGGCATACCTTGGTGTTGTAATATTTTCCTTTCTTGTAGTTTTTGTCTATAATCCGTACTCGTATTTTTGGCCTAACCCAGAGACGAGACTTTGAAGAATGGGCACTACCATTTGTTGTACTGTGTGAAGAGGAATGATGGCTTTCTTCTGATCTATAAGAAAGTAATAGAGGATCTTACATGAGTGCTCATGTATTATTGAATTTATTAAACAAGTTGAGGTAAAGGGATAAAATGCGAGGCTGTGCCGAGCATTTTATCCCTTTTCTTCAACGAGTTTAATAAATTCAATAATACATGAGCACGAATGCAAGATTCTATTTATCATATGACGTTTAAAACGCATTTTATTCACGATTGTTAAACAAAAATGTCAATATTCCGCCATTAGTAAACACGACGTCGTTAAGGATGTCGTACATGTAACGTTACGGGACGTATCTTGCTAATTTGCATATTTAATCCACTAGTGGATTATTGAAAATATTACATGGCATTATTACACTCTCAGACGCGACGTCATATGATAAAATTGTATATGAATACAATACTCATCTATTGTAATTATTATCAGAGCTTTAGAAATACAAACCAGAGGTCATGTGGTTTATACCATATAAGGCATGGCGCCCATCTTGGTCATGTGACTACAATCCCACAAATAGCTTTTCATTGCCTCATTCAAAAGAGAGGCTCTTCATGTAATTTGGTTTCAATCACCTCAGCAGTTTTAGTGGAAAGGAAGATAAAAGTTTATGACCTTGACCTTTGGAATTGATAAACTTCCAACAAGCTGCTTGCAAATACCATTTCTGATGCAACAGGCTACCATGTAATCAGAGAAATCCACTATATTGCCTTTTTTCAATACAAATGTCTAAGAGACCAAATTTCGCCTTGATATAAAACATGTCATGGTCAACCAAACGTCATCATTTGTATAAACTTGGTAGGGCCCAATGATGCTGCATGATTCTGCGTACCAAGTTTCATGGTTATCAGCCGTTTGGTTCCTGAGAAGAAGATTTTTAAAGGTTTTTACCACATATGGGCACGGCAGCCATATTGGTCATGTGACTCAGTCCTTACAAACAAACTTTCGTTCCCCCTTCCCACAGAGGCTCCATATGTAATTTGGTTTCAATTGGCCAAGTAGTTACAGAGATGTCATCTGAAAATGTTGACGACGCAGAAACAGACGATGCAGACAACGACGGACCACTGCCAATACTATGAGCTTCCCGGGAGCCTTCGGCTCTGGTGTGCTTAAAAGAAAATATTATCTGTGAAAATCTGCAGGACATGGGTGCTGTCCGTAAGGTTTGTCGGGTGGAGGACAATCAAGAATTCAATCCGCAGGGCATTGGTGCTGTATGTAGACAGCATCAATGCCCTGCAGATTGATTCTTGTCCTCCACCCATCACAGCTTACAGACAGCACCAATGCCCTGCAGATTGATTCTTGTCCTCCACCCATCACACCTTACAGACAGCACCAGTGCCCTGCAGATTGATTCTTGTCCTCCACCCATCACACCTTACAGACAGCACCAATGCCCTGCAGATTGATTCTTGTCCTCCACCCATCACACCTTACAGACAGCACCAATGCCCTGCAGATTGAATTCTTGTCCTCCTCCCACCACACATAACAAAGTGTTGTAGGTGGAGGACAAGAATTCAATCTGCAGGGCAATGGTGTCGTCTGCAAGGTGTGGTGTGTGGAGGACAAGAATTCAATATGAATGGCATTGATGGTGTCTTTAAGGTGGCATGGGTGGAGGACAATAATTCAATTTGGACGGCATTGGTGCTGTCTTTAAGGCATGAAGGGTGGAAGACAAGAATTCACAGGCTCTTGCCAATATTCCCATCATGCCCTCTGTTTATGTCATCTGCTGCTTCTTCTTGCAAACTTTTCAAACATACACCTGCAAACAGGCAAACAGTGTGGACCCTGATAATTCTGATCTGGGTCCACATGTTTGCAAAAATGACTTTAAAAGTAACCAACAGACGACAAAGTAGATGACAATTGTTGTGATTGCCATAATAAGGGTTTATAATTGTTAGCCAGGGTTTTCATATTAAATATATGGGCCCCGTCAAGCGATTTTGGTACTTATCGCCTATGCGAGCAGCGAAGGTTCAGGCGAGCCTGCGCATCCGCGCAGTCTCACCAGAACCTTCGCTGCTCGCTCATACAAGCAGTGAATCAAGAGGAACCTTCAGACAGAAAGCCATATCCCTGGCCCCTCTGAATGGCTGGGCATGCACAGTTAAAATTTGTCATGACGGAATGCTCGAAGACACAAATTTGCTTGGCGGGGCTCATATATAAATATTTGCGTTCATTTTGCAGAGCAGTCGGTACCAGGTGTGATGGGTGTGGGTCAAGATAGCGAAGGTTATCATGACCCAGCCTGTGTGTCAATCCCAAAATTTAAGTGACATATTGTCAATATTATTCTATGCATGAAATTAGACTGATATCCATCAATTCTTTCACAAGGGGCCAGTTGTTCAAAACTAACGACATCATTAACGATGTTGTTAGTTAATGTATCGTTAAAACTTTGATCATTTATTATGGCAAATATGCTAATATTTTTGCTGAAAAAATGCAAAAGCTGCTCACATTTTTTAGCAAAAATAAATTTTAGGTAATAAACTTGCTAGAACAGTTAACAATATGACCACTAACGAACTCGTTAAGCTAATGATGCTTTGAACAACTGGCCTGAGATACTTAACTGAAACCATTTTCAGCCAGCAACCAATGGCAGCAAGTTTAAAATTGATGAAAAAACGTGAATAACAATCTGTCCCACCAACAGCTAAGGTCATACGGAGACAGGACTTCAGTTTAAAGACTCATCAGAGAGTCTGGAGAAGCACGGCAGGGTTCGACATTAACCCAAGACCGATGGACATTGTCTAGTGGAAACCTGGTCAGGTCTAGTAAGGTCAGTGGCCGGCTGATCCAAATGGTCCAGTCGAAAATCGGCCACCAAAGTAGTTAAAATCCCTGTTTTAAACATTTATCATAAAATTAGTTTGTGTTTTCAGTTTGTTGCAGAAGATTTACCATCTGTGTAGATAAATAATAATAGAAATAATCTGATTACTGCAGAACTAATGAAAATTTATCACTTCAGTATGATTTTCATCATTTCTTCGGGCCAGCTCAACTTAGATCAGGTCCAGTGTAACCCAAGAGTTACAGGACCACCTTGTCCACTTATTAAACAAGAGGCCCATGGGCCACTACACTCACCAGAGGTCATGTGGTTTATACCGTATATAGGCAAGGTGCCCATCTTGGTCATGTGACAATACCACGAATAATGTTTAATTGCCTCACCCCCATTGAGGCTTTTCATGTAATTTGGTTTCAATCACCACAGCTCTTTTACTGGAGAAGAAGATAAAAATACTGAATCAGAGCCATCCAAGACAAAGATCAGTAATGACCTTGACCTTTGGAATCGATAAACTTCCATTCAGCTAACTGCAAATATCATTTTTGATGTCACAGCCTACCAGGCAATCAGAAATATCCACTACTTTGCCGTTTTTCCATACAAATGTCTAAGTGACCAAATTTGACCTTGACATAAACAGGTCAAGGTCAACCAAAGGTCATCATTTGAACAAATTTGGTAGGGCCAGAGTCCCTGATGCTGCATACCAAGTTTCAAGATCATCGGCCATTCGGTTCTTGAGAAGAAGATTTTTAAAGTTTTTTACCATATATGGGCAAGGTGGCCCATATTGGTCATGTGAGCCAGTCCTCACGAACAAATTTTCATTCCCTCATTCCATAGAGGCTCCACAAGATAAAAATGACCTTGACTTTGGAACAGATAAACTTCCATTCAGCTGAAGGTAAATACCATTTCTGATGCCACTAGCTAATATACAATCAGAAAAATCCACTGTTTTGCCATTTTTCCATACAAATGTCTAAGTGACCAAATTTGACCTTGATGTAAAACAGGTCAAGGTCAACCTAAGGTCTTCATTTGAACAAATTTGGTATAGCCAGAGTCCCTGATGCTGTATACCAAGATTCAAGATCATTGGCCATTCGGTTCTTGAGAAGAAGATTTTTAAACGTTTTTACCATATATGGGCATGGCGGCCATATTGGTCATGAGACCCAGTACTCAGGAACAAACTTTCATTCCCTCATTCCATAGAGGCACCACATGTAATTTGGTTTCAATTGGCCAAGGAGTTTAAGTGAAGAAGATAAAAAAACTGAATCTGAGGCGTCCTGGACAAAGGTCGGTAAATGACCTTGACCTTTGGAACTGATAAACTTCGATTCAGCTGATTGTAAATACCATTTCTGATGCCACTAACTAATCTACAATCAGAAAAATCCACTGTTTTGCCAGTTTTCCATACAAATGTCTCAGTGACCAAACTTGACCTTGACGTAAAACAGGTCAAGGTCAACCTAAGGTCATCATTTGAATAAACTTGGTAGGGCCAGAGTCCCTGATGCTGTATACCAAGTTTCAAGATCATCGGCAATTCGGTTCTTGAGAAGAAGATTTTTAAAGGTTTTTACCATATATGGGCATGGCGGCCATATTGGTCATCTGACTCAGTCCTCACCAACAAATTTTCGTCCCCTCATTCCATAGAGGCTCCACATGTAATTTGGTTTCAATTGGCCCAGTAGTTTAAGTGAAGAGGAAGATAAAAATACTGAATCTGAGGCGTCCTGAACAAAGGTCGGTAAATGACCTTGACCTTTGAAACTGATAAACTTCCATTCAGCTGATTGCAAATACCATTTCTGATGCCACTAGCTAACACACAGTCAGAAAAATCCAATGTTTTGCCATTTTTCCATACATATGTCTAAGTGACCAAATTTGACCTTGGCGTAAAATAGGTCAAGATCAACCGAAGGTCATCATTTGAACAAACTTGGTAGGGCCCGAGTCCCCAATGCTGCATACCAAGTTTCAAGATCATCGGCTATACGGTTCTTGAGAAGAAGATTTTTAACGTTTTTTACCATATATGGGCATGGCGGCCATATTGGTCATGTGACCCAGTCCTCCCGAACAAACTTTCGTTCCCCCTTCCCATAGAGGCTCCACATGTAATTTGGTTTCAATTGGCTGAGTAGTTTCAGAGGAGATGTTGTTTGAAAATGTTGACGTCTCAGACGCAGACGACGACGACAGACGACAGACAATGCCTATACTATAAGCTCCCCAGGAGCCTTCGGCTCTGGTGAGCTAAAAAGTTTATGTTGAACTCTGCACCGGATCGAAACAATCACCCCTGCTTTATGATGTGAGTAGCATAACCACAACACCATGGTGGCTTCTCATTGTATATGTGAAAATTTCATCAAGATCCATCCACACCTCAAAGTATTCGATCTCTTATCTGCCCCATAAACTCGACTTCATGTAAAGAAAACTGGGGTTTACAGGTATAAAACTTTTTTTGTTATTTCTGCTTAAAGACAGGATTTTCATGCCGGGGGGTCTGGTTCCCAGCTAAAACTTGTACAGGTAACCAGCAGATAAAAGTAGGTGTGGCTTGGTCTTGGTGGGCTGGCTACCTATAGGGGCCATAAAACTGATAAGGATTACAGGATATAATTGACTGTAATAATCAGCTGCTGTCCATATATTTATCAAACAAATACCTTCAAAAACTGGACATAAATTATGCTTCATAAACAAAGATTTATTTATTTATTAACATTTAAATAGAAAAAAATCTAGTTTTGTGTAGTAGAAAATAAAATAGCAAACTTGACTGAAATCAGAAAACGATTTTATCTAAATGTCAATTTAGGTTTGGAAGAAATATAATGTGAGTTTCATATTTTTCTCTGTACACAATAACCTCTCTGTAACCTGATTCACTGTAAAAAAATTTTGGGTATAACACAGTTCTAACATATATCCCGAAAATCGTTAGAACCGCCTCATTGAACATTTGTATGTGTAAAATGCTAGTCCTAGTACTTATTGGAAATAGACCTAGTACCAACACTCTATCGGCCCCCGCCCATCGGGGCTTGAAGAAATATATGGGCTGCATGATGCTTCCACGCAGAGCTGAAACCGACCCACACACGAGTACTGGTAAACAGCTTAGAGGATCTAAGAATGCCCAGGCAAAGCGGTGCAAGTCGGCCCGTCCATGCTTATAAACCCTATTGGTTTCATTGGGCGACTGGGCTTGAGATGTCATTTCATCTCAGTGTCGGGTAAAAGTCCCACAAAATTGGAAGCAAGGTCTCAAAATGACCTTTACAGTGTTGACGGGGATGTAAAAAAGCAAATCAAACAAACAAACCAACATTCTATAGTATATTGTGGATGCTCATTTGAATTGTCTCATTGAGACCATACAAATGTATACCCTCACTTGATAGTACATTGTGGGTGCTCATTAGAACTGCCTGATTAAGACCATTCTAACGAGCACCCAAAATCTATATTTTATTTAAAAAAATCTAAACTAAGATTAGAATGAGATAAGCCTGGACATTTGTTTTATTCATTCAGCCATTCCATCATTTGTTTAGCTGTGTCAATTTAAGTTAATTTATTTTACTAAAACTGCCTGTGTTTAATTCATTTGACTTTTTATTTTTCTTCTTCTATAAGAAGAAAAACAAGAAGAAGAATGGAAAAATCTTTCTATTATATCAAATTTAAAAACAATTCTTTCATTCAAACATTATTTATTTATTTATTTATTTATTTATTTATTTATTTTATTTTATGTTTTCTATGGTGTCAACTAATAATTTTTTCAACAAATTTGAAGCTTTAATTTTTTTTTTGTATATTAGAACTAAATATGCTATATAATTAACCTTTATGAAATATGTTTGTATTTTGTTTCTATGTTATTTTAAAAAAAATACATTAGTCATGACTAAATTGTTTTGTTTGTCTATTGAAACCAATTATGGGGTGGCCCTGCTGTTACATAATTGAGATAACAAGGTTAGCTTCAAACAGAGCAGAGCTGTCAATCACTTATTATTAAAATGTCAATCATTGTGATGTCACAGTAGGTCTCCATTTACAGCCTATCAGATAAATAGAATTTGATGTTAACCCTTCAGAGGTCAGACAAAGAATGACTCAGGTTTTCCTGTGCTCCCTTAAATAGTCCAGTCCTGTCTTTAAAGACATAGGTTGTGGGTACTCCATAGAACCACTTCAATGAGTTTGAGTACAAATACGAAAAGTAACACCATTTTTTATCTGAAAATTAACCATTTTGGAGATAGGAAAGATTGCACTATGACGCACAGATGTGTTATTGTAATGAGATGGATGGACAGACTGACAGCTGGACCAAGATGAAAACTACATACCCTATACACAATTAACCTATAAAATGCCAATCACGACAATTGTCATTTGCTTTGTTGTCTGCCGGTTACTTTAAAAATCATTTGTGCAAACAGTGTGAACCCAGATCAGACTGCTCCTCTGATCTGGGTTCACACTGTTTTCAACCCAGATCAGACTGCTCCTCTGGGAGCAGTCTGATCTGGGTTCACACTGTTTTCCTGTACACAAAAATATTTTTTAAAAGTTTGCAAGAAGATTCAGCAGATGACATAAGCAGGAGACATTTTCAGATGTAGATTTTCTTGGCGTTTTAATAATAATAATATTAATAATCGACTTTATTTATAGAGGGTAACACATTCAAAGTAGTACTAATCTTCCATGTGGCCCTTATTTTTTTTTCCTTCTTCTTCCTTGATAGAAACCAGTACTAAGCAACGTGGAAAAAGTCTCTTGCTCAAGGAAACAACACTTAGCGCTTGTGGGGATCAAACTGGCTACCTCTCAATCTCAAATCCGATGCTTTACCACTGCACCACCATGCTCCAAAAAGCTTTTAAGGGTAAATATGTTGGGGTGTATAAAAAATAATTCACTTTTTGCATATACATGTATGTAAACTAAACAAATAACTATATTTCAACCTTTCGTCATATTTCCGTTTCTTGGACTTTTCTCTGCTGTCATCTTTGTATCTATCCTTTCTTCTGTCTTTGTCTTTGTCACTGTAGTCTGATAATCTGTCTTCCTCTTTTCTGTGACTTCTTTCTTTATCTTTATCTGTTTCTTTATTCTGTCTTTCTTTCCCCTTTTGTTCTTTTTCTTTATACCTATCTGCTGCTCCTTTATCTGTAACAATACACCATCACCTCTTTACAACATACAGTCGAACTTCAATGGCTCGAACACCTTTGGGACCTCGAAAGTCTGTTCGAGACATGGGTGGTTTGAGCCACTGAGGTTACTGTCAGGAGGCATAACGAGATACTTTTAGACATTTTTTCGGTGTTCTATAATGAAAATGCATGCTGTGGGTACTCATTAGAATTGCCTCATCGAGGCGATTCTAATGAGTACACACAGCATACGTTTGCAAGATAAAAGACTAAAACCTCCTTAATTATCCCCCACTATTTCTTATGTAGAGGATTTCGCTAGGGGCTCAAGAATGGGTTCGACACATCCATGGTAAACCAGCCATCGATGTTCGAGCCATCGAAGTTCCACTGTATAGCAGAATATAAGAAACTTACATGGGTGTGAGAGGTGAATGGAAAAATCCGTCCTGAGGCAAGCCTCGTGATGCCGGACAGTGATCCCGAGGGATGGATTTTTCTAGCCACCCCTCACACCCATGTAGGATTCTTTTTCTTGCATACCTTCCCTTTCTGAGTGTAGATTTTTAATACTGCAGTCACTTTTGTTGCTGATGTCTGCCATATTGTGATGACACTATGACGTCACATAACATGCTGTGACGTCAACCTCAACGATGGCGCATATCAGGTTGTATTCAACCAGTGCATTTATCAAACAAGTGAGAATATTCGATTTTGGGTAAGAACACCAGGGTTAGAACAGAATTTCTATCCAAAGCTTTTGTTTTGTTTGATTTTAGGTTTAACGTCCCCGTCAACACTGTAAAAGGTCATTTTGGAGACGTTGCTTCCAATTTTGTGGGACTTTTACCCAACATTGAGACGAAATGACATCTCAAGCCCTGTCGCCCTATGAAACCAACAGGGTTTACTAGCATGGACGGACCGCCTCGCACTGCGGTTCCTGGACAGGCTTAGATCCTCTAAGCGGTTTACCAGTACTAGTGTGCAGGCTGGATTCAGCTCTGCATGGAAGCATCATGCAGCCCATATATTTCTTCAAGTCCCAATGGGCGGGGGCCGACTATCCCAAGCTAAAACTATGGATTTCCTTATCTGGTGTGCAAGAAAGTGTAAGAAAAAATTGCTGTGTTATATCGGAATAAAAATGAAAAGATTATATAGAAAATGACCATAAATGGTCATTTTTCTATATTATCTATACATTTTTGGGACCAATCTTAAAACAGTGTTACATACAAAATTGAGTTATAACGAACATTGTTAAAACTATCACAAAGTTGTTGCATCGCAATTATCAAATCTAGACTGTGTAGGTACCCAGAATAGAGAGAGAGAGCCTTTTCTAAAGGCCAGTTACTATCTTTTTTTTGGTCTATTGTTTGTCAATAAACCCAAAATAAATAACACTTCAGTACATTCACTGCTATTCTCCATGTGATTATCACATACCAATGAAGTTAAACGGCATGCAAATTAAAAGTAGAAGTAAAACAAAGATCAGGAATCGATACAATTAACTTACTCCATCCATCAAAGACCATATGGCCATATGAACATCCAAAATAAAAAGACATAAGTGATACACACAGTAAGTAACAAACAACAACACAAATAAACCGCCACGGAAGAACCGCCTTGGAACGGTCAGTGGAAAGATTTCCACTGGGGGGCTTAAATCGATTTTACGTGGCCACAATCCTCGCCCTTACTTCTGTCGCGATTTAGACAAATAATTTGTTCAGTCCGCATGAAGGCCTCCTAACTCATCAGTGCAACATCTACGTGAACACAAATAATCAAAGAACCACAGAGGTGAGACAACGGTGAGGACTCGACAGCAAGAAACCACTGAAATGCTGGAGCAAAAGAAAACCAACAGTTAGACTCCGATGGGCCCGACCAGAGACAGAGCACCAAAGTTTGGTGTACTGTTTAATAAACAAGCGTGTCAAGATGGACCTGAAAAGCTCATCTGAGATCAAAATCTGTATTTTGTTTGCTCAATTTGAGGTTTAACATCCCGATCAACACTGCATAGGTCATTTTGGAGACGTTGCTTCCAATTTTATGGGACTTTTACCCGACATTGAGATGAAATGTCATCTCAAGCCCTGTCGCCCAATGAAACCAACAGGATTTATAAGCATGGATGGTGCCACTCACAGCACTTTGCCTCGGCAGGCTTAGATCCTCTGAGCAGTTTACCAGTACTTGAGAACTCACGAGGACGCATAATACAGCTGATCTATTTCTTCAAGCATCTATGGGCAGGAACCATCAAAATCTGTATTAACTTGTGAAAATGATAGGGGGTCACTGGCTTAAGAGATTTCTATTTTCAGCTCTGTCGTTCATGCTAGATCTGGCAGCCATTCTGCTAGGAACAAAAATTTTTGGTATTCTGGTAGAGAGCAGTCACACAGGCAAAAATCCCTTTGAAATTTGATTGTTTGAATACTAATGGTCCACGTGTATAGTAAGAGTTGTCAATCAAGGGGAATGGGAACACCTGGCAGATTTGTCAGCCATTTTTCAAAGGGAGACAATTTCGGGACTTCTTGTTTCCTTTTCTACAAGACCTGTCCCACATAAAAAGGGGTCTACTCTTAAAGGAAAGAGCAAATTCTGTCCTTTAAGAGTTGACCCCTATTGGCATGGGAGACAAACATACTTTTGCAGGTTTTGCCTCCCCGGAAGGTGTTCCCATTCCCCTTAAAGTCTTTTACTATTTTTAGCTCTGGCAACTATCTTGTTCATCAAAGTAGAAACAATTTAACTGTAGCTCATTTGGTTGTGAGCACCTAGGCAACATTCATATGAAGTTTGATTGAAATTTGCCAAAGGGTCTAGGAGGATCTGTCATTTAATCTTTTTTTCTTCTATTTTTAGCTCTGGCAGCCATCTTGTTCCTTGCAGCAGAACCAGTTTAGCTACTTATGTAGATGGTCAACTAAGCAACATTCCTAAGCAACAATAATCATGGCTAGTAGGTGGCATTTTTATTGTTAATTCTTATTTTTCTGAAAAATAAGGTTTGGCATTACATGATTATAAATCATCTGCTAAGCAGAGGATCATTTACTGCTAAGCAGAAGATTTATATGAACTGTCATGCCTCATTTTCTCTGAAAAACTAAACAAGAATTCCGCCAAAGGCTATGTCGTGCCTGTGGGGGCGCAAAGTCACCAGACATGACATCTAGGCCAAGATCAAACATAGATGCTTGCATAAAAGGCTTGCACTAAGTATCATTAATGAAGTTCAAATAATTCTTGAGAAATGAACTTAACCATTAGGGTGAACGCTAGGGTGGTGGCAATATTTTACAAAGTCAGTGAACCATGAAATGTAGGTCAAGGTCAAATATGGATGCTTGCATTTAAGTTGCCATCCCGAGATATAAGTTTGTACCAAGTATCATTAATGAAGCTCTTATGGTTCTTGAGAAATTAACTTGACCAGTAGGGTGAACGCTAGGTTGGTCACAATATTTTACGAAGTCAGTGAACCATGAAATTTAGGTCAAGGTCAAATATGGATGCTTGCATTGAAGTTGCCATCCACAGATTCAAGTTTGTACCAAATATCATTAAAGAAGCTCTTATAGTTCTTAGAAATAAACTTGACCATTAGGGTGAACCCTAGGGTGGTCGCAATATTTTACAAGTCAGTGAACCATGAAATGTAGGTCAAGGTGAAATATGGATGCTTGCATGTAAGTTGCCATCCCCAGACACAAGTTTGTATGAACTATCATTAATGAAGCTCTAATAGTTCTTGAGAAATAAACTTGACCAGTAGGGTGAAGGCTAGGATGGTCGCAATATTTTACAAAGTCAGTGAGCCATGAAATGTAGGTCAAGGTCAAATATGGATGCTTGCATGTAAGTTGTCATCCCCTGACACAAGTTTGTACCAAGTATCATTAATGAAGCTCTTATAGTTCTTGAGAAATAAACTTGACCATATGGGTGAACGCTAGGGTGGTCGCGAATGTTGACGCCTTGACGAACGAATGGACGGACGGAAAACCAGGCGCCTATATTGCGCCATGCTAATAGCAGGCGGGACAAAAACAAGATGTGTTTGTGAAACATGAATATGTGCCCGGGCATGATCATTTTTTCTTCGAAGTTGGTCACAGGTCAAGATCAAGGTCACAGGTCAAGATTTTTTGTTTGAGTAGGAAGGCATTGTCACAAGGAACCTACATGCTTAATATAAAGGTTCAAACTCATACAGTTCAAAAGTTGTCCACGTTTAAACAAACAAACAGACAGGACAAAAACAACAATTTCCCGCTATCGCTACCGGGGACATAAAAAAATTAAACACTGCAGTCCACTATAAAAATTTTCTATCATTATTTTAGCTTTACAGACCTTTAATTGTATTTCACATATACCAAGCCGATCATTCATTGAAGTGGGCAAAAACCAGAGTACCTAGAGAAAAACTACCTATAAACCCGTTCATTGCAGAACTTGGCATTTCACATAGGACCGAAGTGCAGCTCAAAGCCACAGCAGTGAGGAACCTGTTTAATAGTCAGTGACCTTAACAACTGGGCCTTGAAGGCCAGTTAAAGGTTTTTTAACCGCAATCAGGCATTCTAGTAACCTTATATTATAACCTCAAATAACTGCCCGTTATAATCGGTAATGACCTGATTGTTTATAGAACAGATCTACTTTTCAGGTCCCTAATTTGCAAGTGTAAACAATAACATTCAACCTTTTATCCACGGGAAAACAACTAAACTGCAAGTTATAATCTTTGCAATATTTATCTAAACAGATTTTCAGAAATTTCAGCTAAATTCCGTCCTTCACTGGCTTTTCTGGTTTAAATGGTCCATTGGAATAATTGTGCACTGCTACTGTGGTTGCCTCTCAACTTGGAAAATAAATTCTAAAGCTTAAATAAACTATTTATTTGCAGATTTGCATACAGAATGTAAAGCGCTGAGAAACTTTTATTCGAGCATCCATGTTGTTTCTTACGGCTAGGTGGCGTGGTGATGTCAGAAACTTTGCACTCTTTGACGTCACATTATATGTGTGCGCACCAAGGCACTGAATGTCATTTAACTTGCCACATTCAAAAGCGAGGGGCAAATATAAACTAACACTTACTAATATATTTTGAGTATTTGCTGTATTCTTTATTAGTAACCAGTCTGATGTTATACTGACTAATGTTCACTGATTTCCCGCTGACTGTCAATTTCACCATCACTCTAGCATTGTCTTCATCCAACCCTTCTATCTGTAGTGAATAAAGATGATCTTACAAGTCTGGTCATTTGATATGGAATTTATGAAACAAGCCTCAGGCGAGTTCCATAAATTTTGTATCAAGTGACCATGCATGTAAGGTTCTGTTTAACATAAAGATTTAAATGATTCTACTCACTGCCAAGACGAGTAGTTTACCTACTAAATCACAGGGACTGAACCCATAAGCTTCTGATCACCAGCTGGGAGAGTATCAAACTCAGCTTGGCCCCCACCCATCGGGGCTTGAAGAAATATATGGGCTGCATGATGCTACCACGCAGAGCTGAAACCAACCCGCAAACGAGTACTGGTAAACCACTTAGAGGATCTAAGCCTGCCAAGGCAAAGCCCTGCGAGTCGGCCCGTCCATGATTATAAACCCTATTGGTTTCATTGGGCGACAGGGCTTGAGATGTCATTTCATCTCAATGTCAGGTAAAAGTCCCACAAAATTGGAAGCACCGTCTCCAAAATGACCTTTACAGTGTTTACAGTCTAACAATGTTGTTAATGTTGAACAAATGGCGGAGTTGTAAAGAAGATAGTGTTAAGAATAGGTAGCATAAGTGGCAAGTCTCAATAGCTAAGTTTGATTTGTTTGTTTGATTTGAGGTTAAACGTCCCCATCAACACTTTAAGGTCATTTTGGAGACGTTGCTTCCAATTTTGTGGGACTTTTACCCGACACTGAGATGGAATGACATCTCAAGCCCTGCCACCCAATGAAACCAATAGAGTTTATAAGCACAGACGAGCCGACTTGCACCATTTTGCCTGGGCAGGCTTAGATCCATCTGCTGCACATATACTAGAGGAAATAGTCGTGATTGAGGTTTTTCATTATTCAACCTTGTCCTGCTGACCATGACAAACCCTACCTTTGTAAACAGCGTAAATCTCAGTTTACTTGGCTTCTTCAGAAGCCATCTGATCAGAATCAATAATGCTTGACATTAAGTTCATGAATTTGTATGTATAAATTACACCAAGAAATCTGATTGGTTCAAAGTCAAAAATGGGTGTGACTAAAATAATGTATTCAGCAGGACAAGGAATATTTGAAATATGTATACCAGCCTAAGAGGAAGTTGTCATGATCGACGGTTAACATTCATATTAAGGGGAATGGGTGCACTTTCAGGGGAGGCAACTCCTGCAAAAGTATTTTGTCTCTCATGTTAATAGGGGTCAACTCTTAAAGAAAAGAACTTGCTCCTGAGGTAGAAATTCTTTCCTTTGAGGGTAGACCCCTTTTCCAGTGGGACAGGGCTTATAGAAAAGCAAAAGAGAAAGTACTGAAATTTGTCTTCCTTTGAAAAATGACAGAAAAATCTGCCAGGTGTTCCCATTCCCCTTAAATATTTGATCTTCTACATGTTTAAAGAGGCAGTAGTCATGATGGGTATTTTAATGGTTAATATTGTGGCTAAGATTTATCTCTTCTGGTGTATTTATACCATTGCATAGAGATCTTTATGTAGTCCGTGTTCAACCAAACAGCAAGCCCCTTTCTTCAAAGCTAAATCTCCATCATCATCTTCGGACTTCTTGGAGTTACCGCCCTTCTTAGACTCATTCAAATTCTGGGCCTGTTTACGGTCAGCGCCCAGACCCATACCTTTTGGCCGTAACACAGCTTCAACCGGAGTAATGGATCTAAAATAGTAAAGAATACAACTGAGGTTATTACAAAAAAATTCTCATGTTCACTTCAGTTGAGCATGAATTTCTGCCCTGCTCATGAATATTATAATGATAACAACTGACTCAGTCCTGCTCATTAATATTAAAATGCCAACAACTGTTGGCATTTTAATATTCATGAAAAGGAACGAATTCATGCTCAACTGAAGTGAACATTAAAAAAATGTTGGCATTTAAAACTCATGGGCAGGACAGAAATGAAGATCAACAGAAGTGAACATGAAACAAATGTTGGCATTTTGATATTCATAAGGACAGCTTTCATGCTCAACTGTAGTGAAAATAAAAATATGTTTGATTTTAAATGTTGGCATTTAAATTTTCATGAGAAGGGTAGTGAATTCTCAATTTTTTCAGTAGACATCTATTTGCAATACCAGCAAATAAGTTTTCAAAATATTTGATTTTCTTGATATTGTAAATACTCCACTCAACTGGGTACAGGAATTTCAATGGCCCCCGCCCATTGGGGCTTGAAGAAATATATGGGCTGCATGATGCTTCCACGCAGAGCTGAATCCGACCTGCACAGGAGTACTGGTAAACCCCTTAGAGGATCTAAGCCTGCCCAGGCAAAGTGGTGCGCACCAGTTGGACAGTCCATGCTTATAAACCCTATTGGTTTCATTGGGTGACAGGGCTTGAGATGTCATTTCATCTCAATGTCGGGTAAAAGTCCCACAAAATTGGAAGCAATGTCTCCAAACTGACCTTTACAGTGTTGACATGGACATTAAACCTCAAATCAAACAAACAGAACAGGAATTTCAAGGTCATTATTAATTACAGTAAAACCTCTCTATATTGCAGTCTTTTATAACAGAATATTATAACAAAGTTTTGGATACAACATGGTTTAAAGATGCAACCCAAAAATGTGTTCTTACATTAATGGCCAGTTTTATATAAATAATCTATTGTATACCTTTTTGTTTGGATAACACAATTGGTAAACACTAATGGTTTCTGCTTTGGACCCCAACAATAATGTTATAAAGAGGCCGAGGTGTACCCATACACACTTACTCGTTATTTCTGCCTATCCCCTGTCCTGGTTTCCAGCCCATACCTTTCAGCATGGCAAAACCATAGGCATCTATAGGTATCTCATCATAGTCGGCTTCTTCAGGCTGTATAACAGGCAATAAACAAGAAGTAAGTTCCTTCAAAGACCCATAAAATTGTCGTCTGCCGGTTACCATAAAAGTATTTTTTTTGCAAACAGTGTGGACCCAGATCAGACTGCTCCTGTAGGAGCAGTCTGATCTGGGCCCACACTGTTTGCCTGTATGCAAAAATATTTTAAAAAAGTTTGAAAAAAAATCAGCAGATGACATAAGCAGACAACATTTTCTGATGTAGTTTTTCTCTGCGTCTTAAGGGTTAAATACAAGGCACACACATCAGGCAATATATTATTTTTCCATCAATTTTGAAATTGTCTCACTTAGCAGTCATAAATGTCTAATTGTGATCAGATCCATGTTTTCCATAGCCATGTTTTGATAATCCTTTAGGTGTTAAGCACTTCTTCGAGTGCTAAGCACAATAGCAGACAGCATTGCAAGCAGCTGACAGAGAGAGATCACAGAGTGTGGAAGCTATCAGCAATTGACACTCATTATAGACATACCTGGCGATCTGTTGTGAGAGCTGCCATGCGTGCAGCAAGCCAGCTACCTGGAAGGAGGCCCACTTATGTGGATGTTGCCCCTGTACCACTACATTAATCAAAACTTTGATGATGATGACATTTAGTACAGTAATTTGTTTGGCTGATAGCGGTAAATTAAATAGGGTTAATAGCATATTAAAACTTCAATCATTCAGTGGAGCAAAAAGCTTATATTTTTGCTTGAAAAATATATGAGTAGCTTTTGCAGTTTCATATCATTATTTTTCAGTGAAAATAAGGATTGACTTCACATGAATCGTCTGATCAGCAGACATTTCTCATGTAATGTCAAGAGTGAGGACTTATTTTCACTGAAATATTAGAAGAAAATAATTTCATGTTTCTTAACCTAACACAACTTTGGACAATAAGAAAAGATACTTTGAAAATGCTGTCTGCTATTGTGCTTAGCACTGGAAGAAGTGCTTAGCATTTAAAGGATTATCCAAAATAGCTATGGAAAACATGGATCTGATCACAATTAGACATTTTTGACTGTCTGCTAAGTGAGACAACTTTCAAAATTGAAGGAAAAATAATATATTGCCTGATGTGTGTTTGTTTGTTTGTATTGGAGTTTAACGGCCCAGTCAACACAATTTTAGGTCATTTTACCTATCCACACTTTTCCTTGGCAGGCTTATATGTAGGCAGTTAACCATTACAGTGCACATTCTTTCGCCAGAAACTGACAACTCCCCTTCTTGAATCAGTAGAAGGGAGAGAATGACCGCAGAAAAGATTTCATGATCAATCTCCACGAAAGAATATTGCCGACTCCGACAGGAATCGAACCCACGTCCTCCTGATCACCAGTCAGATGCGCATCCAACTGAATTACCTTGGCCGGCTGCCTGATGTGTGTGCCTTGTATTTAACCCTAAAGACACAGAGAAAAACTACATCAGAAAATGTCGTCTGCATATGTCATCTGCTGATTTTTTTGCACACCCTTTAAAAAAATAATTTTGCTTACAGGCAAACAGTGTGGGCCCAAATCAGACTGCTCCTGGAGGAGCAGTCTGATTTGGGTCCACACTGTTTGCAAAAATGACTTTTAAAGCAACAGGCAGACGCCAAAGCAGACGACAATTGTCATGATTGATATAACAATAACACATCCGTGCAACATTGTACAATCTTCCATGTCTCCACAATGGTTAATTTTCTGATGAAATTCTGTGATATTATTTTTATTTATACTTAAAACATAGGTTGTAGGTGCTCGTTAGAACCGCCTCATTGAGGCGGTTCTAACAAGTACCCACAACCTATATCTAGGAGCAAAGACATGAAAAACAATGAATATCCCCGTAAAATAGAAGTGAAGACAATGATCAGGAATCGATACAATTAACCCACAGTTCCCATCAGAGACACCAAAAGGAAAGAAGCACAACATGAAACAACTAGACCCTAATGGAAACATCAATAGCACTAAGCCAAAAGGACAGTCACTTTCCCACAAAATGGCCAATTGGCTATCAAAAACAATATAATATAAGCTATACACACACTCAAAGACAAACCATAACAAAAATAAACCGCGACAGAAGAACTGCCTTGGAACGGTCAGAGAAAGGAATTGCACTGGGGAAAACCCAGTTTTCTCTTCACAAAGTGGGGTTTGGGGGAGGGGGTTCATATCAGGGAATTTTAAAAATGATGTGAAGGATAATTAGAGACAGCTCAATATGAATGTTAAAGATGGATCCATCCTTTTTTTCTTTTAATTCAATCACAAGTTATTTAAAATGATATTAAACAAGGCAATTTTAAGCAAAATAAATCCACCAAAAACTCAGATATTTACTTCTGATTTCTTTAAGCCCCCCCACCCCCCCATGGGGGCTTGAAGAAATAGATGGGCTGCATGATGCTTCCCTGCAGAGTTGAAACCGACCCGCATACCAGTACTGATAAACCACTTATAGGATCTAAGCCTGCCCAGGCAATGAGGTGCGGGTCTGCCTGTTCATGCTTATAAACCCTATTGGTTGCATTGGGCAGCAGGGCTTGAGATGTCATTTCATCTCAATGTCGGGTATAAGTCCCACAAATTTGGCAGCAACGTCTCAAAAATTACCTTTACAGTGTTGACGAGGACATTAAACTTCAAATCAAACAAACTTCCGATTTCTGGCAGTTTAGTTAATAGGTGGAATTTATATTACCGGCAAGTAATATGGCTACTGGCATGATCTGCATTGTTTGCAATTCAATTTGCACCTTTTAGACTCTTTGCTGGGTTCTGAAACAAAATTTGTTAACCCTTGTCCTGCTGAATGTTTAATCTGCCACACCCAATACTGATAATCAACCAATCAGATTACTTGATGCAAATTATTGCAACAAATTCACAATCTGAATGACAAACAATTTAGATCCTGATCAGATGGCTTCTTCAGAAGCCATCTGATCTGGATCTACATTGTTTGGAAGATAAGGCATATCCACACTCAGCAGGACAAGGGTTAAAATTTCAGGACAATTACAGCAGGTACTCAAGGTGTCCGAATGTTTTGGATATTTACGGTATTCACGTTTTTTTTTTCAGCAAAAATATTAGCACATTTCCTATATATATTAAATGATCAAAGTTTAAACCATATCTAAACTAATGAAATTCATCATGTGAACAAGTCCGTAAACTGAAGACCCCACTAAACCCAACTTTATAAAGAGAAAACTGGGGTTTACATGGGTAAACATTATTTTTCTTAATTTCTGCTCCAAGACATAGGTTGTGGGTACTCGTTAGAACTGCCTCACCGAGGCAGTTCTAATGAGCACCCTCAACCTATGTCTTGAACATTTATAACAAAAATATCAAGGATTTTCATCAGAAAAGTAGCCATTTTGGAGATGTGAAAAATGTACTATGTCGCATGGGTGAGTTATTGTAATGGTCAGCTTTGACTGACTTGACCCAGGTGATCTTTTTCAAGATTATTCCTCTGAATCCTCACCTCATCTGGCCTTAACGACACATCTAACTTCTCATCTGTTTCATATCCCTCGGGGATTTTATTCTGCATCAACAATGGGATCGCTAAGTTGGGATCAACCTTGCCAACTGCTTCCCAGTCCTCATTCTGTTTTGCTGCATCTGAAAGAAATGCCAATGTCAATGTAAAATAAAGTAGAACTTCGATGGCTCTAACACCGATGGCTCGTTTACCATGGCTGAGTCGAACCCCTTCTTGAGTCCCTAGGGAATTTCTTTACATAAGAAACAGGGAGGGTAGGATTTAGGATATTTTCGTGTTTTATCTTAAAAATGTATGCTGTGTGTACTCATTAGAATCGCCTCGATGAGGCGATTCTAATGAGTACACACAGTATACATTGTTAAATACAGAACACCAAAAAGATGTCCAAAAGTATCTCGTTATGCCCCCTGTCAGTAGCTCGAACTACCCCTGTCTCGAACAGATTTTCATGGTCCCAAAGGTGTTCGAGCCATTGAAGTACGACTGTATGTTGACTTTATCTACTTATGGACAGATCAAATGTTATGATATGTGACTATGTTTACATTTCATTGGGCATGCCTGAGTACACGTACTTCCCCCTTGAAATCTGACATGGAATATCCTTTTTGGTGGCTGGCGAAAAGCGACTGGCTCCATATAAACACACTGCAAATAGGGGTTCTGTTACGAGCTTAAATCAGTTGACTATCATAGATAATCTATCGAATTACTCTAAAAATAGGTGGATAAATATATTCTTGTACTTATCCATGCATTTTCTGCTGTATGTATTTTTATTACAGAATAACTCGGCCGTCATGCCTTCTTACCGCCGTAAATATGATAAGTAAATATCATCAAAATAGCCTCACATCTTCTAGAAATCATTAATAACAAGCTAAGACATTACGTTTTTAATAGTTCAAAGGTCCAGTTTGTCGTTTCAAATCCGAATGTTAGACATGCTCACAGAAAATAACATCATATTTACAATGGCGATAAATGGCGAAAGACGTTTCTTACCAAACACTGGTAAGTCCCAGCTAATAGTGTCAGAAGCAGTCTAATCTGGGCCTGCACTATTTGCTTAGGCCTATCTGTCCCAATACTTAGGATCATTATGGTATGGGTATCCGGCTGAATTATTTTCGGACTATTTTTATTTTGGTTCTAAACACCCTTTCAAGATTATTTCATTTACATTAATATCGAGCCAATCATTAATCAAAGGTTTGCAAAAACTGGAATATCCGGAGAAAAACCACCTGATCTTCAATTGCACCTCACCGAGCAATGGTTGAAGCAACTGCAGCGAGACACCTCATGATTAAGAGTCAGCACTCTCACCAACTTAGGCACAAAAAATGGCTGAACTTCTTGCTAACTGTGAAGATCCTGATCAGATGCCACAGAGGACGACATCTGATCAGAGCCTGCACTGTTTCACAGAACCATTTACTGGATATGCCCATCTAAAATGGGCTAGTAGATACAATGCAGGGGAATGAATACATCTGGCAGATTTTTCTGCCATTTTTCAAAGGGAGACAACTTTTGGGGCTTCCTGTTCGCTGCCCTGTCCCACTGAAAAAGGGTTCTACTCTAAAAGGAAAGAATTTCTCCTCAGGAGTAAATTCTTTCCTTTAATGGTTGACCTCTATAGATGTGAAGGACAAAAATATGTTTGCAGGAGTTGCCCCCCATGAAGGTGTATCCATTCCCCTTAATAAACATGCATGCATTACCAGCCTTGGTAGCTCAGATGGATGTGCATCCGACTGGTGATCAGGGAATTGCAGGTTCTTATACCTGCCCCCAAGGTTATTAAACTGTTTTCATGCTTAACTGACTTGAGCTCAAACAATTTTCTGGCTCAGATCAACACAGAATGTCATTTATCCTGCTAATGAATTTCAAAATGCCAACATTTGTTGGCATTTTGAAATTTATGAGCAGGATAAATTTCTTGCTCAAGTGAGTTGAGCATGAAAAAGTTTATAACCTTGGGACCAGTTGGGGTCACATAGCTCCAAATAAGGTGCTTTGTTAATCCAAAAAGTATACTCAAGCACTTTGAAAACGCAACATTATATTTTTTAAATATTTTTGAAATGGCCCAATCCAAAATCATATTAGCAGATATATGCTTCCATACACCATAAATAAAATCATATGAGGTGGTCAGATCGATAAAATATCGGTCGTCTACACGTGATATCGTAGCACGTGCACACCGAGATATCCTTGTTTATATGGTCAATTCCGCATGTACAACCGATATCTTTCATTCAATCTCTTCAAAAGTTGTCTTCAATACGGTTTTTGGTTGAAATTTGGATAAATTTACAAAACTGAGCATGCCAAGGCTAAATAACGAAAATCGGAATCGGATTTTAGGCCTTTTGGACGCTGGCATTTCACAGAAGGACATTGCTCGGCGTTTTAATGTTGACAGAACCACAATATATCGTCTCGTTCAACGTGTCAGGTTAACAGGAACTGTTAATGACCGCCCCAGGCCTGGGCAAGTGCGCGTGATGTCAAGACGTCAGGATAATTACATCCATCAACTCCACCTACGGCATCGTTTCCAGACGGCCGCGCAAACAGCTTCCGTCGTCATTGGCAACCGAGGGCGACGTATTCATCGTATGACAGCGTCCCGACGACTTAAGGAATTTGGTGTTCGTTGCCGGCGTCCGTACCACGGACCAATACTTACACAACGTCATCGTCAGCTTCGCATGAACTTTGCACTTAATCACCAGAGACGTGTCAACTGGCACGACGTCGTCTTCAGCGATGAGTCCAGGTTCAATTTGTACCAAACCGACGGGCGGGTACGCGTTTATCGACATGACGGCGAAAGGTTTGCTGATAACTGTGTTGTTGAAAGAGACCGGTTTGGAGGCGGTGGTGTCATGGTCTGGGGCGCCATCAATTACAATTTTCGCTCGCGTTTATTGATAATTCATGGAAATCTCAATGCCAGACGTTATGTCGATGAGATTCTCCGGCCAGAGCTTGTTCCATTGTTGCGACGTCAACGTAACCCCATGTTATTTCAGCACGATAACGCCCGCCCGCACACGGCAAGGTTGACGCAGGACTTTTTACGTCAAGAAAGCATCAATGTTCTCCCTTGGCCGTCGAAATCACCCGATCTGAATTGTATCGAACACCTTTGGGACGAATTGGGACGTCGTGTACACGGACGTCAAAACGCGCCACAGACTGTGAGGCAGCTCGCGATAGCCCTTCAGCAAGAGTGGGATAACATCCCCCGACGTACTGTGCGACGTTTGTGTTGTTCAATGCGGTCCAGGTTACGTGAATGCTCTCAGCGCGCAGGTGGGCATACCCGATATTGATGTGGCTGGAGATTTGACTGACACATGGTGTGTTTGCCGCAGTGTAGACTGCTAATGTGAAGGGACAGCTCTAATGTGATTGTGGCAAACGAAAGTCATTTGATGAATATTGTTTGTGATGAAATTCGTTTTTTGAAACAAGAGGGCCCGATGGCCCTATATCGCTCACCTGTATACAAGAAAATCATTAGTGTAGGAGACCACCTGACATTACTACATACTAAATATCTAAGCTCAGGAAAAGCAGTGTCCATGCTTATAAACCCTACTAGTTTCATTGGGCGACAGGGCTTGAGATGTAATTTCATCTCAATGTCGGGTAAAAGTCCCACAAAATTGGAAGAGACATCTCCAAAATGACCAATACAGTGTTGACGGGGATGTAAAACCTCAAATCAAACAAAATCTGTGCCTTATGGTTTTGGAGAAAAAGATTTTTTTAAGTTTTTTCCCGTGTAAGTCTATAGGAGCTAATGAGCCCTGGGGCTTGGCCAATTTTGACCCAAAGGGCATGGTTGGCAGGATTTATGTAGGCGACCATTTTGTGTTCCTATATACTAAATATCTAAGGTCTGTACTTCATGGTTTCAAAGAAGATGATTGAAGCTTTTTTCCATTATAAGTTTGTTGGAGTTCAGGGGCCACAGGATTTGGACCCCAGGGGCATGATTGGCAGGATTCATGTAGGCGACCACTCGACATTGCTACATGCTAAATACCTAAGATCTGGGACTTATGGTTTCAGAGAAGAAGATTTTTGAAGATTTTTTTCTTCATTTTAAGTTTTTTTTGTTTTTTTTTGTTTGTTTGTTTGTTTTTTTTTTCATTATAAGGGCCCTGTGGTTTCAGAGAAGAAGATTTTTGAAGTTTCTCCAATTGTAAGTCTATGGAAGCTAAAGAGCCCTGGGGTGTGGCCAATTAGGATCCCAGGGGCATAACTGGCAGGATTTATGTAGGTGGCCACGCGACGTTGCTACATACTAAAAATCTAAGCTCTGGGCCTTATGGTTTCATAGAAGAAGATTTTTTAAGTTTTTTTCCATTATAAGTCTATCGAAGGTGATGAGCTCTGGCGTGGCCAATTTTTACCCTAGGGGCAGGGTTAGCAGGATTTATGTAGCTGGCTATTTTATGTTGCTAGACACTAAATATCTAAGTTCTGTGCTTCACAGTTTCTGAGAAGAAGATTTTTGAAGCTTTTTTCCATTATGAGTCTATTAGAGCTAAGGGGCCCTGGGGCATGGCCCATTTGGACCCCAGGGGCATGATTAGCAGGAAATATGTAGGTGACCACATGCCGTTGCTACATGCTAAATATCTAAACTCTGGGCCCTGTGGTTTCAGAGAAGAAGATTTTTGAAGTTTTTTTTTCCATTATAAGTCTATAGGAGCTAAGGGGGTCCCAGGGTGTGGCCAATTTGGACCCCAGGGGCATGATTGGCAGGATTTATGCAGGTGACCACTTGTCATTGCTACATGCTAAATATCTAAGCTCTGGGCCCTGTGGTTTCAGAGAAGAAGATTTTTTAAGCTTTTTTTCAATTATGTGTCTATGGGAGCTAAGGGGCCCTGAGGCGTGGCCCATTTGGACCGCACGGGCATGATTGGCAGGATTTATGTAGGTGACCACTTGCTATGCTACATGCTAAATATCTCAGCTCTGGGCCCTGTGGTTTCAGAGACGAAGATTTCTGAAGCTTTGTTTTTTCCATTATGAGTCTATAGGCGCTAAGGGGCCCCGGGGCATGGCCCTTTTGGACCCCAGGGGCATGATTGGCAAGAATCATGAAGGTGACCACTTGCCGTTGCTACGTGCTAAAAATCTAAGCTCTGGGCGCTGTGGTTTCAGAGGAGAAGATTTTTTTAAGCTTTTTTCCATTATGAGTCTATGGGAGCAAAGGGGCCCCCGCGTGTGGCCCATTTGGAACCCAGGGGCATGTTTGGCAAGAATTATGTAGGTGACCAATTGCCATTGCTACATGCTAAATATGTCAACTCTGAGCCCTGTGGTTTCAGAGAAGGAGATTTTTGAAGCTTTTCTTTCCATTATGAGTCTATGGGAGCTAAGGGGCCCCGGGGCGTGGCCAATTTGGACCCTAGGGGCATGATTGGCAGCATTTATGTAAGTGACCACTTGCCATTGCTACATGCCAAATATCTCAGCTCTGGGCCCTGTGGTTTCAGAGAAGATTTTTGAAGCTTTTTTCCATTATGAGTCTATAGGAGCTAAAGGGCCCCGGGGCGTGGCCCGTTCAGACCCCAGGGGCATGATTGGCAGAAATAATGTAGGTGACCACTTGCCGTTGCTACAAGCTAAATATCAAAGCTCTGGGCCTTGTGGTTTCAGAGAAGAAGATTTTTGAAGCTTTTTGTTCCATTATGAGTCTATGGGAGCGAAGGGGCCCCGGGGCGTCGCCCATTTGGAACCCAGGGGCATGATTGGCAGGAATTATGTAGGTGACTACTGGCCGTTGCTACATGCTAAATATCTCAGCTCTGGGCCCTGTGGTTTCAGAGAAGAAGATGTTTTGAAGCTTTTTCCATTATGAGTCTATGGGAGCTAAGGGGCCCCGGGGTGTGGCCAATTTGGACCCCAGGGACATGATTGGTAGGAATTATGTAGGTGACCACTTGCCATTGCTACATGCCAAATATCTCGGCTCTGGGCCCTGTGGTTTCAGAGGAGAAGATTTTTGAAGCTTTTTTCCATTATGAGACTATAGGAGCTAAAGGGCCCCGGGGCGTGGCCCGTTTGGACCCCAGGGGCATGATTGGCAGGAATTATGTAGGTGACCACGTGCCGTTGCTACATGCTAAATATCTAAGCTCTGGGCCCTGTGGTTTCCAAGAAGAAGATTTTTGAAGTTTTTTGTTCCATTATGAGTCTATGGGAGCAAAGGGGCCCCGGGGAGTGGCCAATTTGGACCCCTGGGGAATGATTGGCAGGAATTATGTAGGTGACTACTTGCCGTTGCTACATGCTAAATATCTCAGCTCTGGGCCCTGTTGTTTCAGAGAAGAAGATTTTTGAAGCTTTTTTCCCATTATGAGTCTATAGGAGCTAAAGGGCCCCGCGGCGTGGCCCATTTGGACCCAAGGGGCATGATTGGCAGGAATTATGTAAGTGACTACTTGCCATTGCTACATGCTAAATATCTAAGCTCTGGGCCCTGTGGTTTCCAAGAAGAAGATTTTTGTTCCATTATGAGTCTATGGGAGCGAAGGGGCCCCGGGGCGTGGCCCATTTGGAACCCAGGGGCATGATTGGCAGGAATTATGTAGTTGACCAATTGCCGTTGCTACATGCTAAATATCTAAACTATGGGCCCTGTGGTTTCAGAGAAGAAGATTTTTGAAGCTTTTTTTTTTTTCCATTATGAGTCTATGGGAGCTAAGGGGCGTGGTCCATTTGGGCCCTAGGGGCATGATTGGCAGGAATTATGTAGGTTTCCACTTGCCGTTGCTACATGCTAAATATCTAAGCTCTGGGCCCTGTGGTTTCCGAGAAGAAGATTTTTGAAGCTTTTTGTTCCATAATGAGTCTTATGGGAGCAAAGGGGCCCCGGGGCGTGGCCAATTTGGACCCCAGGGGCATGATTGGCAGGAATTATGTAGGTTACCACTTGCCGTTGCTACATGCCAAATATCTAAACTATGGGCCCTGTGGTTTCAGAGAAGAAGATTTTTGAAGCTTTTTTCCATTATGAGTCTATAGGAGCTAAAGGGCCCTGGGGCGTGGCCCGTTTGAACCCCAGGGGCATGATTGGCAGGAATTATGTAGGTTACCACTTGCCGTTGCTACATGCTAAATATCTAAGCTCTGGGCCCTGTGGTTTCCGAGAAGAAGATTTTTGAAGCTTTTTGTTCCATTATGAGTCTTATGGGAGCAAAGGGGCCCTGGGGCGTGGCCAATTTGGACCCCAGGGGCATGATTGGCAGGAATTATGTAGGTGACCACTTGCCGTTGCTACATGCTAAATATCTCAGCTCTGGGCCCTGTGGTTTCAGAGGAGAAGATTTCTGAAGCTTTTTTCCATTATGAGTCTATAGGAGCTAAAGGGCCCTGGGGCGTGGCCCGTTTGGACCCCAGGGGCATGATTGGCAGGAATTATGCAGCTGACCACTTGCCGTTGCTACATGCTAAATATCTAAGCTCTGGGCCCTGTGGTTTCCGAGAAGAAGATTTTTGAAGCTTTTTGTTCCATTATGAGTCTTTGGGAGCGAAGGGGCCTTGGGGCGTCCCCAATTTGGACCCCAGAGGCAAGATTGGCAGGAATTATGTAGGTGACCACTGGCCGTTGCTATATGCTAAATATCTAAGCTCTTGGCCCTGTGGTTTCAGAGAAGAAGATATTTTAATTTTTTTCCATTGTAAGTCTATGGGAGCTATATGTTGCCATAGCAACCAGAATTCCAATCTGATCAGCCCAAAAACCTTATGCAGCCTTTCCCCCTACCTGATGATGCTTCTCATGAAATATGATCAAGATTGACCGTGGGGTATTTGAGATATATGTATTTGAAATTGTTTATGGACGCACGGACGCACAGACGGACGGACGCACGCACGCACGACGGACGACGGACAAAAAGTGATCACAAAAGCTCACCTTGTCACTAAGTGACAGGTGAGCTAAAAATTGGTGAGTTAAAAAATATTTACATTTTCCTTATGATGTTGCGTTTTCAAAGTGCTCGCGTATACATGTGTTGACATTTTTCTTATTTCTGCACAAGACTGTATGTTGTGCCATTAGAAGCACTTTAGGGAGGCACTTCTAACGAGTACCAACAACATATGTTTCCGTGCAGAAATAAGAAACATTATATGTGGATACCCCCTCTTGTCTGAGGCAATGCAGTTGGTTGCATTCTTTCATGTCGACTGATCATGAAATCTTTTCTACTGTCATTCTCTCCTTTCTGCTGATTCAAAAAGGACAATTGTCAGTTTCTGCTGAAAACTTTTCAACCTTTTAACCACATACATGTATAGTATTTATAAGCCTGCCTCGGAAGTGTGGTAAGGCAAACTGACTGGCTCCATATGACCTAAATAGTGTTGACTTGGCTACTTTTTTTACCAAATGGAATCTTCCTCCTTATATATAGCAGGAGTCCATTTCAAAATTTAGGGGTGTCAGGTTGTGTTTTCTTCAAAATTTATTTAGAAAATGGTTGAACTTTTAGCAAATAGTGTAAGACCTGTTCAGACGCTGCATTCTGAGGCGGCCTCATATCTGGGCCTGCACTGTTTGCCAGGCTACCCTGTTTTCAGATTTCCGGTACAAAAAGGGTTAAAATCCAAAAAGACAAACAAACAAACCTTCAATAAGTTCTTTCACAGCCTCTGAGTCTAGTTGGTTCCCCTTCTCTTGCAGATTAGTAGATGATTTACTGAGAACCTGTGTCTTCCAGTTGTTTGTCTTAATTAGTGGGATAATAATCTCTTTCTTCTCTTCTTTTGGTTTAACACTAGAAAAAAATGCAACAAAAACAATAGCAACAGATAAGGTGCATATTTTGTGATAGCTGAAGGATAGCTATCCTTATTTCTGCAAATAAACCTATAATGTGGGTATTCATAAGAACCGCCTCGTCGAGGCGGTTCTTATGAATACCCACAATATAGGTTTTTATGGAGAACTGACAAAAACTACAGTGTAACCTACATTAAACAGCCATCCTGGGAAAACTCCAAAACTGGCTGTTTAAGGGAGGTGGTTGTTCAACAGAGGGAAATGTCTGGGATGATGTATGGATTATTATCAACAGACATAAAATGCTCACTGAAGACAGCTCAACATGGATGTACTAAAAGAAAAACAAATATGGAGAGGTGACATCTGAAACCTCTCCATCATTTATGTTTCTTTTCACTTGCTTATAATACAGATATCACAATAAAGTAAAGTTTGAAATAAATAAATTCACCAGAAGAGAAATTCCTATTTTTACATCTGATTTTATTGCTATTGAGTTAACTCTGGCTGTTTAATAGGGGGGAATTTAGATTTGTTAAGCTGGCTGCTGGCTGGAGGAGAGATGTGGCTGCTGAGCAGAGGTAAAATATATGGTAAAATGCTTCGGAGGAATTATTGTGGCTGCTGAAGAGATGTGGCTGCTTAACAGAGGTCACCATAGGAGGAAGTTTTACTGTATCCTTCAGTCATCATAAAATACCAAGCGTATCTGTTGCTATGCCAAACTGATAAATGAAGGCAAAGTGGTCAGACATTATTTCCCTTTGATTTAAAGTCAGTTATACATGTATGTAGTCAAAGGGCCATAACACTGATTTATGATGGTGGATTTCACAGCATATCAAAATTACCAATACTTCAAATAGTTACTGTCAAATAATTATGCTCAATTTCCCCATGGGGAAAGGAAACAGATGAGATTCTCATTTTTATCAATGCTTAGCTGAATGTATCCCCCCACAAAAGGTAGATTTGTTTAGGCAAAGCAATGCCAAAAAACCTGCTGAAATCTGGACCCAAAAATGCCCTTTTTACACATATCAAGGGCAGATAACTCAAGAACCAGAAAAGTCAGAGTGACTTCCTTGGCCATAATATATTTCTTTTGGTGTTTTATACATCTGTAAAAGTTTATCAAGATATTTGGACCCCTGCAACGAACATTGATACATGTATTTTGCAACAGATCTCTACTGCAAGAAATGACATTTACCATTGTAACCAAGGATCGATCCTTCTTCCCTCAGACCATTAGAGATTGGAATGTGGTTCATAGAAATACCGGAGCACAACGAAACTGGAAAATGTGCATTAAAGTCCGACTCCCAACTAATGATTTTCAGAAAACATAACTTTGATCAAAGGCGAAAAGAATTCTCCATTCACTAATGATTTGTCATATAATGCCCCTCCAAAACTAGCAGGTCTGTATCTTCAATTCCTTGGTTCACACCAGAAATAAGAAGAAAAATTCGGAGGAGAAATAAGATTCATGCTAAGGCAAAAAAGTTGGGAAATTGCAAACTCAGAGCAAAATTTAAAACTTGAGATGAGAAATTAAAAAATGACTTCAAAAATCAGCATGACCTGTATGTAAATAACTTGGTAGGTGATGTAAAGAAAACTCCCAGAGACTTCTACAGATATACCAATAGCCAGAAGAAAGATAGGCAAGGTATCCCAGCCCTTAATAAAAGAGGAGGAAATGGGGTCGCTGAATCGGACTTTGAAAGGGCAGAGGAATTGAATGGTGAATTCAATGATGCATTTAATAAAAACAAGTTCAACGAGGTTCCACTGACCGGAAGATCGGCCCCTTTCATGGAAAATATTGTTGTATCATCAGCGGGAGTGATCAAGTTACTTAAAGGCTTGAACCCGTCTAAAGCTTTAGGGCCTGATGAGCTTCATCCTAGAGTCCTTAAGGAACTAGCAAATGAGTAAGGTCCAGTTTTTGCTCATCTTTTCCAACAATCTCTTGATACGGGTGAATTTCACAAAGAATGGCTCCTAGCAAAACTCAGTTGAGCACGATTATTAATAATTGGACAAAAATCTTGGACAGAGGGGGGCAGGTGGACACATTTATTCTGGAGTTCGGGAAGGCTTTTGACACCCCTCCTCATGAACTACTAAAATCCAAATTATTATCCCCACGCTTTTCCAAGAAAAAGTGGGGTTATTGTAATTGTCTCTGTCGTCCGTACATCCGACTTACCGGACAACTCCTCCCACACTTTTACAGCTAGAAACTTAAAACTTTGGGAACTGATAGGTCTTTGGTCTGAGGAGTGCATGACACTTTCGGAATTTTGATCCTACCCCTAGGGGCCAGGCCAGGGGGTGGGGTGCCCCAGGGGTAAAAAATCAAAGTTTTCAGAGCCTGGTCGTGTGACATATCAAATCGAACGACATAATGAGTAATATACATAACAATCAAAATCAAACGGCATAATGAGTAGAATACATAACAATCAAAATTTGACCCCTAGGGTCAGGTTTAAGGTCACCAGAGGTAGATAGGTCTTTTGTCTGAGGAGTGCATGACATTTTCGGAATTTTGATTCTACCCCTAGGGGCCAGGCCAGGGGGCGGGGTGCTCCGGGGGTAAAAACTCAAAGTTTTCAGAACCTGGTCGTTTGACATATCAAATCGAACGACATAATGAGTAGAATACATAACAATCAAAATTTGACCCCAAGGGTCAGGTTTGAGGTCACCAGAGGTCAATAACTTGGATTTTCACCCCCATAACCCCCTTTTTTAACGATTACTGGATAACTCCTCTTACACCGTTTCAGATAAAAACATGAAACTTTGGGAACTGATAGGTCTTTGGAGGAGTGCATGACACTTTCGGAATTTTGATCTTACCCCTAGGGGCCAGGGGGTGTGGTGCCCCGGGGGTAAAAAATCAAAGTTTTCAGAACCTGGTCGTGTGAAATATCAAATCGAACGGCATAATGAGTAGAATACATGACAATCAAAATTTGACCCCTAGGGTCAGGTTTGAAGTCACCAGAGGTCAAAAACTTGGGATTTTCACCCCCATAACCCCCTTTTTAATGATAACCGGATAACTCCTCCTACGCCGTTTCAAATAGAAACATGAAACATTGAGAACTGATGGGTCTTTGGTCTGAAGAGTGCATGACACTTTTGGAATTTTGATCTTAAGATTGGGTGAATGTTGCAATTGAGAACTTATATAGTGGCGTATCTTTAAAAAAGCGTGGGGATATGTGACGGCGTGCCATCGACTGCGGGATTCTAGTTTGGTTATGGAATTGGAGGGAAGACTCTCCAATGGATCGATTCCTTCCTTTGCATGTTGTTGTTAATGGTGAATCTTCAGTATGGGTGTCAGTTTTATCTGGGGTCCCCCAGGGGACTGTTCTTGGTCCGCTGCTATTCTCCCTGTACAGCAATGATATTTCCGCTGACATTGACTCGGAAATAAGACTGTTCGCAGATGACTGTGTTTGCTATCCGGAAAAAAGAAATACTGAGGACTCAGAAACTCAGAAGGATATAGATACATTAGGATGTTGGGCAGGAAAATGGGGCATGAGGTTTTAACGCGTTAAATGCAATATTATGCACATAACTAGGAAGAGAATAAATAAAATGTAGGCCTCTTACACCTTAGAGGGAATGGTCCCCGAAAACGTGAATTCCATTAAATACTTTGGTGTGACAATCACTCACGATTTGAGATGGAATACACACATTAGCAACATGTGTAAAAAGGCAAATGGCACACTTGGTTTCCTGAGGCAAAATCTTCATCAGTGTCCTCAGGATGTGAAAGAGACAGCATATAGGGGACTTGTTCGCCCAATCTTGGAATATGGTAGTTGCATCTGGGACCCAAGCGGAGTGGTCCTAAAGGAAGAAATCGAAAAAGTTCAGAATAGAGCTGCTACATTTGTAACAGGTAATTACTGCTTTGAAACTGGGAGCATGACTGGAATTCTAGGAAAATTAAGATCGGAGTCTCTCAAGAAAAGTAGAAGAGACAGTAGGCTCATACTCTTATACAAAGGTCTCTGAAGGGTGCTGCCAACATTCCAACAGATGACCTTGTTCTCCCAGATAGGCACTGTAGAAAGCACCATTCAATGACTTTTCAGACCCTTACTGCAAGAACTGACATTTATAAAGAACTGTTCTGCCCCTGCACCATTAGAGATTGGAATGCCCTTCCCGATTTGATTATTTGGTCATGGGTTGTTTCGCCCTGATTTGGCGGGTTGTTTCGCCCATATTTTTTCAAGCCCTCTGGATTGAGGTTAGATATGTTTTGGTATATAATGGGGTTGATGGGGAGTTTTTGTTTTTGTTTGATTTGAGGTTTAACGTCCCCGTCAACACTGTAAAGGTCATTTTGGAGACGTTGCTTCCAATTTCGTGGGACTTTTACCCGACATTGAGATGAAATGACATCTCAAGCCCTGTCGCCCAATGAAACCAATAGGGTTTATTTGCATGGACGGTCCGCCTCGCACCGCGGTTCCTGGACAGGCTTAGATCCTCTAAGCCGTTTACCAGTACTAGTGTGCGGGCCGGATTCAACTCTGCGTGGAAGCATCATGCAGCCCATATATTTCTTCAAGTCCCTATGGGCGGGGGCCGGTTGATGGGGAGTCCCAGAAAATATTGAAAATCAGATATGAGCCTCGTCATGAGAAACAATAACTTATAAGGCCAAAAAAAAAATGTTTTGTTTCTGAAAACCCTACCGACCCTACTTTTTTGGACCTACCCAAACTTTTTTAGAGACCTCTGAGAAGTTTTCTTGATTTTAAGGATGTTTTTCAAAGAGTTTATGCTTTTCCCATACAAAGAAGTTTTCAAAAAAAAAGTTTGCCTACCTACCTACCCAGAAAATTATTTTGATGTTTCCGGAAACAAGACATTTATTTTCTTGGCCTAATCACTAACATTTTGAAGTAAAGTAAATGAGTAACTGTCCTTTTGGCTTTCCGCTTTCCACAAAACTGGAAGCAACATCTGCAAAATGACCTATACAGTATACAGTGTTGGCTCGGACGTGAAACCTCAGTCAATCATTCATTCATTAATTTGGTTATCCATCTCCGTATGTTCAACGATCCATTCGTCCGTCCGTACATCTTCAAACTCACAACTCCATTCATTAATTATTCATTCAACCATCTGTCCATTAACTCCATTTACCCACCTACTTCCCTTTGTCCTAGAGCTGGGTCTGGGTATCACCAGAAAAAATGTATCATGATACTATTGCAATACCAGACAGGCGATACGATACAGTATCGCGATACTTGCTTTGTACAGATTTGCTGTGTTTTATTAGGTAAATTTGGACTTTTGTTAGAGTAGAAAAGAGAGTTTCCTATTCAATAACAACACATTGGTTTATCAAGTAATGACAAGTATGTCCTTATATTTATATGCAATAAAATAATGATGTAACAAAAACAAAATGTTTCCATACAAGTGATTTAAATGCCGATCTGGCATGTTCAATGTCTGGTTCAGCATCCACTGTTTATATATATGTTAGTAGCGACTGCTTGTATGAACTATGATGACTTTGCAGGTCCATCTAATCGCACAGACACATCATCCAAGACACACACCATCAACCACACAGACATATTTCGGAGCAACAGTTTTGAATACATCTGAATTGCATAACTCATATTACCAATAAAATTTATGTAGCACATGCGTTCATACTCAAGTCACTTGACCATTTCCTCCCCTAGACATTTCGTCCCCAAGACGTTTCCTCCTTGGTCGTTCCCCGTCTAGTCGTTTCGCGCCCCCCCCCCCCCCCAACCTAGTCGTTTCGTCCCCCTAGTTGTTTCACCCACTTTTCAGTGTGACACTAATTTTCACTGTTGAACAAGTATCCACAAGCTATGATTTTGTGCAGTTATAGAGGCAATATAAACCCCCTATTAACCTCATTTCTCATATAAAATGGGGTTTACTAGGGTCTTCATTGCAAAGTCTTGTTAACTTGATGATATGCAAACTTTGAAAAGGTATACATAGAACTATCGTTCAAGGCAACAATCCCTGTTAAAGGAAACCAGAAAAATGGTGTGTAAATTAATATATACGACCTATTTATCTTTCAAACTCATAGCGTGGGTTTTGAAAGCTCGCCAGGGCCGACTCATGAAGGCGGTCCTGGCAGGTACCCACGACCTATGTCTTGGAGTGGAAATAATCAAAGTAATGTATACCCTTGTAAACCCCATTTTTCTCTGTTTAATTTTCTGTGTCCATTACAAGAACTTATTAACATTATGATTTGATAATTGTTTTATACACCTTCTCCTCTCTCAATCATAAGAGCAATAATATTTCTATCATTTGCCAAATTTTTTTCAGTTTTATAGATGTTTGATGTAGCAATTACCCACAACTCTGTCATTTATGCCACTATGTACATATTTTGTATCCTCATGGGCATTTGTGCCTACTGGAAATTTAAATAAAATCTTCTTCTACATTTTCAACCTTTGCTTGACGACACTGTTAAAGAATCAACCAACTAATTTAAAGGTGAAAAACTTAAAGAGGTAATTAAAGACAATTGTTACCCTTGACCAGTGACCAGACACCTGTTAGTTCCAGTAGTTACTTTATACTGTATCCTGGTAGTTAAATCAACTGTTTTTATTGGATAAAAGCAGCGCCTTTTGGATACAGGTTTTTATCGGCGTAAGCATCGCAGAAAATTATGGTTCTCTTGTGTTTCAGACGTTTGTTGATATAATGCAAAAGTATTGTCAAGTATCGATACACGGAATAAGTATTGCGGTATTGCGATACAGTATCGCCAGCAAAAATATCATGATATATCGATGATATCGCCCCAGCTCTAGTTTGTCCCTCCCTAAAAAATATAATCGTGGCGAAACGACTCACAGGCGAAACGACTCACCCGATAAGTGCGATACGAAAGGGCGAAACAACCAGAATTTTATTAATTCGACGACTGAAGGTGCAGAGGTGTAGCTTAGTTTATCTCTTTGGTTAGAATCAGTAAATTGGTAAAGGGCAATTGTCCCCAGAATTGTTACTGGTGAGGGAACAAGAGTTAGACAATTCATCAACACGACAACTCATCGACACGGTTTTTGGAGACAATTCATCGACACAATTGAAGACAACTCATCGACACTATTTGAAGACAACTCATCGACACATTATAACGTAGAACGTGTAATACTGGAAGCTTTTATATGAGTTGTTTAACTCTGTCTGTTCGCCCGCCCGTACGCATGGAATATGTATGTATGTTTGTATGTATAATACTGGTGTCTTTTTATGCGTTTTTGAGCTGTCTGTCTGTGTGTCTGTTTGTCTGTCTGGCAACCTACTTATCTTTCTTTAATTCATTCTTAGACATAATATGTTTTGTTTCTTTCGTTCATTCTTATACATTATTTTATTCTTACTTTCATTTATTTCATATTTTTAGGGCACGTGCCAGTTAATATAAATCATGGACAAACAATCAATTACGTCTCTAAAATGACCTAAAATGACGTTAAACCTCAAATCAAACAAACAAACAAACGTCATTACTCAAACTATTCTGTTAATCGGCGCGTGCCATAAAGTTACAAACAGGACAATTATCATATTTACTCATTTTTTTTATCCTACACGTGTATTTGTTCGTTTACTCTATTCCTCGTTAGTTAAAAAATATTAAATATTTTTTAAGAATTTTAAGAAAATTAATGAACTTAATAATATTTAAATTTCTTCGTTTTAATTATGGATGATCACTTCCATGTATGTACTGTAACCCGTATTAAAAGACCTGTATTTCAATGTATTTCAGGGATCGACCTGGCGCAGTACCGACGCATCAACAACTACTTATCCATAATTACCCTTAATTACCTATGAATGTCAATTACCTTCAAACAAATGTGTCGGTGAATTGTCTTGAAAAGGTGTCGATGAGTTGTCTTTAATTGTGTCGATGAATTGTCTCCAAAAACCGTGTCGATGAGTTGTCTTGTCGATGAATTGTTTCGATTCCACTGGTGACACGTCAAATGACATTCATACACCAGGAGACTAACACGTCAAATGACATTCATACACCAGGAGACTAACTTCCCATATCACAGGTCCTGGTGTATGAATGTCATTTGACGTGTCACTAGTAATAATTCTGATTGACAAATGCAGGCCGAGTTGACCCGGCTGAGGTGACTTGAGGCCGAGTTGACTCAGGGGCCGAGTTGGCTGCAGGCTGCCTTTCCAAATTTATTTCCTCAGCTGAAGGTGCAGCTCTCCTCTATCTATCTTCTTATACTGAGTCGGTCATATCTGGCCATTACCTCAGTTGATTGGGTGGCTAAATTTAGAATTTAGCTGAAAAAAAAAGAAAAAAAAAAAGAGAGGCACTTGATGCGTCCTTAAAACTATTTACAATCTGCATAACAGAGGTATCCTAAAACGCATACCTCTGAGTCCCAATCTTACACTGTGCGGGCTTTGAACTCTTCTGCGGACTTGGCATTCACCGCAGAGGAGGGAAGACTATTCCATTGGGGAATAGTTCTAGGAAAGAACGAGTTCTTCAGGGCATCACTATAGGACTGGTATCTACGATATTGTGAGTTGTTTACTTTTGATGCCCTTGTTTGGGTCGACACTGTTACAGGGGTCAAGTACCTATCTTTATCAATAGACACTGAATCAGAGTGTATCTTGTAGAAGAAGGTTAAAGAGGACTGCCCACGACGGGCCTCCAGGGACGGCCACTCTAGCTCATTAAGCATGTCACCGACGCTACTTCTATTTCGCCATCGCCTACAGGTCCATCGAGCAGCTGTCCTCTGCACCTTCTCCACCTGCTGAGTCTGAGTTTTAACATAGGGATGTCAAATGGGTGATGCATATTCAAGTTGAGGGCGAACAAATGTTTTATATGCAACATCCTTTGTCTGCTTAGGTGCAAAAGCCAAGTTCCGTCTAAGGAATCCCAAAGTCCTAGTTGCTTTAGATGTAATCTCTGAGATATGTTGACCCCAATCAAGATCGTCAGTGATGGTGATACCAAGATATTTGGCGGATTGAACATGCTCCAAAACTTTCTGGTGAAGAGTATAGTCAAACTTAATTTGCTTGTCCGGAGGGTGTCGTGACACTCTCATTGAGTGACATTTGGCCACATTGAACTTCATTTGCCAATCGGCCTCCCACTGTGCAAGTTGATCCAGGTCATCTTGTAAAATAAGACAGTCAGAAGGAGAATATATGTTCCTATACAGGACACAATCATCAGCAAACAAACGGACCGATGACCTGATATTATCGGGGAGATCATTAATGAAAACCCAGAAAAGGACCGGTCCAAGGACCGAACCTTGGGGGACTCCAGATAAAACAGGGACTGGATCAGACGCTTGGCCATCAAGTACAACTTGTTGTGAGCGCCCAGAGAGCCATCAGCTAATCTAGTGTTTCCCCCAGCTCCTAAAAAGGGCATGGTGCTGGTCAGGAAAAAAGGGCACTTTCAGTGCGCGAAAATATCAAAAAAGGGCACTTCAAATATGAACAAAGGTGTAAAAAGGGCACATTCACATGCAGCACCTTACTAAAAGGGCACATCTCTCAACTTGAAATAAAAAACTCCTTCTCTTACCCTATGTCTTCAGTGCTAAATTATACTGCCTGTTTTTATGCTAAGTGAAAGGATGTGTCACATTCATCATTGGTGACAAGAAGTTTTGTAAGCAAGCTGATCACTGATCCAAACAAGATAAGTTTGGAAAATGTTTTGGCCACATCTCCCATTCTCTAATACACACAAACACTGACATGACACCAGTGAGGCACACTTTCACAGTCCATTTGTTTAATTGGTATCACTCAGTCTTGTTATCAAAACACAATTATCACTTCTTAAAGTGACATAATTAAGTACAATAAACAAGGGGATTAGCAGTCAACCATAAAGGGGGCCTGTCTAAAACGCTGAAAAACCTGCTGAATTCAGCAGGTTGCTGATCAGCAGATAGTGACTAAAACGCTGATCTGCTGAAATGCTGAATTTTAGTATATTTTATTGGTTTGGGCCAGAAAACCCGCCGTGCATGTTAATATTATGTTTATTTATAATATTTATAAATTTAATTAATTTGTTTTACGTCACAGACATTAATATTGTTGCCATATCGAGCTGCATGTATGCAAATATAACAGAATATAAACAGTGAGATGCTGAAGGTTTTGAAGTAAAAGGTTTTCCTAGACATATTAGTGGTGACACATCTTGAGGCAATTTTATAGAAGAAATTATATTTGCTGTAGTTGCTGCTGCTGCTGCTGCTGTTTGTTTGCATGGTTTACGTACCGGACGGCGAAATATTTGTTACAAAAGGCGAGAACCTTGAGTCCCTGTTCTATGCGTATAGAAATGAAATACAGTACTCCTTTATTGATTTTGTTGTGGATAAATTTGCCTTGACATAACACTTGCCGAATATCTATCTATCTATCTATCTATCTATCTATATCTATCTATCTATCTATCTATCTACTTGTGCTTAATTTAACCCCCCTACACCCATTTTAGGGAGTAAAATGGTGCTTGCTAGGTTAAAAAACGTTTTTTTCTGAATCCTCCTCTAATACGAAGGTTGTGGGTACTCGTTAGAACCGCCTCACAGAATTAAGGCCGCGCCACTTAATACTTTTCTATACGCAGTCGCTTTACATCAGGGAAACACGCCTATAAAAATTTGACATAGTAAAACCTTGGTTACAGGGGTAAGGCGTGCTTTTGGTAATGAATATCTGTCTATATGTTTGTATAGAGAGAGACACCTCTATAATCTAATTATTACACTTACCACTCAAAAGTAAACATATTCCATTCATTTTCTACTACTTTTGCTCGTGCAGAACATGCTTTGTAACGGCCTATTTATTTATCACACGTTTCACACTCTATGATTTTATGAATGGAAAACAGTTTACTACAAACGGACCAGTCTAAGCAATAACATGTCATTCCTGATAACACCTATCTTTGCACATAGTGCAGATCCAGATCAGATTGCTTCTGAGTCTGATCAGGATCTACACTGAAATTTGCAGGAATAAATTACATAAAAATATCTGATTGGTTCAAAGTCAGGCACGGGTATGGTCTGGTAAATGAAATAAATTATTAATAATAATAATAAATGATGAAATAATAAGTTTGTTACTTGTAATATTGGTATTCGTCAGAACCCCCTTGCCGAGGCTGTGCTAACAAGTACATATGATTTTTTTTTATCTCCAATATACGGGTTGTGGCTTGCGTTTGATTTCTTGCATTGTCTAGCGCTCGCTTTCATTAATATACGGAAAACTGCTCTACCGTGTATAAACAAACAGTAGCAATCACACTGTATTCATAATCGTTTTGTTGCCCCTGTAGCAGATCAGAGGCGGTCCTTAATATGATAAGATAATAACCAGCCACTGACTGAGGCAGATAAAGACACAATGAATGGTCATTCTTTTAAGAATGCATAAGGTAGCGGTAAAAAATATCATTCATAATTTTTAACACTAAAAATACTGTTGTTTTAAAGAATTAATGAAATAAACTTTAAAACAAACATCGGATATAAAAATTCCATGTTTATAAAATAAATATGTTGTCATCTAGACTCTCACTTACAAAAAGTTTTACTGCAGAAAATGCATGATACTTTTCTTACTGATGAGTATCCACAACCTATGTCTTACGTCGGAATAAAAAAAAATGATACTTTTGTTATTTATATTCCACACGTAGGTTGTGGGTGCTTGTTAGAACAGTGGCAATGAGGTTGTCCTGACGAGTACCAACAATCTGTCTTACGTCTGAATAAAATAAATGATACTTTTCTTATATATATTCCACATGTATGTTGTGGGTGCTCGTTAAAACAAAAAATAATGAACACCCCATGTAGACCCTAGTTATCGATCAGAATTATAGCAGGGCGCTCAGTGGAAACCCAAGATCCCATAGCTTCTGTAAACGATGAGGTTTACATGGGTATACGTTTTTCTTTCTCTCACAAAACATATATTTTGGGTACTCGTTAAAACCGCCTTGCCGTGGCTGTGCTAACAAGTGCCGACATTCTAAGTTTAGAGCAGAATTATGAAATAACATCGGGAAACAGCAATTTCAACGTTGTAAAGATGACACCCGTACTTCTAATTTCAGAACCCCAAAGTAGTCATTGTTTCTCTACGCAGACCCCCAAATCAATTTTTTAAAAAAAAAAGTCTAGTAAGAAACGTCTCTTTGAAAGTGAAAACACAGATTCGCCTACACCTAAAAGGATGAAACTTGTCAGAAATGCATTTTTCACTTCTAAAGAGCATAAGAATTATACACTTTGGTCATGTCAGAAAGTGTGTGATGCCCTCACCTTTCTACTTGACAATATTTATATTAGATTCGGTACTAAGTTATTTAGACAAATTGTGGGTATTCCGATGGGTACTAATTGCGCACCTCTTGTGGCTGATCTGTTCTTGTATTGTTATGAAAGAGACTTCATTTTGTCGCTTTCCATTGATAACCAATCTGAAATTATTGAAGCTTTTAGCTCTACTTCTAGATATTTAGATGATTTATTAAATATTGATAATACCTATTTTGATGGTTTGATTAGTCAGATTTACCCCCTATAACTTCAGTCAAATAAAGCAAATTCTTCTGATACCGAGGCCCCGTTTTTGGATTTACATCTATCTATTGTAGATGGATTTGTTTCGTGCAAAATTTATGATAAACGCGATGACTTTGAATTTGAGATTGTAAATTTTCCTTTTTTGGATGGTGATGTTCCTCGTGCGCCGTCCTATGGCGTTTATATTTCGCAATTAGTTCGGTTTGCTGGGGTGTGTGGTCGTGTGGCTGGCTTCGGCGCTCGTGGTGGATTGTTGACGGCTGGGCTCCTTGGTCGGGGTTGTCGGTGCCATGGACTGCGCAGGGCCTTTTCAAAATTTTATAGACGCCGTTCGGTGTTGGGCTTGAGTCTCTTCTGTGGCAGGGTCTATCGGAACCCGAATTTTATGGTGACTTAGTGTGTGGATTCGGAAAAATATATAACCGCAATGACTTCAGCACCCAATTTCGTAAAATCATTCTTCGATATAAAAAGATTGGGTATGGCATGGATATTGTGCGACAGACTGCATGCATGGTAGTTAACCCAGTCGCGGTTGGCAACTTTGCTTCCCTCTTTAATTGCACGCCGGTGGGTCAGGCCTCAGATTCTGCACAAAGCGCGCCCTTAATCCGACAGTCTGTTTTGACACAAAAAAATGTGATCATAATTACTGGCTTGCATTACGTCTGAATATCCAGGTTTTTCAGTATGTAAACAATCACGCATTGATTTGCTCAAACACCTGATTTAAAGACGGCCCGCCAGTCAGTCAGGTGTGAATTGGTATGAAAGCGTGCTGTCAATTACTCAATTACTGATTGATTTATATTGATATTGGGTAAATCATGCACAACGAAAAGTACGCCAGTTTTATTACCACTTTTATGCTTTAATTTTTTTATTTGATTTGAGGTGTCCCTGTCAACACTGTAAACGTTTTGGAGCTTGTCAATTCAGTTAGGTTTAATGTATGTGGAACACACCGATCATGATTTGGAAGTCATATTAATTGAGACCCAAAAAGCAGACAAATGGTGTTGACTGCGGTGTTTTCGAAATTGCACACTTAGTAGAATTTTGCACAAAGCGCGTCCTTAATCCAACAGTCTGTTTTGACACGAAACAAATGCGATCACATTTACTGACTTGCATTACGTCTGAATATCTAACCTGTTTCCCAATAGTTCCAAAACGGCCCATAAGAAAAGGAAACTGGAAAAAATCTAAGTCAATTCCTATCAATTTACATTGTTATTGCGGATTACCAAACTGCGTAGGAGAAATGGTGAAATGCGAAGGGTGCCGAATTTCATATCACAAGCTTTGTGTAAAAACACGTCCGACTTTTCCTGCCCAACTAATAAATTTGTATGCGATACATGTTTAAAGTAATTATGATCTTACTCGTTTTTTAAAAAAGATACTCAACCACCAGGGTCCTTTGATGGGAGAACACCTTTTGGACTGTTCAAAATGGTCTAAGAGAACATTTTTGAACAGTCTCTAAGGTTGTCTTTGGGACTGTTCAAAAATGGTCTTAAAGAACATTTTGAACAGTTCCAAAGTTGGTCTTAACATAGGGTTTTACTGTATATTATCCCATTCAGTACCATAACCCCTATTTAAGGGGTAACTTGGCAAACAGTGCAGGCCCAGATCAGACGCCGCCTCCACTATTTGCAAAAAATTCAGCCATTTTCCTAATAAATTTTGAAGAAACAACCTGACCCCCCTAAATTTTGAAATGAGCTACAGCTACATATAAGGAGGAAGATTCCATTTGGTACAGAAAGGGTTATTTACTATAAATGAATCAAATCTCATTTGTAGATTGCATCATGTTTAAGCAGCCCTTTGTCGAAGTTGACACATAAAATATCCAGGTAACAGGTGGAATTCAGTAGCGTTGATTTCATCGAACACCGGATTAAAGACGGCTCGCCAGTCAGTCAGGTGTGAATTGGTATGAAAGCGTGCCGTCAATTACTGATTGATTTATGTTGATATTGGAGTACGCCAGTATTATTACCACTTTTATACTTTAAATTTTTTATTTGATTTGATTTGAGGTTTAACGTCCCTGTCAACACTGTAAAAATTTTGGAGACGTTGCTTCCAGTTTTGGGGGACTTTTACCCGGCATTGAGATGAAATGTGGGACTTTTACCCAACATTGAGATGAAATGACTTCTCAAGCCCTATGGTCCAATGTTACCAATAGGGTTTTTAAGCATGGGCGGTCCAACTCGCACCGCATTGCTAGGCTGGCTATAATCCTCTAAGCGGTTTACCAGTACTCGTGTGCAGGTCGGTTTCAGCTCGGCGTGGAATCATCATGAAGCCCATCTATTTCTTCAAGCCCCGATGGGCGGGGGCTTAAGGTTTATACGGTTAAACTGGGGTTAACATTGTATGCATTGTTTTTCTTGTTTCTGCTCCAAACATAGATTGTGACCGGTACACGTTAGAATTGCCCCACCGAAACTGCTCTACAATACCTACAATCGTAGAAGTTTGCAATATATCAGATGATTTTCTGATTTTTTTTCTGGTGGTAAAATTCAATATACTTTGACTAGGCATACTTTCTTATTCGTAATCAGAAACGAATAAAATATGATTGCATGAATACGTTACTGCATTTGGTGATGTTGTTATTTCTTTGATTTCTACTTACCTACTTACTTTGAAGATTATGTATAAATAGAATAAAACTAAGAACACAAAATAGTCCAGTCTTTTCTGTTTACAGTCTTAAGCTGACAATTAGCAAGTTAAAAAGTTTATGAAATGATAACCCTTAAAAACCCATGTTAGAAAAAAAACCTGGGGTTTTATGGGTTAGCATTATTTAAAAGTTCTGGTACTCGCTATAACATCTACAAAAGATCTAACGAGTTCTAACGAGTATCCATAATGTATTTAGTACTTACATGAGTTTGGTAACTTCTAGCAATCTCTGTGTTCTAGTGGTTAAGCTACTCGCACCATAAACCAAATAGACGTGGGTCGATTACGGGCTTCTACAGGCTTTCGGAGGAAATTTCAAACTGAGGTATTTACTCCGTACGATCTAAGCTGTTGATAATGCGTAAAACTCAAAAACACACACACATACATACACACACGCACATACACACGTTTCCATAACCCAAGCAGACATAGTACTCTTTATAGGCAGTACTCTTTGAAACTTCAAACTGAGGTATTTACTCCGGATGATCTTAGCTGTTGATGATGCGTAAAACACACACACACACACAACGTTTCCATAACCCAAGTTCTCTATATAGGCAGTACTCTATATAGGTGTCTAGTAATGTCAGCAATTTATTATGAATGCAGCAACAGTGTCAATTGGACCATAAAATATAAACAATTAAATGAATAAAATAAATAAACACATAAATAAACACATAAATAAACACATACGCTGTGAAAATTACACAAGATCACCATATTTAATAAAAATTCAGCATTTCAGCAGATCAGCGTTTTAGTCACTATCTGCTGATCAGCAACCTGCTGAATTCAGCGTGTTTTTCAGCGTTTTAGACAGGCCCCCATAAACGTGGACTGTTAAATAGGTAACATTGTATTGCTAAAAAGTGTCTAAAATAGTCCTCATTTAAACAGGCATAACTTTGTTATTTTTTGGTCAATTTCAGTGATTTTTGTACCAAAATATAGGGCAGCATTTACTCTATCTGAAATAGGGCATGGCGCTATCTGAAATAGGGCTGGGGGAAACACTATAATCCACCTATGCGTGGATCCTCTTATCCCATAGTACTCCAGTTTATGTAATAGCCTTCTGTGAGGTACCTTGTCAAAGAAAGGCCTTAGCAAAGTCCATGATGATCAAGTCAGTCTGTTTGTGGCCACGGTTTATGGCCCCATCCAGATTGCTCACAATGTCATGGTAAAATTGAACAAGCTGCGTTTCGCAAGACCTTTGACTCCGGAAACCATGTTGACAGTCAGCAAGAATGCTCTCAATGGCTAAGTGCTTGTTGATGTTGCTTACTAATATATGCTCCAGGGTTTTTGCAACAAATGCATGTTAGCGACACTGGTCTTGGAAAGTGTAGCTAAGTTGACCTCTTTAATGAAGGCTGGGGACTAACTTCCCATATCAGGTCCCGGTATGAATGTCACTTGACGTGTCGCCAGTAAAAAAAATCGGAATCTACAGTCAAAGTTCAGGAATTTTTACCAAAAGTTTATTCTTGTAAATTCGGTGCCTTAGTTTTTCCCCCGTTTACCTCCTAACTTCTTGATTTTCTAGCGAACTGATAAAATCTAGTTCGTCTTTATTTTCATCTGGAACATCTTCTGTAGCCAATTTAAGTCTCTTTGTCTCAGATTTCTTTGAAAATCCAAAGGAAACACCACTTTTCTCTTGTTTACCATCCATTTTGTTAACAACCGAGTCCATCCGAATGACCGGTGAAACGTTCAGAAACGTACCGACTTCTTTCTTCTCACACAAATAAGACAGTTCACCGACACACATAGTTGGTTGTCAGAGGTTTCGCTACCCTTTATATGAGGCTACCCGTGGTAGGAGGTTTCGCTGCTGGGTATAGCTAAACAGCGAAAGGAAGATTTTCTTACGAAAGGAAGATATTTATGAGGCCTATGGTGGTATTTTATGTACATAGGGATTCTTATGAAACAATTTAGGCCCGTTGACAAAACACGGGCCTTTTACGGACCCATACGGACCAATGAAAATTCAATAGGAGGTTTTAGGAATTCCGTTTATGACGTCATAATTGCACATGCGCAAAGCACTGTCCGTCAATTGAAACGGCCATCGAAATGTATTGGCGGAACTCAGAATGCTAACAATATTCAGACATTTGAGAGAAAATATACCCGTTTACATTGAAATAATGCCTTGAGAAGGAAAGAATGATATTTTTGATTTTATTACTTATCCTGGATCCGTTTTAATTGACGAAAACTCTCTTCGTGAATGACTCACGCCAATAGACGTTTCCGAGAATCTTATCTTATGCTCCGCCTACTTGGTTACTGTTGCTACGTCCCACAAGCTTTGCAGCCAATATGGCGGAAACAAAGAAAGTCTGTGTAGATCTCGAAGGAGTTTTATCAAGTATTCGGAGAATGTTAGCGTTTCTTACTTACCGAGACATAAAACTTTGAAAAAAAAATAATAAAAATAAAAACAGCCTAACCAAAGGGCTAAGGAATTATAAAATAATTATGTGCATAATTTCAAAATATTCAGCCTGGAAAACTATCTCTAAGTTACCGCGAAGTGTTTGCGTTTGGTGCGGAAAACGAAAGCACACACACACACACACACACACACACACACACACACACACACACACACACACACACACACACACACACACACACACACACACACACACACACACACACACACACACAGAGAGAGAGAGAGAGAGAGAGAGAGAGAGAGAGAGAGAGAGAGAGAGAGAGACTCGGGTCGGCCCGTCCATGCTTATAAACCCTATTAGTTACATTGGGCGGCAGGGCCTGAGAAGTCATTTCCCCTCAATGTTTTTTTTTTTTTTTTTGGTTTTACGGCCCTTTCAAGATTATTTCACTCATATCGAGCCGATCGTTCATCAGAGGTGGGCGAAAACCGGAGTACCCGGAGAAAAACCACCTGACTTTCCGTTGCAGAACTTGGCGTCTCACTCCTCTCAATGTCCGGTAAAAGTCCCACAAAATTTGAAGCAACGTCTCCAAAATTACCTTTACAGTGTTGACGGGGATGTTAAACTTCAAATCAATCAATCAAACAAACAAATAAACAAACAAAACTTAATTATAAAGTGTATGCTCCTCATTTCATTATATAATAATTCCACACCGAGGGTACAATATAATGCAACCGAGAGTGGTGTCAATCATATACACTAACCCTTTCATGCAATCCGCATTAACTCTATAGCTACTGATCCCTAATCACTGAGACAGCCAAATGTAGACCAGCAGCCCACTCATCAACCTCTAGACCAGAGATGAGCATATACTACATGAGCCAACACACCCACCGCATCAGTCTGCTTAATTATACTCACTAAGACACGAGATTTCGCGCATCTCTCTTTGAAAAGCCAGCAGACTATAGAAGGGCAGTTGCAATCCGCGAGGGCCCCAGTCAGACTGCGCAAATGCGCAGGCTGATCCCAGTCCTTGTTGCCCACATTTATAAGCCCCAACGCTGGCTCCGCAGCACACCAACCATACAATATTTGTGACTGCACTGCAGTCTGAGGAGAAAAATCTGTAAATAAAAATAAAACTCCGGTCGGGTGCCCCGACCGGGGATTGAACCCACGAAACTCGGGTTACAAAGCGAGCGACACAACCACCAGGCCCGGACCAACCAGACCAGTCAGTTATGCACTCTATATGGATATTTATTATGGTCGTACTACTACATTCTTCCATACTACAGAGAGACATTTGTTTCAAATGTTTAGGAGATACTTATGTAATAATATCCCATTCCCAGCTTCTTTTGACTTGGCCGCATCTGCCCCGCCCCTGGGCTCAAACGGTTATCATCGTGGCACCAAGCCCCATTGTAGCAGGAGGAGGAAAAATCTGTTAAGAAAAATCCAGTCGAGCTCCGACCGGGGACTAAAACCCGCGACCGGGGGTTACAAACCGAGTGACACAACGACCAGGCAAAAAAAAGGCCCGGAGCAGTTAGACCGGTCACTTATGCACTCTTTATGTATATACACATATACATGTTAGTTTGTTTGATTTGAACTTTAACGTCCCCGTCAACACTGTAAAGGTCATTTTGGAGACGATGTTTCAAATTTTTGGGACTTTTACGCGACCTTGAGATGAAATGACAACTCAAGCCCTGCCGCCCAATGAAACCAATAGGGTTAATTAGCATTGACGGGCCGACTCGCACCGCTTTTCTTGGGCAGGCTGAGATCCTCTAAGCGGTTCACCAGTAGTCGTGTGCGGGTCGGTTTCAGCTCTGCGTGGAATCATCATGCAACCGTGGCCATTTATTTCTTCAAGCCCCGATGGGCGGGGACCATCATATATACATGTACATATTTATCTCAATATTGCCGTACTACAACATGACAATTGTTTGACAGTCCTAATAATTAAACTTCCCACACAACCCCATTACCCTGAAATGCCCTTCCCCACTATCGCGTTACTTTGTTTGTGGGAGGAAATGGCCGTTAGTTACGAACACAGCGGCACTAAATAAAATCGATTTTTTCGATTGGATGAAACAGCGCTCTTGATTGACAGCTCGGAAACGTCTATGGCTTAAGATACCGTTATTCACGAAAGCTTACTTACAAAAGTAGTCTCATTCGCTATCCAAGTATAGCTATCACATACGGACAGAACTTAGATCTATCTATCTGTCCGTCCGTGCGTCCGTCCGTCCGTCCATCCGCACCAACAAATGTATAGTTAGGTGGCTATGTAAATGGACAGATTCAATGTAAGTCTATGGGATTTATTCCGTTAGACACCGAAAATACTTCTTTTCAGTGGCTAAAAGTAGCCACTTAAGTATCAATCCTGCCAAAAATAGCCACATAAGTATACATCCGTGAGAACGTCCGTCCGTCAGTAGGGCCTACGTCCGTCCGCCCGTCCATCTATGCAGTTAAAAAATGTCCAGCGATCTATCTAATCATCACGAAAGCACGCCTATATAAAACTGACCCCAATAAATCCCAATTTTACAGTAAAACTGGGGTTTGCAGGGGTATATATTATTTTTCTTATTTCTGCTCAAAAACATAGATTGTGGGTTCTAACGAGTACCCACAATCTACTTTTTTAGACGAAATAAGAAAAATAACATAAATGTTCATCTTAAATTTTTTTCTTTTTTCAGCAAATTAGTAAAATTTACAATGTATTTGAATAGGCATGTTTTCGTAATGGAGTGGACTGACAGACGGGCGTCGATTCAACGTTGGTTCGGCGTCATGCGGTCGACACCCACTCCAACTCTCTTCAATGTCACGTGACCGTTGAGATGAGAGAGGGGTTTGACTGTCCCTGTAGCTGTTGAAATGTATGAACCACCTGCACTGTCATAGAAATTGACGACACCTACGTCACAATTGAAATTGGAGAAACAAAATGGCATTGTCTTTGTACATTTATGATACAAAAATAAGACCATGCTTGATGTCAAAGGCTCTTGCCCTTTCTACCATAACGGTTTCCGCCGTTGGTATTTCTAGTTCCATTAGCTGTTAGGTGTTAATTCGCGCCAACGCATAACTTCAACGTATTTGAGTATGTGGGTATCTATGACAACGTAACGTCACGTTATCAGTTACGTCAGGTAATTGTTAAAATGTCCGTGATTTATATGACAGTCCGTGTTTTATAAAGTCCGTAAATAATATATGTCCGTGGATTGTAAAATCCGGGAATAATAGGTCAGTGGTTTGTAAAGTCCGTGAATAATAAGACCGTGGTTTGTCAAGTGGTCCGTGAATAACTGGTCCGTATTATGTCATGTAGTCCGTATATTGTTAATAGGTCCGTAGGTCCGTGTGTCCGTAAGTCCGTAATTGGTCCGTGTTTTGTCAACCACCACAATTTAGTGGTCATTGGGTACTTTTGTAAAAAAAAAAATAAATAATAAAAATAAAATAATAATAGTAATAGACATACGGGAATAAAAGCAAACGTGTATTTTCCTTTCCGTGAAAAGAAGGTATTTGACGAAAGGAAGATATTTATGACAGAGGCCTATTGTGGTATTTTATGTATATAGGGATACTTATGAAACACTTTAGTGGATATTGGGTACTTCTGCAAAAAGTAATAGACATACGGGGATAAAAGGGAACATCCATTTTGAGGAGCAAACGCCCCTTCCGCGAAAAGAAGGTATTGTAAGAAAGGAAGATATTTATGAGGCAATGAAATGGCTACAGGTTACATTTTTTAAATCAATTAATTATTTGCGAAACGTGATTATTTTCTTCGGATATCATTTCGCTGGCCTGTCATGTAAGCCCCAGTTTCCAGCTGGTGCTGCACAAGAGTGTATAGATTTGACTCGTGTAGGTATGACTAGGTCTTGTTGCTGAACTGATACAACCACCTTATTCTTTCTAAAGCAACAAGTTTACCAACAGTTCTTTTTTTTTTTTTTTTTTTTTTTTTTGGGGGGGGGGGGGGGGGGGGGGGGGGTTCATTAATTTTTTATTTTTTTCATTTTATATATATATTTTTATTATTTTATTTTATTCTTATTTTTTTTATTTTATTTTATTTTTATTTATTTATTTTTTTTTTTTTTTGGTGTTTACATCGAACCAGAACATTTTATCCTATCCTTTGGTGTTGCCATGATATTTTCTGTCGAGAAAGATGATAATGCATTCTGCTAGAGCGGTAGTGGGTGGCAGGTCGTCCAAATAAGACGGTGTATTCTAAAACCAGGTGATCTTCCTTCTAAAGTGATCAGGGCCTGATGGAGAGGCTTCAAGGAACTGGTATAGTCTGTGTACTTCTAAAACATCACACTTTGTAGATTGAGAGTCCAAAGGAACGTTTGCCCTTTTTTCTTATTCACCTGTATATCTGTGACGTACAAATTGCTAACCAACTTCACTGAAATTACTTTGCCGTCCCAGTCAACACTTTATAGGTCATTTTGGAGATGTTGCTTCCAATTTTGTGGGATTTCTACCCAACATTGAGATGAAATTACATATCAAGCCCTGGCGCCCAATGAAAACCAATAGAGTTTATAAGCATGGACTATGCGGTTTACCAGTACTCGTGTGCTGACATGGAAGCATCATGCAGCCCATCTATTTCTTCAAGCCCCGATGGGCGGGGCGTGTTGAAGGCGATGCCGCATTTTCCTATGCACCACAGTCGTCCAAAGTTTGTCTTTCTTATTGTTATGTTCTTTATGCTTCCTGGCAGTAACCCTCAGGGGTTCGAACTACCACTTTTTCGAACAGATTTTCGAGGTCCCAAATATAAGTTTGAATGTACTATGAGAAAAAAATTCAGGTATTATTATGAATAGGGATTTTACACTGGCAGGGGAGAAAATCATTGATGTTGAAGTTTTCATGACGCGACTCACCACCAGCCTTAAAGGAGCCGTCTGATCTGGGACCACAATGTTTGCAACTTTGACAACAAAGCAGACGACATTTGTTGTGATTGGCATGTTAAGGGTTAAATGACATAAGGCACGTGTCAATTGATCCAATTATCTAAATATGCTTAAGCTTAAACAGGTATTCTCGTTAATCCACAATCAATGTATTATATACTGAGCCGGAGCTCTTTATCTGTGCGCCTGATCGAACCCGTAGCATAAGATGTTTTCTGTCTTTTGATTTGACTTCTGATCAGACTGCGCGAATGCAAATGACACAAAAGAATCAAGGTACGGAAAATAAGGCCTTGAGAAAATGTTTTGAAAACAAAGAGATTCTACTTTCAAATACCAGATTAAGTATATGTTGTAACCAAATTGCACGGATTTTTCTTTTCACCAAAACCAAAAAATAAAAAACCTTTTACTATTTATTTTTAACGGGTTATATGCTGATAGATAGATAGGTAATCATGTCGAATAAATATCCAGTGGGGCAATAAATGCACAAATTAGGATTTTAAGAAGTCAAGAGAGCAAACTAAATTGGTCCATCTTATTGAGATGTTATATATTGCATTTAAATACAATTTTCTAGTATAAAAAAGTCTATGCGCTTCTCGGTATTTTGGTTGCTTTCTGGTATTTTGGTGCTTTCCGGTAATTCTATCCACCGGACAAAAACTTCCTTTCGTAGACAAAACCTTCATTTCGTAGACAAAAACTCTTTTTGTAGACAAAACCTTCATTTCGAAATTTGGTAATTTCGAATGAAAAAAAAAAAAATATAATTGTTATTATATTAAACATTTTTTTGTGGACAAAACTTCCTTTCGCGAACAAAAACTTCCTTTCGTAGACAAATAAGTTCTGAATAGCTAGATCTTTTGGAAGCAAAGATTACAACAAATAAACGAAAAAAGCAGACTCGGTTTTATTGAGTCTGTTCATGACCAGTACTGAAATGTGCTGCACCGGCCACGCCCCTTAGCACCGGCTTAAGCAGAACTCTATTTTCAAAATGATTCTAAATGAACTCAATGATCCCAAATTACCAGAAAATATAATCTGCACTATGGTGGAAGTACGGGGAGACTTTTAACGGCCGCCACACGACACAGCACCAGCTGTAGTGAAGAGAAATAAGTTCTGAATAGCTAGATCCTTTGGAAGCAAATAATACAACAAATAAACGAAAATAGCAGACTCGGTTTTATTGAGTCTGTTCATGACCAGTACTGAAATGTGCTACACCGGCCACGCCCCCCTAGCACCTTTGTTTCGAAATTTGGTAATTTCGTCGAAAATATACGAGTGCAACGCTAAATACAATGATATACAATAATAAAACCTTCCTTTCATAAACAAAACCTTCCTTTCGCAAACAAAATCATCCTATTGTAGACAAAACCTCCCTTTCGGGAAGTTAAAGGTCCAGTCGAAATAAAAGGTCCAGTCAATCCCCATATGCCCCAACTTTGGCAAAATCTCATATTCCAATTAAAACCAGTATATATGATACCATTTTATATGTACTCCTAGTACCTCAGAAATGCCTTCCTTTCGTAGAAAAATCGTCCTTTCGCGAAAGGAAGCTTCCTTTCGCTGTTTAGCTATACCGCCCAACTCTGTCTATCTATCTGTCTACTTCGTCGGTCACATTTGACCATTACCGCAGGTGTACATTACATACACTCCAAGTTTGCAGGATGAAAGCCTAAACAGTAATAATTCAATTACGGTAGGGATCTTTAACCTGCACAGGGGATGGTTCCCCCTGCACAGGGGGCATCCAGTTAACGTCCCGATCTGAAGGACGGTGCACTTTATGACATTCATTCCTGCAAATGATGCCAATGGAGTGTGTTCGGACACCGAAATTTAATCGCCGCTGCCGGGCCCTCTAGCATCAGAGGCAAGTGCACTAACCACTGAGCTATCACGCTCCACTTGATACTCGGTAGTTTTCGGTCGGGTATAACAGCCAAGGCGGGCCGAGCCGCCGAGCCAAAAAATGCCGATCCAAAGATTTTATAGTTCGTCCCTTGTCACAAAGAAGATATATATTGTAGTAATTTTGGTATAAAAATATTATGAATAACGTATTTGATAACTGCACGAAGGTTCATCTCTCTCCATTGTTTGATTTTCTTGTAATACCTATTTTTCCGAAATCGAGGGGTATGAAAGCCAAGGCCGGGACAAATGGAAATATTTCTTAATTTCTTACGATTATGTCGGTTAAAGGAATTGTTTTTGCCCTGATGATGTTACAATTTGATTATTTTTATCATGTGTACATAGAAAATATGATAAACATATCAAAATCATCTTAAATGATCAAATTTCTTATTTTCTAATGGTTTCTATTTTTAGATTAACTTTATTAAAGGAAACGACCGAAATGTACTGAAAAGGGAAAAAAGTATTGTTACTGCAAGCTGGAATTCTAGAAATATAAATATCGATTGTTATATTTGTGAAAATGTATGTGTATATTAAAATGATAAAGAAAAAAATGATATTTTTTATTTTTCTTTAATTTCAGCTAGCAGTAAACAAAACTTTCTTCCCTTTCTGTCCTTTTCGGTCGTTTTTTTTTAATTAAGTCTATCTAAAAATAGAAACAATTAGAAAATTAGAAAATTGATAATTTAAGGTAGAAGTAAAACAAAGATCAGGAATTGATACAATTAACTTACTCCATCCATAAAACACACCAAAGGGAAAGAAATACAAACATTAAGCGACCAGACCATAATGGAAACCTAAACAAAGGAAGGCCATATGGACAGTTACTTTCCCACAAAATGGCCATATGGCCATCCAAAATTAAAAGACACAAGTGATACACACAGTAAGTAACAAACAACAACATAAATAAATCGCCACAGAAGAGCCGCCTTGGAACGGTCAGTGGAAGATTTCCACTGGGGGGCTTAAATCGATTTTACGTGGCCACAATCCTCGCCCTTACTTCCGTCGCGATTTAGACAAATAATTTGTTCAGTCCGCATGAAGGCCTCCTAACTCATCAGTGCAACATCTCCGTGAACACAGAAATCAAAGAACCACAGAGGTGAGACAACGGTGAGGACTCGACAGCAAGAAACCACTGAAATGCTGGAGCAAAAGAAAACCAACAGTTAGACTCCGATGAGCCCGACCAGAGACAGAGCATCAGGCACCAACCAACATTATCTCTTTAATTTTCAATAAGCCTTTACGTTGGAGCCGTCATAGAATCTGAGGCCTGACCCACCGGCGTGCAATTAAAGAAGGAAGCAAAGTTGCCAACCGTGATTGGGTTAACTACCATGCATGCAGTCTGTCGTATATGTTTGTTACATTTTTCCATTGACAAATGATGACAATAATTAAATTCAAATATTTTCCAGGACAAAAAGAAGTATAACCTGTACATTTGCAAGACATTAAGAAATATTATCATTTTTCCCGACCTTGGCTTTTATATCCCTCGATTTTGGAAAAACGTTGTTTACAAGAAATCTAATCAATATAGAAAGATAAACCTTCGTGCAGTTATCAAATATGTTATTTATAATAATTTGATACCCAACTGACTACAATATATATCATAATTATAACAAGAGACGAAAAATAAAATGTTCGGATCGGCATATTAGGCTCGGCGGCTCGGCCCGGCCCGGCGCGACCTTGGCTTTTATACCCGACCGTAGTTTTCACGCCTTTTCTCATCAAGAGGTTTCGCTACCTGGTGTATTTTTCGCAACTTTTCGACGATATCCCGTTAATAAGGTGGATTTGAACTGTTTCCGCATCCTTTATTTAGGCGCGAGGTATTATCTTATTCCACTGATGTGTTTGTACTCATGTGCGATAGGTTTCAGCTCTGCGTGGAAGAAGTTGATTCAACGTCGTCTTAATTATAAATGGCTGGTGGATAGTATTTCTCTAGGCAGCATTGTCTTATTCAATTAAATAAATATTTGAAAAATAAGTAAATAAAATTACAAAAAAAAAGTTAGCATTTCAGTTATTTCTTGGTGTCAAGTCCTCACTGTTGTTTTATCTCTGTGGTTGTGGATTTTTGTGTTCTCGGAGATGTTGCACTGACGAATTAGGAAGCCTTCATGCGGACTGAACAAATTATTTGTCTAAATCGCGTCGAAAGTAAGGGCGAGGATTGCGGCCGCGAGAATCGATTTAAGTCACCCCCACCACACACACACCACCCCACCCCCCCCCCCCCCCCACACACACACACCTTTGAGATACTTTTCACTGACGGTTCCAAGGCGGTTCTTCTGTCGCGTTTTTTTAGTTCGTCTTTGAAGGTGTGTATCGCTTATGTATTTTGTTTTGGATAGTCAGTTGCCATTTTGTGGGAAAGTGTCTGTCCTTTTGGCTTTCCGCTATTGATGTTTACATTAGAGTCTAGATATTTCATGTTTGTGTTTCTTTCCCTTTGGTGTCTCTGATGGGAGGTGTGGGTTGATTGTATCGATTCCTGATCATAACCTTCATTTCTATTTTTAATACAAATAAATACAAGTAGGTTCTTAAACATCGGTCTAGGAGAAATAGATTAGGCAGCATGATCCTTTCTCGCAGAGCTGAAATTTACCGCACATGCGTACTGGTAAACCGCTTAGAAGGTTTAAGCCTGACCAGGCAAAGTGGTGCGAGTCGGGCAGTTCATGCATATAAGCCCTATTGGTTTCATTGGGCGGCAGGGATTGAGAAGTCATTTCATCTCAATGTCGGGTATTAATAAATCCTAGAAAATTGGAAGCAACGTATACAAATTGGCCTAAATAGTGTTGACGGGGACGTTTAGCCTCTAACAAACCACAACTGGTATAAAGAGAATGTGTGACGGCCGTAAAAAGCATCACTGTCCTTCACCATAGTGTGGGTTTTATTTTCTAGTCCTTTGGGATCATTGATTTCAATGTGGGTTTTTGAAAATATTTGAGGCTCAATGAGGTGATCAAACTGGCCGAAACTAGCTATAGTGGTCTTGAAAAAACTTGAACACCACGTTTTTCAGTTATTAAGAGATGTATTCTTTGCTTCCAAGGAATTACCATTCTATAGAATATTTGTCATGCGGCGGCTTAAGTTATACAAGAGAAAGAGTAGTCATCCCTAAGGTCACAGTTTGGATAGCCGGCGAAATGAACCCATCAGACCTTTTTTCTTTGCAAACCAGCACCATCGCAGGTAGCAAAAATTAACCCAAATGACTATCAATTATCTCTTGCTGGATTTGATCAGAATTAGTATCAGAATTGTTATTGTGTTATGTCAAATGACATCTATTCACCAGGACCTGTGGTATGGGAAGTTAGTCCATAACTATCACCAAAGAGGTTAACTTAACTACACTATCCTCTGCACCTTAAGCTGAGGAAATGATCGATTCGGGAAGGGAATTCCAATCTCTAAATGTCCAGTGGAAGACACATCCTTTGTAAATATGGGTTCAGTTCTTGCAGTAGGGGTTTGAAACGCCAACAAATGACGATTTCTACAGCGCGTAGCTGAGGGAACATGGTCATCTGTTGGAATGCTGGCAGCATCCTTAATAATATGAGCCTCCTGTCTCTTTTCTTTTTCTTGAGAGACCGCCATCTTAATTTTCCTAGTATTTTTAGGCAAACTCCCATATTCAAAGGAATAATAACTTGTTACAAATCTAGCAGCTCTATTTTGATTTTTTTTTCATTAAGGAACACTCCTTTGGGGTCCCGAATACAACTACCATATTTCAAGACTGGACCACCAAGTCCTTTATATGCTGCCTCTTTTACATCCTGAGAACACTGATGAAGATTTCGCCTCAGGAAACCAAGCGTTCTGTTTGCGTTAGTACACATGTTGCTAATGTGTGTTTTCCATCTCAAATCGTGTGTGATTGTCACACCAAGCTCTTTAGTGCCATCCACATTCTCGAGGACTCTTCCCTCTAAGGTGTATGAAGCCTAGAATTTTTTGTCCTTAACCTAGTTATATGCATAATATTGCTTTAAACAAGCTGAAACCTCATGCCCTATTTCATGCACAATACCCTAGTCTCTCTATATAATTCTGAAGTTTCAGTGAGTCCTCAGTATCTCTAATTTCCCGATAGCAAACACACTCGTCTTCGAACAGCCATATTTCTGTGTTAACGTCAGTGGAAATATAATAAATGTACAGGGAGAATAACAGTGGACCAAGAACAGTCTCTTGTGGGCAAAACTGGATCCTATTCTGATGTTTCAACATTTAGAACAACTCACTGTTTTCTGCAGCAAATAAAGTAATCTATCCATTTGAGAGTCCCCCAATCTATAGGCAAATAATTTGGATTTATTTAAGTAGACCATGAGGGGGTGTTTCAAAAGCCTTCTCGAAGTCCTAAATAAATGTACCCACCTGGCCCCCTTTATCCAAGATTTTTACCCACTAATTAATAACCACGCGCAACTATGCCTTTTCCTTAATGCATTTTGTCTGTCTGATAAAAAGTTTAAGTTCATCCAAAATGGGCCATTATGTTTGAGCAGACTATATGTTAAAGCAGTTTGCATGGAACACAAGTCAGGCACACAGGGCGGAAATTACGAGCAAGAGCCCAATCTTTTTTAAAGAGTGTACAAATGTTCGCTAGAAGACATTCTTTGGGGATTTCACCCGTATCAAGGGACTGTCGGAACACGTGTGCAAAAACTGAACCTAGTTCATTTGCTAGTTCCTTCAGGACTAGGATGAAGCTCAAAGGTCCTAAAGCTTTAGATGGATTAAAGCTTTTAAGTAACTTGATCGATCCCTCCGATAACATAACAATTCTATCCATGAAAGTGACCGATCTTCCGGTCAATGGAACCTCCTTGAACTCAGTTTTATTGAAGATTCGTTTAGATGAGCGACTAGTTCCTCTGCCCTTTCAGTCTCAAATTTTCAATTTTTGCTCGAAGTATATCACTTTCTATCTATGTGCCTTAGCATGAATCGTATTAATTCTGTAGATCTTTCTTCTTATCTCTGGTGTGATCCAGGGAATCGAAGACACAGACCTACTATTTCTTGAGGGGATTTGATTTTCAGCTGAAGCTAGTCTGAATGAAAGAAATTATAAAATCAAAGTTCTCTTGGACACACCGAGCACCTGAATGACAACTGAAGTATTTCTCTTTTGCAAACCGACTTCTTTTCATGGAGGGTTTCTCTCGGTTAGGCGTATGGGTATTTTTTCTGAAGTTTTAAAATGAAAACCCATTTTCCTTCCACAGGTGTTCATAACATATGAATCAGCACCCGACAAAAACGTGCGACCAGCGAAGACTCGGATCAGCCTTGCATACGCGAAGACTGATCTGTTGTGGCTTATTACATGAGTCTTCTGTAGACAAATAGTTATTATTCCAAACAGACCCTGGCCGGAAAGACTAAATGGGCAGGTTCATGTGTGTATGCGACGAGCGAACACTCTGAGCAGTCTTCGCATCAGCCTTTGCTGATCTCATGAGCCGTCTGAAGCAACAGAACTACCCACAGAGAGAAAAGACAGTGCGGACGTACATGTATATGTTGATGTGAGTCTCTGCAGGTCGTTTTGCGACAGCGACGACTTGGATCAGCCTTCACATTCATTCAGTCTGATCAGAGTCTTCGCTGATCCCACAAGCCTAACTAAGGCTTTACAAACATAGACTTGTTAACTGAATATTCGCACATCGTTTTGTGATCTGTGTTTTTGCAGGTCGTTGCGTGCGACCAACGAAGACGCAGCTCAGCCTGTGCATCCAAGGTGTCAGACCAGTGTCTAACCTTATATAGCTAAAGAGATAAGCGAAAACTCGCTGGCGCATATTAATCTGAGTCCATCTCACTGGTAAAGGCAAGCGTACACGGTAAGGAACAAACGCACAGGATAAGGGTTTTTTTTTCCGCTCAGGATAAGGAAGAAAATGACGGACTCGGGATCACATGTGCAGGTTTGTTGTTGTTCTAGATCTCGTGTTATGGTTGTTTATCAATACGGCTGCTCACATTAGCTTCACAAAATCTTCGATGGTCCGAATTCGACATTAACAGCCAGTCAAACGGAGAACCGGACACAGCAGAGATACTCAACCACGAAATCTCATTATTTTACACCAAACGCTTCTTCTGGGAAGATGGCATGCACTTTTTTGTTGGTTGTAGACATACACGTGCTAAATCGGACTGTTGCAAAATAGAAGTGAAGGCAAATACGATTTAAGGAAATTTTGAAATTTGAAGGACCACAGTGAGAAATCCTAGTTCCATTTTCAATGCAACGCCCACGGGCAAGGAAATGGGTACAATTAAGGCGTAACCATACCTAATTTAGTGACACAGAGGCCTTTCTGATATTTAATCTTCATCAGTGTGTCTCAACCCCAAAGTTTTGAAACCGAAACGGATGATGGACAAGACCCGGCAAACACAGCACACCCCCCTCTGAGCACACACCGACCGACGTACCCTATGAGACAACGCATGTGATAAGACACACAAATGTCCGGGGAAAATGGTAGTTGTATGGTCGTAGCACTAGTAAATTTCAATCTCAGATAAGGTTTTCCGATATTAATAATTAGTCCTACATAGTTTAAAGCACCAATTGTGACCTTGGTTCAAAGCTTGTGCCTTGTCTTGACATGTGTATTGCTCTGGTTCTAGCAATATAATCATCCCCCCCCCCCCCCCCCTACAGTGTATAGGGAATAGATGGATTGAGTTCATCGCGATCATGAATTAGAGAAATGATATATATGTCCATGCAGTATTTCTCGTAGAAAATTGTGTTTGTTCTTTTGGCTGAAAATAAGGAAGATAACTTCGCAAAATTCGTGAGACATATCTATTGCATGGTCATTAAATGGCCTGATATGATTTGGCCCTTTTTGATCCCAGCTCAAATCCTCTTCAGTGTGCATCGTTTCAACTGCTAACAGGCTTAGGTAATGGAAACATACAGAATCAAATTTTTCTGTCTTCATGTATTCTCAAAATAACTCGACTTTTGATGTGTCTGTTAATAAATTATGACGTAAATAGTAAGAAAAGTGCGATAAAAAGTATATCCCTTCGAAAGCAAAAGACAATAGAAAGTGCCTTTGCAAGCACCTGATTAAAGGTTTCAATTGGCGCATTAATATATCAGGAAGCACTTCTAACCGTTTGTACACTAAGAGTGTCGTATCTAGTTACCCCCACCCACTTGCATTATCATGAGATATACGAAAAATGAAAAATAATAATAATAAATAACCGGATCAAAATGCAATATTTACCAAATTATTCCTTGGGTCCTATATAACTTTGAAAATAAGCAACAACAACACATATTTATCTTTAGTATGAACGGAGTTATGGCAATTTTTATGTTAAAATGTCTGAGAGAATGTTTTAGAATTAGAAAATTAAGTTATGAAAGATTAAAAATAAACACAGCGCAAACCTTTGTGCATTATTTATATTTTCACCACATGTTAACATATCAAACTTTATCTGTATACAAAATATAAAATATGCCAAAGGCTAGGCTGATATAGTTTGAAAGCCACAAAGGTGGCAAAATTTTGCCATTTTGGTCAAAATCAGCTGGGGTAGGGGTAAAGTCATAGTCTTGATAGAGCCCTTTTATAGAACATATTTCTCTTCACTACAGATGGTGTCTGGGAATGTGTGGCGGCCGTAAAAGTCTCTCTGCCCTACATTATAGTGTAGTTTATATTTTCTTGTCCTTTGGGATCATTGATTCCATTGTGGAATTTTGAAAATATTTGAGGGTCTCTGATAAGGCCTAATTGGCCGAAACTAGCTAGTCTAGACCAGAAAACATGTACACTGCATATTTTACAGTTCTGTGGTGCATTCCTTGCTTCCAAAGGATAACCCTTTTAAAGAACATATTTATCGCCACTACGGCTGGTGTCTGTGAATGTGTGGCGGCCATTAAAAGTTTCCCTGCCCTACATTATAGTGTAGTTTATATTTTCTTGTCCTTTGGGATAATTGATTCCATTGTGGAATTTTGAAAATATTTGAGGGTCACTGATGAGGCCTAATTGGCCGAAACTAGCTAGTCTGGCCCAGAAAACATGTACACTTCATATTTTACAGTTCTGTGGTGTATTCGGATCCTTGCTTCCAAAGGATAACCCTTTTATAGTACATATTTGATGTTTTATCTTTTCACCACAATTAAGATTTTATATGTTAACCGTGGTGAATACCGTAGGTGGGCTTTGTGTTTATCTTTAATTTTCCGTAACTTAAATATTTATTCTAGACTTGGAGAAGGCTTTTGACACCCCTACCCATGAACTACTTAAATCCAAATTATTTGGTTATGGAACTGGGGGGGGGGGGGGGGGAGACTCTCAAATGGATAGATTCATTCCTTTGCTATAGAAAACAGCGTGTTGTTGTTAATGGTGAACCTTCAGTATGGGCGCCAGTTTTATCTGGGGTCACACAGGGGACTGTTCTTGGTCCGCTACTATTCTCCCTGGACATTAATGATATTTCCACTGACATTGAGTCAGAAATATGACTGTTCGCAGATGACTGTGTTTGCTATCGGAAAATAAGAGATACAGAGGTTTCAGTGAAACTTCAAAAGGATATAGATAGATTAAGATGTTGGGCACGAAAATGGGGCATTAAATTTCAGCCCGTTAAATGCAATATTATGCAAATAACTAGGAAGAGAACAAATAAAACTGAGGCCTAGAGGGAACGGTCCTCGAAAATGTGAATTCCATTAAATATCTTGGTGTGGCAATCACATACGATTGGAGAAGGAATACATATATTAGCAACATGTATACTAAGGCTAATAGAACACTTGGTTTCCTGAGGCGAAATTTTCATCAGTGTCCTCAGGATGTGAAGGAGACAGCATATAAGGGATTTGTTTGCCAAGTCTTGGAATATGGTAGTTGCATCTAGGACCCAAGTGGAGTGGTCCTTAATGAAGAAATGGAAAAAGTTCAGAATAGAGCTGCTAGTTTTGTAACAAGAAATTACTGCTTTGAAACTGGGAGCATGGCTGGAATTTTAGGAAAATTAAGACGATATTCTCTCAAGAAAAGGAGCAGAGAAAGTAGGCTCATACTCTTATACAAAGGGTCTAAATGGGTGCTGCTAGCATTCTCACAGATGACCTTGTTCCCCCAAGGCACTGTAGAAAGCACCATTCAATGTCGTTTCAGACACTTACTACAAGAACTGATAAAAGACCGTTCTTCCCCCGAACCATTAGAGATTGGAATGCCCTTCCCGATTCGATTATTTCGACAGTTGAAGGTGCTGAGGATTGTGAAGCTAAGTTTACCCTCTGGTACTTAACAAACCTGCACATGTGATCCCGAGTCCGCCATTTCCTTCCTTAACCTGGGCGGAAAAATTTCCTTATCCTGTGCGTTTGTTCCTTACCCTGCGCGCTTGTCTTTGTCAGTGTGAAGTGAACATGTTTCTCAAAGTTCAGTGTGCTACACTGTTAATGGTTCAATGAGGCGATTCTATTATTTGTAGGGTTTTTCCAGTATACTGAAACATGTAAATTGTACCTGTTACATGACTCTAGCGTATATATTCCTGTCATTTACGGAAACAGTGCAGATCCGGATCAAATACTGCGCTTTGTATACTAAATATCTAAGGTCTGTACTTCATGGTTTCAGAGAAGATTTTTTAAGCTTTTTTCCATTATGGGTCTATGGACGCTAAGGGGTCCCGGGGGGGTGGCCCATTTGGACCCCAGATGCATGATTGGCAGGATTTATGGTTTCAGAGAAGAAGATTTTTGAAGCTTTTTTTTTTCATTATAAGTTTATTAGAGTTAAGAGGGCACAGGATTTGGCCAATTCGAACCACAGGGGCATGGGTGGCAGGATTCATGCAGTTAACCATTCGACGTTGCTTCATGCTAAATACCTAAGCTCTGGGCCTTACGGTTTCAGAGAAGAAGATGTTTTTTTTTCCATTTCAAGTTTGTTTGTTATTTCCATTTTTAGTCTTTGGTAGCTAATGGGCACATGGGCGTGGCCAATTTTGACCCAAGGGACATGGGTGGTATATAGGATTTATTAAGGTGACCATTCCATGTGACATCTAAGCGCTGGGACTTATGGTTTCAGAGGCGAAGATGTTTGAATTTTTTTTCATTATAAGTCTATGGGAGCTAATGGGCCCATACGCGTGGCCAATTTTGACCCCAGGGACATGATTGGCAGTATTAATGTAGGTGACCACTCGACGTTGCTACACACTATATATTTAAGCTCTAGGCCCTTTGATTTCAGAGAAGATGATTTTTGAAGTTTTTTTTTTTTTTTTTTTTTTTCAACTGTAAGTCTATGGAAGCTAAAGAGCCCTGAGGTGTAGCCAGTTTGGATCCCAGTGGGGGGAGGGGGGATAGTTGGCAGGATTTATGTAGGTGGCCACTTGCCGTTGCTACATACTAAATATCTAAGCTCTGGGCCTTATGGTTTCAGAGAAGAAGATTTTTTACTTTTTTCCATCATTATTCTGTGGGAGCTGATGAGCTCGGGCGTGGACAATTTTGACCCCAGGGGCAGTGTTAGCAGAATTTATGTAGGTGACTATTTTATGTTGCTAGATACTAAATATATAAGCTCTGTGCTTCATAGTTTCAGATAAGATCTTTTAAGCCTTTTTTTTATTATGGTTCTATGGGAGCTAAGGGGCCCCGGGGCGTGGCCCATTTGGACCCCCCCCCCAGGAGCATGACTAGCAGGATTTATGTAGGTGACCATTTGTCGTTGCTACATGCTAAATATACCGGTCCCGATAGCTCAGTTGGTAGAGTGTCCGCTCCGGGGAACGGGAGGAACGGGAGGAACTGGAGGTCACGGGTTCGATCCCGGGCTGCGACATACCAAAGTCGTTAAAAATGGTACCAGCTGCTCCTCGCTTGGCACTCAGATTTACAGGGCAGAGCTAGGACTGATCGATCCAGTGTCAGGATAATGTGACTGGGTGTGGTATCATGTAATGTGTCTGGGACATGATACTTCAGTGAGGCAGCACTATAAAAGTGAGCATTGAGCTCCCTGTCGCAACCAAACACCGTCGTGATATGACTAAAAAATTGTTGAAAGCGACGTTAAACCCGAATTCACACACATACATGCTAAATATCTAAGCTCTGGCCCTGTGGTTTCAGAGAAGAAGATTTTTGAAGTTTTTCCCCTTATAAGTCTATGGGAGCTGATCAGCCCCGGGGCGTGGCCAATTTTGTCCCCAGGGGTATGGTTAGCAGGATATTTGTAGGTGACTATTTTATGTTGCTACATACTAAATATCTAAGCACTGTGCTTCAGGATTTCATTGAATAAGATTTTTGTTCCATTATAAGTATATGGGAGCTAAGGGGCCCCGGGGTGTGGCCAATTTGGACCCTACGGACATGATTGGCAGGGTTTATGTAGGTGGCCACTTGAAGTTGCTGTAAGCTAAATATCTAAGCTCTGGGCCCTGTGGTTTCAGTCAGAGAAGAAGTTTTTTTTTTCACATTGTAAGTCTATGGGAGCTATATGTTGTCATGGCAACCAGAATTCCAATCCGATCAGCCCAAAAACCTTATGCAGGTTCCCCCCCCCCCACCTGATGATGCTTCTGATGAAATTTGATCAAGATTGGCCGTGAAAAATTAGAGATATACTTATTTGAAAGTGTTTACGGACGCACGCACGCACGCCGGACGACCCACAAAAGGACACCTTGTCACTACGTGACAGGTGAGCTAAAAAAAGTTTAAATGATACACGTTACGTTAACATGGCCGTGAAATAAGCATCTGTAAACCCGTTTTTATACAGAGAAAAGTTGGGTATACAGGGGTTTATCTATTTACTCATTTCATTACGATAACACACCCGTGCGAATTGCTGCATTTTTACACATCTCCAAAATGGCCATTTTTCTGATGAAAATCCGCGAAATTTTTCTTATAAATACTGAAAACATAGGTTGTGGGTGCTCGTTAGAACCGCCTCAATGAGGCGGTTCTAACGAGTACCAACAACCTATGTCTTGGAGCAAGAATAAGAAAAATAATGAATACCCCCGTAAACCCCAGTTTCCTCTATATAAAGTGGGGTATAGGGGGGTCTTCATTTCTCGAAATTGTTCACGTGATGTGGTACCAGAAACCCCTAAAGGGGTACCTTGGCAAACAATGCAGGCCCAGATCAGACGCCGCAGAACGCGGCGTCTGATCAGGGCCTACACTGTTTGCACAAAGTTAAGCCATTTTCTGAATAAATTTTGAAGAAAACACAACCTGGTACCCCTAAATCTCGAAATGGACCCCTGCTATATAGAAGGAGGAAGATTCCATTTGGTACAAAAAGGGTTAATGAGTCAGTTAGATTTTTGTGACATATTAGAACCGCTTCATATTACAATAACACACCCGTGTGACAAAGTGCATTTTTCACATCTCCAAAATGGCTACTTTTTTATGGAAATCCGTGATATTTTTCTTCTTATTTATACTGCAAACATAGGTTGTGGGTGCTCGTTAGAACCACCTCATTAAGTACCCAAAACCTATGTTTTGGAGCAGAAATAAGAAAGATAATGAATATCCCCCTTAAACCCCAGTCGTCTCTATATAAAATGGCATTTAAAGGGTTTTGTTTGTTTGATTTGAGGTTTAACATCCCCGTCAACACTGTAAATGTCATTTTGGAGACGTTGCTTCCAATATTGTTAGACTTTTACCCGACATTGAGATGAAATAGCATCTCAAGCCCTGTCGCCCAATGAAACCAATAGGGTTTATACGCATGGACGGTCCGACTCATGCTCACCGCTTTGCCTGGGCGGGCTGGATTTAGGGGGTATCAGTATCACGGACTTGTTCATGTGAACTTTGTTCATGTGTTTATATCTGAGATAAATCTTCGAATTAGACTATTTAGGCAAACAATCTATGTTTAGAGCTTCAATGAGGAAAAAATCATGTTTTCTTTGCTTATTTATTTATTTTTTTATTTTGGTATCTTGAAAATGATTGTTGGATGCACTCATAAGAATCACCTAATTCTAATGAGTACACACGACATAGGTCTAATTTAACCAAAGTTAACAAAGGTTTGGTAAAGCACGTGCAGAAACAAAATCAAAGCACTGAGAGTACTGGTGGGTCGATGGTCTCTTGGTGTAGGTTGGGAAAATAGTCCTGAGCTGAGAATCGAACTGTTCGTTTAACTGTTAGCAAGCACAGTAGAGCTGTTCAGACATCGCGTTATGTAGCGTCTGATTATGTAGATTCTGTTTGCCAATGCCCAAGTGTACGAGCACAGTCCACCAGCCCACGCCCATCGGGGCTTGAATAAATAGATGGGCTGCATGATGCTTCCACGCAGAGCTGAAAGTCCCGTAACATTGGAAGTTACGTCTCAAATGACCTATACAGTGTTGACGGGGACGTTAAACCTTAAATCAGACAAACGAGCACAGTACAGAATTTTCTTCTTACGCTGCGCTCTGACGTCTTAGGGTAGTACTTGGATTTTGTTCAGCAGAGTGGGGAGGGTGCAAACGCAGCCCCATCCCATCTTTTGGAAATTATTTCATATTCATACCTTTTTTCACCCTCTGCAAAATACCTGAAATTCGCATCCTCAACCCGCCCCTTTTCAGAGTCTGCGCACGGCCCTGAATCATGTTCAAAACTGTTGTTGCATACAATGGCGAACAGTGCCGACCTGATCAGAAGCAATGCACTCTATATCCGATCTTGGTCTACGCTGTGTATCTAATAACGGTACCACCTATAAAGGAACCCCCGCCCATCGGGACTTGTAGAAATCCATGGGCTGCATGATGTTTCCACGCAGAGCTGAAACCGGCCCACTAAACGAGTACTGGTAAACCGCTCAGAGAATCTAAGCCTGCCCAGGCAATGCGGTGCGAGTCGGCCCGTCCATGCTTTTAAACCCTATTGGTTTCATTGGCTGGCAAGGCTTGAGATGTCATTTCATCTCAATGTCTGGTAAACGTCCCACAAAATTGGGAGCATCGCCTCCAAAATGACCTTTACAGTTTTGACGGGAACGTTAAACCTGAAATCAAACAAAACCACCTATAAAGTCTGGGCTACTCATTTTTGCACTTAAACAGTTAAGGGTGCAAGCAGGAGTGCGAAAAGTCTATTTTTACTCGACTTGGCATACATTTTCACACTGGTAAAGGCAAGCGCGCAGGGTAAGGAACACACACACCGGGTAAGGAAATTTTTCCGCTCAGGATAAAAAAGAAAATGGCGGAATGGGTATCACATGTGCAGGTTTGTTGTTGTTCTAGATCTCGTGTTATGGTTACTTATCAATACGGCTGCTCACATTAGCTTCACGGAAGACACATATTATTAACAAATTTATCTTCGATGGTCCGAATTCGACAGTTACAGCCAGTCAAACGGAGAACCGGACACAGTGGAGCTACTCCACCGCGAAATCTCATTATTTTACATGAAACGCTCTTCTGGGAAGATGGCATGCACTTTTTTGTTGTATGTAGACTTGCACAGGATAAATCGGACTGTTGCAAATATGATTTAAGGAAAACTTGAAATTAGAAGGCCCACAGTGAGAAATCCTAGTTCAATTTTCAATACAACGCCCACGGGCAAGGGAATGGGTACAACGCATATGATAAGACACAAAATTGTCCGGCGAAAATGGTTTTTGTATGGTTCGTGTATGGTCGTAGCACTAGGAAATTTCCATCTCAGATTAGGATTTCCGATATTAATAATTAGTCCTACATAGTTTAAAGCACCAATTGTGACCTTTAGGAAACGTTCAAAGTTATGTGCATTGTCTTGGCATGTGCATTGCTCTGGTTCATCCCCTATGAGGGGACAGATGGATTTGGTTCATCGCGATCATCGCGATCATGAATTAGAGAAATGCTATTTATGTCCATGCAGTATTTGTGGTAGAAACAGAACTTTGCGAAACCATGCAATAGGTATGTCTCACGGATTTGGCGAAGTTATATACCTTATTTTCAGCCAAAAGAACAAACATACAAATTTCTACCACAAATACTGCATTGACATAAATATCATTTCTCTAATTCATGATCGCGATATGAATATGACTGATATGTTGTCTTACGTTTCGAGTTATTCCATCTAACTCCGTTTTTTGAGAACTATAACATGTAAGTATTTGATTTGTTTGTTTGTTGGTTTGTATTGGGATTTAACGACCCAGTCAACACTATTTAGGTCATTTTTGAGCCGGTCAGTTTATCCACACTTTGCCTGGGCAAGCTTATACTTAAGCGGTTTACCAGTACAGTGGACATTCTTTCGCTATAGAAGCTGACAACTCCCCTTTTTGAATCAGTGGAAGGGATGATGATGATGATTTCGTGTTTAACGACGCGTCAACCCTCTTTGTGGGTCATAAGCTCAGTGGTAGGGAGAGAATGACCGTAGAAAAGATTTCATGATCAATCTCCACGAAAGAATGGTTGCCGACCCCGGCAGGTATCGAACCCGCGTCCTCCTGATCACCAGTCAGACGCGCATCCGACTGAGCTACCGAGGCAAAACAAGGAACAGCTTGTTGGACGTATTAATTCGTCAGTCATTAATGACAATGACCAATCTTAATCACATGCGAGAAATGTAACTAAGATAGCCGAAGCTGCAGACAGAGCAAGAGAGGTCAGAGAAGAAAGCTATATTGCTGTTTGTGATGCCTTAGCTCTGACTTTGCTCTGTGCAGCTTCGCTGATTCTTTTTGCCTCATATTCATTTGCACCCCTTCTGATGAGACCCCGCCACTTTGCTGTTCCATCGATTCGTTTGGAATGTTGAAGTCCTCAAGGGATGCTTTGAGGGTCGGTGTCCCTGTATCGCTTATTCTGACCACCATGCCCATTTTTAGTTTTCTTTGGCAAACGTTCCTCTGAAATCATGTGGGACGTACAATGAACCAGAATGACAACACTTATTTGCTTCAGCTTCTAATTACCAAAAGTGAAAACAGCGGCCAATGTTTGAATGAGTTGGATCGAGTGGCTTGATGCAACGTGGCTCTCTTCGCCTAGCTCCGGGTTGGGTGACTTTGCGTCGATTGTTAATCAGTAACTTTGGGTAAATCGACCCAATGTAACTAAACCTACGTTTCAGAAGCTTACCTGCGAATGTCCGCGTGATTATCACTGACCAATAAAGAAAAGGCTGGGTAATTTGCAGAGAAGATATGGGTAATTTAAGGTTCAGAGGAGGCAAACCCTGCAAAAGTATTTTTGTCTCCCATGTCAATAGGGGTTAACTCTTAAAGGAAAGAATTTGCTCCCGAGGAGCAAATTCTTTCCTTTAAGAGTTGACCCCCTTTTCAGTGGACAACAAAGCGAAAAGGAGTCTTGAAAGTTGCCTTCCTTTGAAAAATGGCGGAAGCTTCTGCTAGCTGTTCCCATTCCCCTTAAAGTAAAGAACTTAATAATAAGGTATGGGCGATTTAAAGCAAAGAACTTGCTTCCTACCCTTATCATCAGGAAAACATGCCTATATAATTTTGACCTCCTTGAACCCCACTTTTATATAGTAAAACTGGGGTTTACAGTGGAAAACCTTATTTCTGCTCCAAAATACAAATTGTGGGTACTCGACGAGGCGGTTCTCACGATTACCCACAATCTATATTTTGAGCAGAAATAAGGAAAATATCACAATATCCAAAAATTTTTGTTTTTTCGGCGATAAAGGTTACACTGTATTTGTATAGGCGTGTTTTCGTAATGTTCTAATGCACTTGCGTATGTTTGTTTGACTTGAAGTTTCGTCTCCGTCAACACTATTTAAGTCATTTTGGAGACGTTGCTTCCAGTTTTGTGGAACTTAATTTACTCGACATTGAGATAGCTCTGCCGCCCAATGAAAACAATTTAGGGTTTAAACAAATTCAGGGTTTATAATTTTGTTTTTAATTTGAGGTTTAACGTCTCCGGCAACACTGAATATGGCATTTTGGAGACGTTGCTCCCAATTTTGTGAGACTTTTACCGACATTGAGACGCCATGACATCTCAAGCCCTGTGGCCCAATGAAAGGGGTTATAAGCATGGACGGTCGGACTAGCACCGCTTTGCCTGGGCAGGCTTAGATCCTCTAAGTGGTATACCAGTACTCGTGTGCGGTCGGTTTCAGCTCTGCGTGGAGGCATCATGCAGCCATTTATGTCTCCAAGCCCCGATGGGCGGGGCCGATTAAGGTTTATACGCATAGAGGGTCCGACACGCACCACATTGCCTGATTAGAAAAGTATTTTTGTCTCCCATGTCAATAGGGGTCAAAATTAGCAAATTCTTTCCTTTAAGAGTAGACCACCATTTCAGTGGAACAGCGAAAAGGAAGTCTCGAAAGTTGTCTTCCTTTGAAAAATGGCGGAAGCTTCTGCTAGATGTTCCAATTCCCCTTAAAGTAAAGAGCTTGCTAATAAGGTGTAAAGAACTTGCTTCCTCTTGAAGAGAGCAAGCCCTTATTCTAATGCACTTGCGTATGTTTGTTTGTTTGACTTGAGGTTTAACGTCTCCGTCAACACCATTTAGGTCACTTTGGGAACGTTGCTTCCAGTTTTGTGGGACTTAATTTACCCGACATTGAGATGAAATTGAATCTCAAGCCCTGCCGCCCAATTAAACCAATTTAGGGTTTATACGCATAGCGGGTCCGACACGCACCATACTTTGCCTGGGCAGGCTTAGACCTCCTAAGCGCTTTACCAGTACTCATGTGCAGTTGGTTTGGTTGGTTTTAGCTCTGCGTGGAAAAATAATGCAGCCCAATCTATTTCTTCAAGCCCAGACGGGAAGCCCCACTTGCGTATGTAATACGACGTTGGACTATCTGCGACAGTTCTACGATATAATCATCCCCTAGCAATATAATCATCCCCTATGAGGGGATAGATGGATTTGGTTCATCGCGATCATGAATTAGAGAAATGATATTTATGTCCATGCAGTATTTGTGGTAGAAACAGAACTTGGCGAAACCATGCAATAGGTATGTCTCACGGATTTGGCGAAGTTATTTATCTTATTTTCAGCCAAAAGAACAAACATACAATTTTCTACCACAAATACTGCATGGACATAAATATCATTTCTCTAATTCATGATCGCGATGAACCAAATCCATCTATCCCCTCATAGGGGATGATTATATTGCTAGAAACAGAGCAATGCACATGCCAAGACAATGCACATAACTTTGAACGTTTCCTAAAGGTCACAATTGGTGCTTTAAACTATGTAGGACTAATTATTAATATCGGAAAACCTAATCTGAGATGGAAATTTCCTAGTGCTACGACCATAGAAGAACCATTTTCGCCGGAAAATTTTGTGTCTTATCATATGCGTTGTACCCATTTCCTTGCCCGTGGGCGTTGTATTGAAAATTGAACTAGGATTTCTCACTGTGGGCCTTCTAATTTCAAATTTTCCTTAAATCGTATTTGCAACAGTCCGATTTATCATATGCATGTCTACAACCAACAAAAAATTGCATGCCATCTTCCCAGAAGAGCGTTTCATGTAAAATAATGAGATTTCGCGGTGGAGTAGCTCCACTGTGTCCGGTTCTCCGTCTGACTGGCTGTAACTGTCGAATTCGGACCATCGAAGATTAATTTGTAAATAATATGTGTCTTCCGTGAAGCTAATGTGAGCAGCCGTATTGATAAGTAACCATAACACGAGATCTAGAACAACAACAAACCTGCACATGTGATACCCATTCCGCCATTTTCTTTTTTATCCTGAGCGGAAAAATTTCCTTATCCGGTGTGTTTGTTCCTTACCCTGCACGCTTGCCTTTACCTGTGTGATTTTGTATAACAGTTTTGTAAATAGAATGTTCCGCAGACGTCACGTGACATCGTGGCCTGGTTTAAGATATTGTTTTTCTTTCATTACGTTCTGATACTATTTCGATTAACCCTCAAATGCCACTATTGAAGCAAACAGTGAAGTTCCTGTGCAACCTGCTGATCAGACGCCACATTCTGCAGCATCTGATCTGGGTATTAACCAGCACAGACTCAAAAGATAGCTCTTGTTGCATCGATAAAAATAGCGCAACGTTTCAAGTTCTATTAATAAAACATAATATTGGTTTTCCCAAATCAATGATGGTCTCTATAGATAGCTCCTGTTGCATCGATAAAAATAGCGCAACGTTTCATGTTCTATTAATAAAACATAATATTGGTTTTCCCTAATCAGTGATGGTCACGTGGACAACTGCATTAATTCCGTTTGGCCATTTAGTAAATTTTGGTCGATCGAACCCAATAATAATTTACGTCGGAGGAAATGACTGTGCCCGGAAAATAGATCAAACAGAATTTTAAGATTACTATGACAAATGCTTAGTCTTATTAAGACAAGTAACCAGGACTGCGAGGTACATCTCTGCTACATTGCACCAAAAGGAGACGTTTACGTTTCTGTGTTCAATGATCCAATCAAGCGAGTGGCCACTTACTGGGAGGAGCATAATGTCAATTTTATTCCCACTACACACGATTTCTTCTTCGGAAACAACAATCTGCCGGCAGCGCGTTACTACAGCACTGACAGCATTCACTTATCACAACCGGGACTTAAACGCCCCCTTAACGCCATAGATATCTCTGTCAGGCTATTAGAAAACTATGAACTATGCACATTTAGATCTCCAATGCAAAGCAACAACGGATGGAAAATACCAGATGGGAACCAGGGTAGTTTAAACAGAGGATACGACAGAAAATCGGGTGGAGCGGTGAATCAAAATGGCAGTCGACAGGGGGGAGCATTATTTCAAAATGGCAGTCAGTTTGGAGGAGCAGAAAATCAAAATAGCAGACGACCGGGTGAAGTTTGGAATCAAAGTGGAGGTCAACAGAGTGGAGCAGGGAATCAAAATGGCAGTCATCTGGGCGGAATCGAGAATCAAAATGGCAGTAATCCGGGTGGAGCGTGGAATCCAAATGGCAGGCGACCGGGTGGAGCGTGGAATCCAAATTGCAGGCGAGCGGGTGGAGCGTGGAATCCAAATGGCAGTCATCCAGGTGAAGCGTGGAATCCAATTGGCAGGCGACCGGGAGGAGCGTGGAATCCAAATGGCAGTCATCCAGGTGAAGCGTGGAATCCAAATGTTAGGCGACCGGGAAGAGCATGGAATCCAAATGACAGTCATCCGAGTGTAACTTGGGAACCAAATTGCAGGCGACCAGAAGAGCGTGAAATCCAAATGGCAGTCATCTGGGTGTAGCGTGGAATCCAAATGGCAGGCGAGAGTGGAATCCAAATGTCCGGCGACCGGGTGGAGCGTGGAATCCAAATGGCAGGCGACCGGGTGGATCGTGGAATCAGAATGGCACTCGGTCAGGTGGAGCATGGAATCCAAATGGCAGGCGAACGGGTGGACCGTGGAATCCAAATGGCAGTCGACCTGTTGGAGCGTGGAACCATAATGGCGGTGGAAGAATGAACTTTTTCTAACAGAAACTATGCTGGGAAGTGTTGCGATGGGTGCCAGATGACTGGTCATTTTCTTTCTGAGTGCTGGCATACAGAATAGGGACTCGGCATAAATGCCAACAACAGAGACACTTGCGCACAAGTTAATGTGTCAAACCGATTTTTATTATTTTAAAGTATGCGTTCTTTTTGTGAGACAGTTTCGTGCGCATGTATAAAAACTGGTTCTTCTACTTGTTTGAATAATAATAATGAAATTCTTGAAGTCGGTGAAGGGTCAATTAATGCTGAAGATTCTGAAAGACACATTGATGCAATGGACTCTAGATCTAAATTAATGCTCAAACAACAAAATCATGCAAAGATTCATAAGAAAAATAAGACAATATATCATAAGGCAGTTGTAAACAATACACCAGCTACTAGTCGTACTGCTAACGCAGACAATAATAGTGAGAATACTTTATCTTTCAATTTACCAGAAAATGGGTTCAAGTTTGGTAATTTGAATATACAAGGAATTTGTGGTAGAGATATGACAAAGTTTGAAGAGCTCAAATGTATTTTATTGGATCAAGCAAATAGAAACTTACATATTTTTGGAATAAGCGAAACAAAATTAAAAAAAAAAATAAGATGACAAATGCATTTAAAAAAGATGGTTTTCAGACACCTTTCAGAAAAGATAATCATTTAAATGGTGGTTGGGGTTAATGGTATATGTTCGAAACTGCATTAATGTTAGGCGAAGAGAAGATTTGGAAATTAATGAAATTTCTTGCATATGGTTAGAGGTGAAGCAGGACAAGTGCAAACCTTTTTTACTAGGAAATATGTATCGTCCACCCGAGTCTAGAATAGAATTTAATGATCGGTTTGAAGCTTTTATGGATAATGTTTTCAAAGATGATAAGGAAACTATTTTGATGGGGGACGTCAATAAAAACTTGTTGATTGGTAATGTAGACATAGAATAGCTTAATTTTACATTAATCTTGGGTCTCACACAGCTAGTTTTTAATCCTAGAAGGGTAACAAATAGTACAAGTACTTTAATCGATCATATATATACCGATTTGGAGGATAATATCAACAAAGTAAATGTTTTCAAATCACTTATTAGTGATTACAATGCCATTTTTGGAAATCGCAAAATAAATGCCTCTCCTAATAAACATACTCATCAAACTATGTCTTATAGATCTTTCAAAAATTTTGATGAGTCCATTTTTTACATGCACTTAATCAGGTATCTTGGCAAGTTGTTGAAAATTTTGATGATGTAAATGAAATGCTTTCAATATGCAATACGATGTTCCTTGAAATTGTTAACAAACATGCGCCTCTTAAACAACACAGAGTAAAGAAAAACCGACAGCCTGGTTCGCTTACTCAGGAAATAACATACAATGAAAGAAAGAGATATGTTTAAAATTGATGGTTTCAACGGAGCAATATAAGAATTTTAGAAATACAGTAACTTTAATGATTAAAACAGCAAGCAGGAAATGTATATGACAAAACTTGATGAGGGAAAAGATGACCCAAGGTCCATTTGGAAATTATTAAAAATGTTTGGCGCATGAGGGAAGTCAGGATCTACAGAAATATATTGGGGGTTAACACAAATGATGAGTTTGTTACCAATGATTCTGAAGTAGCAAGAATATTTAACAGCTTCTTTGCGAATGCCGCCACAAAATTAAAAGAACCAAATACAATTTCAGATTTTCAAAACGTTGAAGGTTTTGTTGACTCAAAGGTTCCCAGAGAAATTTAGCATACCAAAAGTTAGTTATTCATTTGTTAGAATATACTTGTCTAATTTGGATGTTCCTAAAGGAACAGGGCAAGACTGCATTGGACCACGACTTCTGAAAATGTCTCATAATATAATATATGCACGTATCACATTCATTATCAATAAAAGTTTAGAACAATGTATTTTCCCAACGGAGTGGAAAGATGCAAAAGTTAATCCCATGATGTCAATAATTATAGATCAATTTCCGTTTTACCAACTCTTTCTAAAATAATTGAAAAATGGATACATATTAAATTTATGATTTATCTCAATGATAATAAATTACTTCACACAAAACAAAGTGGTTTCAGAGCGGGACATTCAACTGAATCAGCTTTATTATTCATGCTTGACTCCTGGCTTAAAGCAATAAACGAGGGACAAATTGTGGGCGCAGTTATGGTTGATTTTCGAAAGGCATTTGATCTTGTTGATCATGATATTTTGTTAAAAAAGCTAAAGCTTTATAAGTGTGGTGAAAATAGTTACTCTTGGTTTCAGTCATATCTATCAAGTAGAACTCAACAAGTATCAATACGAAATTCATTGTCAGAATCTGAAAGGGTTAGTTGCGGTGTTCCTCAAGGTTCTATCCTGGGCCCTCTTTTCTTTTTAATTTTTATAAACGACCTTCCTTTATCACTAGAGACTTTGGTTACCTCAGTTGACTTGTATGCTAATGATACGACCGTTAACGATGTACAACCAAATAAACAGAAATTACAGGAAAATCTGCAAAAATCTTTAACATTGTTAGATAAATGGTGCAAGGAAAATGGTTTATTACTGAATACTGATAAAACTAAAGTAATGCTTATAACTAGTCGCCAAAAACGATCGCCAATGAGTGATAATACACTTTCACTAACTTATAGTAATTTAGATTTAAAGTTAACACATGGCGAAAAAGTTCTTGGAGTAAATATTGCACGTGGTGAAAAAAGTTTCCTCGTATTTATATCTACTTTCGCAACTTTCAGGATATTTGTCGGTTGAAGACAGATTACTGTTTTATAATGCTTACATTAAACCTCAGTTTGATTATTGTTGTGTGATTTGGGGAAATTCAACAACCTATAATATTAATAAAATAGATAAATTACAAAGAAGAGCATGTAAACTAATTTCCCGATATGAATATACTAATTTAGAGGAGGCTCATAATCGCCTTAAAATATTATCATTTTCTGAAAGTGTATTTTTACAAAAAGCAAAAGTAATGTACAAGGTAGCAAATAAAATTGCACCTGAATATTTGGTGGACCTATTTCAGATGCGAAATGTGAACATAAATGTTACACTATCCAACCTGCGACCTGTTGCTAATCGAAACTTTTTGATTCCGAAACCAAAAATTGGATTATTTAATAACAGTTTGTCATATTCTGGGGCAATTGTCTGCTGAAATTAAAAATGCAACGTCAATACAACCATTTACTATTAAATGTACCTCTTGGTTTAAAAACTAATTTTGCTACATGTTAACCCACCACCACCAACAACTAATAATAAAACTACATGAACATTACATTTATTTATTTGTACAACAAATATGCATTATTTTCAACTTAAAGATTACAAGCTTTTGTACATTTATTCTCACTTGGACTAGACAAGCTAATTTTGTCTTCTGGCATATGCACACAGAAAAGAACTGTACGAGCCTGCATATGTGTGCAGTCGCGACGAGATCCTTCCTTTGTGCAAACTACAAAATGACCTCTCAGTATGACGAAACATGCGCATTTGATATTAACGAGGGCTAAAAGGCTTTTTTTCGCTTGACAGGGTTGGTGTTAAAAATTGTAATCATCATTCGTGTGCCATGTAGTGTGATAATGATGGTTAATATGTACTTCATGATTTTTTCCGTTGTCATGTATATATTTGTATATATGTTGTTTTGCAGAGGGCATCAAGGAAGATTGTTTCGAAAATTGAGTCACCCTCTTTAAATAAAGTCTTTACTTACTTACTTACTTACTAAAGAAGATAGAAAGATAATCCATATTCTAAAACATCACACCAATATGTAATGGAAAGAAAATGTGATTTCTTCTCCAATAAATCGCGGGGAAGAAGAGTGTGACGCGAATAGCCGACGTTCATGACGTCACTCCTAGAGTTTTGACGTTAGGCGGTGTAACGTCATTTTCTCGCATCTAAAAGGTTAGAAAAGGACGGAAATGCTTGTGTTGAAGTCAATAATTCTGGCGGGATTTCTTCTAACACTGTCAAAAGTTTGAGAGGAAGCAAGAGAGAGCAAGCATTCCAAATCTTAACCTTTGACCTGCTGAATATTTATATATGACACACCCACTACTGAATATCAACCAATCAGATTACTTGATGCAAATTATTGCAACAGATTCACAATCTGAATGGCAAACAATGTAGATCCTGATCAGATGGCCATCTGATCTGGATCTTTATTGTTTGGAAAATTAGGCATATCCGGGTTCAGCAGGACAAGGTTTAAATACAAATGCGAGGTGGTTTTGGAAAAAAAAATGAAGTCATCCTTTAAAATGCACAGCTTATCATTTTCAACATTAAACAATCACCCTTTCATACTCCCACGCAACATAGTAGAAAAATCACGCGTCTTACGCGCTCGTGATTTGATCTACAAAACTGTGATTTCTCGTAGTGCGAGGTCAACAGATATTCGGGGCTTATTTAAGAAACAGATCAGCTCTATGATTTTGGCCAGCCACATGTAAGCCATATATAATCATTTGGTCTCCCTGGTCACGGTAGATACACGCCAAAACTCCCCAAGCCGAAAGTCACAGGATTTATTTCTCTACTAAGACAGGAAATATTAAAGGATCGTCTAAGTATACTGATAGTCACAGTAAAGACAATGAATTTGTTACTCTCTACTAACCCATTAAGTACCAGAAACCCCAAAACGGGTACCCTGGTAAACAGTGCAGGTCCAGATCAGACGCCACAGAACGCGGCGTCTGATCAGGGCCTCCACTATTTGCAAAAAGTTCAGCCATTTTCCAAATAAATTTTGAAGAAAACACAACCTGTCACCCCTAAATTTGGAAATGGACTCCTGCTGTATATAAGAAGGAAGATTCCATTGGTACAAAAAGGGCTAAATCAGGAAATATTAATGAACCCCCTGAACCTGAACCGGAAAAGGGGATACTTCAGTAACCAAATAAGCAGAAATAACCAGATATATTCTTAAAAGTGAGCATAGCCAAATCCCATTGGGCACACAACGTCTGTGCAACGTCATGCGTATACGGCATGTGCCCTGTGGAGAGCACCTACCGCACTGCGATAACACACGCCGTAATATTGGCGTCTCTTATACCACACCGTACAACCGGCTGCGTCGAAGACAGATTACTGTCTCTAAGACAGATCGCGGAAAACGTTTCATAAAAAGGGTAGGTGAAGTTTTTTTGTTTGTATAAATCGAGAAGGCAATCTGTTGACTTTTGCTGCTATTGGAGAAGAAACTAAATGCCTGGATATACCGCAGCAAAAACTCTGACTATATTTCAAAGCCAGATAAGGCTTTTCCAGTTCGTTGAAAAATATTTTCATCGAAAATTTTATGAATTTTTGTTTTCGGCGTCAAGTGTACGCCTACGCAACAAAATATGCTACATTTACTTACCCATGCTAAAACTTCGATTATTCAGCAGCATTTCTGCCAAATTGGACCGTATAACTCGGTCAATTAAACAAACTACGCCCCCTAAAGAGACCAGGTGTCCAAAAAAATGCTGTCTCTAACTACAGATTGTTTTTAATACGACTGTCCACAAACACAGATCAGAGATTTCGAAGGCTAACATTTATGACAGATCAGAATTTCGGTTACATCTTCAATAAAGACGAATTCTGGATGACTTAGCACCGGCAACTTCGGTGGAAGCTATTTCATGCCAGCTTCAGGGCATTACTTGTAATAATGCTGCTATTGAGTAACATAGAGGCTGCTCTATAATCATTTATATTTCCTGTCAACACACAAATTGTGCAATCAGTAGAAGCCTCCGTGGTGTAGTGGTTATGCTTATTGCCTTGTAAACCAGGATTCGCGGGATCGATCCCGGGCTTCTCCAGACTTTCGGATGTGTCTTTAAACCGAGGTCCCGTCTCCTTAGGTGACCTTAGCTGTTAGTGAGACGTACAACTCTCTCTCCCTTTCTCTCTCACTCTCTCTCTCTCTCTCTCTCTCTCTCTCTCTCTCTCTCTCTCTCTCTCTCTCTCTCTCTCTCTCTCTCTCTCTCTCTTGTGCAATCAGTAAACATCTGAGGCGTTATTTGTTTAATTTTCTTCTGGTTGTACCTTTTCTTTCATAGATGTCACACGACTCAGCGATTTCTGTGTTGTAATTAGTTAGGAATTCGATATTAAAAGTAAACAGCTGACGTTCGCGCGAATATCTGGTTGTGCCATTTTTTTTACCACCAAACGCCATGTATTTTTATTGCACGAACAAGGTTGCACAATGCAATAATGAACCTTAAATAGGTAGTTATGCAAAGGTGCAGAGGCGACCATGTACAACAAGATGGTACGTGCGTCTGTGTTAACCAATTCAGATCCAGAAACCCTTAAAGAGGTACCTTTGCAAACAGTGCAGGCCCAGATCAGACACTTCAGGATGCGGTAATGCGGCGTCTGATCAGGACCTACACTGTTTGTAAAACGCTGAACCATTTTCTGAGTAAATTATAAGAAAACAAAGCCCGACACCCCTAAATATCGAAATGGGCTCCTGCCATATATAAGGTGGAAGATTCCATTTGGTACAAAAAGGGTTAACTTTAATTCACTCGGCGCCGCTTGTGGGTTATATTGTATTTTTATAGGCGCGTTTTCGTTATGTCCAAACTTTCGGCTGAGTCTTTAAACCGTATGACTGTAGCTGTTGGTGGAACACACACACACACACACACACACACACACACACACACACACACACACACACACACACATTCACGCACGCGCGCGCGCGCGCACGCACGCTAGCGCAAGTGCTCCTGCCCATCGGGGCTCGAAGAAATAAATGGGCTGCATATTGCTTCCACGCAGAGCTTAAACCGACCGCACACGAGTACTGGTAAACCGCTTTGAGGATCTAAGCCTGCCCAGGCAAAGCGGTGCAAATCGGACCGTCCATGCTCATAAACCCAGCTGGTTTCATTGGCGACAGGACTTGAGATGTCATGTCATCTCAAGGTCGGGTAAAAGTCCCACAAGACTGAAAGCAACGTCTCCAAAATGACCTATACAGTGTTGACGGGGACGTTAAACCTCAAATCAAACAAATAAAAACCCATTACTATCATCGTGTTTAATCATACTAAAGACGTTTTTCCATTCAAACACGGACCAACTTGTAAAGTTTACTTTTTCATTTTAGTGAAGCGTAAAACAAAAGTCCTAATGCCAAATACACGTATACAGGAAAGTAGTACATTATTTGATTCAGCGACACTAACATGGAGCACTTCACATAACAAGTGCTAAACTAAACTGCAAAGCTACACAAACAGATCACATTACGATAACACAGCCGTGTGATATAGTGCTTTCTTTCATACCTCCAAAACGGTATATTCCGGTGAAAAATTGTGATATTTTTCTTTTCTATACTCCAAACATATGTTGAGGGTGCTCGTGAGGACTGTTGCATAGAGAAGGTATGACGAGAACCCAAAACCTATGTCTTTAATCAGAAATAAGAAAAATAGTTTGTGCCCCTGTAAACAAAGGTTTTCTCTATATAAGCAAGTTGTAGAGGGGTGTTCATTACACGGACTTAACGTGATGAGAACCACAGCCTCTGTGTTACTCACATTATTGCTCTTGTCTTGTACGGGAATATAACTCACAAGCGGCGCCGAGTGAATTAAAGTTAACCCTTTTTGCACCAAATGGAATCTTCCACCTAATATATGGTAGGAGTCCATTTCGATATTTAGGGGTGTCAGGCTGTGTTTTCTTCGGAATTTATTCAGAAAATGGTTGAGCTTTTTACAAACAGTGTAGGCCCTGATCAGACGCCGCAATACCGCATTCTGAAGTATCTGATCTGGGCCTGCACTGTTTGCGAAGGTACCTCTTTAGGGGTTTCTGGTACTGAATTGGTTAACACAGACGCACGTACCATCTTGTTGTACATGGTCGCCTCTGCACCGTTTGCATTCTGAAGTGTTTGATCTGGGCCTGCACTGTTTGCAAAGGTACCTCTTTAGGGGTTTCTGGCACTGAATTGGTTAATACAGACGCACGTACCATCTTGTTGTTCATGGTCGCCTCTGCACCGTTTGCATAACGACCTATCTAATGTTCATTATTGCATTGTGCAACCTTGTTCGTGCAATAAAAATACATGGCGTTTGATGTAAAAAAAATGGCACAACCAGATATTCGCACGAACGTCAGCTGTTTACTTTCAATATCGAATTCCTAACTAATTACAACACAGAGCGTCGCCCCCGCCCATAGGGGCTTGAAGAAATATATGGGCTGCATGATTCTTCCACGCAGAGCTGAATCCGGTCCGTGCACTAGTACTGGTAAACCGCTTAGAGGATCTAAAAAGTAGAAGTAAAACAAAGATCAGGAATTGATACAATTAACTTACTCCACCCATAAAAGACACCAAAGGGAAAGAAATACAAACATTAAGCGACCAGACCATAATGAAAACCTAAACAAAGGGAGGCAATAGGACAGTTACTTTCCCACAAAATGGCCATATGGCCATCCAAAATTAAAAGACACAAGTGATACACACAGTAAGTAACAAACAACAACATAAATAAATCGCCACAGAAGAGCCGCCTTGGAACGGTCAGTGGAAGATTTCCACTGGGGGGCTTAAATCGATTTTACGTGGCCACAATCCTCGCCCTTACTTCCGTCGCGATTTAGACAAATAATTTGTTCAGTCCGCATGAAGGCCTCCTAACTCATCAGTGCAACATCTCCGTGAACACAAAAATCAAAGAACCACAGAGGTGAGACAACGGTAAGGACTCGACAGCAAGAAACCGCTGAAATGCTGGAGCAAAAGAAAACCAACAGTTAGACTCCGATGAGCCCGACTAGAGACAGAGCATCAGGCACCAACCAACATTATCTCTCTAATTCTCAATAAGCCTTTACGTTGGAGCCGTCATAGAATCTAAGGCCTGACCCACCGGCGTGCGCCAGGAACCGCGGTGCGAGGCGGACCGTCCATGCTAATTAACCTTATTGGTTTCATTGGGCGTCAGGGCTTGAGATGTCATTTCATCTCAATGTCGGGTAAAAGTCCCACAAAATTGGAAGCAACGTCTTCAAAATGACCTTTACAGTGTTGACGGGGACGTTACAAACAAACAAATTACATCACAGAAATCGCTGAGCCGTGTGACATCTAGGAAAGAAAAGGTACAGACAGAAGAAAATTAAACAAATAACGCCTCAGATGTTTACTGATTGCACAAGAGAGAGAGAGAGAGAGAGAGAGAGAGAGAGAGAGAGAGAGAGAGAAAGAGAGAGAGAGAGAGAGAGAGAGAGAGAGAGAGAGAGAGAGAGAGAGAGTTGTACGTCTCACTAACAGCTAAGGACACCTGAGGAGACGGAACCTCGGTTTAAAGACACATCCGAAAGTCTGGAGAAGCCCGGGATCGATCCCGCGAATCCTGGTTTACAAGGCAATAAGCATAACCACTACACCACGGAGGCTTCTACTGATTGCACAATTTGTGTTTTGACAGGCAATATAAATGATTATAGAGCAGCCTCTATGTTACTCAATTGCAGCATTATTACAAGTAATGCCCTTGAGCTAGCATGAAATAGATTCCACCGAAGTTGCCGGTGTTAAGTCATCCAGAATTCGTCTTTATTGAAGATGTAACCGAAATTCTGATCTGTCATCAATGTTAGCCTTCGAAATCTCTGATCTGTGTTTGTGGACAGTCGTATAAAAAACAATCTGTAGTTAGAGACAGCATTTTTTTGGACACCTGGTCTCTTTAGTGGGGTGTAGTTTGTTTATTTAACCGAGTTATACGGCCCAATTTGGCAGAAATGCTGCTGAATAATCGTAGTTTCAGCACGAGTAAGTGAATGTAACATATTTTGTTCCGTAGACGTACACTTGGCGCCGAAAACAAAAATTCATAAAATTTTCGATGAAAATATTTTTCAACGAACTGGAAAAGCCTTATCTGGCTTTGAAATATAGTCAGAATTTTGCTGCGGTATCTCCAGGCATTTAGTTTCTTCTCCAATAGCAGCAAAAGTCAACAGATTGCCTTCTCGATTTATACAAACAAAAAAACTTCACCTACCCTTTTTATGAAACGTTTTCCGCGATCTGTCTTAGAGACAGTAATCTGTCTTCGACGCAGCCGGTTGTACGGTGTGTATACCTCCACTCTTCATTTTTTTTTTTTTTAATTCTGCTTCAAACATAGACGTGAGTGCGCGATACATGTAGAACTGCGGCTATGCGTTTGACGAGTGTGTTTGCATCACGTTGAACAAGACTTTGAAGTGAGTATCCCAGTAAACCTCGCTTTTTATAGGAAAAGTTGGGTTTACAAGGGTATACAAATATTTTGCTTATTTTGTCTCTAAAACCTAGATTCCCAGCAGGCACATGACGTAATTGTGACGTCACATCAATGTCGGTGCAACGTTATGACGTTTAGGCAACGTCACATCAACGTCTGTGTAACGTCGTGACGTTGCACCGACGTTGATTTGACGTTGCCCTAGCGGCGTGTGCCTGCTGGATTCAATGTGTTTATCAGCATGCGTTCCTACTCAGACAGAATTCAGACTGAAGAGAAATCGGACTACCTCGGAAGACACCGTCACGGATCTGAATCCTTGGCGCCAACGGACATTCATACAGCGCACAAAGAAGCCGTCTGGTCAGTGTGTGTGAATTCGGGTTTAACGTCGCTTTCAACAATTTTTCAGTCATATCACGACGATGTCTGGTTGCGACAGGGAGCTCAATGCTCATTTTTATAGTGCTGCCTCACTGAAGTATCATGTCCCAGACACATTACATGATACCACACCCAGTCACATTATCCTGACACTGGGTCGACCAGTCCTAGATCTACCCCGTAAATCTGAGGCCAAGCGAGGAGCAGCTATAGTACCATTTTTAACGACTTTGGTTTGTCGCGGCCCGGGATCGAACCCGTGACCTCCCGTTCCCCGGAGCGGACACTCTACCAACTGAGCTATCGGGGCCGGTAGCCGTCTGGTCAGATTGTTCGGAAGCGCAGGCATATCTTCGCTTTGTTTGCATGTCCAAAGACAAACTTTCGTCATATCAGGAGACTTTGTTCCTGATCGGTTGGTGATAGTTTTGTCATTTCTGGTCGAGTGAGTGAGTGTTTGAGTTTTACGTCCAACCAACAGCTAAGGTCATACGGAGACGGGACCTCGGTTTAAAGACCCATCCAAAGACTGGAGAAGCCCGGGATCGATACTGCGATCCCTGATTCACAAGGCGAGTAGCGTAACCACTAAACCACGAAGGCTTCTTTTTATGGGTCGATTGTCAGTAGACACAAAGCTACTAAACGCAGTAGCTTTACGTTGGCGATGTCCATCTGACTATCTCTGATTTGGTCCAAATTATTTACAGGCATGCGATTCTTATTGTTGTGAGGTTAGAGTGTTGTGTAAAGAAGGTTACCTGTAGAATTTTCTTGGATTGGACTCATGTGTTGAGTTTGGAATATATACAGTAAAATTCCGCTATTAAGACCACCTAAAATTAAGACTAATTCTGCTTTAAAAAGCTTATTTAGTAGGCTACGGTTATTCTTTCTTTGTATTTTCTGCATACGGTGTCCTCTGGTCAGAGACCACCTTTGGGACTGTTCAAAAGTGGTCTTAAAGACCACTTTTGAACAGTCCCAAAGGTGGTCTTAATATAGGAATTTTACTGTACTTATATTCAGTAGAAAATATTATTATTATTATTATTATTATTATTATTTGTTTATTTATTTCGCTGGTTCATGAATGACGGTTGTCAGTACTGTCGGAAGAATGTACCGTACTGCTTAACGACTTAATCAAGTCCGAATACATATAAAATTTCATGTACTGCATTCTGGGATAAGCACCCAAAGTTTATATCCTGAGCATCAGTAAAAGAAAAAAAAAATGAATAAAAGCATAAGTAAAAGAAAAAAAATGTATTTTTATTCCTTGCACCTATGAGATACTGTGTCAGACTGCATACATGTATGACATAAATAGTGTTGACGAGAATGTAAAACCTCAACACAAACAAACAAAGCATTCATGTACGTTTGTAATATTAATTTCCGTAATAGAGTCACTCGGCGCCATAGACTGAACAGAATAGAATTAGCAGCCTTATGACTACAAGCGTTCCGTACACACATGCGTTATGGCGTTCAGCAAACGCTTTTAGGCCAAATTTGCAGAAGTCAAATATCTAATTAATATATCAAAATTAAAGTCGTTAAAATCTAAACTAGTTTGTTCCCTAGAGCACAATTTGAGACGCGACTTTCCCAAAGGTTCGTTATCGCATATGTGGACATCGAAGGCTGAGGCGAGACTGCGCGCATGCGCGCTGTCTCGCCTGAGCCTTCGCTGCATCATCCTGGTAGGAGAAAGTATCTTCAAGCTGCGCATGCGCGTGTGAGGTATAATTTATCCCGTATTCACATAAGGTCTTCGTTTTAACATGTGCCACGTCTTGTTTTTAACTTTCGATTTGTCAACTGTAAATATAGTAGCTAAACATCAATGTATGTTTATAAGATTTCATTTCCTTGTATACACGATTAGACCCACATTGTTTTTATGAATTGAGTCTCTTTACATGGGCAGATACTATTGTAATCACTATTCCTTTCCTCAGGACTTTATACATGGTGTACACTATTATATAATTTCCTTTCTAATCTCCGAGAGCAGGATTTATCTGTCAGCTTAAGTGATAGAAGATTTTTTTTTTTCTGCGAGTTAGTATGATTCTTCAATACAAACTTGAGAATTAAGCAATGAAGATAACGTATAGTAATCAATGATTTACTACATTTATATGTACTACTATATTGTTTATACACTTATGGGTGAAAATGGTATGAACGATTTTGACCAAGGGGCGGTTTGGTGTTTCTAATCAGCTATTGAGTGTATAGTGTCCCTAGCTTTACTGATATGTGGTATAATTTTGTAATAACAAATTACACGCGAGTGTTGTAGTGGATATGGTTGTGATGAGTGCATTGCCCGACCCCTCGGGCGGTCACAAAAGCCCGGAAGGCGCTCATGCGTTGACGAGCCCAGATATTCCTATGGAAAATGACAGTAAAGCAAAATTTGAATTTGATCCATCGGAGACTATTATCGTTGTGCGAAAAAAAGATCCATCAAAAGGAGAAAATAGAAGTCTTCTCTTAAAAAGTCTTTTAAAGCAAAAATCGTGCATCAAAGGAGGCAGGACTGAAAGAGGGGGCAGGATAGAGAAAATCAGATTCATGAAACGGTGAGTGTCATTTACGCATCGGGTCTTAAACTGTAACTACGAGAAAATGATGGACACGTGTTAGAAAGTACATGATTGTATATTTAACCCTTTTTGTACCAAATTGAATCTTCCTCCTTATGTATAGCAGAAGTTCATTCAAAATTTAGGGATGTCAGGTTGTGTTTTCTTAAAAAAATATTAGGAAAATGGTTGAACTTTTTGCAAACAGTGTACGTAGGCCCTGATCAGACGGTGTCTGATCTGGGCCCGCACGGTTTGCCAAGGTACCCGTTTTGGGGTTTTATGATACTTAATGGGTTAATTCATTACAAATTCCATACATAGGTCCATTAGATCTGAGGCTTTATGTTTGAATTTATGTGAAAAAAAAAAAAACAACGAGCAGGACTTTACCCTTTTCATCGTAGTTTGTATTTGGACATGACTGTATTATAAACATGAGGCGACGATAGCCCCAGATAAGAGGGTATCCACACACTATTTCTCTTATTTCTGCGCGAAAACGTATGTACCCACAACACATGCTTTCATGCAGAAATTAGAAACATATCGATACTTTTCGGATGAAAATAGCGCCTTACCTGGAGCGATGGCAGACCCAAGTAATATTTTCCTACTACGGTAGAATTTCAATGGCTCGTGTCCTATTGGCTCGTTTACCATGGATGAGTCAAACCCATTCTTGAGTCCGCAGGGAATTCCTCTAAATACGATGTAGGGATAATGCAAGTATCTAGTAGGGAGATTTTCTTCTTTTATTTGGCAAATGAATGTTGTTTGTACTCATTAGTATTCTAACGAGTACACACAACATACATTTATAATATAGAACACCGAAAAGATATCCAACAATTATCTCCATTATGAATCCTGGTATGGCACTAACAGTAACCCTCCGTGGCTCGAACTACCGCTGTCTCGAACAAATTTTCATGAACCCTGAGAGTTCGAGCCATCGAAATTCGACTATGCTTGGTAATTCGCGTGCGCGGGCAACTGCTTTGTTTGATTCGAGGTTTAACGTCCCCGTCAACACTGTAAGGGTCATTTTTGCGACGTTGCTTCCAATTTTGTGGGACTTTTACCCGACATTGAGTTGAAATGACATCTCAATCCCTGCAGCCAAATTAAACTAATAGGGTTAATATGCATGGACTGTCCAACTCGCATCACTTTTCCTTGGCAGGCTTACAACCTCTAAGCAGTTTACCAGTACTCATGTGCGGTTGGTTTCAGCTCTACATGGAAGTATCATGCGACTTGATACGCCTAGGATGACTTTTTGCGTGAAACTTCTTCAAGGTCTATACTACATGTCTGTGAGCAGTAAAAGCTCTGACGAGACTGCGCATGCACAAGCGCGTGCGCAGTCTCGCCAGAGCCTTTGCTGGTCGCATATGCGATTTTTCTCATAGGCTGGTTCATATGACGTTAACAAGGCCGTGCAAAAAAGGTTTAGTTGAGCAGAAACGTTGTTGTATAGCCATGGAGCCATGGTAACGTAGCATATCGAGAAAATGACACAGGAGCTGTGACACCCGTCCATCTTAAGTTATATAACTTTATCTACCAATAGTTTGCAATTTTGACCCCTAGACGAAGAAAACTTGTCATGGCTTACTGACATTCTCTCCGCTTAGAAACCTAACTATGTTCGAATGTACTGTTTGAATATGAAATAAACATCTTGCTAAAACAACACATACATGCATTTAAAGATAATAAAAGATAATTTTATATGACGTCAGTATGCAACAGTCAAGGGATCATTGAAGTTTTTGAGTACTTTCACACCTGGTTATAATTCGTTATCTTTTGTTTAATATAACAGTAGAGTAGATCTATACAGATAAATGAGTTTGATTTAGATGCACCCATTCAAAGTTGCCTTTTGTGGAGCTTGTGTCGTGTATCTTGTCACTGGGGGCGAAATAGAAGTGGAGGCAATGATCAGGAATCGATACAATTAACCCACATCTCCCATCAGAGACACCAAAGGGAAAGAAACACAAACATGAAACAACAGACCCTAATGGAAACATCAGTAGCGGAAAGCCAAAAGGACAGTTACTTTCCCACAAAATGGCCAATAGGCTATCCAAAATAAATGAATATAAGCGACACAAACACCCAAAGACAAACCATAACAAAATAAACCGCGAAAGAAAAACCGCCTTGGAACGACGATCAGCGGAAACGAATTCCTCTGTGTGTGTGTGTGTGGGGGGGGGGGGGGGTAGCGATTAAGACAAATAAGTTGTTCAGTCCGCATGAAGGCCTAGCTCCTAACTCATCAGTGCAACATCTCCGTGAACACAAAAAGCAAACAACCACAGAGATGTTTCTACGGTGAGGGCTCGACAACAAGAAACCACTGAAATGCTGAGCAAAAGAAAACCAACAGTTAGACTCCGATGGGCCCGACCATAGACAGAGTATCCGGTACCAACCAACATAAACCTTTACGCTGGAACCGCCATAGAATCTGAGGCCTGATCCACCGGCGTGCAATTAAAGAGGGAAGCAAAGTTGTCAACCGTGATTGGGTTAACTACCATGCATGCAGTCTGCCGTATAACATTTATGTTGTACCCATTCGAAGAATGATTTTACGAAATTGGGTGCTGAAGTCATTGCGGTTATATATTTGTCTGAATTTATATACTTAGTCACCATAAAATTCGGGTTCTGATAGCCCTTGATGCAGAAGAGATTAAAGTCCAATATTGAATTTTGAAATTAAATCAGAATGACGTCTATAAAATTTTGAAAAGGCTTTGCGTAGTTTATGGTACCGATAACCCTGATTAAGAATTTTAGCCGTTAGCAATTTATTACGAGTGTTGAAGTCAGTTACATAACTACACACTCTGGAAAATCGAATCAATTGCGAAATATAAACGCCATAGGATGGCGCACGAGGAACATCACCATAAAAACAAGAAAATTTACTATCTCAAAATCAAAATCATCGCGTTTATCATAAATTTTGCAAGAAACAAAAACCCCTGTTGCCCTTGCAGCAGGTAATGGTAGAGGGTGAATGTGTCTGTTTCTACGCTTTTGCTTAACCCTTGTCCTGCTAATACCGGATATGCCTTATCTTTGAAACAATGTAGATCCAGATCAGATGGCTTCTGACGAAGCCATCTGATCAGGATCTACATTGTTTGCCATTCAGATTGTGAATTTGTTGCAATAATTTGCATCAAGTAATCTGATTGGTTGATAACTGGTAGTGGGTGTGGCATATATAAATATTCAGCAGGACAAGGGTTAAGTTCCTCTTCCTCCCTTGTCCCTCATCCGTACTATCTCATGTCCCTTCTCTGAGAGTCGACTCTCTTGGCGTAGCGGTGGCATGTCTTCATAATCAGGATTTCTTCCACCCGCACAGAATCCGATCTTATAGCTAAGGCTGGCGCGATTAATCGGATAATCGATTATTCAATCGATAAATTCCACAAAAATGATTATCATTTCTGATTTGCTTGCAATCGATTATTTAATAAGTACAATTTACTAACCAAAGTTGTGCCTAAAATAGTCGTATGAGGGGCAAACAGTGCAGACCCAGATGAGACGCCGCAACATATTCTTACTCACTCTTATTCTCCTTATGTATTTTACCAGCCATTACGAAAACACGCCTATTAAAATATATCGAAAATTAACCACCAAAAAATGAAAATGTACAGATATAAAATTTTTGGGAAAGTAACTGTCCTTTTGGCTTTGCGCTATTGGTGTTTCCATTAGGGTGTGTTGTTTCGTGTTTGTGTTTCTTTCCCTTTGGTGTCTCTGATGGGAGCTGTGGGTTAATTGTATCGTTTCCTGATCATTGTCTTCTCTTCTATGGTTATATTTTTCTTATTTCTGCTCAAAACATGGGTTATAGGTACTAACGAGGACCCACAATTTATGTTTTTGAGAAGAAATGAGAGAAATAATATATACCCCCGTGAACCCAAGTTTCACTATATAAAGTGGGATTTAAGTGGGTTAAAATTATATAGGTAATTTTCGTGTTGCAGAGTGTTGATAGCATTAAAATATTTGATGTAGCATATGCCAATGTTTTCTTGGCCAATGTTTATTCTGACCAGTGATATACCTACGGGCCTCCATGGCCTAGTGGATAAGAGCGCTGACTCTTAATCATTAGCTCTCGGCTCACATGTGAGACGCCAAGTTCTGCAACTTTTGCTCCGGGTACTCCGGTTTTCACCCGGACCTCTGATTAACGACCGGCTCCATATGAGTGAAATAATCTTGAAAGGGCCGTAAAACAAAAAACAAAACAAAACAAAAAAAAACAACAACAATAATATGCCTTTGTAAACGGGCCTTTATAGAACGCAAGAATAAAATTGGTTTAGAAGGCGCTTGATATTGACTGATACGTCACATAAACGTCGCGAAGTAAAGGCTTCTTAGATATGATGCATTTTAGTATGTGTTTGTCTTTACATTCATAACTCATAGTGGCCTCCGTGGTGAAGTGGATAAGCCACTCGCCTTATAAGCCATTTGACGCTGCTGTCTGTTTTTGTTGACTGCAGCATATTCTGGCAATTTTTTAAACACATTTTGGCACACGGACAAACAGTGTGGACTCTGTGAGTTTGGGTCCACTGTGGACTCGGTGAGTTTGGGTCCACTCACTGTTTGCAAAAAAAAGCATGACTCAGTCGAAAATTACCAGCAGACGACAAAGCAGACGGCAATAGTTGTGATTGGCATCTTATGGGCTTATTACGTTGCAGGACTCCGCTGCCAAATGCATATCGCCGTAAAACAAATTTGAAAACAGTTATCTAATCAGCATGTTTCAACGTTACCTTAGAACGGCGTCAGTTACCCCCTAAATATATTGTGATTATCATGTTTCAACGTTATGTTTGAACGGTGTTGATGATTTAAGATCCCAGGTCAACCTAAATACAGAATCCAATGCGGTTACGGTTATAACTTACAAGTGTCCAGTCCAAACTATGTTTACCTTCTACCCTAAGGCCATCATGACAACAACAGCAACAACAACAACAACTTTCTATTCATACGCACTTTGGGTAGAAATGTGGATAAAATATCTTGCTCTAGGACAACAACAACAACAACAACAACCGTGAGATTACTCTCTATCTTTTAACCCATTTTGTACCGGAAACTCCAAAACGGGTAGTTGTCAAACAGTGAAGGCCCAGATCAGATGTCAAACAGTGAAGGCCCAGATCAGACGCCGCAGAACGCGGCGTCTGATCAGGGCCTTCACTGTTTGCCAAAAGCTTCAGCCATTTTCCAAACAAATTTTGAGGAAAAACACAACATGTTACCCCTACATTTTGAATTTTGACTTCTGCTATATATAAGGAGGAAGATTCCATTTGGTACAAAATGGATTAATATAGCAATCTTGATCACCACTTCACTGTCGGTTTCCGGACAACGTCAAAGTAATTTGGTAGTGTACATGTTCTGAGTCAATGATCGAGTACTCTTATGTCACTTTGTAGTTATAATTAGCCCATTTTGTCCTGAGTGGAAATTACCGCCTTACAAGTATAGCTTTTACAAAAAGTTAGGTCTACGCTTAGCACATATTAAATGTGAATGTCTAGAGCTATATCTTAGAAATGTTTTTTTTCCCCAATTAACTGTTTTTGGCAATATTCTAATTGCCAGTCTGCACCCAGGATCCGACCGACTGAAGAAAATGTTTGAAGTGTCAAAGTTGCAAATGCTATAATTTTGTCAAAAAGGGCTTTTTCATCTTTAAAAATGCACATGTGCAGCTTCTAGCAAACGGGATGCTTGAAAACTGTTGGAGAAGTTAAGTAGACAACTTTCCTACACTTTATAGATGACTAATTGAAGATTACCCAAAAGCTTTGCTGACGGCGATGCAATTTTTTAGCTCACCAGAGCCGAAGGCTCCTGGGGATCTTATAGGATAGGCAGTGGTCCGTCGTGGTCAAGAGTTTGTATATTTTGATGTATATTTTGTATTAGCCTGTACAAAAAGACAGAAAATATGGGCTTGTACAAATGTGATAGCCATTCCGTGCCAGAGCTCTGCCTGTGTACCTCTTTTGTGTGTGAAAGCTTTTACTTGTTAAGGGTCGCTTTTTGTCTACGCCCACGGGCGTAGAATATCGTGGGTGTAGACAATCTAATGGTGACTTTTTGCTCCGGAAGCATTTAAGAAAAGGTCACGACTGGTTGAATGATTTCATGTTGACTGGCCATCATAGTTATTTGTCACAATTATTAAAGCCTGGTAATTACGGGAATGTTGCCTTAAGTTTATCACATGTGCATACATGAGTGCACCTTTTTGTTTGTTGTTTTGTTGTTGTTTTATTTTTTTGATTCATGTTTTTGTTAGAAGGCAAGCAGGAAGGATTGTTTTAGGGTAACTTAAAATGCGAAATGAAAGGTTAACCTAGAATGCGAAATGAAAAGGTTAACCTAGAATGCGAAATTAAAGAAACCGTAAATGTAGGCAGGTAGTATTGATAGTGAAAGATCTGTAATTTTGTTTTTATGTCACATTTGAGAGAACATTTGGAAGTCCTTATTTGTAATCTGTGACTGTTACACACGTACATGTATTAACTGACATATATTATTACAACATACACGTAAAAAGTTTTGACATTTGACTTTCCAGTCCTGGTACTACATAGTAGACTCCAGCTTTTTGTAAAAGCTAATACTTGTTTCTTCTAGTGAAAGCTTATACTTGTTATATATAATATAAAGGTCAACCTGCATTGTGGGTAACTAATGGCTGTACTTCCGTGTTAAACCCTACGTCTTTAATGTAATGGTAGCCCTAAGGGAAAATTTCATCCTCGTTGTACTTTCGGTATATGTTACATGTGGGTTTACGGCGTCCCGCAAACCCCCATGCTGACAAGACAACCGAGCATGATCCCTGATAGGTGTACGGGCAGCTATGGGGTAAGGCACAAGAAAGATATCAAATGAATAACATAAATTATTTACAGTATCTCTATACAACAATACTAACACAAAACATCACATTTATTTGCTTCTATTGCCCACTCACGACGTCCGTCGGCAAAAGGCAAAAGGCAAAACAATGTTCTTTGCTCGGACCGGGGTGACGTGAGTGTCTACAGAAGCAAATGACAAACACAACAACAAAATAAGAAAAAGAAACAACACAAAAACGCGACTGGCCAGATTACAAGTTCACTTAGGGTGAACCCCTCTCGCGCACTGATGCCAACTAGTTTGTCGACGTTGTCGACCACAAGTTGATTTATATTATTTATCGATTGAATACGAACTTGAAGTCCCGGTAACTTCTTCGTTTGAATCGACTCTAGGTTGTTTTCCATGACCTGTCTAATATGGTCTAGATGGTCTGTTATTGGGTCTGTCCACCCTTGCTGGACACTAAACCGACAGCGTCGCACCAGTACCTGCTCCTATCTGGCAGGGAGCAGCAGGTCACCACACATCGTTGTGCCTGCAAATTACGATAATCGACTAAGATACAGTTCACAAAACGTACATGCTATATCATGATTCCCCTCCCGGGAAGTAAGAATATGTTCATGCATATACCGTTATTGCGCATGCGCCGACCAGACACGCAGGCTGATCAGTGCATGTGACAAATAAGTGCACAACAGAACTCAACTTGACTGTGCATCAAATTATCAGCACCCAGTGCTTGACACAAGAATACACGAAGTTTATGTTTCCTTACTGAGCACTAGAGAAATCAATTAATGCTCACTTCTACTGAGCATAATACGAGGACTGTTCAAATATAAATGCATCTAAGCACATAAAAATGATTCCATGATCGATTTCGATGAAAAATTTATTTTGTCCCCTCAAAGTTTTCCCCTTTAACCGATATACATACTTTCAATCTTCTGAGCCAATCATTGAATGCATTTTGATAGTCTTTTAGAGATATACTATGAAGGCACTGGAATATTGCAGAACCAAGGTGTTTGCGCTGTACAAATTTTCGACCAGAAATGTATTTTTCAGCCACGGGAACAAAAAAAATATGTCTCACGGGGCAAGGTCAGGGGAATACGGGGGTTGAGGGAGTTCAACAACCTTTTCCTGCTTCAGATAGTCTTGCACAATGAACACGTTGTGCGATGACGCATTGCCATGTAGCAATCTGAAATTGGCCAAACCAGTTAGGGGTCTTCGTTCTTTGAAATATTTCTTCAATTTTCGAAGAACTTTATTCTTGTAAAACTTCGCATTTACAGATTTGCCTTTAGGCACAGCAACCTGAATAGCGAGGCCCTGATTTGAAAAGAATATGGCATACATTACCTTCTTGACGCTCATGGTCCGCTTGGCAATGCATGGTCTTTTGCAATACTTTGTTGCCCATATTTTGTTCTGAATATTTCGTTTTGGCTCAAAAAAGTGAACCCATGTCTCGTCACCTGTGACGGCATTAGCGAAAGACTGTGCATTGTAATTTGGAAACTTTTTAAGCAACTTCTTGGCGCACTGAACGCGTGTCTTTTTCTGCTCATCTGTCAACAGATGGGGAATCCATCTAGCACAGATTTTTCTCATTTTCAAATCCCGTTTCAGAATTGTATGATCTGCTCCTAATGAGATGCCAACCATACTAGCTATTTGCCTAGTGGTGTATCGTGCATCGGTAGCAACTATTTCTTTCACTCTAGCAACCATCTTGGCAGATGTTGCTCATTTCGGCCGACGATCAAGTGGTGCATCTTCTGTTGAGCCTAGCCCACAGCTGAATTTCTTACACCAACGAAAAACTGTCGGAAAAGACATTTCATTATGCCCATAAACCGAACATATTTAATCAAAAATGTCTTTGCACCGTATACCAAGAATACAACGATTCTTAATATAGGACCGTATTTCAACTGCGTAGTCTGACCTTCTTCCAACCATGTTTTGTATTAGTATACAAGAGTAGACAGTGTTTATCGAACGATATACATAGCTAAAGTGGACAGGTTTTAACAGGTTTGGTATCAATGTATAGGTAAAATGTTTTTCTACGCTGTGATATTTATTTCCATGTGATTTTCGCATTAGTGCATGAGAAAACGTTCTTCTTGCATTCATATTTGAACAGTCCTCGTACCCATCAAATTCGTGCTCACTTCATTATCACAGGTAAGAGGCAATTGAACAGACCACGCCTTTTCGCTACCTGGTCAGCCGCCAATTACAGGAAACATAACAAACTCTATTTCATATCCTTCTCCGCGACACGGCTCACAAATATAGCTATTCACAAAGTCATTACATTAACAACAGCTAGAAACTACTAACAGGAAGATTTTCATCTATTCTCCACAACATTTGTTAGCCTCTCATAAGGACCAACACTGTTTGTCGTAAATTCTTTCTGTATTTGATAGGCACCACGTCACAACCGTCCTCGTGACGCTGATGACGCAGCTGACGTCATCCACGCCGCTCAGGCCGTTATAACGTGTGGCGATCAACCACTCTCACTTATCATTATCACATTCTTTTTATGTACATACATGTACAAACCGAGTTCTCAAACAAAAACGGCATCATTACAAAATGAACTCGTAATTCTTCTTGAACAAAATTATTTCTACTCTAACCCGACAGGCTCTTGTAAGATGATGAAGATACGGTTAAACCCGTCTTAATTTTACGTCCCCTCTACACCTAATATTATATAGAGACGGAACCACGGTTTTCTAACCACTGCTAGTCAAAAGTTATGGATCAAACAAGTGACCCGATGTTTATTTATTATATGCTACAAAAGGGGTCTAAAAGCCTAAATGAATCTAGAATGAGCGGGTGTCCAAACTTTACGTCTCACCAATATCTAGGGTCAGAATGAGACAGGACCTCGCTTAAAAGACTCATTCTATTGCTGGAGAAGACTGGGATCGATCCTGCGACCTATATATGGTAAAGCTAGCAGCCTAATCACTACACCACAGAGGCTTCAAAAGTGAATTCAGGATAGGCTTCAGAAAGTTGGGGTATACTAGAAGTAAACCCCTCCAAAACCTACAAGCACGTTCATACAATAAATAATACTAAACATAGATTTAACATACCGTTCTATATTCATTCTTTGTCCCGCCACGATGTTGTGTTCATTTATTCGCACTTGACCTACTGCTGAATAGTGTTCGTTTTTCAGGGTATTTATGCCTATGAATACTACCGGAAAATCATGCATACTCGTGTTAGCTCGCTTAAATCGTGGCAAAGTGAAGATACCGTCCACAATCATAGCCAGATAGCAAAAATCGATTAGATAATTGATTTGCGTTAAAATAGTATTTCCCCTAGGGAAAAAATGATGAAACGTCCCTATAAATCAATGGTATAACTCCCGTCAAAACGAACACACACAACATCGTGACTGGAATGAAAATTATATATGGCACAATTGGGCAGTTGGCGATTTTTAGGCAAATTTTATAGACAATCGGCCTTATAGCGGCCAACTGTATGGTAAAAAATATCTCCACAAACCACTCATGCATACATCGTATGATATGTGCATGACTTGTGCATGGAGAAGCACATTTTGCCTACCGTATTTCACCTAAAATATTTCACTCGCACCGCCTTGCCGTATACCTACTAAAATAATTTAGATGTGCATAAACACCAGAGAAGTTTCTTATTCCATCTCGTAACAAAAGTTTCCCCTTTTGGAGAGAAAAAAAAATCAGAAATGTTTTTTCTTTGTTTACAGAGATGGAATAGGATAAAAAAGTAGAGGTAAAACAAAGATCAGGAATTGATACAATTAACTTTCTCCACCCATAAAAGACACCAAAGGGAAAGAAATACAAACATTAAGCGACCATACCATAATGGAAACCTAAACAAAGGAAGGCCATAAGGACAGTTACTTTCCCACAAATGGCCATATGGCCATCCAAAATTAAAAGGCACAAGTGATACACACAGTAAGTAACAAACAACAACATAAATAAATCGCCACAGAAGAGCCGCCTTGGAACGGTCAGTGGAAGATTTCCACTGGGGGGGGGGGGGGGGCTTAAATCGATTTTACGCGGCCACAATCCTCGCCCTTACTTCCGTCGTGATTTAGACAAATAATTTGTTCAGTCCGCATGAAGGCCCCCTAACTCACCAGTGCAACATAAAACCTATCTGAACAAAGACAGCTATGTACACAACAATCGTGCGAAATTTATCTGCTCAGGTCGTCTGCCCCCAAATTTTCTTGGCCCCGAATTGCAATAATTCGAAATCTATACGGCTGTAGTTTCATTGCCCAACGCATAATTCGAGGATTGAGAACTTTTGCTGTTTGCATGTAAGACAAGGGCTTGTGTTCTGTCTCAAGCAAGAATTCTACTCCGAAAAGATGCTTGCGAAATTTCTCAACACCCCAGATAATAGCCAAACATTCCTTCTCTCTCACAGAATAGTTTCTTTCACGAGGCAAAAGTTTCTTGCTGGCATAAGCAATGGGAAGTCGTCCTTCTCCTTCAAATTCTTGGAGCAAAACGGCTCCTATACCAACATCAGAAGCGTCCGTCCGGAGTATGAACGGATTCCCATCATGAAAGATTAGAAGACGAAGAATAGGACTAGACGTGGGCCTATTCTTCATGGTCTGGAAAACCTTTTCATGGTGGTCCTGCCAGTCTGTGATCTTGTTTGGTCTACTTTTCTTAGTTAAATCTGTCAAAGGGGAAGCTATAAATGAGAAATTTGGAATGAAACGGCGGTAGAAACCAGCTAACCCAAGAAATGACTTCATTTGTTTCTTAGTGGAAGGTCGAGGAGCATCCTTTATAGCTTGTATCTTATCTTCTTGCGGTCTAACTGATTGAGCAGCTACACTAATTCCAAGACACTCGATACTGCCATATCCAATCATACACTTGGAAGGTTTTGCCGTCAACTTGGCTGCCCAAAGTCTATCCAAAACTTCACGTAATGACGTCAAGTGGTCTTTCCAAGTTTCGGTAAAGATCCAATTATCATCGACGAAACTATCATCGTTAGAAAGTTCGGACAGAATCATTCTCATCAACCTGCAAAATGTTGCTCCTGAGTTTACCAAACCGAAGGGCATAGTTTTGAATTGAAACAAGCCTTTGGGGGTTTCGAACGCAGTTAGGGGTTTTGCCTTGGACGTCATTTTTACCTGCCAATAACCCTTAGATAAATCTTATTTGCTGAAGTATTTGTGCCCCGACATTCTATTTATAACCTCCTCCATATTTGGCATTGGCTCTGCATCGAACTCCGTTACTTTATTAAGTTTACGGAAGTCAATGCAGAACCGCACCGAACCATCTTTTTTAGGGACAAGTACTACAGGGGATGAATATGGTGATATTGATGGCTCAATAACTCCTAAATCTAACATATCTTGAATTTCTTTTTCCATTACATCCCGTACTTTATATGGTATGACATATCCTTTTGACCTCACTGGTTCCGACGTCAGCAACTTTATGTCGTGTTCTATTTGGTCAGTTCGTCCTGGTACACTCGACAGTACGTCCAGGTATTCTTTTATCAACGTCTCTATTTCTTTACGCTGATCCTGCGTTAACATTTCTGAAATATTGACGTCCTTAAACGTCTCTGGTTGCTTTGAAGTAGGAAAACCCAATCTTTCAATGAGAATTCGTCAACGTCATCATTTTCAGTTGACGGAACGGACTCTACAGAAAGCAAGCAATGTGACGTCACATTTTGACGTTCCACATATTGCTTCAGTATGTTAGCGTGATATGTGTTAACATTTCCATTGACGTCAATCTTATGATCCATTCTGTTTACTACCTCAACTACTTCATAAGGACCTTTCCAATGAAGCAATAATTTATTACTGTCTGTCGGTAGTAACAAAAGCACTTTATCGCCGACGTCAAATTTACGCGACCTCGCACCTTTATCATAATAAGCTTTCTGTAGAGTCCGTTCCGTCAACTGAAAATGATGACAACTGATACCCTGAAAAACGAACACTATTCAGCAGAAGTCGCTACACCACAGAGGCTTCAAAAGTGAATTCAGAATAGGCTTCAGAAAATTGGGTTATACTAGAAGTAAACCCCTCCAAAACCTACAAGCATGTTCATACAAAAAAATAATACTAAACATAGATTTAACATACCGTTCTATATTCATTCTCTGTCCCGCCACGATTTTGTGTTCATTTATTCGCACTTGACCGACTGCTGAATAGTGTTCGTTTTTCAGGGTATTTATACCTATGAATACTACCGGAAAATCATGCATACTCGTGTAAGCTCGCTAAAATCGTGGCAAAGTGAAGATACCGTCCACAATCATAGCCAGATAGCAAAAATCGATTAGATAATTGATTTGCAATGAAATAGTATTTCCCCTAGGAAAAAAATGATGAAACGTCCCTATAAATCAATGGTATAACTCCCGTCAAAACGAACACACAAAACATCGTGACTGGAATGAAAATCATATATGGCACAATTTGGCGGTTGGCGATTTTTAGGCAAATTTTATAGAAATCAGCCTTATAGCGGCCAACTGTATGGTAAAAACAAATCTCCACAAATCACTCATGAATACATCGTATGATATGTGCATGACTTGTGCATGGAGCAGCACATTTTGCCTACCGTATTTCACTTAAAATATTTCACTTGCACCGCCTTGCCATATACCTACTAAAATAATTTAGATGTGCATAAGCACCAGAGAAGTTTCCTATTCCATCTCGTAACCATATAACAGTATTTTTTTTACATTTTTATTAAGGAGAATACCCGCCTGACATGATCCTGGCCGGTGTCAGAACTGTGTGTGTTAACGAAGGCCAAGACAAGCTTCCTACGCTATACTGGTTACCAAAACTTCATAAAAAAAACCTTACAAAGCACGGTTTATTGCAAATTCTAGTTCTTGCACTACCACTGAACTTTCTAAATTATTAACTTCCTGTCTTACTGCTATTAAAACGCATGTAATTAAATATTGTGATAAAGTCTTTGAAAGATCAGGAAGAAATCTGTTTTGGTCTATAAAAAATTCGAATGAGGTTTTAAATAAATTGAAATCTAGACAGTTTCGTGCTTCTAGTCTGTCTACCTACGATTTTTCCACTCTTTACACTACACTTCCTCATAATCTTATAAAAGAAAAGCTTAATGATTTAATTGAATGGGCTTTTCACAGAGAAGATTCTCTCTATCTTGCATGTAATGTCAGAAATGCATTTTTCACTTCTAAAGAGCATAAGAATTATACACTTTGGTCATGTCAGAAAGTGTGTGATGCCCTCACCTTTCTACTTGACAATATTTATATTAGATTCGGTACTAAGTTATTTAGACAAATTGTGGGTATTCCGATGGGTACTAATTGCGCACCTCTTGTGGCTGATCTGTTCTTGTATTGTTATGAAAGAGACTTCATTTTGTCGCTTTCCATTGATAACCAATCTGAAATTATTGAAGCTTTTAGCTCTACTTCTAGATATTTAGATGATTTATTAAATATTGATAATACCTATTTTGATGGTTTGATCAGTCAGATTTACCCCTTAGAACTTCAGTTAAATAAAGCAAATTCTTCTGATACCGAGGCCCCGTTTTTGGATTTACATCTATCTATTGTAGATGGATTTGTTTCGTGCAAAATTTATGATAAACGCGATGACTTTGATTTTGAGATTGTAAATTTTCCTTTTTTGGATGGTGATGTTCCTCGTGCGCCATCCTATGGCGTTTATATTTCGCAATTAATTCGATTTGCTAGAGTGTGTAGTCATGTAACTGACTTCAACACTCGTAATAAATTATTAACGGCTAAACTTCTTAATCAGGGTTATCGGTACCATAAACTACGCAAAGCCTTTTCAAAATTTTATAGACGCCATTCTGATTTAATTTCAAAATTCAATATTGGACTTAAATCTCTTCTGCAACAAGGTCTATCGGAACCCGAATTTTATGGTGACTTAGTATATAAATTCAGAAAAATATATAACCGCAATGACTTCAGCACCCAATTTCGTAAAATCATTATTCGATATAAAAAGATTGGGTACAACATGGATATTATACGACAGACTGCATGCATGGTAGTTAACCCAATCACGGTTGGCAACTTTGCTTCCCTCTTTAATTGCACGCCGGTGGGTCAGGCCTCAGATTCTATGACGGCTCCAACGTAAAGGCTTATTGAAAATTAAAGAGATAATGTTGGTTGGTGCCTGATGCTCTGTCTCTGGTCGGGCTCATCGGAGTCTAACTGTTGGTTTTCTTTTGCTCCAGCATTTCAGTGGTTTCTTGCTGTCGAGTCCTCAACGTTGTCTCACCTCTGTGGTTCTTTGATTTCTGTGTTCACGGAGATGTTGCACTGATGAGTTAGGAGGCCTTCATGCGGACTGAACAAATTATTTGTCTAAATCGCGACGGAAGTAAGGGCGAGGATTGTGGCCACGTAAAATCGATTTAAGCCCCCCAGTGGAAATCTTCCACTGACCGTTCCAAGGCGGCTCTTCTGTGGCGATTTATTTGTGTTGTTGTTTGTTACTTACTGTGTGTATCACTTGTGTCTTTTAATTTTGGATGGCCATATGGCCATTTTGTGGGAAAGTAACTGTCCATATGGCCTTCCTTTGTTTAGGTTTCCATTATGGTCTGGTCGCTTAATGTTTGTATTTCTTTCCCTTTGGTGTCTTTTATGGATGGAGTAAGTTAATTGTATCAATTCCTGATCTTTGTTTTACTTCTACACTGCACCCCGGACGTAAGTCAGTTATTGGCAGATCTATCTCTGACGCATCAAACGCATTATAAACAAAATCCCAAGCCATCTGTGAAATGGCATACAAGACACTTGTGTGCCCCTTAGTAGAATATATTCCTCCTCCATCTGGAGCCCCTACACTCAAAGTTATATTCATAAAATTGACATGATTCAATGAAATAGGTGGACACTTGGCAACTATTCAAGACAGGCTAGTGTTACTGAAATGTTAAACCTGGGCTGGCGGTTTCAGGAACAGAGAAGAAATGCTTCCCGGCTCTGCTTGTTCTACAAAATCATTCACATGGACTAGTGGCCATTGACTTGCCACCATACGTTGAGCACCCAATCCGTTTCTCCCACAAGAATTCACATGCATTGGTTTATCGACAAATCCACACAAGAGTAGACTATTTTATACAAGTACTCGTTCTAACCGCTCACAGTCGTGCAATGGAATAGGCTGCCACCCCAAATTGTATTACTGCCCACTTTTGAGCCTTGTAAAAGGCACAATGTACAGTCAGTCATCCAATGTTATAAATGCCAGTGCGCTGTTTTTTATCTTTTAGCTCTCACTGCCAGCTTCATTCTGACTTTTAACATTTTAACACTGTCATCTTTATTTCACCCTTACTAACAAATTTGACGGAGGGTTTTAATTTTACAACCTTTCCACTAACACTGCACTGGCGTGCACCTGTGCATAATCCTCGTGAGGGGGGTGATGCGGTATAGATATAGATATTTGGTATGTCAGTCTGTTTGTCCGCAAAAAGTTTAACATTGGGCATAACTTTTGAATGGTAACTGGTATGGCTTTCAGATTTCACATGTGCAGTTCTTGTCACAAGACCTTTCCAGTGGTACCACAGTTTTGACCTCGTTAAATTTACCCATGACATTTGACCTACTTTTAAAAAACTTCAACATTGGCCATAATTGTCGATTGGTAAGTGCTATGGCTGCCATATTTCGCATGTGGTACCATATTTGTGACCTTGTTACGTGGACCTACATTTTTAAACATGGACATTGGTCATACCTTTGATAGGGCTTTTATATTTCACATGCGCTATCTGGGAGCATCAGTGTTTCATAAACATATCTTGTTTAAGCCGAATTCGGACAAAAATTATAATATAAAAAGTCACATTGGCTTTGTTATCCATGATTTGCCTATTATTGTGTCTGATTATTGACTTTCCTTACAATAAATACAATTAGACAACACTGTGTCCATAATGGTTATCAAACAACCCCCATCCACTTTGGTTTTGGGTGTGAAGATAGCTGAATGGAAATTTTCTTTTGACTTGAATTCTTTAAAATTCTATTTATAATAAAGTATGTGATGTACATGGCTGAAACAAAGGAATTTTGTAGATTCAAAACATTAATTATTCAATTGTAATAAACGTGTATGAAACTTAGACGGCAGACCACAAAGTGAAGTCCAAGTCGGACCTGACAAACTTGAGATGGTCTCTGCAACCGGTGACTGTGATCTATCGACCACGTCACAGGTGAAAACAGCGTGGAAGAAGTTCAAGGAGCTGCTACCAGTTATGTCTTCCCGCCACCTATCATTCAAGACACGTGTTCGTGTCTACAACTCTTGTGTGCGGAGCGCAATGCTCCATGCCAGCGAGACTTGGCCATTGACATCCAAACCTCTATCATCTGCAGGGGAATGACAGAGCAATGATCAGACAGATCTGCAATATCAAGCTGCAAGACACTATCACCGCCAGGTCCAGTGAGCTACTTGCGCGGCATGACATTGGGGACCTGGACCTCATCCTGAAAGCGAAAAGGCTGCGCTGGTATGGACACATGGAATGCTCCAACGGTGCAGTCACGACAGCTTTTGACATACAGGTGGATGGAAAACATGGACCCGGGAGTCCCAAGATGACCTGAAAGCAGCTGCCAGAAAGAGAGACACGTGGTATGGACACGTGGAACGCTCCAACGGTGCAGTCATGACAGCTTTTGACATACAGGTGGATGGAAAACGTAGACCTGGGAGGCCCAAGATGCAGAAGAGAGATCGCAGAGAGAGGAAGCTTGCAGCTACCGACCCTCATGATAGACATACATAGGGATCTGGTGTGAGATCTGTCATGCGGGCAACAAGCCAGCTACCTGGAAGGGGCCCACTTATGTGGATGTTGCCGCTTTACCTGCCCGTTAACAAATTATATCCGATGATGATGATGATGGTGATGATGATGATGATGATGATGATGATGATGATGATATCTTTGTACATATAGATGTTTGTATGAAATAAAACATTGCAATTTGAGAAAGCAATTGACCTTTTATTATTTGTTTAGTTTGTAAAATTGAGCAAAACTGTCTTCTTTTAACATGTTAATAGAAATTGAAACTGATTCAGACATATAACAAACAGATTGGAATTTCTGTGAGTTAATTTCTGCATTGTACATAGACAGCCAATGTACATGTATATAAGCATTAAAGCATTAAATATTCAACTGTGATAGTGATAGTACATAACATAAAATGTTTGTACATAGATTATCTTACATGAGTGTTCATGTATTATTGAATTTATTAAACGAGATGGTGAAAAGGAATAAAATGCGAGGCTTGGTCGAGCATTTTATCCCTCTTCCTCAACGAGTTTAATAAATTCAATAATACATGAGCACGAATGCAAGATTCTATTTATCATATGACATTTAAACGCATTTTATTCACGATTGTTTACAAAAATGTCAATATTCCGCCGTTAGTAAACGCGACGTCGTTAAGGACGTCGTACATGTAACATAACGGGATGTATCTAGCTAATTTGCATATTTAATCCACTAGTGGATTATCGAACATATTAAATGGCGTTATTACACTCTCAGACGCGACGTCATATGATAAATAAATATTCAAAATGCATTCGATAATATTCTCTATGCTATAAATATTATTGCATCAAGGACATTCTGTATTGATATCCAACTGTGATAAAAAGAAGATATATTTGTAAATTCATATTTGTAAATAATACATTGTAATTTGAGTAAGCAATTGACTTCATTGCAAATTATTCAATTTGGTAAAGTTTGTATGAAGTATATTCTTTGTTCATTGTACGTGTATATTAAATTAATAATTCAACTCTCATAAGTATTTATAAATTGTCTCTAATAACTATTTGTGTATGATGACATTATAATTTGAATAAGCACATTTTAAATTAGTTAACGATGAATTGATTATACATGCAAATATGTAAAAATAATGTGAATTACATAGATTACATCCAAATAGAAAATGGTATGATACTTGTATTTAATACATTTTACATATTTAATACATATGGCAACAAAATCAGCAATTTTGTAATGTAAATATACAATACGTGTTCAACTGTGAAGTGTATATATATACTGTCAATATGAACCATTGTACTGCATTGCCATTATAATTGCAGTTGGTGGTCCTTCACATCCTCATCAATTAACGAGAAGAAAAATGTACACTATAGTTTTCTTACCATCATAAATCTCAATAGTACATATATGAATTATGTGACATTCCTGCAATTTAATGAGAAATTTGAGTAAATTAAAGACCGTAAGTAATGGTTAGCGTTTGCTGCCGGTTGTCACTTCTCTATGCAAAGCGTACAACCCTTCCTTAAGAATGTGTGGGCAATTATTTCTTTAACACCTTTTCTGTCGTAGTTGGTTAGAGTATAGGATTAGTAACAGAAATGGTCAACACTTTTCTGTATGGTTTTCATTACATTTTCGGACGTCATCATTATCTGACGCCATACGCCTCTACGCCCGTGGTCCGGGAATGACACCTGCAATTTTCTGAATTATACCTTAAATAAAATTACTGTTATACTGTGCGTACTGTAGCCACTTTCTGGAAAACGACCACCATGCTATATAGCAGGAGTCTATTTCAAGAGTTAGGCTACGTGTGTCAGGTTGACTTAGTTTTTTAAATTTATTCAGAAAAGTGGCTGAACTTTTTGCAAACAGTGCAGGCCCTGATCAGGCGATCTGGGCCTGCACTGTTTGTTAGTGTGTCGCTTTTTTCCCTTACAACAGAGATTTTGTTTGATTTGAGGTTTAACGTCCCCGTCAACACTGTAAAGGTCATTTTGGAGACGTTGCTTCCAATTTTGTGGGACTTTTACCCGACATTGAGATGAAATGACATCTCAAGCCCTGTCGCCCAATGAAACCAATAGGGTTTATTAGCATGGACGGTCCGCCTCACACCGTAGTTCCTGGACATGCTTAGATCCTCTAAGCGGTTTACCAGTACTAGTGTGCGGGCCGGATTCAGCTCTGCGTGGAAGCATCATGCAGCCCATATATTTCTTCAAGCCCCTATGGGCGGGGGCTTCTTACAACAGAGAGAGAGAGAGAGAGAGAGAGAGAGAGAGAGAGAGAGAGAGAGAGAGAGAGAGAGAGAGAGAGATGGGTTATCGATGCCAACAATTTCCCAAATGACTTACCGAATAACTACGCGCTCAGGTTGCCTGTAACGATTGTGACTGGGCGTATAACCATACAAACGTGCCACTTTAAATTTTTATATGACAGTCATTTTACTTTCCTGCCCAGAGTCTTTCTTGTTTCTACTCCAAGACATAGGTTGTGGGTAATCGTTCTAACGAGCACCCATAACCTATGTTTGGAGGATGGAAAAGAAAAATAGCACACATTTTCATCAGAAAAGTAACCATTTATGAAAGAAAGATGGAGATATAAAAGAATGCACTAAGTCGCACAGGTGTGCTTTTAAATTGTTTTCATATCAATGGACAAATAATAGAGAGAGAGAGAGAGAGAGAGAGAGAGAGAGAGAGAGAGAGAGAGAGAGAGAGAGAGAGAGAGAGAGAGAGAGATGACTCATATTGGCTCATAAGTAACATACAAGTTTGTTGTTCAAGCACGATTACAGGAGCGACAAATTCGTGAGCTTCTGTTGCTTTACCGCGCGTGAAACGTTTCATCCTTCCTTATATATGCCTAGCGGCCTTTTTCTCGGACATTGGCAAACAGTGCAGACCCAGATCAAACGCCTGATCTGGATCTAAACGGTTTGCTTAAAGAACATTTATTTTTGTAAAATTTGTCACAAACAAAAACAAACCTGACACCCCTGTAATTGAAAATGGACCACTCCAAACTTATTATGTGGAAGATTGCATTGGCATATATGGGTTAACGGCCTCTTTCAGCGAATAAGGGGTCTTCTCTAATATGCCCGGCGTTTCCAAAAACGAAACACTGGCAAACTATGAAGACCCAGATCAGGCGCCGCAGAAAAGTGTCTGATCACTGATCAGTGGCTTCACTGTTTTCTAGCGCCCCCGCTCATTGGGGCTTGAAGAAATATATAGGCTGAATCCGGCCCGCACACTAGTGCTGGTAAACCGCTTAGAGGATCTAAGCCTGTCCAGGAACCGCGGTGCGAGGCGGACCGTCCATGCTAATAAACCCTATTGGTTTCATTGGGCGACAGGGCTTGAGATGTCATTTCATCTCAATGTCGGGTAAAAGTCCCACAAAATTGGAAGCAACGTCTCCAAAATGACCTTTACAGTGTTGACGGGATCGTTAAACCTCAAATCAAACAAAACAAAACGGCCACTTTCAGCGAAAAAAAGGGGTATACTCTAATATGCCCGGCGTTTCCAAAAACGAAACACTGGCAAACTATGAGGATCAAGATCAGGCGCCGCAGAATAGTGTCTGATCACTGAGCAGTGGCTTCACTGTTTTCTAAATTTAAAATGAAGAGAACTTAACAAATCTTACAATAAAATCAGTCTGAGAAATGGACCTGCCCAAAGCTATTACAGATGGCAGATTCCACCCGTCATATCTGGCTGAATAGCGATCGAGAACTATTCATTTTATGATTTTGAGTCTAAGCACCGACAGCACTGGTGGGTCGATTGTCTCTGAGTGTAAGCTGGGAAATTGCGGGCACTGATCGGAGATTTAGACTGTTTCGTTCAAATTTAAACCTGTACTTAAGCAAACAATGTAGACCCTGATCAGACGCCGCGTTGATCTGGGTCTACACTGTTTGCCAAGCCCAACACGTTAGTCCAGTCCAGACCCTCTCTGACGTCACAACGATAAGAATAACGCGGCTATAAATAACCGCTACCTGGATTTCGTATAAATCAGATGGTCACGTGGACATCAGCAACGTAGCGCTACTGTGCTTTTAACTTTGGGTCGATTGACACATAACCGAGTAATCGACCCGATTAATACAGTCGACTAAGCAGAAGCCTCCGTAGTGTAGTGGTTATGCTACTCGCCTTGTAAACCAGGGGTCGCGAATCGATCCCGGGCTTCTCCAGACTTTTGGATGAGTCTTTAAACCGAGGTCCCGTCTCCGTATGACCTTAGCTGTTGGTGAGACGTAAAACTCAAACACTCAAACAGTTGACTAAGGGATACAAGTGTCTACTGTCCATTAGCAACCAGCTAAAATGCAAAAGGCTGAGAAAAATTAGGTGGCTTTAAAGATGACAAGTTCAACTTCTGGGTTATCTTAAGATTTGTTTAATCAAAGGATTACGAGGTGATAACAACAACCCAACAACAGCCATCATCAAAGAATGATTTAGACAGCTCAGTAAAAGCTCTACAAACTGACATTTGCGAGCAGGATAGGCTAAGGTCAACCCCGCAGGCACTCAACAACAAAAACGTTGTTTCAACGCTGTGGCTACGTTGTGTGCCTATACAGAGCGCAGAGTTCGACAATGTTTCTTCATATATCCCTCAGTCACGTTGTTCTGGTGTTTTACGGCTCGGTCAACATTATTAAGGTCATTTAACTCAGAGTGAGTTCGATCATCAACCGGACGGTGGTACCGGAAGTCAAACTGCGCATGTTCCTTCACAAGTGTGATCGAATAACCTCTGGTAGATCTTTGGTAAACAAACATGGCAGCCCCGTATGGCAGAATTTGGTATTTTTGGACGACGCAGATATAGCAGTGCCGAATCTGTCTTTCATATTGTCCACATTTTTATTTTACAAATAAACATGCTTTAATCCTTATTTTGCTGAATATTCATCTAAGCCACACCCATTTCGTTATATCAACCAATCAAATTACTTGATGTAATTTATTGCTACAAATTCGTAAACTGAATGCCAAACAGTGTAGATCCTGATCAGATGGCTTCTTCAGAAGCCATCTGATCTGGATCTACACTGTTTCCAAAGATAGGGGTTGTCGTGAACAGCAAGATAAGGGTTAACTTAAATGGGTATTTCCCCTTGGGCAAACAGTTTTTTTTTTTCATACTTTCGCCGCCACAGAACCACAGAAACCAACGCTTTTGTCTGGTTGGACCGAAGGTTAACTACGGTTAACCATGGTTGGTGATCGAACTTAGATCTAAGCCGGCCACACTGGCAAACCGCTTAGGTCTAAGCTTGCCCAGGCAAAGTGCTGCGAGTCGGACCGTTCCTAATGCGGTTTCTTTGGGCGTCAGGCCTTGAGATGTCATTTAAGCTCAATGTCGGGTAAAATTCCCCCAAATGGTAAGCAGCGTCTCCAAAATGACATAAATAGTGTTGACGGGGACGTAAAACGTCGACTTAAACAAAAAAGTACCGTATCTGACGTCTCTGCTTGAATCAGCAAAATGGTACGCGCATCCGGCACACGTGTGAAATGCAGCTTTTCCTGCATGTACCGTGAATTTCATTGACTCGAACACAGATAGTTCATTTATCGTGTTCGGCCCCCGCCCATCGGGGCTTGAAGAGGTATATGGGCTGCATGAGACTTCCACGCAGAGCTGAAACCTACCCGCACATGAGTACTGGTAAACCGCTTAGAGGATCTAAGCCTGCCCAGGCAAAGCAGTGCGAGTCCATGCTTATAAACCCTATTGGTTTCATTGGGCGACAGGGCTTGAGAAGTCATTTCATCTCAATGTCGGGTAAAAGTCCCACAAAATTGGAAGCAACGTCTCCAAAATGGCCTTTACAGTGTTGACGGGGACGTTAAACCTCAAATCAAACAAACAAACATTTATCGTGTCTGATTCGAACTATAGTGCATCAGACGCTTGGAAAGTATCCACAAAATATATAAGCGGTGATTTGGGAATAATTTTCATATTTTGTCTGGAAAGAGTATGCTGCGTTTACTCGTTAGAATCGCCTCGATGGCGCGATTCAAATGAGAAACCCAGCATAGTTTTATTTTCTGAAGATCTGAATGATAGTCCTTATTTATCGCCATTATGACCCCTCATCATGTTAACAAGTCCGTATAATATACACCCCATGTAAATCCTACTTTATATAAAGAAAACTGCGGTTTATAGGAACATTATTTTTCTTACTTCTGCTCCAAGACATAGGTTGTGGGTACTCGTTAGAACCGCCTCATTGAGGCGGTTCTAACGAGCACTTACAACCTATAATAAAATACCACAGATTGTCATAAAAAATCACCTTTTTAGAGATGCAGAGGACCCGTGTTATAACGACAGTATTTGTTCTGAGGTAATGGCCAAGTATGACCGACTCAGTATATGAAGATAGATAGATAGTTCTCTATTATTGTGCCGTTATAATGAATTTACCATTATAAAACTAAACATACGCTGTGTATTATTCTTTATCTCAGTAAGGAGTAGGATAGGTTATAAAAGGTCTTTTCTACATCATTACTCCAAGAAACAAATGTTATAGGCATTTGTTAGAATCGCCTCGGTGAGGCGATTTTAACAAATATCTATAACATTTGTTTCTTGGAGTATTAAATTACATTAACGACAGTATTTGTTCTCTATTATTGTGCCGTTATAATGAATTTGCCTTTATAAATAAAGAATCACAGTTAGGAGTATGATAGGTTATAAAAGGTCTTTTCCACATCATTACTCCAAGAAACATATGTTGTAGACATTTGTTAGAATCGCCTCGGTGAGGCGATTTTAACAAATGTCTATATCATTTGTTTCTTGGAGTATTAAATTACATGAATCGTTCATGACTATGGGTTCGATTTCGGCATTTCCAACCCCAGGGAAGCCCATGTTGATCGGAATCGAGGCTAAGCCTTGAGCTAGGAATTCATTCCATTGAAATTGTCGTTATAACGAGTTTTGCCGTAATAACAAATGTCGGTAAAAAGAGGACTGACTGTATAAAAGAATGCACTATGCCACATACATTTGTTACCGTAATGTGTTTTGTCACATTTCGTTGCTCGAACTTCTCCTGTCTCGAACAAATGGCTATATATATATACACACATTTGTTCGAGCTAATGTAGTTCGGCTGTAATTAGTTTCCGCGAAAGTTACATATATGTGGCTGGGCTAGGGCTCGAACCCTGGATTTGCAGTCTGATGTTTATGAAAATTGGTTCATTTTTTTGTCAAGAAAATGAACCAAGTTAGTTGTTGTTGTTGTTGTTGTTGTTGTTTGTTTTTTCCTCCTCCTGTTCATCACCATCATCATCATCAGCAGCGGCAGCAGCAGCAGTAGCATCAATGCTATCATCATCATCTTCTTCTTCTTGTCCTTGTTGTTGTTCTTCTTCTTCTTCTTCTTCTTCTTCATGCGTAATTGTGTATGTCACACTTAGTGACCCAATTATGTTTACCTTGTCTTTCAGGCATATCTACTAAGTGAATTTCGATAGAACAAAAGAGTCCTTTATTTTTTATTAATGATTTGGTCATATAACTTCAAACTTGCCTGATAAGCAAAACATAGATCTTCTTTCTGTAAATACGTGTATTATAATAAGTTGATACCTTACATACGATTCTAGGTCGTTTAAACAGAACCGCATAACGACGTCGGAATCATATCTGGATAAAACAGACTTATGACGGCGAGATAGGGAAGTTTCTCTTTACACAGTTCGAGTTCTCTATCTTACATGGCCTTCAGCTGCCACGTAAAACCCTATACCAGACAACAATCTTTTTTTTTTCAACTATCTTCATAGTAAATAAGGTTCGACATTTTTTTACACACTCGACATTTTTACACGTGAATCGTATGCTGCATGCAATGTCAAGCCGTGTTTTCACTAAAAAACAACAAAGCCGTCGGCTATCATGATTAGCAAACGAAAGGTGCTGGTGTTAGCATGTGAGACGAAAGGGGAAATTGCATGTGTGTCAGCATTTACATTTAAGGGGAATGGGAACACCTTCAGGGGAGGCCACTCCTGCAAAAGTGTTTTAGTCTCCCATGTCAATAGGGGTCAACTCTTAAAAGAAAGAATTTGCTCCTCGGGAGCAAATTCTTTCCTTTCTATCTGAGTCGGTCATATTTGGCCATTACCTCAGTTAGGTGGGTGGTTAAATTTAGAATTTAGCATAAAAAAGAATCACCACTGGATGAGCCCTTAAAACTATTTGCAATCCGAACAAAGAGGTATCCTAAAACGAATACCTCTGAGTCTCAATCTATACCAAATGGGCTATGAACTCCTCTGCAGTGTTGGCATTCATCGCAGAAGATGGAAGACTATTCCACTGAGGAATAGTTCTAGGGAAGAAAGAGTTTTTCAGGGCATCCCTATAGGAATGGTACCTACGATACTGTGAGATATTTGCTCTTGATGCCCTTGTCCGGGTTGACACTGTTGTCGGGGTCAAGTACCTATCCTTGTTAATTGATACTGTACCAGAATGTATCTTGAACAAAAAGGTTAAGGAGGACTGCTCACGACGGGTCTCCAGAGATGGCCACTCTAGCTCATCAAGCATGTCACCGACCCTACTTCTATTTCGCCATCGTCTGCAGGTCCATCGAGCAGCCGCCTCTGCACCTTTTCCACCTGCTGAATCTGAGTTTTAACATAGGGGTGCCAAATGGGTGATGGCAACATCCTTTGTCTGCCGAGGTGCAAAAGCCAAATTACGTCTAAGGAATCCTAAGTTCCTAGTTGCTTTAGATGTTATTTCCGAGATATGTTGACCCCAATCGAGATCGTCAGTGATGGTGATACCAAGTATTTGGCAGAATGAACCTGCTCCAAAGTTTGCTGGTGATGTGTATAATCATATTTAATTTGCTTGTCCGGAAGGTGTCGTGACACCCTCGTTGAATGGCATTTGGCTACATTAAACTTCATCTGCCAATCTGCTTCCCATTGTGCAAGTCGATCCAGGTCATCTTGGAAAATACGACAGTCAGAAGGAGAATATATGTCCCTATATAGGACACAATCATCAGCAAACAAACGGACAGATGACCTGATATTATCAGGGAGATCATTGATGAATACCAAAATGAGGACCGGTCAAAGGACCGAACCTTGTGGGACACCGGATAGAACAGGGACTGGATCAGACGCTTGGCCATCAAGTACAACTTCTTGAGAGCGCCCTGAGAGCCATGAGCTAATCCAACTATGTGCGAATCCTCTTATCCCATAGTAGTCCAATTTGTACAATAGCCTTCTGTGAGGTACCTTGTCAAAGGCCTTGGCGAAATCCATGATGATCAAGTCAGTCTGTTTGTGGCCACGGTTTATGGCCCTATCCAGATTCCAGATTCCTTTAAGAGTAGACCCCTTTTTCAGTGGGACAGAAGTTAGACAGGCGAACAGGAAGTCCCGAAAATTGCCTCCCTTTGAAAAATGGCGGGAAAATGTGTTAAGTGTTCCCATTCACCTTAAACTAAGCAAGTTTGTATGAGGCAATAAAAATTGTTTCATATATAAACTGGTGGCTAAGCAGAAAGGTACCATGGCTAAGGACGGTGTTATTGCGTTTTGCAGAAACACAGTGAGCAAAGCAATTACTTTTGGGTGGCAAAATTATTTACCTACCTGCCTTTTCATATGTTTGCCTACCTTTCTGGCAGTCCTACATCCATTCCCTCCGCCTCCAGCCCACCTATCTATGTAACGACCGACCGATCCCTGCCTGCCTCCCCATTCGCCGCCCGCCCAGCTATTTATCTATCGATGAGCCGAACGATCAGCCTTGCGGACGACAGGCATATCCCTCCATTTCCAGCCTCGATGGACCGACCGACGGCCAAAAGCTGTGCAGCGCCTAAATGCGGAATTTGGTCACTTACTCACGGTAATAATTAAGTGCGATCGTTTCAATGAACTACATCTGGACTGTTCCCATTACGAAAACAAGCCTATACAAATACATTGTAAATTTTTCCGCCTAAAAAACGAAAATTTTGAGATGAAAAATTGTGATATTTTTCTTATTTCTGCCGAAAATATGGATTGTGGGTACACGTTAGAACCGCCTCGTCGAGGCGGTTTTAACGAGTATCCACATTTTATATTTTAGAGCAAAATAAGAAAAAAATATGGTGAACCCCAGTTCTACAATATAAAAGTGGGGTTTAAGGGGGTCAGAATTGTATAGGCGTGTTTTCGTGATGCGCTGCGATCATTGAACCAATGACGGACGATGCGCTGCGATACAGAGTCTGCTTCGGGATCGACAGGCTGCGGGAACCAATCCCACAAAGCCAAAGACGTAAAAAGGTAGTGGGAGCTCCCTTGGCTGACGCTCGCATTATCAAGGATAGTTCTAGGAAGACCAATGAGGTCATTTAAGTATTTATTGATGAAAAGATTGTCGCAATAAATGCTCTATAGGTCTGGTTTACACTATGCGACGTTAAATAAAGCTTCTTTATGTAGACTGGATTCATAATCAAAGAAACAGAATCGTTGCTAGTGACACGCCCAGTGATTTAGATGGTTTGATCAGTCAAATTTTCTCCACAAGAGCTTCAGTTAAATAAAGCAAATTCTTTTGATACTGATGCCCCGTTTTTTGTGTGTTTTTTTATTTCGGTGGGGTGGGGGGGGGGATTTACTGGTTTTCATTTATCTATTGTAGATGGTTTTGTTTCCTGCAAAATAAAAAATAAACGCGATGATTTTGAGATTGTAATTTTTCCTTTCTTGGATAGTGATGTTCCTCGTGTGGCATCCTACGGTGTTTATATGTTGCATTTAATTCGATTAGCTAGAGTGTCTCGGCCCCCGTCCATAGGGGCTTGAAGAAATATATGGGCTGCATGATGCTTCCACGCAGAGCTGAATCCGGCCTGCACACTAGTACTGGTAAACCGCTTAGAGGATCTAAGTCTGTCCAGGAACCGCGGTGCAAGGCGGACCGTCCATGCTAATAAACCCTATTGGTTTCATTGGGCGACAGGGCTTGAGATGTCATTTCATCTCAATGTCGGGTAAAAGTCCCACAAAATTGGAAGCAACGTCTCCAAAATGACCTTTACAGTGTTGACTGGGACGTTAAACTTCAAATCAAACAAAACAAACAAAAGCTAGAGTGTCTAGTCATGTAACTGACTTCAACACTCGTAATAAATCGTTAACTGTCAAACTTCTTAATCGGGGTTATCGGTATCATAAACTACGTAAAGTCCTTTCTAAGTTTTATAGACCTCGTTCCGATTGAGTTTCAAAATTCAATGTTGGACTTAAATCTTTTCTGCAGCAAGGCCTATCGGAATCCGAATTTAATGGTGACTTAGTATATAAATTCAGAAAAATATATGCTTGCAATGACTTTAGTATCGAATTTCGTAAAATCATTCATCGATATAAAAAAAAAGGGTACAACATAAATGTTATACGACAGACTGCATGCATGGTAGTTAACATAATCACAGTTGATAACTTTGCTTCCCTCTTTAATTGCACGCCGACTGGTCAGGTCTCATATTCTATGACGGTTCCAGCGCACAGGCTTACTTAAAATTTAATTTAAGGTAATACCGGTTTGTACCTGACGCTTTGCCTCTGGTCGGGCCCATTAGAGACTAACTGTTGTTATTCTTTTGCTCCAGCATTTCAGTTATTTCATGCTGTCGAGTCCGTATCGTTATTTCATCACTGTAATTATTTGATTTTTATGTTCTCTGAGATGTTTGTACTGATGAGTTAGAGAGTCATCATGCGAACTGAACAAATTATTTTGTCTAAACATGCTAGAGCAAGTCAGAAGTAAGGGCGAGGATTGCGGACGCGTAAAATCGATTTAAGCCCCACAGTGAAATACAGTCGAACTTCAATGGCTCGAACACCTTTGGGACCTCGAAAATTTGTTCGAGGCAGGGGTAGTTTGAGCCACTCAGGGTTACTGCCAGGGGGGGCATAAGGAGATCCTTTTTGACATTTTTCGGTGTTCTATAATGAAAATGTGTGCTGTGTGTACTCATTAGAATCGCCTCATCGAGGCGATTCTAATGAGTACACACAGCATACATTTGCAAGTAAAAAAGGCGTGTCCGGCCAATAACTGTCTTATATCTGGATGGACTTTTTAAAGTTAGTTTGCAGAAGTGTTCACCTTCACCTTCATTAGATGATGTGTCGCACACAAGACCCAGGTCAGTACCTCCAGTGTCAAGGTCATACTTAGAGGTCAAAAACGGGGGAGACATCTGTGTTTTTGTACGAAAACACATTCTAGTTATAATTAGTGTTTATGGATAATTAAGTATAAATATGGGTAGTGATGCGTGTATTGTGGTTGGATTGTGTACCTGCTATTAACGGCGACCTTTTCTTTTAAAATGGACCCCTAAAATATTAAATATCAAAATTTAATTTTTAATAATCTTTTAAAATGGAGCCAAAAATTTTATGATACTAATTTTTATTAATTTCTGGCCACCTGAAGTCGAGGTATTAGGGTTCACGCAGCACTACCCCAACATCCAAGACACAATCCGGGAATTTCCCGGACAAATTAGTTTCAGAAATGGACCCTTAAAATGTTAAAATGAAAAATAGTTTTTAATAATCTTTTAGAATGGAGCTTGAAATGTTATTTGATACTAATTTTATTAAGTTCTGACCACCCGACGTGGAGATATTAAGGATAACGCACCACTCCCCACCCCCCCCCCCCCCCCCCCGTCCGCAAGACAAACAATGTATATATCCCATAATAGTCAAATGCTTTCATGTCGCTCAATATTGGTCTTCTTTTCCAAATTGCGTCTGTTTACTGAAAAAAAGTTCCTTTCGTAGCAAAAAATTTCCTTTCGCGAAAGGAACCTTCCTTTCGCGAAAGGAAAGTTCCTTCCGAAGTATAGAACAACCCCGCATATTTACAGTATTTTGCCAATCTTGCGTATCGGCCTGTTTCCACTCTTATCGGAGCCACCCCACAATGAAATTTAGCTAGAGTGCTCCGCTGCCATTTTAGCATCACTGTTATAACATACATTTTGGCCTCATATTTGTCAAAAATTGTTTATTGGGCTAGCTAGAGAGCATTTATACATACGAATCCTCTTCTACTCACATCCGGATGCTGTTTGGTATGACCACTGTGAAAACTGTAATTTGAATCTGCTGTCTCGTCGGCTTTAAGACAGGGGTCCTTAAGACAGTTCGCTGACAATGACAAGTTTTTTTTTTTTTTTATTATCTGTGGGTGAATTTTTCTCACCGTCTGGGCCAATGAAGAGACATTGTGGACGTTCCGCATCCTTCAGGATGCGGCTTAATATGACTGTTATATTGATGACTGTGTCGTTAAAGCATGCTGGATTGTCGACTTTAAGTTTTCATTTGTCGATGAACTGTCCCATAGTCGACTTCTGTGCCAATGAGAGACGGTACACGATGACTTTTGCGGCCCCAAGAATGCGACTCAGTTTGACCCACTACTGATATCAGGTCCATAAAAATAGCTGATTTTTTTTTTTCGCAATGAAATACAAGCATAAATAAATAAATATAATTATCAGTCACAGGTCATATTTGACTTTGAACAAAAGTGTCGGGGAACTGTCTTCAAATTTGTCGGGGAACAGTCTTCATATCTGGCGGGGAACAGTCTCCAAAACAAGGTATCAGGGAACTGTCTATCTATCTGTCAGTCGGTCATACTTGGCCATTACCTCACTGAGGTTGGGTGGTGCGCTAAATTTAGAATTTAGCAAAAAAAAAAAAAAAAAAAAACACTGGATGAGTTCTTAAAACTATTTACAACCTGCTTTCAGAGGTGTACTAAAACGCACACCTCTGGGTCCCAATCTACACCATGCGGACTTTGAACTCCTTTGCAGTTTTGGCATTCACCACAGAGGAGGGAAGACTGTTCCACTGAGGAATAGTTCTAGGGAAGAAAGAATTCTTCAGGGCATCACTATAGGCCTGGTACCTACGACATTGACTGTTGTTTAGTTTTGATGCCCTTGTTTGAGTTGAAGTAATTACAGGGACCAAGTATTTAGCTTTATTAAAAGACACTGTGTCAGAGTGTATCTTATAAAAGAAGGTTAAAGAGGACTGCTCACGACGGGCCTCCAACGATGGCCACTCCAGCTCATTAAGTACCTCGGGATGACGTCACAGCCCGTAGCAACCAGACGGCCGCCATATTTCGAGGTGAAAATGTTTGCCTAACAACCGGTAATATTAAAGATAAAGATAAAGAAGCTTTATTTAACGTCGCATATTCAAAACAAATAACATAAGCTCTGTAGAGCTTTTATTGCGACAAACAAAGTATCCTCTAACAAATACTTACCTGCCTTCATTTATCTTCCTAGGGCTACCCCTGATAATGCGAGCGTCAGCCAAGGGAGCTCCTAGTACCATTTTTCACGCCTTTGGTATGGCGCGGCCGGGGATCGAACCCGCGACCTCCCATTCCCGAAGCGGACGCTCTACCACTGAGCTATCGGGGCCGGTAATATTCCATTACATGCTATCTTTTTTTTTTTTTTTGTTTTGTTTTTTTTTAGCTTTAATGTTTCTTTCAAGTTTTTTATTGTAAAAATTCCGTACAAATTTTATGCTGTGTTATATCCTTGTTTGAGCTGAACCTGTTACATGGGTCAAATATTTATCTTTGTTAAGAGACACTGCACCAGAGTGTATCGCATAAAGACTGCTAACCAGTTATATATACACCCGATACAAGACAAAAACCAACCTCTCATTTTGAATCCGGATTCGGAAATTTATAAACATCCGGATAAAATATTCGATGTATTATTCAGTGGGAATTTCCAGTCATTACTCGTTGTCTAAAATTAGAAACACCATCCCAGGATTAGGCCAATCAAACAGTAAAAATCGCTTGACCTTTCAGGTCATCCAATGAAAATTATCCAGTTACATATTCCGATGTGGAAGCCATTTTGTTGAAAGAGTGTTACACTATTTCACTCTCCATTTTGGCGGAATTTATCGCCAAAATGCAAGATTCTGGAATCGACATCGATTTCAATTCTTTGCTTAATAACGAGGAAATGTCAGACAATGGACAGTACTACGAATTAAGATCTCAGGTTATTGTGGGAAGGTAAGGTATGCTTGCACTTTTCTTGAATGGATTGTTAGCTGACGTCACAAATGTCAAACTAACTGGGTTGTAAACACATGCGGTCGGTGTCAAGTGCGCTCGTCTACATGATTGTACAAGTGACAGACAGCCGACTGATGTCTCTCTTGTAGAGAAGGTCATTATTTTTTTGTGTGTTTTTTTTAATCAATTTCAATTATTTGTGCCTAATTGGTTGATCACAAGTTCAGCTTTTAAAAAAGACAACTGACATCAACACTTTGCACAATAATACTGAGTGTTTTTGTCCATTCTGCAACTATTTTCACATCTCTGTCCTTACCTCAGTTGGGTGAATGACCGACATTTAGGATTTACCTAAAACACTTTCCTTAACCATTTTGAACCTGAAACCCCTTAACAGGCAATTGGCAAACAGTGCAGGCCCAGATCAGATGTCACAGAATGTGCCATCTGACCAGGGCCTACACTGTTAACAGATAGTTCAGCTGTTTTCCAAATAAATTTTGAAGAAAACACAACCTGGTACCCCTAAATTTTAAAATGGACTGCTTTATATGTGGAAGATTCCATTTGGTACACAAAGGGCTTTCTAAAGGACCCTAGAAAAATGAAAATCACTACCTTAACCTCCCATTTGTCAGCCTATTACTGAGTTTCTTTATTATTAATGTTATTAAAATTGAAAGTTGTGCAGACGAAACATGAATTTTGTGGAGCATGACAGCTCAATGGTTGCTGCATTTGACTCTGATGCTACTGTTGCTAGAGGCCATCCCTAACAGTGGTGATAAAATTTTGGTGTCCAAACATGCTCCACTGGCATCATTTGCAGAATAAAAACCATAAAGTGAGAAAAAAGGTAGGGCCTAGCAGGTGTTAAGTAGTAAGGATACATCTGCCATTTGATGCTTTTTTGCCAAGGGAGAGAACTTCTATACATGTACCTTGCCATTTGACCAGGGCCTACACTGTTAACAGATAGTTCAGCTGTTTTCCAAATAAATTTTGAAGAAAACACAACCTGGTACCCCTAAATTTTAAAATGGACTGCTTTATATGTGGAAGATTCCATTTGGTACACAAAGGGCTTTCTAAAGGACCCTAGAAAAATGAAAATCACTACCTTAACCTCCCATTTGTCAGCCTATTACTGAGTTTCTTTATTATTAATGTTATTAAAATTGAAAGTTGTGCAGACGAAACATGAATTTTGTGGAGCATGACAGCTCAATGGTTGCTGCATTTGACTCTGATGCTACTGTTGCTAGAGGCCATCCCTAACAGTGGTGATAAAATTTTGGTGTCCAAACATGCTCCACTGGCATCATTTGCAGAATAAAAACCATAAAGTGAGAAAAAAGGTAGGGCCTAGCAGGTGTTAAGTAGTAAGGATACATCTGCCATTTGATGCTTTTTTGCCAAGGGAGAGAACTTCTATACATGTACCTTGCCATTTGTACATCTTCACATATTAACAATACAACATAATTAATATTGGATTAATGGTAGGCTGAGTCAGATTGTGTTTTCTGCCATGGCAACTAGTCAAACCTGCATGACCAAGGTAAGGTTTGGGCTCTGCCCATTGGGGCTTATAGAAATTTATTGGGCTGCATGGTGCTTCCACACAGAGCTGAAACTGACTACACAAATACATGTACTGGTAAACCACTTACAAAGTCTAGGGGGTGGGGTGCAGGGCTTGAGATGACATTTCATCTCAGTGTCGGATAAAGTCCCACAAAATTGGAAGCAGTGTATTCAAAATGACCTATATAGTGTTGAGGGGGACTGTAAACATCAACAAAATAAGATAATCTTAACAGTGATCCTGTCTTGCCTATAGATCAGTAAAGCATCTATAGTTAGGATTCTCTGATGCATGTAATGATGTCAGACATGCTCATAGCTCCAAATATTCTATTTTTGATAGAAAATTCTACCAGCAAATAGTGCAGGCCCTGAACAGACGACGTATTCTGCAGTGTCTGATCTGGGCCTGCACTGTTTGCCAAGGTACCCTTTTAGGGGTTTCTCGCATACAATGGGTTAAGCAACACCCATTTTCTCAGATTGCACATACTTTGTGTAATTTATTTCTACTAATTCACAAACTGAATGTCAAACAGTGTAGATCCTGATCAGATGGCTTCTTCCATCTGATCTGGATCTACAGTTTGCAGAGGTAATGGTTGTTGTGTTTAGTGGGGTAAGGGCTAAGTGGTCATTGAGCCAACCCTGATAGCACTGCCAGATGCACATCCGACTGGTGATCAGGATGTCGCGGGTTCAATACCTACTGGTGCTAGCAATAGCCTTAATATGGAGATTGATTATTATATCTTTTCTTCAGTCATCAAAATTCCACTGATTCAAGGAGAACACTTTTTAGTTTCTGGAGAAACAAAATGCACTGTTCTGGTTCACTGCTTATGTTTAAGCATGCCCTGGAAAGGTGTGGTTAGGTAAACTGACCTACTTAGTGACCTAAATGGTGTTGACTGGGTTGTTTAATTACAAAAACAAGCAAAGTAAAACAAAATCTATGAAAACATAGTATAAGTTGTGGGTTTGTTCTGTTTGTTTGATTTGAGGTTTTATGTCCCTGTCAACACTGTTTAGGTCATTTTGGAGATGTTGCTTCCAGTTTTGTTGGATTTTTACCCAACATTGAGATGATATAACATCTCAAGCCAAGCCATCCAAACAAGCCAAAAGGGCTTATATGTAGGACCAGTCCGACTTTGCCTTGGCAGACTTAGACCCTCTAAGTTGTTTACCAGTGCTGATTCAGCTCTGCGTGAAAGCATCACACAGCCCAATCTATTTCTCAAAGCCCCAATGGGCAGGCCTTGACAGTTGTGGGTTTGTGATACATGTTATATTTAAACAAAAGAAGAAACAAGGAAAATTATCCCTTAGTTTTTTTTTTTGTTGTTTTTTTTTCATTTCTTAAACTTATCTAGAGTAATTTTCCCGCTGAACATGACAACTTGTACCTTTGCAAACAGTGTAGGTCCAGATCAGATGGCTTCTGAAGAAGCCATCTGATCAGGATCTACACTGTTTGTCATGTAGTTTGTGAATTGAACATTATATCAAGCAATTTGATTGGTGTATAGTCAGCAATAGGTGTGGCTAAATTAATTTATTCAGCAGGATAAGGGTTAATTGGTCATTCTTCTATAGTGTCTACAGACTAGTAATATGAAGCATTATGGGACACATTTTCCAACCCATATGTATTGAACAGTGGACAGTTCATAGCTGTATATATGGCACTTATTTTCATTCGAAAAGTACTGATATTTTTCTTATTTCTGTACATAAACATAGGTTGTGGATACTCATTAGAAGCGCCTCATCGAGGCACTTCTAATGAGTACCCTGATGAGGCGCTTCTAATGAGTACCCACAAATATGTTTTCGTGCAGAAATAAGAAAATAATACATGGATACCCCCTCTTATCTGTGGCTATGGTGGTGTTAGTGGTGTGTCTGTACTGGTTATTGGTGTGACCCAGATCAGAGTTAGTTTAATCATGTTTGTTTGCCTTGGTTTAATCTTTTATGATAAAATGTATTACATGAAAGTTATTTCACCACTTTGTACCAACATACATATACATGTACACTGTTTTAGATTGATTTGAGGTTTAACGTCCCACGTCAATACTGTATAGGTCGTTTTGGAGATGTTTGCTCCCAATTTTATGGGACTTTTGGCCGACATTGAGATGAAATGACATCTCAAGCCCAATGAAACCACATGGATGGGCCGACTCTCACTGCTTTGCCTGGGCAGGCTCAGATCCTCTTAGCGGTTTACCAGTACTCGTGTGCGGTCGGTTTCAGCTCTGCATGGAAGCATGCAGCCCCTCTATTACTTCAAGCCCCAATGGGAGAGGGGCCGCACAAAATTGGGAGCAACATCTCCAAATTGACCTATACAGTGTCACTGTACCTGTACATAGGAGTGATGGGGATAATTAAGCATATAAAGCTCCAGATTTAAGGAGGCATAACAAAATTTTCCTTATTTGTTGTCAAAAGTACATGTGTATATGTTGTGGGTACATGTATTTCAGCAGCCCCTGCCCATTGGGGCTTGAAGAAATAGATGCATGATGCTTCCACACAGAGCTGAAAACGACCCACACATGAGTACTGGTAAACCACTTAGAGGATTTAAGCCTGCCCAGGCAAAGCGGTGCGAGTCTGCCCATCCATGCTTATAAACCCTATCAGTTTCATTTGGCGGCAGGGCTTGAGATGTCATTTCATCTCAATGTCAGGTAAAAGTCCCACAAAATTGAAAGAAACTTGTCATTTCATCTCAATGTCGGGTAAAAGTCCCACAACATTGGAAGCAACGTCTCTAAAATGACCTTTATAGTGTTGACGGGGACATTAAACCTAAAATCAAACAAATCTCCAAAATGACCTGTACAGTGTTGACAGGGTCATTAAACCTCAAATCAAACAAAATATGTATTTCATAACAAAAGCACACTTATAAAAATAAATTGTAAACTTAACTGCGGGGAAAAAAACATGATAATTTTAAGATGAAAAATTGTGATATGTTTCTTATTTCTGCTGAAGATATAGATTGTGGGTAGTACCCGGTACTCATTAGAAACTTCAACCACCTCATTGAGGTGGTTCTAACAAGTGCCCACAATCTATATTTTATAGCAGAAATAAGAAAAATAAGGTTTAACCCTATAAACCCCAGTTTTACTATATAAAAGTTGGGTTCAAGGAGTCAACAATTATATAGCATGTTTTCTTGATGTGTTGGAATTGCCTCATCGAGGCAATTCTAACAAGTACTGCCAACACGCTTTTGTGGAATTACAGTGGAAATAATAAAAAAATATCCCTTAACCCTTGTCCTGCGGAGCCTGGATATGCCTTATTTTCCAAACAATGAAGATCCAGATCAGATGCCATTCAGATTGTGAATTTGTTGCAGTAATTTGCATCAAGTAATCTGATTGGTTGATAATCTTTAGTGGGGGTGGCAAATTAAAATATTCAGCAGGACAAGGGTTAAGAATCTTCATTATGCCTCCTCATCTGAAACAATTTTTCTTATTTCTTGTTAGAAACATATGTTGTGGATATTTGTTAGAATCGCCACAAGTACCCACAGTGGCCCCCACAGTACACTTTAGTCTCTTTAGTACTCTACTCATTATAGGGCTGGCTAATCGGAGCTGAAAAGATAAATGACTATCAGTCCTGTCATTGCGATCGATAATCGATCAGTAATCGCTAAGGTTTTTGTCATAATTTTACCTGTCTATCTTTCTGTCTGAGCATGACTCTTACCATATGTTGCACTTTACCATATGTATATTTGAACAGACAGACCTGAGCAAACAGTGTAGACCCAGATGAGACGCCGCAGAATGCGGCGTCTCATCAGGGTTTGCACTGTTTGCCACTCATCCAGCTATTTTAGGCATAACTTTGGGTAGTACATTGTACCTATCAAGTAATCGATTAAAAGTGAATCAGAAATGGTAATCATTTTTTTGGGGAATTTATCGATCGATTAATCGATTACAGGATTAATCGTGTCAGCCTTAACTCATTAAAACACGATTTTGTTTATAAGACGGCAAGGTCTTCCCTCACAAATTGTCATTTAACTGTAATTTTTGTACAAAAAGATCCCTTTATAACAGGGTTCACGTATAACACAGTCCTGTTTAGTGCGTCCCAAACACAGCGTTTTAAAGGGACTGCCCTACACGTACACATGTATATTTTTTTGTTTGTTTGTTTCATTTGAGGTTTAACGTCCGCGTCAACACTGTAAAGGTCATTTTGGAGACATTGCTTCCAATTTTGTGGGACTTTTACCCGACGTTGAGATGAAATGACATCTCATGCCCTGTCGCCCGATGAAACCAATAGGGTTTATAAGCATGGACGGTCCGACTCGCACCACTTTGTCTGGGCAGGCTTAGATCCTCTAAGTGGTTTACCAGTACCGGTCATTTGAGGTTTAACGTCCGCGTCAACACTGTAAAGGTCATTTTGGAAACATTGCTTCCAATTTTGTGGGACTTTTACCCGACGTTGAGTTGAAATGACATCTCAAGCCCTGTGGCCCGATGAAACCAATAGGGTTTATAAGCATGGACAGTCAGACTTGCACCCCTTTGTCTGGGCAGGCTTAGATCCTCTAAGTGGTTTACCAGTACCGGTACTCTTGTGCAGATCGGAATTAGCTCTGCATGGAAGCATCATGCAGCCCATATATTTCTTCAAGCCCCGATGGGCGGGGGCTGACACGTATGTTTTTATGAGATGATAAAATGTAAAAAAATACCCCATCTTCTCCTTATCTGGAGCTTTGAGTTAAACAAAATATTTGAATGGGATCTTCTGCCTAGAGTATAGAAGTCCATTTAAAAATTAGTGGTGTCAGGTTTGGTTATCTGACAAATACAGTATATTTTGAAAATTGCTGAACTTTCTGCCAACAGTGTAGGCCCAGATCAGGTGCTGTACATGTTCTGCAGTGCCTGATCTAGTCCTGCACTGTCTACCAAATTTCCTTTTATGGTTTCCTGTATCCCTGTACAATGGGTTAACCCTTATCCTGCTGTTCACGACAACCCCTACCTTTGCAAACAGTGTAGATCACGATCAGATGGCTTCTGAAGAAGCCCTCTGATCAGGATCTACACTGTGATTCAGTTAGTGAATTTGAACAAAAATATTATAATATATATTTTGTAATGTGATTGGCTGATAGTCAGAAATAGGTGTGGCTAATGTCTGATTTTCTCTGAAACTTACGCTAAGGAAAAATATTTGCCATCCATGCAAGCTTTAAAGGGTTTAAGCCGAGTATCAGAGTCTGATCAACAGACTGAAGAAGAAAGAGTGAAAGAAAAGTTTTTTGTTTGTGTTGAGGTTTTATGCCCCCATCAACACTAGTTGGGTTATTTTGTAGACATTGCTACCGATTTTATATGACTTAGTTTTACCTAGCATTGAGATGAAATGATATTGCAAGCCCTAATTCCCAAAGAAACTGCAACAGTTTTGGGGGCAGTCTGACTCCCACCACTTTTTCTGTGCAGGCTTAGATGTTCCAAGCAGTTTACCAGTACTCAAAAGTTTCGTAGGTTTCAGCTTTGCGCATAAGGGCCATGCAGCCAAATCTACATGTATTTCTCCAAGCCCCATTGGGCAGGGGTGAGTGAAAGAGAAAGAAAGAAATGTATTAAATGACATTAATACATGTCACAGCAACTCAGAGCAACTTAAGATACAGACAGTTTCAAAGTTCATGTTTGTCTGTCCGTATGGGTCAGCTTGATTAGATTTGTATTGATAAGAATGTGGGGGCAGTAATCTTTGGAAAAATTTATATCTCTACCATAAATACTGGAAATAACGATATTAACCCCTACCTTCATATACATGTACCTTCCTTGCTTATAGTAGGTTTATTACTGTTATCTGTTGCACACGAAAACCCCTACCTTTGCATGCAGTGTAGATCCTGATCAGATGGCTTCTTAGAAGCCACCTGATCTGGATCTACACTGTTTGTCATGCAGTTTGTGAATTGATGGAATACACTAAATCAAGTAATTTGATTGATGGATAGTCAGAAATGGGTGTGGCTGAATTAATTTATTCAGCAGAATAAGGCTTATAGGGCTGCAATGATAGAGTGACCTCACAATACGATTCATATCTCGATATTTGTGTTACGATACAATACGTTTCACGATACACTTTCTGGCATGAAAAAGAGACATTAGGCAAAGAAATTCCTTAAAATCAGCTATTAGCAATACACAAATATAATTCTTTGGTAGAAATTACCGTAATTATAATATACATGAGTAACATGAACAATGGAAATAAAAGTGAAAATAGTAACATATTTGTAATGTATTGTCAAAAATTTATACAAAACCAGCAAAAGTTTACATCCCCTCTCACTATCAAATTACTCTGTTTGCTGTATCATAATCGTATCGTCAAACTGCTTCACGATACGATACGCGTATCATCAGCAGATGTATCGCTATTACGATACGATTCATTGAATTGGATTAACCAGTCTCTGAGATCTTCGCCAGGGAGACAGCTCTTTGACTCAATGGTTAGAGCACTGGACTTACATCCATGGGAGAAGCCTGGGTCTAATCACATTGGTGGAAGGGATTTTTCAGCTATGCTTCATTGACTGTTTGTGTTTGTTTGGTGTAATCGAGGTTTAATGTCCCTGTCAATACTTTTATGTCATGTTGGAGACATTGCTTCCAATTTTGTGGGACTTTTACTTGACATTGAGATGAAATGACATCTCAGTCCTTGCCGCCCAATTAAACCAATAGGGTTTATATGCATTGACCTTCTAAGCGTTCTATCACTATATATATTCATGTGTGGTCAGTTTCAGCTCTGCGTGGAAACATCATGCAGCCCAATCTGTTTCTCCAAGCCCGATGAGCAGGGGCGGCTGATTGTGTTTAGGCTTTACAGCCACATCAACACCATTTAGGGCATTTTGGAGGTATTGATTTCGATTTTGTGGGACTTTTTCCTGACACAGATGAAATGACATCTCAAGCCCTACCACCAATAGTAACCTCTAGGGTTTAAGAGAATGGTATGACTCTCATTACTTTGCCTGTGCAGTTTTAGACCTTCTAAGCTGTTTACCAATACTCAGCTCTTCAGTTAAAGCTGTGAGAGTGTTAGTGTTTGAGTTTTACGTCTCACCAACAGCTATGGTCATATGGAGACGGGACTCGATTTAAAGACTCATCAGAAAGTCTGGAGAAGCCCGGGATCGATCCTGCGAGCCCTGGTTTACAAGGCGAGTAGCATAACCACTACACCACGGAGACTTCTCAGTTTAAGCTGTGTGGGGAAGCACTATGTAGCCAGTCTCCAAACCCAGATGGGCAGGGATGCACTTTGCTTCCTTCCTTTGTTAGGACATTTGTTTCATGGGATAAAAATAAAGGTGGTAACTACTGACAGCTGGCTGGTAATAACCGTAATAGTTAAGGTTCACTGTTGACAGCTAGTTGTCCATAGCCACTTCCAATAAAATTAAATGCATAACAAAAGTTGACTTTGATGTAATATGTACCAAATTTAGCAAAGTGGGGTTTATTTCACCCACCCCAAACCTTTTTGAGCACGCACAACCCTGCGTTGAGGGGGGGGCATGGTAAAAAGGATTATATCTGTGTTAGCTACTGCTGAAACGAGCTGGTGGAGGGATCAAAAGGTGATTGTGGTCTTTCAGCGGCATTATACAGGTATAGAATTGTTGCTCTGCGTTACTAGTCTTGAACTTTCTCAAGGTAAATAAATGAAACAAGTTTGTTTCATGATCTAGGAAGTAATCCAAAAGCTGGAGATGGAATGGTAAAAAGTGTAGACCCTGATCAGACTGCTCCTCCAGGAGCTGTCTGATGTGGGTCTGCACTCTTTGCTTAGGCCAAGCTGTCCCAATACTTTGTGTCATCCGCCCCCGCCCATCGGGGCTGGAAGAAATAGACGGGTTGCATGGTGCTTCCACACAGAGCTGAAAACGACCGCACACGAGTACTGGTAAACCGCTTATAGGATCTAACGAAGCCTGCCTAGAGTCAAAGCAGTGCAAGTCGGACAACCCTATTGGTTTCATTGGACAACAGGGCTTGAGAAGTCATTTCATCTCAGTGGCAGGTAAAAGTCCCACAAAATTGGAAGCAACGTCTCCAAAATGACCTATACAGTATTGACAGGGATATTAAACCTCAAATCAAACAAATAAACAAAACTTAGTATCATTGTGGTTTCACTTCTCATCTGAATTAGTGAGTAAATTTTCAGAGTATTTATGGTACCCTGACAGGCTGTATTATATTCTGTCCAAGGCCCTGTTTAACAATCCGAAATTTCGGATGAAGCGTGCATTATATACATATAAAGTGACACAGTATTCGTATTGATTGCACGATTACATACTGGTACTTCCTTGTATTTCAGCTTGCTTTATGTGCAAAAAAAAAATGTTTTAGATATCAATATTTGCTGTTTCATCTTTAAACGAAAACTGATACACCTGTGTACGTGAAACGCTTTTATTAACCCTTATCCCCCTGAGCACGACAACCTCTACATTTGCAAACAGTGTAGATCCAGATCAGATGGCTTCTGAAGAAGCCATCTGATCAGGATCTACACAGTTTGATATTCAGTTTATTAATTTGTAGGAATAAATTAGAACAAGTAATCTGATTGGTTCAGAGTCAGAAATGAGTGTGGCTAAACAGCAGGAGAAGGGTTAAGAAGTAGAAAAAAGGAAGCCGAGAGATCAAGGATTTTACGTGTTGCCTACCTATTTACAGATTTTATTTTTGCTTTTTGTTTTACATTAGTTGTAGAAATACAAGTGCAACTGTTGAAAAACTATTGTTTTCGAACTTTGGATTTATTTTAAATACTTTGCCATTAATTTTGTGAAAATTTAGTGGTTTGGTCTAGTTGTACTATGCTTCTGACAAAGACATGGATATTCCCTGATGGAAAACGGTTAGTCTGATACTTTACTTTATTGTGGCTCGGTGGTTACCCTTGTATTAAATGTTATGCTTTGGGAGTCAAGCTGGGGATTGAACCCTTGTCTTTTAACTCTGTACATTATACAGGTGATTCTAAAGAGTACACACAGCATACATTTTTATTACAGAATATAGAAAATCGATTCATTCAATAAAACTGCGTACATTGAGGTTCCATTAACTGAGCGATTGGCTCTTTTCACGGATAAGATTTTAGTTTCATCAGAGGGAGTTATAAAGTTACTTCAAGGCTTAAATCCCTTTAAAGCTTTAGGGCCTGACACCACATGAACAAGTCCGTGAAATGAAGACCCCCTAAACCCCACTTTATATGGAGAAAACTGGGGTTTATGGGGGTAAACATTATTTTTCTTATTTCTGCTTCAAAACATAGGTTGTGGGTACTCGTTAGAACCGCCTCAGTGAGGCGGTTCTAATGAGCACCCTCAACCTATGTTTTGAGGTTTTATAAGAAAAATATGAAGAATTTTCATCAGAAAAGTAGCCATTTTGGAGATGTGACAAATGCACAATGTCCCACGAGTGTGTTATCGTAATGATGAGCTTCAAAGAACAGTAACTGGCAAATGAATTGGGTCCAGTGTTTTCACACCTGTTTCAGCAATCTCTTGATACTGGTGAAGTCCCAAAAGAATGTTTGTTTGTTTCATTTGAGGTTTAACGTCGTCAACACTGTAAAGGTCATTTTGTAGACGTTGCTTCCAAGTTTGTGGGACTTTTACCTGACATTGAGATGAAATGACATCTCAAGCCCTGTCACCCAATGAAACCAATAGGGTTTATAAGCATGGACGGTCTGACTCGTGCACACCGCTTTGCCTGGGCAGGCTTAGATCCTCTAAGCAGTTTACCAGTACTCGTGTGCGGGTCGGATTCAGCTCTGCGTGGAAGCATCATGCAGCCCATATATTTCTTCAAGCCCCGATGGGCTGGGGCCATTTGGCTTCTTGCAAACATTTGTCCCCTCTTTAAAAAAGGAGATAGTGCTCTTGCTGCAATTATCCTCCTGTGTCGCTGACATGTGTGCCATGTAAGTTGCTTGAGCATATTGTTTGCTCAAATATTATGGCTTACCTTGATGAACACTAACTTTTGTCTGACAGACAGCATGCATTTAGGAAAAAAGCACAGTTGTGAAACTCAACTGACCCCAGTTAAATAAATGATTTGGTAAAAATCTTGGACAAAGAAGGACAGGTGGATACACTTATCCTGGATTTTGAAAAAGCTTCTGACCCCACCCCCCTCATGAACTACTAAAAAGCTATATTGCTATTGCCTTTGTGGAAATACCCTAAAATGGATATATTCCTTCCTTTACTACAGAAAACAACGAGTTGTTGTTAATGGGGAAACTTCAGGGTTGGCTCCAGTTTTGTCTGGTGTCCCACAAGGGACTGTTCTGGGTCTATTGTCCGAAGCCCTCGTGGTATAGTGCTTATGCTACTTGCCTTGTAAACCAGGGGTCGCAGGATTGATCTCGGGCTTCTCCAGACTTTTGGATGAGTCTTTAAACTGAGGTCATGTCTCCGTATCACCTTAGCTGTTGGTGAGATGTAAAACTCAAACACTCACTCACTCACTCTGGGTCTATTGTTGTTTTCTTTGTACATACATGTAAATGGCATTTCTACTGATATTGATTCCGAAATAAGAATGTTTGCAGATGACTGTGTTTGCTATCGTGAAATTAGAATCGCAAAGGACTCATTGAAACTTCAGCAGGATATAGATAGATTAGGGTGTTGGGCTAAAAAATGGGGTATGAGATTTCAGCCAGTTAAATGCAATATGATGCAGATAACTAGGAAAAGAACACACAAAATTGTGGCTTCTTACACTTTAGATGATCCTTGAAAATGTGGATTCCATTAAATACCTTGTCACCATCTCCCATGACTTGAGATGGAATATTCATATTAGCAACATGTGTACTAAGGCTAATAGAACACTTGAGTTCTTGAGGCAAAAATATCAATGCCCCTACGATGTTAAAGAAGCAGCTTGTAAAGGACTTGTTCGCCCCATCTTGGAGTGTAGTAGTTGTGTCTGGGACCTGCATGGAATAGTCCTTCAGGAGGAGATTCAAAAAGTTCAGAATAGGGCAGATAGATTTGTTCAGAGCAATTACAGCTTTGAAACTGGAAGTATGACTGAAATATTGAAAAACTTAGGATGGGAGTCTCTCAAGAAAAGGAGGAGGGATAGTAGGCTTATACTTTTGTACCAAGGTTTAAAGGGTGCTGTCGCTGCATTCCAACAGATGACCTTATCCCCCCAATAAGGAGTGGACGAAAGCATCACTCTTTATCATTTCAGGTGCCCTCTGCAAGAACTGACTTCTACAAGGGTTCCTTCTTCCCTGCCCTTCCAGATTTGGTTATTTCATCCGCGGAAGGTGCTAAGGATAATTTAGCGCAAGTTTACTTCTTTGACGAGAGCTAGGGACAAACTTCCCTTTTCACAGGTCCTGTTTGATGTGTCACCAGTTATGATTCAGATTCAGATCGAAAAGATGTCCAAATATTAACCTAAACTGGTTAATACATGTATTTGGACATTTTTTCGATGTTCCATAATAATTTAGAAGCCTCCATATATGCTACTCGCTCCATAAACCAGAGTTCGTTGGTTCAGTCCCAGGCTTCTCCAGACTTTTGGATGAATCTTTAAACTGACATCCCCTCTCTGTATGAGCTTAGCTGTTAGTGGGACATAAAACTCAAACACACACACTCCATATATTAACTCGCGTTATGCCTCCTGGCAGTAACCCTCAATAACTCAAACTACCCCTATCTCGAACAGATTTTCGTCGTCCCAAGTGGGTTTGAGCCATTGAATTCCTACTATACGTAGGAACTTTACTGTACATTATATCCCTTATATACAGTGAAATTCCGCTATCGACCCATTGTATGCAATTGGGACTCTTCCATTGCTGTATGTAGGAAAAGTCCATTAATTTTGTCGTATAAGGGGTGCCAGGCCTATTTTTACATTTTTATTCCATTTTTGATGGAAAATTCTGTTAGCAAATAGTGCAGGCCCTGATCAGACGCCTTATGCAGCGGCATCTGATCTGGGCCTGCACTGTTTGCCAAGGTACCCTTTTAAGGACTTCCTGCATACAATGGGATAAGACCACCCATAATTAAGACCAAATCTGCTTTAAGAAGCTAATTTAGTAGGTTGCAGTTATTCTTTCTTCTGCACTGTCCTTTGGTCAGAGACCACCTTTGGGACTGTTCGAAAGTCGTCTTAAAGACCATTTTTGAACAGTCCCAAAGGTGGTCTTAATATAGAAAGTTTACTGTATATGGACATAAAAACGTATGCTTATCTCATTTTTGAGTAGGTGTTGCATTTTGTAAGTTGTTTCATGTGTACTTAAAAGGATTTGATTTCATAATAAGTGGCCCACTCACTTCTACATGTCACATTAATTTTGTTTGTCTGCTCGAAAGTCCTAATTGTTATGAGGGGTCACATATCCGGAAAACCAGTTGTCTTTGAAGAGCACAGGAAGGCTGATGAATAGGACATTATAGTCCCATTATTGACAAAAAGAATCTTCTTCCAAATTCAGTAAATTTCCGCTATTAACCCTTATCTTGCAGTTCACGGCAACCCCTATCTTTGCAAACAGTGTAGATCCAGATCAGATGGCTTCTGAAGAAGCCATCTGATCAGGATCTACACTGTTTGTCATTCAGTTTGTGAATTTGAACAAAGTCATTAAATCATGTAATCTGATTGGTTGAAATTCAAAAATGGGTGTGGCTAAGTTAAATATTCTGCAAGATAAGGGTTAAGACCACCTAAAATTAAGACTAAATCTGCTTTTAGAAGCTTATTTAGTAGGCTGCAGTTATTGTTTCTTTGTGTTTTCTGCATACACTGTCCTCTCGTCAGAGACCACCTTTGGGACTGTTCAAAAGTGGTCTTAAAGACCACTTTTTAAAAGTCCCAAAGGTGGACTTTATATAGGAATTTTACTGTACTTGGTAGATACTACACACAATCTACGCACCACTAGAGGTGGGCATGTTTTTCTGTAGCATTATGAAACATGATTGTGTTGTTTTGTTTGATTTGATGTTTAACGTACCCGTCAACACTATATAGGTCATTTTGGAGACGTTGCTTTTGTGGGAGAAGCCTCCGTGGTATAGTGGTTACGCTGCTTATCTTGTAAACCGGGGGTCGCAGGATTGATCCCGAGCTTCTCCAGACTTTCGGATGAGTCTTTAAACCGAGGTCCCGTCTCTGTATGACCTTAGTTGTTGGTGGGACGTAAAACTCAAACACTCACTCCAGTTTTGTTGGACTATTACCCGACATTGAGATGAAATGACATCTTAAGCCCTGTCACCAAATGAAACCAATAGGTTTATAAGCATGGACGGTCCGATTCATACAGGTTTGCCTGGGCAGGCTTAGATCCTCTAAGTGGCTTACCAGTACTTGTGTGTGGGTTGGATTCAGCTCTGCATGGAAGCATCATGCAGCCCATTTATTTCTTCAAGCCCCAATGGGGGGTGGTGGGACTAGGAGGTGGGGGGTTGGGGTGAGGTATTATTTTACAATAGTATTTTACCATTCAAAACTAGAGGAAGTAACAGTTTTTATGCCCCCGCATCGTATGATGCCGGGGGCATATAGTTTTTAGGTTTTCCGTATGTGCGTCAGTGCGTACTTGCGTACGTGCGTCCGAATGTACATCCTTCTGTATAAAAAGTGTGTACATATGTACGTAATCCTGTTAGACTCAGGTTAAGGTTTTTGGTCAGGGTAGAACTTGAGCTCATATTTTTCAAACCATGCAATGGATGCTGTTTATATTTAGTATGATGATAGATATGGGTCCAAAGTTTTATCCAGCAATACCCCCACACCTACCCATGGTCGCAAGGTCAAGGCCACGGACTTAGAAATTTTTAATGTTTAACACTCAGGTTAAGGTTTTTGGTCAGGGTAGAACTTGAGCTCATATTTTTCAAACCATGCAATGGGTGCGGTTTATATTAAGTATGATGATAGATATGGGTCCAAAGTTTTATCAAGCAATACCCCCACACCTTCCCATGGTCTCAAGGTCAAGGTCACAGATTTAGAAATTTTTAATGTTTAACACTCAGGTTAAGGTATTTGTACCACATTGAACTTTTATGATTCATTTGGTTCATATTTGGTTTAATGAAGATCAAGGTCACAGACATAGAATTTTTTTATATTATATTTTTTGAGAGCTCATATTTCTTGAACCATGTCATGGATTTGCTACATATTTGGAATGATGATAGATACATGTCAAAAGTTTCATTCAGCCATTACCCCGCCCCTACCACATGACCTTAAGGTGATTTTGGGGGTGCTGAGGTAGGTCCCAGGGCGGGAGCATTTGTGTTGTATTGACACAATTTCTAGTTGTTTGAATTATCTTGCTGAATATTCATTTAAGCCACACCCATTTCTGTCTATCAACCAATCAAATAACTTGATGTAATTTGTTGCTTCAAATTCATAAACTGAATGCCAAACAGCGTAGATCCTGATCAGATGGCTTCTTCAGAAGCCATCTGATCTGGATCTACACTGTTTGTGAAGATAGGGGTTGTCGTGAACAGCAAGATAAGGGTTTATTAGAAACCTCTGTTTTGTTTGTTTGATTTGAGGTTTTCCGTTATTTCAGCCCAGTGACTGAAGTGAAACATGCGAATCCTATCAACCGCACCAACCTGAGGTTGCACCTTCAGCGACAACAGGCCCAGAATGAGGAGAAGAGGGAGCAACAACAGTACTCCCAGTCCATGAAGAACACCTTCAAGTCAAATGTGATAGACATGCCACCGGCGCCCGTCCAGAAGTCCGAGGTTCCAGCACAGATATTACAAGTAGGTTCTTGTGTCAGTAAAAGAACCTCCAAGGTGTATGTATGCTGGGACTGTTTTGTTTCACTCTTATCCTGCTGTTCACAGCATAGAGGATCTTACATGAGTGCTGATGTATTGTTGAATTTAATCAATGAGTTGAGGAAAAAGGATAAAATGAGAGGCTTCACCGAGCATTTTATCCCTTTTCCTCAACGAGTTTGATAAATTTGATAATACATGAGCATGAATGCAAGATTCTTTTTATCAAATGACATTTAAAACGTATTTTATTCACGACTGTTTTACAAAACAATTTTTTCCGCCATTAGTAAACGCGCCATCATTAAGGACGTCATACATGTAACGTTACAGGGCGTATTTAACTAATTTGCATATTTAATACACTAGTGGATTATCGGGTCATGTGTGAGACGCCAAGTTCTGCAACGGAAGGTCAGGTGGTTTTTCTCCAGGTACTCCGGTTTTCGCCCACCTATGATTAACGATCGGCTCGATATGAGTGAAATAATCTTGAAAGGGCCGTAAAACCCAAACCAAAAAAAAAAAAAAACTAGTGGATTATCGAATTTATTACATGATGTTACTGCATTCTCAGACGCGACGTCATATGATAAAAACCCTCGGAAGCCTCCGTGGTGTAGTGGTAATGCTACTCGCCTTGTAAACCAGGGATCGCAGGATCGATCCCGGGCTTCTCCAGACTTTTGAATGAGTCTTTAAACCGAGGTCTCGAATTCATATGACCTTAGTTGTTGGTGAGACGTAAAACTCAAACACACACACACAACAACTCATACCTTTGCAAACAGTGTAGATCCAGATCAGATGGCTTCTAAAGAAGCCATCTGATCAGGATCTACACTATTTGTCATGCAGTTTATGAATTGAATAAGTGCAGTATATCAACTTATTTGATTGGTTGATAGTCAGAAATGGGTGTGGCTAAATGAATTAATTCAGCAGGATAAGGGTTAACCCGTATATTCCTGTATTTTTAGCGCATTGTATGCGGGAAACCCCTAAAGGGGTACCTTGGCAAACAGTGAAAGCCCAGATCAGATGCCGCGTTTCAGGGTTTGCACTATTTACTAACAGAATTTTCCATCAAAAATTGAATAAAAATGTAAAAATAGGCCTGGCACCCCTTATATGACAAATGGAATTGTCCAACATATAGCAATGGAAGAGCCCACTAGCATACAAGGGGTTAAAAAAACATTGCAGACCTTGATCAGATGCAGCAGAAGTTGGTGTCTGATCTGGGTGTACACTGTTTGCCAACCCCACCACTAGCGTTCATTCCAGATCAATTCTACAGGAAATCCTCTTTACATAGCAGAATAACACAGCTAAAAATAGCTGTTACAAGCCAGTAAAAGTCACGGTGACACTAGCAATGGAAAGCTACTGCGCTTAGTAACTGTGTTGATTAACCCTTTTTGTACCAAATGGAATCTTGCTCCTGTAAAGGGCAGGATTTCATGTCAAAATTTAGGGGTGACAAGTTGTGTTTTCATTAAAATTTATTTGGAAAATGACTAAACTTTTAGCAAACAATGGAGGCCCTGAGCAGACACTCTGGGCCTGTACTGTTTGCAAGGGTACCCGTATTGGGGTTTCTGGTACTAATCGGGTTAACAAACAATTGATTAAAAAAATGTGCAGTAGGGACAGCTGCTTTGCAAAAGGAATATTGGGAGAAAAATGTGCAGTTTACAACATGCTCTCCCTTCTGCACATTCAAGAAGGACAGTTGTCAGTTTCTAGCTAAATAATGTGCACTGTGCTTGTTAATTGCTAATGTAGAAGGCTGCCCAGAAAAGGTGTAGTTTGGCAAACTGACTGTGACCGATATGACCTTAATAGTGTTGGCTGGACCTTTTAACTCCAAACCAAACCAAAGTCACCTGTCATTGGAACATATTACATGTACATACCGTAATGATCCTAATTATTGGGACAGATAGGCCTAATCAAACAGTGTAGACCCAGATCAGACACATAACATACATTTTCAAGATAAAATAACAACAGTCGCCCTAAATATTAACCCTTAGACGCCGAGAAAAACTACATCTGAAAATGTCGTCTGCTTATGTCGTCTGCTCAATTTTTTTGCAAACTTTTTAAAAATATTTTTGCATACAGGCAAACAGTGTCGGCCCAGATCAGACACTGCTCCTATAGGAGCAATCTGATCTGGGTCCACACTGTTTGCAAAAAACTACTTTTAAGGTAACCGACAGACGGTCAACCCAAATATGTTATTATCTAAAGTTATGGGATTTTTTTCCTAGGTACTGAAGGAGTTTGAAACAGTAATAATAAACGAGCATCGATTTTGGAATCATTGACACTTCAATGTAATTAACTTCATCCGGCTGAATAAATTAATTTAGCCACACCCATCGCCGATTATTCATCCAGTTCACAAACTGTATGTCAAACAGTGTAGATCCTGATCAAATGGCTTCCAAAGAAGCCATTTGATCAGGATCTACACTGTTTGCAAAGGAATGGGGTTGCCGTGAACATCAGCATGAGGGTAAAATACAACACACACTTAGTCCCAATTTTTTGATAATTTTATGACCTTTTGTTCAACTACAGTATAGTATACATTTACATGTAGTTTTAATTGAACTGTGTGTATGTCCTTAGTTAGAGGCTGTTCACATTTCATTGGCTACATCACTTGAGAAGGTGACTGATTTTTGGTGATACCATTGTTCCGGTTGGGTACTGGATAGTAATCACAACTGATATTTTAGTAATTTTCTGTGAAGTGTGGAGTGGGGAGCCCCTGGCCTAACCTTTTAAATTACTGCTAATTTTCTGTGAAAATAAGTGTCTCTTCTTCGTGATTCATCCTGGCTTAGAAGAGTAATGATGATAATTGAGAGTTCTTGTGAGAAATACATGTTGTGGGTACTAGTTAGAATCTCTGAGGCAATTCTAACTAGTACCCACAACATACATGTATATGGTGTGGGTACTAGTTAGAATCTCCTTGAGGCAATTCTAACCGGTACCTACAAAATATATTTATATATGTCGTGGGTACTTGTTAGACTCGCCTCCCTGAGGCGATTCTAACTAGTACCCACAACATATATTTTAATCCAGAAATAAAGAAAATATCCCAGAATTATTTGTGTTTCTCATTCTTATCTGCAGTGTGTGTTTTACCTGTGTCCCATCAACAGCTGCGGTTATACAGAGATGGGACCTGGTTTAAAAACTCATCCAAAAGTCTGCAGAAACCCGGGATCGAACCCATGACCCCTGGTTTATTAGGCGAGTAGCTTAACCACTACACCATGGGGCTTTTAGCTGGAGTAATGTTTCATTTTCTGAATGATAAAAGGCATCTTTTCTGCTTGTCTAATGGTTGAAGAGTAGATACCTCGAGAAAAGTATTGACTGAGTGGAGACAATGAGACATAAAAAGTGGATTATTTTACCGTTTAAGTTTCGTACAGACACCGATTCTTATCAGGGATTTCTCGTAAAAAGAAGTTATGGGAATAAAACTTTATGGAAGGTAAATTTTGATTGTTCTAATTCCACTAAAGGGGTTGTTTGCTTTGTCAGTTTGTTTCTTTGTTTGGAGTTTAACCCATTGTATGATAGTGGACTCTTCCATTGCTGTATGTTGGACAAGTCCAGTTGTCATATAAGGGGTATCAGGTTTATTTTTTAGCTCACCTGAGCATAAAATGCTCAAGGTGAGCTATTATGATCGCTTTTTATCTGGCTTCCATTGTCCGTTCGTCTGTCTTTCAACTATTTCGTCAAATGACATCTCCGAAACCACAGTACCAATTTTAAAATAATTTCACAGGAATATTCCTTGGGTGACCCTCTACCAAAATTGCTAAAATGATTCCGCTCTGCTGAACAAAATGGCTGCCAGAGCTAAACATAGAAAACCTTTAAACGACATCTCCTCCTAGGCTAATGGTCTGATTTCAAAATAATTTCACAGGAATATTTGTTAGGTGACCCTCTACCAAAAGTGCTAAAATAAGAGCTTGGGCCATATTAACGATGCATCGATATATCGTGACATTTTTGCTGGCGATACTAATTCCGTGTATCGATACTTGACATATCAACAAACGTCTGAAACACAAGAGACGCATATTTTTCGGAGGTGCTTATGCCGATAAAAAATCTGTATCCACAAGGTGCTGCTTATATCCAATAAAAACAGTTGATGTATCTACCGGGATACAGTATACAGTAACTACTGGAACCAGCAGGTGTCTGGTCGAGTGACTTGAGTATGGACCCATGTGCTACATAAGTGTTGTTGGTATTTTGAGTTATGCCATTCAGATTTATTCAAAACTGTTGCTTCCGAAATATGTTTGTGTGGTTGATGGCATGTGTCTTGGATGATGGGTCTGTGCGATTAAAAGGACCTACAGAGTCATCATAATTACCGTTTTATTGTTGAGACAAGTGGTCGCTACTAACATATATATAAACAATGGATGCTGAACCAGACATTGAACACGCCGGATTGGCATTTAAATCACTTGTATGGAAACATTTTGCTTTTCTCAAGTCATTATTTTATTTTATTGCATATAAATATAAGGACATACTTAATAAAACCAATGTGTTGTTATTGAATTCTACTCTACAACAAAAGTCCAAATTTATCTAATAAAACATAACAAATCTGTACAAAGCAAGTATCTGTATCGTATCGCTTGTCTGGTATCGCAATAGTATCGTGATACATTTTTTCTGGCGATACCCAGCTCAAGCTAAAATGGGTAAACTCTGCTGAACAAAATGGCCACCAGAGCTGAAAATAGAAAAAACCTTTCATCGACATCTCCTAGGCTAACGGTCCGATTTCAAAATAATTTCACAGAAATGTTCCTTGGATGACCCTCTACCAAAATTGCTAAAGTAGTTCCGCTCTACTGAACAAAATGGTCAGCGCTCTGCTGAACAAAATGGCCACCAGAGCTGAAAATAGAAAAAACGTTAAACAACATCTCCTCCTAGGTTAATGGTCCGATTTCAAAATAATTTCACAGGAATATTTATTAGGTGCAAAATTGCTTAAATGGTTCAGCTCCATGGAATAAAAGGGCCACCAGAGCTAAAAATAGAAAAACCTTTCATTCGACATCTAGGCTAATGGTCCAATTTCAAAATAATTTCACAGGATTGTTCCTTGGGTGACCCTCTGCCAGAATTGCTAAAATGGTTCCACTTAGCAGAACAAACTGACCACAAGAGCTAAAAATAGAAAAAAAACCTTCAAACAACATCTCCTAGGCTAATGGTCCAATCTCAAAATAATTTCAAAGGAATCTTCCTGGGGTAACCCTCTACCAAAACTGCTAAAATGGTTCTGTTCCACTGAACAAAATGGCCAGCAGAGCCAAAAATAGAGTCAATGGCGCAATTTCAAACCCAATTCACAGAAATGCTTCCCTTTTATTTTTGTACCAAAAAATGATTAAATGGTATGACTCATCATTTTCGGTCTGTTCCATTGAAATATCCCATCTCAAAGTAGTATTATTGCACTGATGATTGAGGAGTGGTTGGGTGAGGCAAAGGTGAAACGTATTTTGCGTCACCGGGGTGTTCAGCTGATATTGGCTTACAGTAGGGCAAGGATCGCTGTCCTTGCAGTAAGTAAGGGTAGAGGGGGAGTGTTGTTGTTTCTTCTATTTTAACACTTCCATTCGTTTGTGTTTTTCTCTTCTATCACTCACTTTCTCCCTTTCTCTGGGAGACCACACAAAATGACCCACATGGGTTGACATGTCATTATACTCAAAACAATCAATCATGTACTGATGATTGCTGAAAAAGGTTTGCTCTGCTGAACAAAATGTCCATATGACTGCAGAGGTAAAGACAGAAAAATCATTAAAGAGCATCTTCTCCAATGTCTCCGTTTTAAAATAACTTGGACAGAAAAGTTCCTTGAATGACCTCTACCAAAAGTGATTTAGTGGTTCTGCTCCTCTGTACAAATTGGCTTTCAGAGCTAAAGTTAGAAAACTTTTAAACAACAATGTTAGTACATTGTACATCATAACTCAGGTGAGCTAATTAGGTCCATTATGGACCTCTTGTTTTTGTTTTTATTCTATTTTTTATGGAAAATTTTGTTAGTAAACAGTGCAGGCCCTGAGCAGACACCACATTCTATGGCATCTGATCTGGGCCTGCACTGTTTGCCAAGTTACCCCTTTTAGGGGTTTCCTGCATACAATGTGGTAGAAGCCCAGCCAACCCTATTTTCAATGCATTTCTTCTTAGCAGAAAAAAAATTGTCCTCTGCTTTAGGATTAAAATCTTCAACATTATTTAGCATCAATACAATCATAATTATGCTAATTTAGGTTGCCCACTGGACAGGCCAGGCCAATTATAATTGGTATCAGTCCAAACGCTGACCAACACTTATGCTCAGTTTTCAATTGGCAGATGTAATGTCAAGCTGTATTTTCTCTGAAAAAGTAAGAAAAAATTAGATACATGTATTTGTCTCTTCAACAATATTTAGTACTGATCCAGTCAAATTACAAAGTACCGAAATGAACCACAAAAAAAAATTCAGCTAGCCCACTACATCACGCGAACAAGTTCGTGAAATGGACACCCCCTAAACCCCACTTTATATAGAGAAAACTGGTGTTTAAGGGGGGTATACATTCTTTTTCTTATTTGTTCTAAGGAGAACCACATATGTATGCAGTATAAATAAGAAAAATGTCTAGGATTTTCATCAGAAAAGTAGCCATTAGAGACATGAAAAACTGCACTAATAATGACTATGTCGCACGGATGTGTTGTCAGAATGGGACATGCGAATGCTAATCAGTACTGGTACCAGTCTAAATTAGCTGGTCCTATGAAATCAGCAATCGCGACCTCTGCCCCTAGCCATACTTTTAACAACTTCAATTTATTACCCTATTTTGTGTCTAAAAATAGGTAGATGAGTGGCAAACAGTGAAGACCCTGATGAGAAGCTGCATCCTGTGGCTTCTCAACTGGGTCTTTAATTTTTGCTCAGCCCTTTATTTCTGAATAGGTACAGAAGATGCAAAATTAACCCTTATCTTGCTGTTCACGACAACCCCTATCTTTGCAAACAGTGTAGATCCAGATCAGATGGCTTCTGAAGAAGCCATCTGATCAGGATCTACACTGTTTGACATTCAGTTTATGAATTTGTAGCAATAAATTACATCAAGTAATCTGATAGGTTCAAAGTCAGAAATGGGTGTGGCTGAAATGAATATTCAGCAGGTTAAGGGTTAAAGTAATTTACAATACTGTACTTAGCAAAGTAATCATTTTTGGGGAATTACAGTACTTAGGAAGTGAAAGTGAAGTGTGTCTCAAAATATCTTAAAATTTCATAACTTTGGAAAACAACTTAAAACCAAGTTACTCATTTTCATGTGTTCCATAGAATTTCATGTTTCAGCTTGTGGATTTAAAAGTAGATTTTGCAGTAAAAGAAAGTTTAGGACAAATGAGGACCTTAAGTCCATGTTTTAGGCATAAATAAGAAAACTATCAAGCCAATCTAAGGAAAATAACAGATTTTCGTCAGAAATGAAATCCATATTTTGAAACATTCAAGAAAGTATATTTCACTTAGGCGTGTTGTCCTTATGCGTTTTACTGTTATTATAGTCAGAGATAAATTAAATAAACAAAAATGAATGCTTTTGATGTTGAACTGGCAGAACTGTTGAGGAAATCGACAAATATTTTGGAGGATATTTCGAATGACAATGTTGCAAGAAAGGAACATGATAATGATAGTTGCTATGGTTCTTATGAAAACTGTACAATATCTTTGAACAATTCCTACGAGCCTGTTTATAGCTTTGATCATGGAAAACATAACAGTTTGGAGAAAAATTATAATACCCCAGGAGGAAAGCTTTCTAAATATGGAAGAAGTTTCCCGGATAAAAATACACCATCACACTCTTCCATGCCTATAGGGAGGACCAACAACTCCTCTCTACATGAAAAAGTACCTAAGACATGCAGAATAGAACAGAATAGCAATAACTACATGTACGGTGAGAGAAGAGCTAATGAAGCATATTGGGTTTGTCCTTATTTTGGATTTAGTTACGAGTTTGGACTTGGTTTTCACAACTTTGATGAAAGAGGGAATAAACATACATTTGAAAGCCAACTGCCACAGGTTTGTGAATCTTCAGAAAATGTTATACCGTAAATTTCCTAAAAATTCGGACACATAAAGGACTTGCTGTAATTCTCCTAAAATTTTAACAAATTTGTTTCACAATCCAGAAAAGGAGTCCAAAAAGAGACGGTCTGATCTGGGTCTGCACTGTTTGCTTAGACCTGTCTGCACTGTTTGCTTAGACCTGTCTGCCCAAATAGTTAGGATCAATACGGTAATATGAACCTAACTTTAAAAGGTAAATATAAAGAAATTTGAGATATTCTTAGTATTATGCAGGATAATAGAAGACACATCCTCTGCATTGGACGAAGGGAGAGAATGGCCCTAGGAAAGATTTCATGATCACTGAATGCCGACCTCTGCAGGTTCGGAGCTCAAGACCCACTGACCTCCAGTCAAATCTTATTGAGGTCTAACTTCCTCTCAAAAAATCAACCTGAAAGTGACAAAAGGAGCAGTCTGATCTCGGTTTGCACTGTTTTCCACTTAGCTAAACTCTACATGGCCAAACTATAGATGGAATACATGTGTATGTTTATGATACTGTAAGGATCACAAAAAGTTTCCGATTTTTTTAGGTCATTATGGTACCTGTATGTGGACTTGACCACAGCTTCAGATAGTAGTTTCATCCGAAAAATACTGGGGCCAGTTGTTCAAAGCATTGTTAGCTTAACAAGCTTGTTAGTGGTCAAATTGTTAACTGTTCTAGAAAGTACAATATCTAATATACAGTGGAACTTCACTGGCTCGAACACCTTTGGGCCCTTGAAAATCTGTTCGAGACAGGGGTAGTTCGAGCCACTGAGAGTTACTGTTAGGAGCATAACTATATACTTTGGGACATCTTTTCGGTGTTCTATAATGAAAATGTATGCTGTGTGTACTCACTAGAATCGCCTCATCGAGGCGATTCTAATGAGTAAAACAGCATACATTTGCAAGATAAAAGGCTAAAATCTCCTAATGTATCCCCCACTTTTTCTTAAGTAGAGGATTTGCCGAGGTAAACGAGCCATTGGTGTTCGAGCCATCAAAGTTCTACTGTAGTGTTATTTTTGCTGAACAAATGAGAGCATCTTTTGCAAATACAAAAGCTGCTCTCATTTTTCAGCAAAATTAAATTATCAAAGTTTTAACGATATGTTAACTAACAACATCGTTAGTTTTGAACAACTGGCCCCTGACTGATATTTATGCTAAGGAGTACCCACAACATTTGTCTCTTATCTGGGGCTATGTTCAAGTTCAACAATGTCCAACTTGTAATAAATTTGACACAGATTACACTAAAGCGATGCTGATGACTTCGATTTTAAATTTTTCAGGTAAAGACAAAATTACAGCACCCAACCAAATACCATGTGATTCAGAAACAGAAAGCACAGATACAGACCTACCTGAACCAGCAGGGTAACGTAAATCAAATTCAGTCAATGCCGACATATCTCAATGTCTCAACACCCAATGATCAACAGCAGCAGATGCACAGCGGGAGTGCCCCAGTGGATCCTGACAGTCCGTTGTCGGTCGGGATGAGTAGCACAGCGACCAGTGTGTCAGAGGTAGGGAAAAATGTGCCGTTATTTAACCCTTAGACTGCTAGTCAACTTGCAGACGGCATTTTTAAAAATGCTTTTATTTTATTGAGAAAAATAAGGCTTGATGTTACATGTCTGCTGGGCAGACAATTCACATTAAATGTCAAGCCTTATTTATTGTAAAAATTATTTTAACCTTTACCCTCTCTAGGCTAATTCAGCAGACGACAAATTGTTGATTAGTTTTCTTCTTTTTTTCCCCCCCAAAACAGGATTTGACATCTCATGCAAATTGTCTCCATAGGAGACAATTTGCATGAGATGTCAAATCCTGTTTTCTAGGAAAATTAGAAAAATATTTCAAAATGTCGTCTGCTGCACTAAAAATACCCAGCATGCAGAGCAATAAAAATCAGATTGTCGTCTGCTCTAGGATTTTATGTAGCAGTTCAAGGGTTAATGTACAGTCAAAAGACATAATCACGTGTACTTGCCAGTTTCAGGATGGTCGATGTTGTCCTTTAAAAGGACCATAGATTTTATAGTTAAACTATAGGGATCACCCATGGGCTTTCATGCATTAACATTTGCTGGGTCCAGAGGAAGCTGTTTGCCACCGAGGCCAATAGGCGGAGTGTTTGAATATCTTCGGAGGGACCTGGCAAATATTTTTTGCAATGAAATAACCATGGGGGTGGGGGGGGGGGGCTTAGGTTACATGTATAATGACTTAGAAAACTCTTAAAGATTAAGTGGCAAGACAGGATTCCAGACACGGAAGTTCTGAACAGGGCAGGGATGCAAAGTGTCTCTTCTACAATTAGCACAGTTAAGAGAGACAGGCCATGATACCAGAATGCCTGAGGAACGTTTGCCAAAGAAAATTCTCTATGGAGAACTAGAAATGAGCAAATGCTCCCAAGGCGGTCAGAAGAAATGCTACAAGGACACCCTCAAAGCCTCCCTCAGGGACTTCAACATTCCAACAGAGCCGTGGGAACAAATTGCACAGGACAGAGCAAAGTGGCGAGGTCTCATCAAAAGGGGAATCCCTTTTGTATTATGTCATTTATTTACACTTTGTATTTGTATACTTGCTATATGAATAAATTATGTTTAAACCAAAAGGGGTGCCAATGAATATGATGCAAAAAGAATCAGTGAAGCTGAGCAGAAACGCGCACAGTGCAAAGCCAGAGCTAAGGCATCACCAACACAGCTGTCATCTTCTAGCCTCTGTTGCTCTATATGCAGCAGACAGTTCAGAGCTAGAATCGGTCTCATCAGCCATCTTAGAATACACAAATAGTAACGTTTCTCAAAGATTATTAAGATTGGTCATTGTCAGTAATGACAGACGAACATCATAATGAAAACAACAACAAAATACAGTAAAATTCCTATATTAAGACCACCTTTGGGACTGTTCAAAAGTGGTCTTTAAGATCACTTTCGAACAGTCCCAAAGGTGGTCCCTGACCAGAGGACAATATTGCATTGTATTGGCAGTAAACACAAAGAAAAATTAAGTGGATCCTGCTAAATCAGCTTTTTAAAGCAGAATTAGTCTTAATTTTAGGTGGTCTTAATAGCGGAATTTCACTGTATGCTGTAGAGCTTTGCCTTTTGTATGGTAATATGCCTGTACATAGCTTCAGTTAAGGATTTAAGAGGATACATTTTTGGGATTTTGTTTGTTTGAATTGAGGTTTAACGTCCACGTCAACACTATGTCATTTTGGAGACGTTGCTTCCAATGTTGTGGGACCTAACTGACATTGAGATGAAATGACATCTCATGCCCTGCCTCCCAATGAAACCAAAAGGCTTATATGCATTCGACGATCTGACTCACATTAATTTGCCTGGGCATGCTTTGTCCTTCTAAGCAGTTTACCAGTACTCATATGTGGTCAGTTTTAGCTCTGCGTGGAAGCACCATGCAGCCCAATCTATTTCTCCAAGCCCCAATGGGCAGGGGTGACTGAAATCTTTTGATAATTCATCATATTTCAACATTAAAATATATGGTGTGGGTACTTGTTAGAATTGCCTCATGCCTCGACGAGGCCATTCTAACAAGTATCCACACCATATGCATAGAAGACATTCTAACAATTACCCACACCATGAGGTGATTTTAACAAATACCCACACCATATGAGGTGATTTTAACAAATACCCACACCATATGCATAGATCTATTGTAACAAGTATCCTCACCATATCAGGCAATTGTAACAAAAACTCACACCATATGCATGAAGGCTACTCAAACAAGTAGCTACACCATATTCATTGAGGAGATTCTAACAAGTACCCACACCATATACATGGAGGCAATTGGAACAAGTACCCACACCATATGATTGTAACAAGAAATAAGAAAAATTATCACTTAATTATCTCTGAAACACCTTGTCTGTACCAAGTATATCTTTTTTTCACCCATATACAACATAGCAACAGATTAGGTAAGTATTTTGGGATAACTCAGGGCTCAAGCTAGAGGGGGACTCAGGCGAAGAAGTCGTCCTGTTGGGGCCCACTTCGCCGACTTTTGCGATGAAAGCGAAAAAACTTCGCCCTGAAATTTCGCCCGTTTTTTTTCCGCTGTCTTCCTTGTGAATAGTAACGGTAAACTGACAAGGTGACGATAATCCTTCGATCCACTAGTGTCAGAAATCTCAGTAATTACACTGAACAAAGCTAACTTTATTCTGCACTTCGTGCCAGTTGCAGTTTGGTATGGTTATGTAATTTAATTCTAACCTTTAGCTCATGCCGCTCGAGCCACTTGCAACACACTTAGTAGTCTTGTACCATCATAAATCTCAGTTGATTGCACAAAGTTATATTGCAATAAAAGCCAATTAAGATTACACAAGATTATGTATTTAAACAGGTATACTTGAACAGTTAGCTTGTGCCAAAGTCCGGGTGCGGACGTACTTTGTTAAGTACTGTTGTATACAGTAATAAGATTATTGTGACCGTTGCCATTGGACACTGCATTAGGATTTAATAAATTTTAAATATAGACAGTTTTGCCATTGATTTGTTTGTACATTACTTTTGCATCCATCAATCGTTTTCATTTTCTTTTCATGGACAACAACAAAAGTAGGTAGCAATTTTTTTTATTTTGTAAGTGAAAATAATTATTACTTGCCGGTAAATATTCAGTAATTATCCAAATTCATAAAAAAATAACAACTGATTTCATCTAGCGAGGTTGTTCCCCCTTGTTTCTATAGTCTGTTTTAAAATACAATTGTGACAGGAACTTAGTGAAATGATCTAACTATTACACAGAAACCTCTTTACTTTATAACACCATTCATTATAACATGGTTGGATATAACAAAAGTTACATCTTGCCCAAATACAGTAAAATTACTATATTAAGACCACCTTTGGGACAGTTCAAAAGTGGTCTTTAAGACCACTTTTGAACAGTCCCAAAAGTGGTCTCTGATCAGGGGTCACTGTAGGCAGAAAACAGAAAGAAAGAATAACTGCAGCCAACCAAATAAGCATTTTAAAGCAGAATTAGTCTTCATTTTAGGTGGTCTTAATAGCGGAATTGATTGATACCCCTATAAAACACACTTTTCTCCAAATAGGGGTTTACAGGAGAACTCATTACATCGTTGTTGTCCGGCGTTTAGTCGCACCCACTTCTCCCTAGACCCAGCAAACTTCTCCCTATTTTCCCAGGAGGGAGAAGTCACTTCTCCCAAATTTTTTGGGCTAGCTTGGGCCCTGTAACTGGAAGTTAGTTTTTTTGTCAATTCTCCATAATGGAGAAATAAGGAAAACTGTCTTTATCATATGACGTCGCATCTGAGAGTGTAATAACGCCATGTAATAAATTCGATAATCCACTAGTGGATTAAATATGCAAATTAGTTAGACATGTCCTGTAACGTTACACGTACGACGTCCTTAATGACGTCGCGTGTTCAAATGGTGGAATATTGAAATATTTGTAAAATAAACGTGAATAAAATGCATTTTAAATGTCATATGATAAATAGAATCTTGCATTCATGCTCATGTATTATCAAATTTATTAAACTGGTTGAGGAAAAGGGATAAAATGCTCGGCAAAGCCTCGCATTTTATCCCTTTACCTCAACTCGTTTAATAAATTCGATAATACATGAGCACTCATGTAAGATCCTCTATTTCAGTTATCACAAAATACTTTATCTGTTGCTACATGTAGGATATAACTTTCTGTATGTTGGCCTTTCAAAAGCTAACCATGATGATGATAAAACTGATAAAAAACATCACTTGAAATATCAACCAAGTGGGTGTCAGATTTTACACAGTTGTAAAGTTGGATGCCCTTTGAACATGTTGAAATGAACATATCGAAGGATATATCTGAGTTGAGTCAAGAGAACATGAGTCTTTAGACATATGTAAATTTGATATTGATCAGATAATCAGTTAATCTGTTAGTAAACTCTACAGAAGTGATTGTCAATACTGATTAACTAATAATCCATTATTTGATTTCTATGTCTGTTACTTTATTAATCCCCCGCCGCAAAGCGACGGGGATTATGGGAATGGCCACCGTCTGTCCGTCTCTCCATCGGTTCGTCCGTCTGTCCATAACATTTTCTTATCGGCTCCATATCTCCTGAACCCTTTGATAGATTTTGATTAAACTTTGGTCAATTATTTGTCTCAGTGAGCTGATATGCAGAACCCATAAATGAACCATGCCCACTCAAGGTCAACAAGGTCAAAGTCACAGTTGAAGGTCACGAGTTTGAAACTTTGAATTTTGTGTCTGTTCCATATCTCCTTTACCCTTGGAAGGAATTTCATTAAACTTTGGTTAGATATTCTTTTCAGTGAGCTGATGTGCAGAACCAATAAATGAACCATGCTGAGTCAAGGTCACATTTGAAGGTCAAGAGTTTGAAACTTTGAATTTTGTGTCCATATCTCCTTTACCCCTTGAAGGATTTTCATTAAACTTTGGTCAATTATCACCCTCAGGGAGCTCATGTGCAGAGCCCATAAATGAATCATGTGACCTCAGGTCAAGGTCACATTGGAAGGTCACAAGTTTGAAACTTTGAATTTTGTGTCCTTCCATATCTACTTTACCCTTCAAAGGATTTTCATCAAACTTGCGGACTCAATGTCAAGGTCACAGTTGAAGATCACGAGTTTAGAAACTTCGTATTTTGTGTCCGTTCCATATCTCCTTTATCCCTGGAAGGATTTTCATTAAACTTTCATCAAATATCCCCCTCAATGAGCTGATGTGCAAAGCTCATAAATAAACTCATGCCAACTCAAGGTCACAGGTGAAGGTCACCAGTTTGAAACTTTGAATTTTGTGTCCTTTCCATTTCTGCTTTATCCCTGGAAGGATTTTCGTTTAACTTTTGTGAAATATACCCCCCTCAGTGAACGGATGTGCAGAACTCATAAATAAAACATGCCAACTCAAGGTCAAGGTCACAGGTGAAGGTCACAAGGTTGAGCCTAGTATAAAGTGCAGTGGGGGCTTTGGCTGTCCTTCAGATTGCTTTCTTGTTTGTATGCCCATGCCTTCAATATTTATTTTGCTCTTCCCGAACCCCTGTTCCTGACCTTAAGGTCAAGATCATGGTCTTCGAAATTTTGTTTCAAAGATGCGGCAAAAGTGGGAGAGCAACAGTGTCTAGATGTTCTAATTATAGCTCCAGATTAGAGGGAGTATCCACATACTATTGTTCTTTTTTCTGCACAAAAACATGTTATTGGTACTCAATATAAGTTTTTATGCAGAAATATGAAAAATATCCGTACTTTTCGAATAAAAAAAAAAAGAAGACTAATCTGGCGCAATGTGTAAGGTTGAGATGAGTCCTGAAAAACTTTATTCCATGTTTTTGTCTTGTTTTTCAGGTTGAAAGTATTTTAAATGATATTGGCAATTTGGAATCAGTGGGTCCAGATTACCATGACGATGATCTCAACTTGATAGAACCTTCTCTAGTGCAGCTTTCATCCACTGTAAGTTTGTAAAACATTACGAAAACATGCCTATACAAATACATTGCAAACTTTACCACCGAAAAAAAGTGAAATTTTTAAGGTAAAAAATTGTGATATTATTCTTATTTCTGCTTAAAATACAGATTGTGAGTGCTCGTTAGAACCGCCTCATTGAGGTGTCTCTAACGGGTACCCACAGTCTATATTTTAGATACATTGTGAGTGCTGGTTAGTACCGCCTCATTGAGGCGGTTCTAACGGGTACCCACAATCTATATGTTAGAGCAGAAATAAGCAAAATAAGGTTTACCCCTATAAACCGCAGTTTCACTATATAAAAGTGGGGTTCAAGGGGGGTCAAAATTATATAAGCATTTTTTTCGTAATGTAGTAACCCTTTCAACCCTGATTGTAGACGTCCTTTGTTTGAATTGAGTTTTAACGTCCCTTTCATAACTGTTTGGGTCATTTTGGAGACATTGCGTCCAATTTTGTGGGACTTCTACCTGACATTGAGATGAAATGACTTCTCAAGCCATGCCAATCAATGAAACCAATAGGGCTTTTGTGCTCTCACAGCACTTTGCCTGCACAGGCTTAGTCCTTCCAAGTAGTTTACCAGTACCCATCTGCGGTTAGTTCCAGCTCTGTGTGGAAGCACAATGCAACCTGATATGCGGGGCCTAAATGTTGACATCGTTCAGGTACTCGTGCCAAACTGTTGACTAAAATGTGGTGTCTGATCCAGGCCTCCACTGTTTGCAAAAAGTTAACCTATTTTCCAAACAAATTTGGAAGAGAAAACAACCTGTCACCCCTAAATTTTGAAATGCACTCCTGCTGAATATAAGGAGGGAGATTTCAATTGGCACAAAACTGGTTAAAACAATTTTCCAGTACTTGCTGGGCCTTTACGTTCATTGTACTGCTTGCTTACTAATGTGTAAATAGAAGCCTCCCTTGTATAGTGGTTATGCTAATCTTCTCATAAACCAGGGGTCGTGGGTTTGATCCCCGGGCTTCTCCAGACTTTCAGATGAGTCTTTGAACTGAGGTCCTGTCTGCATATAGCCTTAGATATTGGTTGGACGTAAAAACTCGAACACATTATGAACCTGTAAATGCCATGTGTCAAAAATGTCAAACATTGAAGATCTTGATCAAATGCCGCAGAATGCAGCATATGATCAGGATCTGCACTGTTTGCTTTCATAAAGTACAACAAAAATGGATGTAAATAAAACCTGACGTCCTATGTATTGTATATGGACATGGTCCAAATCTGTTTGGTGAAAGATGCAGTTGGCCATTAAAGAATTAAAGACTTATGCACAATAGTTAGCCTAATTTATGCAATGTATAGCTTTATTGGTCAGTGACAGTCACATGGACATCAGCAGTGAAGCTGTTGCAGTATTAACTTTTGCTCAATTGGCAAACAGTTGGCAAAAAATAAAGGTACACAAACTAGTGTGAAAGCATTGTAATTCAGCCTCTTTTATCAGTTTAACAAGTCTGTGTGATGAACACCCCTGTTAACTGGACTTAATTAAGAGAAAACTGGGACTTACAGAGATATGTAATTTGTCTTATTTCTGCTCCCAGACAATTTTTTTCTTATTTCTGCTCCAAGACAAAAGTTGTGGGACTCGTTAGAACTGCCTTATTGTGGCAGTTGTAATGAGCACCCACAACCCATGTTTGAAGTCAAAATAGAAAACAGCACACAAAGGTTTTTTCAGGAAAATAACCGTTTTGGAGATATGAAAGAATGCACAGTGTCACACAGATATGATATTGTACCATAATGAATCAAGACATAATCCTTTTTTTCAGAATCCAGCCCCATCTTCAGACTTTGTCTTCACACCTGTGGTTCCAAGCTTACAAACAGCTCAGTCAGCTCCCACTCTTTTACCAGGTCAACGTATAAGAACACCAACTTCTTTTATTAATGATGAAGAACAAGAACGATGGTTTAAGGAAAGACAGAAGAAAGATAACCACAATATAAGTAAGTTTATCATTTAAGGAGAATGAGAACACCTTCAGGGGAGGCAACTCCTGCAAAAGTATTTTTGTCTCCCATGTCAATAGGGGTCAACTCTTAAAGGAAAGAATTTGCTCCTGAGGAGCAAATTCTTTCTTTTAAGAGTAGACCCCTTTTTCGGTGGGACAGGGCTTAGAGAAAAGCAAACAGGAAGTCCTAAAAGTTGTCTGTATTTGAAAAATGACAAAAAAAATTGCCAGGTATTCCCATTTCCCTTAAGCCGCTGTTACGCATTTCATACTTTCAGTAAGAAATGTGAATATCACATTGCATTTCCTGACACATTACAAATCCATGACCATGACAAAGCATTATATCCCCTTGAAGGTTTAACCAATTTTTTCAGTTTATACAAATTTATTTTAGTTTGATTGCGATGAAAGCTTCAAGCTTATTGAATCGCTCTAGAACACTCATTCCGGGTGTTTTCACGCTCGCGCGAGAGAGAGGCAGTGGCTTTTACACCACTGCTACCCATTTACACCAGGGTGGAGTGGGGCAGTGTCATTACTAGGGCTGAGTATTGCCCCCTAAAAGCGTATTGCAATATATTGCGATACGGCAAATCCGTATTGCAATACGTATTGAATACGTATTGGTTATCTAAAATTGTCTTTGATAAATGGTTAAAGAAGCCATTGCTTACAGTAACAAGCAAAAATGTGTTGATAGGCATGTAACACCTCCATCCAAACAAACAAACCAATAATATAGAAGCAGGTGCTTTAACTTTATTAATATGGCACTGATGTAAAGAGAATTTTCCTTATTTCTCAACAAAACATGTGTTGTGGGTAGTCAAATGAACTGTCTCAGCAAGACGCTTCATTTGAGTACCCACAACTTAATAAAATAAGGGAAATTATTTTTAATTATCACCATTTTACTCCTTCTGCATTCAGTGTCTGACAGTCAATAGAGGAAAACTTTCTGTAAAAGTTCTCATTTTCGGGGGTTTATGAACCAGTCTAGCTAGTTGGATAGCGATTTTGCTTTCGAATTCTTCACAAGCGTGAAGTCCTCGCTCGCCGCTGGGTTCCGTGAAATTACTTGTAAAAATTGATTTCAGAAGTAGCACAGTCTAGCATTGACTGGTTTTGTATAATTACCTGGCAAAAATTTAACTCAGGAAGCAAAGACGACGGACAGTCTATTTGGTGTACTTGTTTCCCAATAATTGAGTGTTGTTTACGGCGTATTTATAAAACCCGGGACTTGCTACGATATATCAGCCACTTAAGAACAGCGTACCGATATACCGTACTGCAACACGCATACCGCAGTATACCGATATATCGGTATATCGTTACACCCTTAGTCATTACGTGTCTTGCCCAAGAACACACTTTGATACAGGTGGCCAGATTCGAACACACAACCTCTTGATCATAAGTCGAACGCGTTAACCACTGCGCTATCGAGGCTAACCAATTTTTTTACTGAGGAAACCATGAAAAAAGCCAGTCTCTGTGGCTCAATACACATTTTACAGATGTTTGGAAGTTGCGGGCTGGATCCCAAAAGGGCTCAGCAGAACTATTTCTTCCAGATTTACTTGAAATAGTTTAAACGATCAGTCTCTGCTGCCTGATGATATAAGAAGGGCAGTTGTCAGTTTCTAGCGAAAGAATGTTCACTGTACAGATTAAACACATTTGTATAAATTTGCCCAGGAAAGGGAAATTTTGGGAAACTGACTGGCTTGGTATGGCTTTAATGGTGTTAACTAGGCCATTAACCCTTTTTGTACCAAATGGAATCTTCCTCCTTACACAGTATATAGCAGAAGTCCATTTCAAAATTTAGGGGTGTCAGGTTGTGTTTTCTTCAAAATTTGTTTGGAAAATGGCTTAACTTTTTGTAAACAGTTTAGGCCCTGATCAGACGCCTCATTTTGTTACATCTGATCTGGGCCTACACTGTTTGCCAGGGTACCCAGTTTGGGGGTTTCCGGTACAAAATGCGTTAAACTCTCAACTAAACTAACCCACAAAGAAGAAAAGAGAGAAAAAAGGGGGTGACTTCATATGAAATTTTTTGGAACTCATAAAATTTGTTTGATAAATTTTACATTAAATATCCTAGTGTGTGAGATCGTCTTTCATAAATTATACGTGTATATGAAATGCCCACTTGTATGTGAGATCCTGTATCTAGAATCAGAAGAAATTTCTACTGAGACAATACAAAATATCTCTAGGTTCTATATCCAAAATTTCCTGACTTGCTAGTCTGTTAATCTGAGCAGACTGGTTTGTGTCTTTCCTAAGACAGATTTTCTTGACACAACATTTAAACCAGTCTCTTTGAATATAAATACATATTTACAGTATGTATTCAAAAGGATTGCCCTGAGCAAACAGTATAAATCCAGATGAGACACCACAGTGTGCGGTGTCTAATCTGGGTCTACGCTGCTTGCCACTCATCCAGCTATTTTCAGACACAGTAATTGGGTAGAAGATTGTACTTGTACAAATTTTAGAACTTGTTCAGATTTTAAAACGGGTGTGGTAAGGGGTTGAGGTATCCAAATTCTTAACCCTTGTCCTGCTCAATATTTATATATGCCACACCCACTACTGATTATCAACCAATCAGATTACTTGATGAAAATTATTGCAACAAATTCATGAACTGATTGACAAACAATGAAAATCCTGATCAGATGGCTTCTTCAGAAGCCATCTGATCCGGATCTTCATTGACAAACAATGAAGATCCTGATCAGATGGCTTCTTCAGAAGCCATCTGATCCGGATCTTCATTGTTTGAAAGAAAAGACATATCCGGGCTCAGCAGGACAAGGGTTGATATGGTAACACAGGATACAGCACCTAACCATTTCTGTGGTTTGTGGTTTGATCTGTTTGCACGAAAATGTTGGTTTTGTTTTGCAGTTGAAAGACGAAGAAGATTCAACATAAACGATAGAATCAAAGAATTAGGAACGTTGTTACCAAATTCTATAGACCCGTGAGTAATATTATTGATCTACATTTCGGTAAACCTGAACCACCGAGTCCTAACCTCAGTTGTTAAACCTTAAACTGCCAACCACAATCATTGTTGTCTGCTTTGTTGTCTGCTGGTTACTTTAAGACACTGTTGCAAACAGTATGGACCCTGATCAGACTGATCTAGGTCCACAGTGTGTATCTGAATGCAAAAATGTGTTCAAAAAGTTGGAAAGAAGATTCAGCAGATGACATAATCAGACAGTTTCAGATGAAGTTTTTCTCTGTTGATCTGGGGGTTGCAGGTTCTATACCTGCCGGGTCGTCAACATTCTTTCATGGAGATTGATAATGGAATCTTTTCTATGCTCATTCTCTCATGCTATTTAAGAAGAACGGTTGTCAATGTACTTGTTAACTGCTTACATTCAAGCCTACCGAGGAAAGAAAAATAGTTAGGAAAACTGGCCGGCTCAAAATTTACCCCCCTTTCAGCCCTCTAGCAATACAGATACCTATCTACAATGTGTCAGATGATCCAGAAATAGATACCATATTTGGCCATGTATAACCCACATTTGAAATAGTTTGCACTACTTTTTAGCTCACCTGAGTGAGCTTATAGTATGGAAAGGCTCCGTTATCTGTCTGTTTGTCTATAGTCTGTTCCAACCATATTGTACAGTCATTGAAACTGATATTTGATAGATCTTTTTTTACAACATGCCATGCTTATTTTCTGTTAGACGTCTGTCTGTTGTTGTTGCTCATTTGTAGATGTAAATAAAAGATTTTTGTTTTATGGGTTTTTAAGTAAATATTTGTTTTGATTTTCATGCCCTTGAGGGTCTGTGCTTGGAAATAAAACATTGCATTCTTGGTGTTCCAGAGACATGAGGCAGAACAAAGGCTCGATATTGAAGGCGTCAGTAGACTATATCAGAAAGTTACGTAAAGATCAGGAGAGGCATAGACAAATGGAGGACAAACTGCGACAAGCAGAGTCAGAAAAACGAAAAATGTTCCTGCGGATGCAGGTAAGGTTTGGCTTTGATTAAGGGGAATGGGAACACCTGGCAGATTTTTCCGCCATTTTTAGCTCGGCTGTTTTCAAAGAAAACAACAAGGTATTGTCATAGCTCTGTCGTCGTCTGCGTCGTCGTCGTGCAAAAACTTGGACATTTTGTAATATCTCTGTCATTACTGAACATATTAACTTGAAACTCAGAATAGTTGTTCATTATGAAAAGGGGAACTCATACCAATAGATGAGGTGACCCTTAAAATATTTTTGGCACCGTAATGCCCTTTTTTCGACTTAGAATTTATTTGTTTAACTAAAAGAAACTGCAGCCTAGCGTTGGCACCCGCATGCGGTACTCTTGTTCAAAGGGAGACAACTTTTGGGACTTCTTGTTTGCTTTTCTATAAGCCCTGTCCCACGGAGAAAGGGGTCTACTCTTAAAGGAAAGAATTTGCTCCTCAGGAGCAAATTCTTTCCTTTAAGAGTTGACCCCTGTTGACATGGGAGGCAAAATCACTTTTGTAAGAGTTGCTTCTCCTTGAAAACAAAAAATTAAAAATGATTAAACACTTTAAATTAAATTGTTCCACTCCCTGGGCTAATTAAGCAGATGACATATTGTTGGTGTAGTTCTTATTTTTCCCAGAGAACAGGATTTGACATCTCATGCAAATTGTCTCCATTGGAGACAATTTGCATGAATTGTCAAATCATGTGACCGTAGCACTTTAACCTTTACCACTCTCAGGGCTAATTCAGCAGATGACAAATTGTTGGTACTATTCCCACAAAACAGGATTTGATGTCTCATGCAAATTGTCACCATGAAATGTCAAATCCTGTTTTTCAGAACAAAAGAAGAAAAAAATTTAAATCAAAACGTCTGCTGGAAATAATACCCAGCATGCAAAGCGTTATAGGGGCATTGATAGTTCTTTAGGGGAGGCAACTCTTTCATAATTACTTTGTCTTCCTTAATTGTTACTGTAAAAATCCTAAAAATTTGCACACCTTGAGGACTTGCTGTAAGTATCCTAAAATCTTAACAAATTTGTTTCACAATCCAACAAGGACTCCAAAAAGTGGAGACGGAATGGCAAACAGGAGCAGTCTGATCCGGGTCTGCACTGTTAGTTTAGGCCTGTCTGTCCCAATATTTAGGATCATTACGGCACTTGTAATGGAATGAATTTGCTCCGCCAAAAAAGAGTAACAGGAAGATGCAGTGTGATGATCGGTTGGCAAGTTGGTTGAATGAATGAATGAACATTTTACAATGCCTGCTGCTATAGCTATGTTCAGCATTTTAAGGGTTAATGAGTGATGTCACATACATAGTGTTTGTAAAACTGACAGATGAGGTTTGGAGATGAAAAACAAACTTAAAAAATATTGCTTGCTTTTCAAGGGGACTAAAAAAAAAACTAGCACAAATCCCCAATCTAATTTTAAACCCTCAAGATACAAAAAAAAACTGCATTTGACTTTGTTGTCTTTTCATGCCATCTGCTACTATTTCTTGGAAACTTTTCAAACCTATTTTTGCATACATGTAATCAATGTGGACCCTGATCAGACTGCTTCTTGAGGCACCTAGAGGAATAGTCAAATGTGGGTCCACACTGGTTGCAACAATGACTTTTAATGAAACCAGCAGACAACAAAGCAGACGACAGTTGTTGTGATTGTCATCTGAAGGGTTATTCCTACCTTACAGAGCTTAAACCTTATCCTACTGAACATAAGAAGCCATCTGATCAGGATCTACACTGTCATTCAGCTTGTGAATTTGAATGAATAAATTACAACAAGTAATTTGATTGGTTGAAATTTAAATGGGTGTGGCTAAATTAATTTATGCAGCAGTATAAGGGTTAACCAAGTTCTTTTCATTTTTGCAGCAACTGGAGCTATTGATGAAAGCCCATGGCGTAAACACCGGCCTGTCTGAGGAAGTTCATACAATGTCAACAATTGTTCAACCCGAAGTCATGATAACAGTGCAACCACCTGCTGTTAAACAGGAACCCGTTATAAGACAATCTCACTGTGAACAAATGGTGTCTCCCATTCCTCACTCGACCTTGAACTTTGATGATTTGATAGATGAAAGTGGCCCTGTGGTGTCGGACGCTTTGTTATCGTCGCATTCGCTCAATAAAATGGATGAAGAAACGATGGACCTCGAGACATTTGAACCATTTGTGACACATTAACCCATTTGTTGGTTTTGTTGGATTTGAGGTTTAGCATCCCCATCAACACTGTATAGGTCATTTTGGAGATGTTGCTTCCAATTTTGTGAGACTTTTACCCAACTTTGAGATTAACTGACATCTCAAGCCCTGTCTCCCAATGAAACCAATAGTGTTTATATGTATGGACGGTCCAGCTCGCATTACTGTGCCTGGGCAGGCTTAGATACTCTAAGGGGTTTACCAGTACTCGCGTGTGGTTGGTTTCAGCTCTGCGTTGAAGCATCATGCAGCCCATCTATTTCTTAAAGCCCCGATGCACATTAACCCATAAAGCAGAAAGAACATTCTAGAGCAGACAGCATTCTGATTTTGTTATTCTTATTATTAATCAGAGACAATAACGCTTGACATTTCATTGTGAATTTTGAGGATTCACATGAAATGTCAAGCCTTATTCTCTCTAAAACAATAATAAGAAAAAAAATACGAAAATGCTGTCTGCGGGTTATGGTTTCCGCTTTTAACACCTTCCATACGGAGTTTGTTGGGTGGAATCTTCTGTTTGGACTGGTTCATTGGTGAGAATAGGGGTTTCAGACAAAACAAAGGCAATGGTCACACTAAAGCCTTTAGCTGGGCCCAGTTGTTGCAAGTATAGTTAGCTTAACAAGCTCGTTAGTGGTCAAAATATTAACTGTACCATTAAGTACAGTATCTAATACAATGGTACATGTATTTGCAAAAGCTACTCACATTTTCTCAGCAAAACTAGGAGTATATTTGCCATATCCAATGATCAAAGTTTTAACTATATGTGCTAAATGGCATCTTTCATACACCTCCAGAACTAGCATATTGTAGGTGGAAATTCAAGTAACCACAATCTGTGTTTATGAGCAAAAACAAGGGAAAATACTGTATATTCCTATAAACTGCTGGCCTCGGTAGCTCAGTCGGATGCGTGTCTGACGTGATCAGGAGGACACGAGTTCGATACCTGCCGAGGTCAGCAATATTCTTACGCGGGGATTAAAAATGAAATCTTTTCTAAGGTCATCCTTTTCCTTCCCCTGGTTCAAGGGCAGTTGTCAGTTTCTAGCGAAAGAAAGTGCACTGTACTGGTTAACTGCTTACGCATACGCCTGCCCAGGAAAAGTTTGGATAGGTAAACTGACTGGCTCAAAAATGACCTAAAATACTGTTGACTGGGCCATTAAACTCCAATACAAACCAAACTCCTATAAACCCCACTTTCCTCTATATAAAGTGGGGTTTACATGGATGTTCATAACACAGACTTGTAGATGGCCTCGGTAGCTCAGTCCAGTTTATGTCTGACTGGTGATCAGGAGGTCACGGATTTGATACCTGCTGGGTCGGTAATGTTCTTTTGTGGAGAGTGATCATGAAATCTTTTCTAAGGTACTTCTCTCCCTTCATCAGATTCTTGAATGGCAGTTGTCAGTTTCTGGCATAAGAATTGGCACTGAACAGGTTTATTGCTTAGGTATAAACCTGCTCAGGAAAAGTGTGGCTAGATAAAGTGACCGGCTTGATTTTACCTAAATAATGCTGACTGAACTCTTAACTTTTAAACAAACAAAATTTGAACCAGAGAAATCTAGTTCTACTGTGAATGCAGTTTAATCGGAACAAGCCCTTGGTGTAATTGTGCCCTAAAATGTCCGTCTGGCAAACAGTAGAAGTCTCCGTGGTGTAGAGGTTATGCTACCCGCCTTATAAACCAGGGGTCGCAGGATCGATCCTGGGCTTCTCCAGACTTTCGGATGAGTCTTTTAACCGAGGTCCCATCTCCGATGAGACAGTCTCGGATGGCATAGCGACAGAAAAGTTTGGTATTTTGTGATAACTGAAGTATAGTTTCTGTCAATTCTCCATAAAAGCCTATGTTGTGGGTATTCATTAGAACTGCCTCTATGAGGTGGTTCTAATGAATACCCACAACATGGGTTTTTATGGAGAAATGAGGAAAACTACCCTTCAATTATCACAAAATAGGCACCTTATCTGTTGCTATGTTACAGTGTACTGGACTGAAAGGGTTAAGACTGGAAATCCAGACACTGTGGTGCTTTTATACTTCAGAATTTCTTATTTTCACCTTTGAAATACTTGGGCACTGGGGTATGAGGGGGGGAGGTGGGGGTGCGAGGTCAGGGTGGTGATGGGTGGGGGAGAAGGGAGAAGTATGCAAAAAAATCGAAGTTTACTCCCAAAGTTGTTTTAACAGCACAGGAGTGGACCATTATTGCTAAGTATCTTGGAGATAATTAACTTGAAAAACAGTTGATTCAACAGAATACTGTAAACCAGGTAATTTTTGCAAGTAAAATTTTTTTGTTTTGTTGATCGTGAAGAATTTGCTGTGAGTGAGTATTTGTGTTTTACATCCCACCAACAGCTAAGATCATACGGAGACGGGACCTAGGTTTTAAAGTCTGATCCAAAAGTCTGGAGAAGCCGGGGATCGAACCCATGACCCCTGGTTTATGAGGTGAGTAGCTTATCCACTACACCATGCGGGCTTCTTTAAGAAGAATTTGTTGAGGTTGATTTTTGCTGTAATTGTGTCTGTTGGGTTTTTGAACATCTATTTTGCAGCAACTTATTTTTATCATATTCTTACTTGCAAAATGAAACTTTAGCAAGTGAATAAAGTTGTTAATGTATATTCAGTCAAGTATGCAAATTTTCAGCTAAATCTTACAGATGAATTTTTCATATCTATGCAACAGTTAAAGGGTGAAATCTTTTGCAAACTTTTTAGTCTATTTAAAAGGGTAAACTAAAAGGCTTTTTATTTTTTTTTTCATCCAAAAAGTACTGATATTTTCCTTATTTCAGCTCAAAAACATACGTAGTGGGTACTAAATGAGTACCAACAAAATATGTTTTCATGCAGAAATTAGAAAAATAATAATTGGATACCCCCTCTAATCTGGGACTAAGTATTGTTTCTGTCTGTTTAAAAGGGAAAAATGAATAAATGAAATGATAAAACCTACCATAAGACCTTTGAGTTCTGCGAAGACTCAGTTCAGCCTGCCAATCCATGCAGACTGATCTGAGTCTTCACTAAGGCAGACACGATTAATCGTATAATCGATTAATCGATCAATAAATTCAACAAAAATGATTATCATTTCTGATTAACTTTTAATTGATTACTTGATAGGTACAATTTACTACCCAAAGTTATGCCTAAAATAGCTGGATGAGTGGCAAACAGTGCAGACCCTGATGAGACGCCGCATTTTGCGGCGTCTCATCTGGGTCTACACTGTTTGCTCAGGCCTGTCTGTTCAAATATACTTATGGTAAAGTGCAACATATGGTAAGAGTCATGCTCAGAAGAAAGCCAGACAGGTAAAATTATGACAAAAACCTTAGTGATTACTAATCGATTATCGATCACAATGACAGGACTGATAATCGATTATCTTTTCAGCTCCAATTAGCCAGCCCTAGTCTTCACTTTTCCTTTGAGCCGTCTATAGACACTATGCTATTCATATTTCAACAAGCGAAGATTTTGGCCAGACAGGCTAGATGCACAGACTGATCCGAGTCTTTGCAGGCTGCACTGGTCTTGTTGAAGGTTTTGTCCTGTCCTGACTTATATAAGATTTTGCTGGCCAGAATCCCTAGAAAGGAAAGGATTGTAGACAAAATTGTTGAACATAAAAAAGTTTTATAACCTTGGCAAGGTAAGACAGAAACCCTCTTGGCTACACAGACTAGCAAGGGTCTTGAATCTTTGGATAGAGAAAATAGAAGTGTTCATTTCAATAACACACCTGTGTGACATAGTGCATTTTTCATATCTCCAAAATGGCTACTTTTCTGAAGAAAATCTGTGATATTTTTCTTATTTTTACTGCAAACATAGGTGGTGGATGCTCGTTAGAACCACCTCATTGAGGCGGTTCTAACGAGTACCCACAACCTATGTCTTGGAGCAGAAATAAGAAAAATAAGTATACCCCCGTAAACCCAAGTTTTCTCTATATAAAGTTGGGTTTTGGGGGATGTTCCATTTCACAGACTTGTTCAGGTGATGTGTACTGTCCAAACAGTTTACACTAAGGTACTGATCAAACTTTGCAGAAGTGCAGGCTGATCTAGATCAGCCCGTTTGTCGTTAGCAAATGGCGAAAACTGGTTACCGGTATCTCATGACATTATGACGTTCATTTTCATTTTATGCATCTCTGACAGTTGCACCTGCCAGATTATCGTACAAAGGACCCTCGTTATAAGGACAATATTTGATCCCTTACATTTTGTCGCTATTAGCTCACCTTATGAAAGTAAGGGGCAGCTATTGCCTAACCCTCGGCGTTCATTGTCGTCAGCATCCGCATTTGGTTAAAGTTCACCTGCAAGCTCTTCTTTGTCATGTTTTAGTTTCAATTCAACTTTAACAGGAAAAAAAAATTAACATATTCTTTTTTAATCCATTTCCCATTTTTTTTTTGGCTAAAATTGAACTTTTTAAAGGTAATTATTTCCTCTGTATTACCTCCCTTTAAAGTTTACCTGCAAGCTCTGTGGTGCAGTGGATAGAGTGTTGGATTTTGAACCAGAGGATTGTGAATTCAAATTGTGTTAGAGGAATTTTACAGAAGAAAATGTCATTTAGGTGGAAGAAAAATGCATAATTGACATTTCATTTTTGATAACTTGCCGTACTAATGCCCCCATAGGTAAGCTATGTTGTCTTCTGACAACTCTTGTAAAGAATTTGCCACTATTAACCCTTTTAGTATTGGAAACCCCTAAATGGGTAGTTGGCAAACAGTGCAGGCCCAGATCAGACGCAGCAAAATGCGGCGTCTGATCAGGGCCTCCACTGTTTGCTAAAAGTTCAGTCATTTTCCAAATAAATTTTGATGAAAACAAAACCTGACACCCCTAAATTTTGTAATGAACTGCTGCTATATATAAGGTGGAAGATTCCATTTAGTACAAAATGGGTTAACCCTTGTCCTGCTAATCCCAGATATGCCTTATCTTTGAAACAATGTAGATCCAGATCAGATGGCTTCTGACGAAGCCATCTGATCAGGATCTACATTGTCATTCAGATTATGAATTTGTTGTAATAATTTGCTACAGTTAATCTGATTGGTTGATAATCGGTAGTGGGTGTGGCATATATGAATATTCAGCAGGACAAGGGTTAAGAATCCTAATAAGGAGTATTATAATAGGTAGTAATGGATCTTTTTCCCCGTACCTACTCCAAGAGCCAAATGCTACGGACATCTCGTTGAGGCATTCAAATAAACATCCACAACATTTGTTTCATTCAGTATAGATTAAAAGATTGAGTATCCTCATAAATCCGTCTCATCCTGAGCTTAGAATTCATTCCATTGAAATGGTCAATATAAGTTGTTATATGAAATGTTGGTATAAAGAGGGTTGGCTGTATGAGCCCCGCCAAACGAATTTGTGTCTTCGAGCATTCCGTCATGACAAATTTTAACTGCGCATGCCCAGCCATTCAGATGGGCTAGGGATATGGCTTTCTGTCTGGAGGTTCCTCTTGATTCACTGCTTGGATGAGCGAGCAGAGAAGGTTCTGGCGAGAGTGCGCGGATGCGCAGGCTCGCCTGAACCTTCACTGCTCGCATAGGCGATAAATACCAAAATCGCTTGACGGGGCCCGTATAATAAATGCTTTTCAAATATTTTATACTTTTTCACATGTTCACACTGATATTGTTTTGACAAGCCCCTCATATTTCGCATTTAGAACCCAAATCATCATTTGAACGGTTGTTTTATATTGTTAATGGTTAAAGTGCCATAAATATCTATTTCATGTGTTAGCACTTCCAAGAAAGATAACTCTTGCATTGTTTTTAGCTCTGCCGTTTTCAAGGAAAATGAGGTATTGTCATAGCTCTGGCGTCGTCGTTGTGCAAAAACTTGGACATTTTGTAATATCTCTGTCATTACTGAACATATTTAATTGAAACAAGGACTAGTTGTTCATTATGAAAAGGGGCTGCAGCCGAGCGTTGGCACCCGCATGCGGTGCTCTTGTTTGTAATTATCAAATGGCATGCAATCTATGTTGAATTCTGTCAACATATTTACTGCATGTATTCCGACAGATAGGCCTGAGCAAACTGTGGCATCTCATCAATGTCTCAATTAGTTGACACTCATCTAGCAATTTTTAGACACATCAAACTGAGTTTCGGATAGTGTAGATACTTTTCTGATAGCTTCTTTAGAAGACTTCTGATTTGTATCTACATTATATGCAAAACGTAGTATGTCTTCTAGTTTGGCAGGACAAGGGTCCTAAAGATTTTACTGTAAAAGGCCTAAAAGTTCAGACACCTTGAGACCTTATTGAAATTCTCCAAAAAATTTTAATTTGTTTCACGATCCAGCAAGGAGGCCAAAAGGTGCTGACAGAATGGCAAATAGTGTAGACCCTGATCAGACTGCTCCTTGTGAGTCTGCACTGTTTGCTTAGGCCTATCTGTCCCAATACTTAAGATCATTTCAGTACATTATGTTTTGTTATATAGTTAAAAATGGCAAAATAATATTTGATTCATGCTTGCCTCCCCTTTGAATATATGTATTCCCCCTTACCGAGGTCCCGTCTCCATATGACCTTAGCTGTTGGTGGGACGTAAAACTCAAACACTCACTCATTCCCCCTTACCCTTCCAACCAGCTAGACTCGTACGATACCTATGAAAACAATGTAGATCCAGACAAGATGGCTCTTAATGAACCATCTCATCAGGATCTACACTATTTGTCAGTCTTTTAACCCATTCTGTACCAGAAACCCCAAAATGGGTACCCTGGCAAACAGTGCAGGCCCAGATCAGAAGCCGCAGAATGTGGCGTCTGATCAGGGCCTCCACTGAATGCTAAAAGTTCAGTCATTTTCCAAATAAATTTTGACGAAAACACAACTTGACACCCCTAAATTTAGAAATGGACTCATGCCATATATATGGAGGAAGATTCCATTTGGTACAAAAAGAGTTAAAAAAAATACTGAAAAACCCATTGACAACAATGGACGTGTCCAAATTCAAAGATGGAAGAGTCCACTTTCGAAATCCTGGGGTGTAAGGGTTGAATGGGGACGTTATGACATAAATAGTGCAATATCATACTGTAAATAGTCCATCCTTAGTTTTGACATATATTTATGTATATACAGAGTATATGCTGAATTAACAAAATATAATAACACATGCCAAAAATGTCTTGTTCTGACATTTATCCTTGCATTCTGAGAATGAATAAACCTCTAAGACTGTTCATTTCCACACGTTTTTGAATTTAAAAGTCTAACCCAGAAGATGCCATTCAAAACGAGTGTTGTCTGAACTTTTCTCACGAAGAGTGATTTAGCCCTGAAGATGCCAATCACAGCAGTTTCTGTCATTTGTATATAACAGTTTGTTATACTGCAAAGAAATTTGTAGGCTTTGATTGGACAGCGCAAGGGCAATTATTTTCCATATCACCTGTGAGCAAAAAATTACCCTCTCATCAGAGTTGTTACTGGTGACACGTCAAATGACATTCATACATCATGCTCCCCTTCACTAAATTGCAATGTAACCCACAAAATTGGAAGCAACGTCTCCAAAATGACCTTTACAGTGTTGACGGGGATGTTAAACCTCAAATCAAACAAACAAACAAAATTGCAATGTCCGCCATTTTGAATTTAATGCACCACAGTAATAAAAACGTTCTGATATTTTCAATTAATTTGGGTGTTCCATTGTAAAACTCTCATCCTAACATGCTGTAAATATTTTCCAACTGAGCATCTTGATCAGTGTAGTGCGTGCAGAAGGGTGCATTTGATGACATCACATGAAAAAGTACTTCTCATGACGTCTTTGGAAAATATTGCAGTATTTTACAAAATGTCTTGAAAAAGCATTGCAGTATGACAATTTCGTTATTTTGATTCTTGACAGGGAACATTGGAGCACATTCACGCCTGAGAGCAATATTTGTCTGAGCTAATTAACACGGTTTCTCCTTTGGACCCAACCACTACCATTCACCTTATTTGCATTATCTGCTGGTTCCTAGTCTGAAGGTTATCAGTGTTGGAAAAACAGGTAACCAGACCCCCCTGACTTTGAAAGGTCAGGGGGGTCTGGCTACCTGTTTTTCCAATATTGACAATGTGCAAGCTGGGAGCCAGCAAATAATGCAAATATGGTGAATAGTAAGAGATTGTGGTGAGCTCCAATCTTGTATATGAGCCAAACAAAACAAAAATGTGCCTTTGGCCATTTGCTTTCAGCGTAGACTCGGATCAGCCTGTGCATCCCAACAATCTGATTATTAAACTGTTTGGAGTTTAAGCACCCAGTCAACACAATTTAGGTCATGTAGAACCAAGCGGTTTAATCTGCCCACATTCTTTCATCAGACATTAACAGCTGCCCTTCTTGAACCAATAGACAACAGAAAAGATTTTGTGATCAATCTCTACTGATCAGTCTCTACTAAAGAGTGTTGCCATCACAAAAACACGCCTATATAAATACACTGTAAATTTTACTGCCGTAAAAATGAAAAATTTAAGATGAAAAATTGTGATATTTTTCTTATTTCTGCTCAAAATATAGATTGTGGGTACACATTAGAACCGCCTCGTTAGAACCGCCTCGATCAGGCGGTTTTAACGAGTACTCACAATCTATATTTTTGAGCAGAAATAAGAAAAATTTGGTTACCCCTGTAAACCCCAGTTTTTCTATATAAAAGTGGGGTTCAACGGGGTCAAAACTATATAGGCGTGTTTGCATGCAGACCCGGCAGGTATTAAACTGGGGACATGATCACCAGCCAGACATGCATCTCTGGCTTATTTATTATGTCCACACTGAAAATCTCTTAAGGGGAATGGATTAGCCTGTCATATTTTTATAAGCCTGTTTGAAAAACGATTGTATATGTTATGCGCCCCCCCCCCCCCCCCCCCCCCCCCCCCCCCCCCGGGTCCATCCATCCGTCTGTCTGTCCGTCTGTAAACTTTTCGTTTCAGGATAACTCCTATAGTTTACATCCAATCAAGTTGAAACTTCATACATAGTTAGACCATGATGTGGGGCAGTGCATATTGTTTCGAGGTTACGGTCCACCAAATAATAATAAGAGTTATGCCCCTTTGAAATTTTTTGTAAACTTTTCGTTTCTGGATAACTCCTCCTACAGTTTACATCCGATCAAGCTGAAACTTCATGCATAGTTAGACCATGATGTGGGGCAGCACATATTGTTTCGAGGTTACGGTCCACCAAATAATAATAGAGTTATGCCCCTTTGAAATTTTGTGTAAACTTTTCGTTTCCAGATAGCTCCTACAGTTTACATCTGATCAAGCTGAAACTTCATCCATAGTAAGTCCATGATGTGGGCAGCGGATATTGTTTCGAGGTTACCATCCACCAAATAATAATAGGGTTATGTCCCTTTGAAAAAATTCTGCAAAACATTTTGTTTCCGGATAACTCCTAAATTTCACATCCGATGATGCTGAAACTTTACATACAGTAAGACCATGATATGGAACAGTGCATATTATTTTGAGGTTACAGTCTGCCAAATATTACCAGAGTTATACCCCATGCCCAGATTTTTCTAAACATTCCGTTTCCGGATAACTCCTACATTTTACATTTGATGAAACTGAAACTTTACATATTGTAAGACCATGATGTGGAACAGCGCATATTATTTTGAGGTTACAGTCCACCAAATATTAGCAGAGTTATTCCCCTTTCACAGATTTTTCTAAACATATTTTGTTTCCACATTTTACATCTGATGAAGCTCAAACTTACATATAGTTAGACTATGATGTGGAGCAGTGCATATTATTTCAAGGTTACAGTCCACCACTTATTGCCAGAGTTATGCCCATATTATTTTGAGGTTATGGTCCACCAAATAATACCGACCATGAAAATTTGTTGGAGACTGGTAGTTAAACGAGCCATTGAGGGTTATTTACCCTTTTTGTACCAAACAGAATCTTCCACCTTATATATAGCAGGAGTCCATTTCAAAATTTAGGGGTGCCTGGTTGTGTCTCCTTCAAAATCTATTTGGAAATTGGCTGAAAATTTTGCAAACTTTGTAGGCCCTGATCAGACGCCGTGTTCTGCAGTGTTCAACAGTAAGTAAGTATATACTCCATCTTACTAATTGCCACAGGCGTATAATGCCCCGCTTGCGGAGCTCTTGTCTGATTTTTTCCAAGGGAGACAACATTTTGGAATTCCAGTTTGCTTTCCAAATCCAAATTCCATCCACTTGCCCGGCAGTCAACAGCATCTTGGAAACTTCTTGGAATTACAATTTTCCTTATACATTCTATACATTTTTCTGGGCAAGTAAAATGAAAAATCCCGGGTAGCCGGTCAATGGATTTGTCAGGCCTTGCCTATACACTCAGCCCTTATGAAAAGGGGTTTACTCATAAAGAAAATTATCTGCTCCTTGGGGTAGGAGCAAATCCTTTCTTTAAAAGTAGATCCCTTTTTCAGAAGGGCTGAGTTTATGGGAAAGCAAACAGTAAGTCCCTAAAGTTGTCTCCCTTGGAAACATATTGATATGGGAGACAAAAATAGTTTTGGAAGGACTGCCCTCCCTGAATGTGTATCCATTCCTTTTTAACCCATTGTATGCGGGAAACCTCTGAAGGGGTACCTTGGCAAATAGTGCAGGCCCAGATCAGATGCCGCAGAATGCGGCATCTGATCAGGGCCTGCAATATTTGCTTACAGAAATTTCCATCAAAAATAAAAAAAAGGAAAAATATGCCTACCACCCCTTATGTGACAAATGGACTTGTCCAACATATAGCAATGAAAGAGTCCACTAGTATACAATGGGTTAGACACTTTGCTGCTGCTTGTGTATTGGGTTCATAATCAGCAGACTCGGTGGCTCAGTCACATGCTCACCTGACTGGCTGGTGTTTAGGCAGTGATAGGTTTGATGCCTCTCTGGGAGAGGACTTCTTTTGAATATATTGATCATTTATAACCATCTGCATGCTGGGAATCTTTTCGCAGCAGACGACAATTTTTTTTTTTTTCTAATTTTCCCAGAAAACGGGATTTGACATCTCATGCAGATTGTCTCCCTGTGAAGACAATTTGTGTCTCCCTGTGAAGACAATTTGCATGAGATGTCAAGTCCTGTTTTCTGAGAAAAATAAGAAAAATATCAACAATTTGTTGTCTGCTGAATTAGCGCAGTGAGTGGTAAAGGTTAAGTAGTCTTTACAGTCATTCTCCAATTCTGCGCATTCAGGAATGGCAGTTGTTAGACACTAAGCCGGCCTAAGACAACTGTAAGGAGTCAAGCACAATAGAAATGAAAATAAAAAGGATAACAAATAAACAAGCTATGAAATATTTAACAAAATTTTTTTACAAAATGTTATGTAAATCTTTCTGAATTAAGAATGAAAATAAATAAGCTGTACCTTAACCCTTAAGACACCAAGAAAAACTACATCTGAAAATGTCGTCTGCTTATGCCGTCTGCTGAATTTTGTGCAAATGTTTTAAAAAATATTTTTGTATACAGGCAAACACTGTGGAGCAGTCTGATTTGGGTCCACACTGTTTGCAAAAATGTCTTTCAAAATAACCTGCAGATGACAAAGCAGACGACAATTGTCATGATTGGCATTTTATGGGTTAACTGTATCCCTGAATATATCCTTAACAGTAAACCCTTGCCATGCTGAGCCCGGATATGCCTTGTCTTTGAAACAATGAAACAATGTAGATCCAGATCAGATGGCTTCTGAAGAAGCCATCTGATCAGGATCTACATTGTCATTCGGAGTGTGAATTTGTTGCAATAATTTGAATCAAGTAATCTGATTGGTTGATATATTGGCAAATTTAAATATTCAGCAGGTCAAGGGTTAATAATGTCCATGAATAAAGTTTTCTGATCTGATCCCACAGTTTGTAGTTCTTTTATGAACACAAGTCAGAAATGAATCAAAATCCAACAAAGAATTTAGAACAAATGTATGGTGAAACTTTAAATTGAACTCATAAAATCTTCTTCCTTATATAGTATTGTGGAGAATCAGAAATGAATCTTAATCCAACAAAGAATTTAGAACCAATGTATGGTGAAACTTTCATAGAATCTTCTTCCTTGTGTAGTATTATGGAGAACGCCAGAGAAAGAATTAGCTCAAAAGCTAAAACAGTGCTACAACAGAACTTTCTGGAAGGTTTGCATACTTTGTGAAGTAAATATTATTATAACACATCGGTCTGACATAGTGCATTCTTTCATATTGCTAAAACGGTTATTTTTCTGATGAAATTTTGTGATATTTTTCTTATTTTTTAGATTCCAAGCATAGGTTGTGGATGCTCATTAGAACTGCCTCGATTTGTGGATGCTCACTAGAACCGCCCACTCTTTCGAGTACCCACAACCTATGTCTTGGAGCGGAAATAATTAAGTATCGGAAATAATTATGGATCGAAATAATGAGGCGGTTCCAAAAGAGCACCAAGAACATATGTTTGGAGCATAAATAAGAAAAACATCAGAAATTTTCGCCAAAAAAGTAAACATTTTGGGGATATGAAAGAATGCACTGTCACACAGACGTGTTATCGTAATGCACTTTTTCAACAAAAATACCAGAGTATAAGATGCATTACGTGTTGTTGTTTTTTTTTTTGTTTTTTTTTTTGTTTTGTTTTGTTTTGTTTTTGTTTCTATGAGTACTACAGTATTCAATTACAGTGAAATTCCGCTATTAAGACCACCTAAATTAACACTAAGTAGAAGTAAAACAAAGATCAGGAATCGATACAATTAACTTACTCCACCCATCAAAGACACCAAAGGGAAAGAAACACAAACATGAAGCGACCAGACCATAATGGAAGCCTAAACAAAGGAAGGCCATAAGGACAGTTACTTTCCCACAAAATGGCCAAATGGCCATCCAAAATAAAAAGACACAAGTGATACTCACAGTAAGTAACAAACAACAATATAAAAAAACGCAACAGAAGAACCGCCTTGGAACGGTCAGTGGAAGGTCAGTGGAAAGAATTCCACTGGGGGGCTTAAATCGATTCTGCTTTAAAAAGCTTATTAATTAGGTTGCAGTTAGTTCTTGTTTTCTGCATACAGTGTCCTCTGGCCAGAGACAACCTTTGGCACTGTTCAAAAGTGGTCTTAAAGACCACTTTTGAACAGTCCCAAAGGTGGTCTTAATAGAGTAATTTTACTGTACATGTATTTTTGATATAGATGTAATATTCTTTGACAAGCAATAAATCACAATCATACTTGAGGGCTGTGAAGGTGAGTATTGGAATTAAAAATTACATTAATACATCTCGATTGGAGATAATTTGCATGCACTATGAGAAACATTTTGAAATGTTGTCAGCTGAAATTTTTAATAGAGGGCTAAGCGTTAAATCTATGTTTGAAACAGACGGAGTAGTGAAGACTCAGTTCAGCCTGCATATCTGTGCAGTCTGATCAGAGTTTTTGCTGTTTGCATGAGCCTTTAGTCGTCCCTGAGCTATTTATTTTATTCGTGCAAACTTTTAAAGAGGGTGACACAATTAGCTTTGGAAGCTTCAAGTATAGCAGGCCTTGCCCAACTGTAAACCAGTATCAGTTGAACGTGCTGATGACGAAGATACACGACACCTCAGCGACACCCAACCACCCCTAGTAATAGTGTTAGACCCTAAGACTGGCTTGGTGTACATAGCAGGTTGTCCTCTTGTAAAATTTTCCTAAGCGGTTAGAACATTTGTTTACGTGCTGAACTCACTTTGATATAATTTGTAATGCTCGATCGATCATTAATAATAACTACAATCAAAAAGAGACAACTGTCCTGCCCTGCTCTGATCATACAATAATGTCTTTTTTCCTGCTCATATTTTGAAATGCCAAAACACACACACACGGCCTCGGTGGCTCAGTCGGTTGCGCGTCTGACTGGTGATCAGGGGGACACGGCTTCGATTCCCGCCGGGGTCTGCAACACTCTCTCGTGGAGATTGATCATGAAATCTTTTCTACGGTCATTCTCTCCCGCTGATTCAAGAAGGACATTTGTCAATTTCTGGCAAAAGAATGTGCACTGTACTGGTTAACCCCTTACGTATAAGCCTGCCCAGGAAAAGTGTGGATAAGTAAAAATGACCTAAAATAGTGTTGACTGGGCCGTTAAACTCCAAAACAAACAAACACACACACACATGATTTTCAATGCTTATAAACCCTATTGGTTTCATTGGGCGACAGAGCTTGAGAAGTCATTTCATCTCAATGTCGGGTAAAAGTACCACAAAATTGGAAGCAACGTCTCCAAAATGTTCTTTACAGTGTTGACGGGGATGTTAAACTTCACTGAATCAAACAAAGAAAACATGATTTTCCAGATATGAACTGGGATCCGTGCAAGCTACTTACTGATTTTTTCTGTCTGAAACTCTATATACTGTATGAGTCTGAGTGAAAAAGTACTTCCCTGCATGAATCTTAAAACAAGCCACTCAGTGCCAACAATAAATTGCCTCACAATGATTTCCCAGCAGGCACATGACGTAATTGTGACGTCACACCAACGTCGGTACAACGTAATGATGTTTATGCAACGTCACATCTACGTCGGTGCAACGTTGTGATGTTACACCGACGTTGATTTTACATTGCCCTAGCGACGTTTGCCTGCTGGGTTATTTTCAAGTTTCTTCATGTCTCAATCCTAATAGATGTAGTTTATTCAACATAATAATTTCAACCAACAACTCTTGCCTTCTTCAGAACTTTTCTGCAACTGACAAACCAGAATCAGTCACAGAAAAAAATTCTGAAGAAAGCCACAGCCAAATAAAAAAAAACAACAATGATTTACCTCTGAGAAGTTCATAAAAATGGTCAGACTGATATGATACACAAACTCAATGCAGACATCAACGGTTGTCATGGTTATGTAGTATCTTGGCTTGAAAAAAATGTCATGGTCATCAAACTTTAACCCTCACCCACTGAACACAACAACCCCTACCTTTGCAAACGGAGTAGTGGGGCGTGATAGCTCAGTGGTTAGTGCATTTACCTCTGATGCTAGAGGTCCCGGGTTCGAGCCCCGGCAGCGGCGATAAAATTTCGGTGTCCGAATACGCTCCATTGGCATCATTTGCAGGGATGAATGTCATAAAGTGCTTGGTCCTTCGGATCGGGACGTTAACTGGAGGCCCCCTGTGCAGGGAGAACCTTCCCCTGTGCAGGTTAAAGACCCCTACCGCAGTTACATGATTACTGTGTAGGCTTTCATCCTGCAAACCTGGAGTGTAATGCACTGTACACCTGCGGTAGTGATCAAATGTGACCGACGCAATATCAGTAGAAAGAAAGAGAAAGATCCAGATCAGATGGCTTCCGAATCTATACTGTTTGTCATGTAATTTATGAACTAAACAAATACATTGTATCCAGTAAATTGATTGGTTGATAGTCAACAATAGGGGTGGCTAGATTGATGTATTCAGCCGGGTAAGGGTTAACTTTTTCTTTAGTCTAACTTCCGTGTTTATGTAATTTGCAGACAAAAATTGTCACTTGAAAGTGCTTTTCTGTCCCTGAAACAGGCAGTGTCACATAAAATTAATCAACACGGCCTTATTGTCTGTAGGGGCCAGGTTAGTTGTCTTTGGTGGAGTGTTTAATGGATCAACTCCTATGGAATTCTTCTCATCACGTGAACATGTCCTTGAAATGAACACTGACGCCACTTAACCCCACTTGATATAGAGAAAACAGAAGTTTACGGGGGTATACATTGTTCTTCTTATTTCTGCCACAAGACATAGGTTTTGGGTACTCGTTAGAACCGCCTCACTGATGCGGTTCTAACGAGCACACACTACCTATGTTTGCAGTATAAATAAGAAAGACATCACAAATTTTAATCTGAAAAGTAGCTCATTTGGAGATAAGAAAAAAGCACTAAGTCGTACGGGTGTGTAATTGTAATGCTTATACTGAGATGTCTGTAATTGGTCCCAACTGCAGGTTTATATCACATCATGGTGAAAATCCATTCTTCAGATGACAAGATTATTGCAGAAAAAATTAACCCTTAAGATGCCGAGAAAAAACTACATCTGAAAATGTCGTTTGCTTATGTCGTCTGCTATTTTTTTTTTTTTTTTTTTGCAAACTTTTCAAAACTATTTTTGCATACAGGTAAACAGTATGGGCCCAGATCAGACCTACAAAAATGCTTTAAGGTGACCGGCAGACGCAAAGCAGATGACAATTGTCGACATTGGCATTTTATGAGTTAAAGATATCTTGGACTATTCTTCCATTTTCATTCTCGCATTTTAGACTTTCGGATGAGACTTTAAACCGAGTTCCCGTCTCCGTATGACCTTAGCTGTTGGTGGGACGTAAAACTCAAACACTCACTCACTCACTCATTCTCGCATTTTATGGATTAAAGATATCTTGGACTTTTTTCCATTTTGACTGATGAATATTTTATGGTAACCATCGTGAAAATAATCCAGTGAGTGCATTTGAAGCACTGTGCTTGTATTTGACTTAGATTTTAGCTAACTGCGCCTTCGCATTTCAAAACATTCCATTTCCTTTTGTCTTTCAGTGATTTAGCAAGAGATATTGCATCACTTATATCCTGACATGGGTCTTTTATCAAGCCCCTCTTCTTCAGTTCTCGTATAACTAATTTCAGTCTGTGCACAGTTTCCAGCTCTACAGCAACATAGAGATTTCTGGTCCCCCATTTTACTCCCTCAACAAGTAGAATGTTATATGGCGATTGGTCTTGTTTGTTATATGCTACATTAAGTGCTTCCAAAGCCGCGTCATTTTCTGGTTTCCATTTGTTTACCTGTTTCAGACCATCTATAACAAACTGAAGAACTTCCACAGTGCTTTCAACAGCATAAACCAGACATGGCATAGTTAAACACAACCCTTCAGAAACGAGTTTGTTGTATATAGCCTTATCTTTGAATTCAATGGACCAGACGAAGGCTTTAGCTATATACCTGTTTGATGGATCAAACCGCCCTGTCTCTTTCAGAGTTTTCACTACATCGTCAGTTTCTGTCGGACTCCATACAACAACATTAGTTAGGGAAGCAGTGGTTATTCCTGCTCCTTGAGCTACAAGCATGTCAATTAGTCTTTTGTCAGCTCTTCTGCAAGATGTCATGTATGCAGCTGAAATATACAGATCCTCTGCATTCCACCTTTCTGCTGCTTTTAATTCATCAATAACTCGCATAATATCATCTGCATCATGTCCAATCTCTGCGAGGGCCATGACCAATGCATTTGTAGGTATGACACCTTCCTCTTTCAAAAGAGTATATATTCTTTTATCTCCACTTTTCATTGCCATAGCCATAGACCACGCCATTTCATACGCTTCAGGATCAAATGTATCGTTTTCTTTTAAGGTTTGAATAACATGAACAACTTCTTCAAATCCGTGTTCTATAATTGCCCAGTACACAGAAGCAACAGTTAGTTTGGCCCCTGCACCTGTCAGAATACTTAAACATTTATTCTTAGCGGTTGCATGAGCCTCTGTTACTGCTCTGGAGGTGTACATGTCATCAGGCATCCATGTCCTATTATTCACCAGTTCATTTAAAAGCGACTTAACAAGTTCATCATCTCCACATTTCACAGCAAAATACAGACTCTGTGTAGTAAAATGAAGACCACTTTCTTTCAAGATGTTGAATATCTTTCTATTTTCTTGTTTCATAGACATTCCTAGGCAAAACTGAAGCTCCTGATTATCAGCAACGTAATTTCCAGTTTGTTTTAAGTCACTGATTATCATTTTTACAAGGTCAGGATCAACATCTTCATTCTCTACTGCCTTGTACAGACAAGAGACTGTCACTTTTACTTGGTCATTTTTCAGTTCTGTATACAAGTCTTTACTGTTTATGCTACAAATTCCGATCAACGCCTCCGACTTTACCTTGCATTTCCAGCAGGCTTTATCATCGTCACAAGAATGGTTACATATAAGGTATGGTCGCGCTTCTTTGAAGAAGCGACTGTTTCCTTTGCAATTTATTATGACATGGTAAAGAAATGCATGAATGCCTACATAATTGAAAGACAATCCCTTGCTGAAAAAGTCTTTGCAAGTCTCACCATTTTCCATCACGGCACTTATCAATGCTTGGACAAACGTCTCGTTTTCTAACATCGGGTGTTCAGAAAGGCGCTTCCCATTTTCATTTTGTATCACTTCATACATGCAACGTTCAGCAAGAGTCGTAAAGTCATTCTCTTCAATTACAATTATACCTTCATTGTCCTCATCTTCTAACCGTACACACTGACACAGATAGTCAATGGTACACTGTTTTATTATTTCACACGGATAGTTCTCAGCATGCAGCTTTGCGACAGCTTCATACATTGTGTCATGGAAAAACGAGAATGTCTTGTTGATGCATCTAAGGTAGGAATCCTTCATGTGGTTCAATTTTTGTTTTGTGTCTTTCACGATCGCCGCTGTTGGTTTTTCAACTCCACATAGTTTGGCGACATGAACAAGTTTTTCTTGCGAACTTTTGCTCATTTTTGTCATGTCTATGTCTTGGACTTTTAATTTGTTATCCTTGTAAAGCACAAAAAGCAAGGCAATGAAGCTTTGTTCATCCAGATTCTGGATGTTCTGTTCTAAGCAATATTTGTATGGTTTTGTAAAATAATGGGCCTTTTTCGAGAAAAGTGAATCGTCACTTGCAAATTGTTGAGCACAAAGTGGAAAACCTGCGTTCGTTTCTTTCTGATAGATGCATTCATCGATTTCTGCTTCATTCATCTCTCTGTCGTTGGCTTTAAGCTGCGACTTAAGAATCTGTTTCTTCTCCTCTGGTGTCAGTTCACCGGAGGTAAGCTCTACTGTCTTAGAGAATATAGCATGGCCAGCTAATTCTCGCTTGAACTCCAGATAGATGTGCATTCTGGATGCAAATATTAGTCTTACCTTGCGACTAGCCACGAATGCTTGGAGCGTTGGAAAAAGACTACGCCATACCTCAAGTTTGTTTTTCTCAGCATTGTGCTTTCCAAAAATATCATCGATAAATAGAAGGTCTAGTTCCATTGATTTTATGGCTTTCAAATCATCTGGCTCGTACACCATTGCGCATCTGTCAAGACAGACAATTTCTTCATCGACGAGACATTTCACAATTCTAAAGGCGGCTGTTGTTTTTCCTTCCCCTGGTCTACCATACAGAAAAACGGAGTATGATCTAGATAGGTCTTCTTTGGCTGCTTTCATCTTTTCTGTTAGCTGAATATCTGTACTGTTACTATATTCATACTGACATAGGAACTTATCTGTAAAATATATAGAGAATATTTACTTTTTTGAGGTGAATATCAAAAAATATTTCATGCTGAAAGCATCTGTAAATGTGTTGAATACATCAGAATTTTCACCCGTGCTTCGCACTTGTGAAAATTCTGATGTTATTAACACACGAGATGAAATATTTTTGGTATTTATACAAAAAATATTTTTATTTCATACGGAAAACAAATCAAAACATGTAGTACGGGCTGCTATTGTGAAAATAACATGATCATGTTCTTTTTCACAATTGAAAATATTATATATGAAAGTATCATTGTTATTTGTTTCAGACATGCATTGATTTCACTGTTGAGTATAAAATGAAAGCATGTACATTTCTAAAATAGAGAATTCATTTGTATTAAATATGTTCTATAAAAGGGTTATCCTTTGGAAGCAAGGAATACACCACAGAAGTGAAAAATATGGAGTGTGCATGTTTTCTGCCTGTCATATATTTTTCAAGCCCAGTCTTCAAAGCACCTAAGTGCCAAAAATTATATAATTTGGCCAATAAATGAAGGAGATAAATCACTTTAAATATAGTGCTAAAATAAAAAAGAGTGCCCAGCTGGGAGGCTGAAAATTGGTTTCCATAAATAAAAGCTGTTTTTCCCCGAATGTGGGGAAAACTCTTCCTAGTCATTACTCAGGACCAAAAATCAATGTGAATTCTTTCCTATTATAATGCCATGCCTATAACCTGTTAAATAAGTAAAGAGACAAACTTGACGATATCGTTTAGAAGAATTATTATATGTTTATGCAGGTAGAAATAATTACCTTTCAGTCCATCACATTTCGTCATCGGCATTTTCTTGCTAGAGATAGCTTGTGAAACTGAAAAATGAAAAAAGTGAATTAAGCACTGCTTATAAGATACCCCCGCATGACAATGGTCAATAATAAAAAAGTGCAGACATGTTAAAAAGAAGTTGAACTCATAGCCGGCAACTAAAGAAGTTGAACTCATAGCCGGCAACTTGGCCCAAAATTATTGTAACACAAAATCTATTTGATGAGTTTTAAGCATCTGTTCAACGTCAAGCTAACAAGGTACCCACTCCCTATACACTTTAACATTATTAGACCTCAAAAAATGACTAAGTTAAATAAGATGAAAAAAGTGAAAGAAATAATTTTAGGAGTATGAAAAAACCACATGCACATCTTCAGACCTATATGCAAACACCTGCAAAGTTTCAAAAGGATAAACCTAAAACTGTGAGAGGAGTTGCGCTAACAAGGTACCCACTCCCTGTACACTTTAACATTATTAGACCTAAAAATGACTAAGTTAAAAAAGACGAAAAAAGTGAAAGAAACAATTTTAGGAGTAAGAAAACACCACATGTACATCTTCAGACCTATATGTAAACACCTGCAAAGTTTCAAAATGATCACCCTTAAACTGTGAGAGGAGTTGCGCTAACAAAGTACCTACTCCCTATACACTTTAACATTATTAGACCTCAAAAATGGCTATGTTAAATGAAAACCTATCTAGGGACATAACTCCAAGAGTTATGGACCCTTGATAAATATTTTACTACAACAGATTTCTTACATCTGGCACCAAGTGTGATATAAGTTTCATTAATCTAAAAAAATAAATACAAAAGTTATTAAAATTATTAAGCAAGATATACAGGAAAACCAAAAGTGTCACGGACAAGGTTTCAAGAATTACAAAGGGGAATAACTTTAACAGTATTTATCGCAGGACTTTTATTTTCATGTCGCCGCAGCATCTCATCAATATCAACATTTCTGCGAAAATGATAATATTCTATAAACTATTAAGCAAGATATGCAGGGAAAACCAAAGTGTGACGGACAGGCGGACGGACGGACGGACAGACAGAATGGCTAAGTTAAAAAATAAGAAAAAAGTAAAAGAAATAATTTTAGGAGTAAGAAAAAAACCACATGCACATCTTCAGACCTATATGAAAACACCTGCAAAGTTTCAAAATGACCACCCTTAAACTGTGAGAGGAGTTGCGCTAACAAGGTACCTACTCCCTAGACACTTTAACATTATTAGACCTCAAAAATGGCTATGTTAAATGAAAACCTATCTAGGGATATAACTCCAAGAGTTAAGGGCCCTTGATAAATATTTTACTACAACAGATTCCTTACCTCAGGCACCAAGTGTGATATAAGTTTCATTAATCTAGAACAATATATACAAAAGTTTTTAAAATTATTAAGTAAGATATACAGGAAAATCAAAAGTGTAACGGACAAGTTTTCAAGAATTACAAAGGTGAATAACTTTAACAGTATTGATCGCAGGACTTTTATTTTCATGTCGCAGCAGCATCTCATCAATTTCAACATTTATGCAAAAATGATAAGATTCTGTAAACTATTAAGCAAGATATGCAGGGAAAATCAAAGTGTTACGGTCAGAAGGACGGACGGACGGACAGACGGAATGGCTCAGTTAAAAAAGACGAAAAAAAGTGAAAGAAATAATTTTAGGAGTAAGAAAAAACCACATGCACATCTTCAGACCAATATGAAAACACCTGCAAAGTTTCAAAATGACCACCCCTAAACTGTGAGAGAAGTTGCACTAACAAGGTACCTACTCCCTATGCACTTTAACATTATTAGACCCCAAAAATGGCTATGTTAAATGAAAATCTATCTAGGGATATAACTCCAAGAGTTATGGGCCCTTGATAAATATTTTACTACAACAGATTCATTACCTCAGGCACCAAGTGTGATATAAGTTTCATTAATCTAGAACAATAAATACAAAAGTTATTAAAATCATTAAGTAAGATATACAGGAAAATCAAAAGTGTAACGGACAAGTTTTCAAGAATTACAAAGGGGAATAACTTTAACAGTACTGATCGCAGGACCTTTATTTTCATGTAGCAGCAGCATCTCATCAATATCAACATTTATGCAAAAAATGATAAGATTCTGTAAACTATTATGCAAGATATGCAGGGAAAACCAAAGTGTTACGGACAGACGGAGGGACGGACGGACGGACGGACAGGCCGACAACGTGAAAACAGTATACCCCACTTAAAATAAATCAAAGCACTGACAACACTGATGGGTCGACTGATTCTGAGAGAAAGCTAGGAAATTTTTAACATTGCAACAGATAAGGTTGATATTTTCTGATACATGAAGGATAGTTTTTGCCAATTCTCCATAAAACAGAAGTAACGGCAATGATCAGGAATCCCCCCCCCCCCCGCCCCCCATCAGAGACACCAAGGGAAAGAAACACAAACAAGAAACAACTAGACCCTAATGGAAACATCAATAGCGGAAAGCCAAACGGACAGTTACTTTTCCACAAAATGGCCAATCGGCTATCCAAAGCAAAATAATTTAAGCGATACACACACACACAAAAACCAGCCACAACCAAAAATAAACCACGACAGAAGAACCGCCCCGGAACGGCCAGCGAAACGGATTCCACCAATTCCACACCAACTTCCGTCGCGATTTAGACAAATAATTTGTTCAGTCCGCATGAAGGCCTCCTAACTCATCAGTGCAACATCTCCGTGAACACGAATATCAATCAACCACAGAGATCAAACAACGGTGAGGACTCGACAGCAAGAAACCACTGAAATGCTTGAGCAAAAGAAAACCAACAGTCAGACTCCGGTGGGGGCCGACCTGAGAAAAACCTCTGTTGTTGGTATTCAGTAGAACTGCCTCGGTGAGGCGGTTCTATGGATATCGACAACATAGGTTTTTATGGAGAAAAAAAGAAAATTATCCTTCAATTATCACAGAATACTAACCTTATCTGTTGCTATGGAAAATAATCCTGGACGGGAACTCAAACTGTTTTGTTTAACCTTTCCGTTCTTGGTCTTTCAGCAAACAGTGTAGACCCTGATCAGACACAGCACTCTGACGTCACATCGACAAGATTAGCACGGCCACAAATAACTGTTATCTGGATTTCGTATATGCCAGTGATAGTCATGTGAACAATTGCAGGTAAATTTCTTGATCATTTTGTAAGGTTGGAAAGCAGTCGACCCAAGAACTGTAAAACTATAATTTCCCTAACCAGTTTTATAACTGTAATACTCAAAAGCAGATACAAAACTGTAATGATTTTGTGTTCTGTCCTTTTTGATCATTGGGCATATGCTTGGGTTCAAAATTTTACAAACGGTTTAGCCATTTCACTTACAAGTCATTGAATTAACAAATTTTCACCTGTAGCTTTGTGAAACAGCATTCCAAATGGCAACAAATGAACTTCTTTCAGTATTTTTACAGTCTAACAGTGTGGAGCCTGATCAGACTGCTCCTTGAGTCTGATCTGGGCCCTCACTGTTTGCAAAATGATTTTTAAGACGGTTATCAGCAGACGACTAAGCAGACGACGATTTTTTGGACTGGCATGTTATGGTTTAAACTTACCTTTCAGTTCTTCCACAGATCTAGCCAGCGCATCTACCTTCTCTTGAAGATCAGCGTTCGACTGGCACCATTCTTTCAAGGTTTCATATATTTTAACAAAATCTGGATCACTTCTTTTTGTCTCTTCTATAAATTCTTGCAATTCAGTTTTAAAGTCTGGCTCTCCGACTTCGTCTGCGAGGTCTAACAGCACTGACGAAATGCCCTGCCATCGTTTTTCGAACATCGGTTCGTTTACTTTTGCAGATTCGAGTATATCAGAATGCAACAGATTGTCTCGTTCCGCTTTTATAGCCAAGGTGCCATTTCTCTCTTTGTGGGTCAAGCTACCTTTGAACAGATCTAGCACTAACTTGCATAATAAAGTTATGTCCATTTTGTCTATGTTCCGTCCAATCACGAGTTGTCTTTGTTTCTCGGTAAATTTTATTTTCAAGACAACACCTTGATTTTGGTAAAAATAATCAGATATTTCAACAGGGGCGGTACATTTTCCCAGAAGTTGTCGCAACACCATAGAACCGCCCCCTGCGAGGAGTCTTACTAGACGATTAAAATTTCTTGTTTCCGACATCATGAGGGGTAGTCTATTAAAGACACATTACTGAAGCAATTCAAATCTGAAATAGAAAAGTAATGCATGTGCAGAAAACCCTCAATACAATGGTAGTGCTTTCCCTTGAATTACTCTTTGGAACATTTGTGAGGTTCGCCTTGGCGAGACGATTCTAAAAATGCCCACAACGTTTATTTCTGGAACTACTAACCCTTTTTATCATTTGACGTCGCGCCTGAGAATGTAATAACGTCATGTAATAAATTCGGTAATCCACTAGTGGATTAAATATGCAAATTAGTCGCAATTACTAATGGCAGAATATTTACATTTTTTGCACAAATCGTGAATTAAATACGTTTTAAATGTCATATGATAAATAGAATCTTGCATTCGTGCTCATGTATTATTGAATTTATTTAACTCGTTGAGGAAAAAGGAAAAATTCTGGGCGAGGCATCGCATGTAATGCCTTTTCTTCACCTCGTTAATAAAAACACTCATGTAAGATCCTCTATTTCATCACAAAAACATGCCTATATAATTTTGACCCCCTTGAACCCCACTATTATATAGTAAAACTGGGGTTTGCAGGGGTAAACCTTATTTTTTTATTTCTGCTCTGAAATATAGATTGTGGGTACTTGTTAGAACCGCCTGGATGAGGTGGTTTTAGAACCACCTCGATGAGGCGGTTCTAAAGAGTACACACAATCTTTATTTTGAGCAGAAATAAGAAAAATACCACAATTTTTCTTAAAATGTTCGTGGTTTTTTTTTTCGGCGGCGAAGTTTACAATGTATTTGAATAGGTGTGTTTTCGTAACGCCTACGGAAAACCCCAAAACGGGCTGTAGGAAACCGTGCAGGCCCAGACCAGACGTCTGATTAGGACATTCACTGTTTGCAACAAAAACATCGCTAAGACTGCATGATATATACCCCTCACACTGCAGCCTGGCCAATAGCATGCATTTTTTTTTTTTTTTCAGGTTTTTTTTTTTAGGAAGAGGACAGCCAGTATCCAAAAGCCGTGATATATTTTCTATATCTATGGTAAAAAGTATAGTAGTCGCAGATAAGATTGATTAGGCGGAGCTATCGTTTGTGCCTGCCTCAGGAATATTCCATTAACAAAAAGGTAAACCAAGTCACCCGATTGTGTGAATTCAACTGTAACACAAGCATAGCTGCGGCGTATATGATCATTTCGTCCGCTTGTAGAAAGCGTGCGAAAGGCACTCTACCGAATCATCTGATGGACTCAGCGAATTTGACATATATTGACAACACTTGAATAGCTCCGCCTAGTCAATCTTATCTGCGACTACTAGTAGTCGCAGATAAGATTGACTAGGCGGGGCTATCGTTTGTGCCTGCCTCAGGAATATTCCATTAACAAAAAGGTAACCAAGTCACTCGATTGTGTGTATTCAAACGTATATTCAGACATATATTGACAACACTTGAATAGCTCCGCCTGGTCAATCTTATCTGCGACTACTATAACTACAGGCAAAACAAACCATTTATCAGTTACACCAAAGCTAGATAACTCAAGAACTTAACCTTAACCATGCTGAATCCGGATATATTATTTTCTTGAAAGCAGTATAGATCTAGACCAGGCTGATCAGGATCGTATACTGTTTTCCATTCTGCCTCTGAATTCATGGTAAAATAAAAAACACGCAACGCAAAAGACTGAAGATCGGGGAGGGATGTAGCATAGTGAAATACAGTTGAACTTCGATGGCTCGAACACCGATGGCTCGTTTACCATGGATGTGTCGAACCCATTCTTGAGCCCCTAGCGAAATCCTCTTCATAAGAAATAGTGGGGGATAATTATGGAGATTTTAGTCTTTTATCTTCCAAATGTATGGTGTGTGTACTCATTAGAATCGCCTCGATGAGGCGATTCTAATGAGTACAGACAGCATACATATTCGTTATAGAACACCGAAAAGATGTATAAAAGTATCTCGCTATGCCTCCTGACAGAAACCTCAGTGGCTCGAACTACCGCTGTCTCGAACTAATTTTCATGGTCCCAAAGGGGTTCGAGCCATTGAAGTTCGACTGTTTTCAGCACGGTGATGGTTAATGTTAAATTTCATCAAGACATTTTATACAGCTATGGGCCAAAAAACAGTTTTTTACATATATCAAGAGCAGATAACTCAAGAATCAGAATCAGCAGAGTGAATGTCTTTGGCCTAAATATGCCTCCTTTGGTGTTTTATACATCTGTAAAAGTTCAACAAGAAAGGTCCACGTTCATTTAATGTTGGCATTGGGGTTCCCTTTCACGCCCCCCCCCCCCCCCCCCCCCGCACATACACACTGCCCACAAGAATGTGCTTTGGCGTAACGGCTGCTCATACAGCGCCCATGCGTCGACAGACACGCTTTCATGTATTGTTCTATCTAAATATTTATACTTTTATAGTGCTGCCTCACTGAAGTATCATGTCCCAGATACATTACATGATACCACACCCAGTCACATTATCCTGACACTGGATCGACCAGTCCTAGCTCTACCCCGTAAATCTGAGTGCCAAGCGAGGAGCAGCTAGTACCATTTTTAACGACTTTGGTATGTCGCGGCCCGGGATCGAACCCGAGACACTCTACCAACTGAGCTATCGGGGCCGGTTAAATATTTGTATAATCTTATATTTTTTTCTGATTTTAGGGTTCTAAGTAAATTGTTGAATGATGTGAGGGTGCTTCCTAGCACTTTTATTCCAGCAAAAGTGATGCGAGTCGTTTTGTTTTTGTTTGTTTGTTGTTTGATTCGATGTTTAACGCCCCCGTCAACACTGTAGGTCATTTTGGAGACTTTGCTTCCAATTCTGTGGGACTTTTACCCGACATTGAGATGAAATGACATCTCAAGCCCTGCCGCCCAATGAAACCAATAGGGTTTATAAGCAGGGGCAGTCCGACTCACACTACTTTGCCTGGGCAGGCTTAGATCCTCTAAGTGGTATATACTAGTACTCTCATGTGCGGTCGGTTTCAGATCTGCGTGGAAGCATCATGCAGCCCATCTATTTCTTCACGTCGTATCGCTGTCCCGCTGTTTCGTAGCTGGCTGATTGTCGTGTAAAAGTCCCCAAAATCGGAAGCCAAGTCTCCAAAATTACCTAAATAGTGTTGATGGGGACGTAAAATCGAAAAACAATTATTAATTCAATCTGAGCCTGCACATGAGAAAATTTACTTATTACATAGGCGAGCAGCAAATATTCATGCAAGCCTACGCTCGTAGACTAGCCATGTTAGTCCTGCACACGCACCTGAAGTACGTATGTCGAGAACGCGAGGGGCACCTTTTTAACCCTTTTTGTACTAAATGGAATCTTCCTCCTTATATATAGCAGGAGTTCATTTCAAAATTTAGGGGAGTCAGGTTTTGCTTTCATCAAAATATATTTGGAAAATGGCTGAACTTTTAGCAAACAGTGGAGGCCCTGATCAGACGCCGCGTTCTGCACTGTTTGCCAAGGTACCCATTTAGGGGTTTCTGGTACAGAATGGGTTAATGGCAAGTCTCATTTATTATCTTGTAACAACAAGTGTTGTAAATTTTATGTCAACAAACTGCGTATTTTTCTAAACAGTCATATTTGAGAACTCATAAATTTAAGTAAATAACCTGATTTTTACGCACGTTTATAAATATTGTGATGTAGAGACATAATTATATACCTCATGATGCGGGAGGCTGTGGTAGGACCCTAGCTAGCAAAGGAGTGGGCCAATGTCGGGCCGACAGCAATACGACGTTGACAGGTTATATCGCGGTCGACCTGACGTTGGCCTTCTTTGCTGGCTTGGACAAGACCTTTTGCCACATCAAAACCATACCTTTGTCGTTCCTACGACGGGGGCGTTTACGTATACGCAATCTCTAGAATATGTTCGTTTTTTTTTTTGTTGTTTTTTTTTTTTGTGTTTTTTTTTTTTAAATACGCGGGATTGGGATTAAAAAGATGGCAATAATTAATATGATGGCAAACAGTATCAATCACGTCATGACCCGTTTCTATATCGGTTTACAAAAATGTGTGAAATATGTGAACTGACCAAAATCAACAAAAAATCAGCAATAGAAATTTTCCCAATATATGGGTCTAAGAGCTAGACGTCTAGCTCTTAGACCAATATATTGGGTAAAATTTCTAAAATTGCTGATTGTTTGTTGATTATGGTCATTTCACATATTTCACACATTTTTGGCAAAACACATGAAAACAACGTGTCAAGTACCTGTGGGGTTGATGCTCAGTAGACCACACTCCTGACCATCCTACACATAAAACGTTCCTATTCTTATGGTAAAAAAAAAAAAACAATTTATGTTGGCGAACAATAGCTTTAGTGAATTTTTGTGACGTTTTAAGCAAACAATCGATCTGTTCAATATTTAAGGTAGACAGGTCGACAATAAATGTTATCTATTTGAATCAATGCAATTGGGACATAACAATTAACTAAACGATACTTACTATCATTCCACATTTCCTTTCATTCAGTTGCTCTCAAATGATTAAGACTTCGTAGAAATTACAAAAATAGGTTTTGGGTTAATTCGGTGACCCAATACAAGTATGGGTTTTTCCGATTTCCGCAATATTACAAGTAACAGCTTTCTCAAATACCAAATGGACACTTGATGGGTAGTCGCCTATCAACGGCGCAGCAAGACTATATTAACGGGGCACATTTGAGCAACTTCGAATCAATTTTGATGCATCGGCGCCTAATCTACAGTGTAGTAACACCATACCACTGGGCACATGAGCTTGAGCAACTTTGAATTATGTCGCCTTTATCTACGGTATAGTTAGACTATATTAGTATGATTTTGTTTGTTTGTTTTGGAGTTTAACGGCCCAGTCAACACTATTTTTATGTCATTTTTTGAGCCGGTCGGTTTACCTATCCACACTTTTCCTGGGCACGCTTATACGTAAGCGGTTAACCAGTACAGTGCACATTCTTTCGCCAGAAACTGACAACTGCGCTTCTTGAATCAGCGGAAGGGAGAGAATGACCGTAGAAAATATTTCATGATCAATCTCCACGAAAGAATGTTGCCGACCAAGACAGGTATCGAACCCGCGTCCTCCTGATCACCAGTCAGACGCGCATCCGACTGAGCTACAGAGGCCGGCAGACTATACATATATGATATTTTAGCATTTTTGACGTTGTTTCGGCATTGCAAACGTACGTGTATTATTCTGCTCACGCTTTTCAGTTTTATTAACAACTAGGCCTACATGTAAATGGTGGTTTTCTCTGTGTTGAGGTTTTACGCCCCCGTCAAGACTAATTTGGTCATTTTGGAGTTGCTTCTTCCGAATTTATGGGACCTTCATCCGAAACTGAAATGTAACAAGATCAGCTTTTATAAAAAAAACTTAGCACAAATGTGACTGTCTAGAATTATATCCCCGAAATATGTTTTATACAATTTACTGTCTTTGGTAAAATTCTAATTGTCAGTGTGGCACGTAGTGATACTAATAGACCGTGTGCGTTTCCATCCTTGTCTGGTATGGACCTCATCACACCAGTGCGACGTGTTAAGTTCGCTACCAGTTAATTGAAACCGCCCTGTCTAAGCACTTTTTTAAAAATACAAGTTCAAACGTCATGTAAATACAGAAAATCATTTACATGCTTAAAATAATGATATGGTTCTCAATAACGGCGAGACCAGTTTTTAGTTCACCAGAGCCGAGCTTATAGGATAGACAGTGGTCCATCGTTGATATATAGCGTGTACAAATATGACAGCAAATATCGGCTTGTACAATTGTGATAGCAATTCTGTGCCAGAGCTCTGCCCATGGGCCTCTTTTTGTGTCTGTTATGAGCCGCTTTGGCTTGTACAAATGTGATAGCAATTCTGTGTCCGGCTTTTTTTCTTTTTGTGAAAGCTTATACTTGTATAGACCTCTTTTTGTCGCGCGTACAATCAGCATGGCGCGATATAGGCGCCCGGTTTTCCCTCCGTTTGTCCGTTCGTTCGTCCGTTTGTCAAGGCGTCAACATTTGCGACCACCCTAGCATTCATCCAAATGGTCAAGTTTATTTCTCAGAAACTATAAGAGCTTCATTACTGTCACTTGGTATATACTTGTATCTGTGGATGGCAACTTTAATGCAAGCATCCATATTTGACCTTTACCTAAATTTTATGGTTCACGGACTTTGTAAAATTTTGCGACCACCCTAGCGTTCACCCTAATGGTCAAGTTTATTTCTCAAGAACTATAAGAGCTTCGTTAATGATACTTGGAACAAACTTGTATCTGGGGATGGTAACTTAAATGCAAGCATCCATATGTGACATTGACCTACATTTCATGGTTCACAGACTTTGTAAAATATTGCGACCACCCTAGCGTTCACCCAAATGGTGAAGTTAATTTATGAAGAACTATAAAAGCTTCATTAATGATACTTTATACAAACTTGTATCTAGGAATGGCAACTTTTATGGAAGCATTAGTATTTGACCTTGTCCTAGATTACATGGTTCGGTGACTTAAACTGACTTTGCGCCCCCACAGGCGCGACATAGCCTTTGGCGGAATTCTTGTTTTTCTTTTTGTAGCAGGTGAAAAAAATCCAATCACCTTTACCCGGCCGGGGATCGAACCTGGGCCGCCGGATTGTTAAGCAAACACTACCACGTCGCTACAAAAGCCGGCTTGTACTGCAAGGCAATACAAGTGTCCTATATACCTATACCCTATGACATTCTCTCCCTCCACATTGAAATTCGTCCTCGAATTTCTGGGAGTCCGAGTATCACGTGAAATGATACTCAAGGAGTTTTAATGCACATGTGGGTCCAACAGTGGGCGCCAAATGTAACAGGTGAAAAAAGTCCTATCACCTTTACCCGGCCGGGGATCGAACCCGGGCCGCCGGATAGGTAAGCAAACACTCTACCACGTCGCTATAAAAGCCGGCTTGTACTGCAAGTGTGCTAAATACCTATACCCTATGACATTTTTATGCTAATTTATTTTAGTTCGATTGCGATGAAAGCTTCAAGCTTATTAAATCGCGCTCGAACAATCATTCCGGATGTTTTCACGCGCGCGAGAGAGAGGCAGTGACTATTACACCACTGCTACCCATTTACACCTTGGTGGAGTGAGGCAGTGTCATTACATGTCTTGCCCAAGGACACACCTCGATACCGTGTGCCAGATTCGAACGCACAAGCTCTCGATCACGAGTCGAACGCGTTAACCACTGCGCTATCGCGGCTGACATACTTCCGTGCTAACCTTTACCACTCCCTAGGCGAATTCAGATGATAACCAGTGCTTCAGCTGAAGTGCACGACCCGCCGGATGCTTTTAGCTTTATGAGTGTTACCATATATGGGTATGGCGGCCATTTTGGTCATGTGATCTGGACCTAAAACGACCCCCCCCCCCCACCAATAAATGCGCCTTATCGTAAGGAGCAAAAATATATCTTATACTTTAGTACTGTATTCTGAATCGTTTGCAGGATAAAATGCATTCTTACTTTTCCAATACAAAAGCATATGTGTCAAAGTTTGACCTAGGCACAAAGAATGTCAAGGCAACCCAGGGTCACCATTTTAGCACTTTATGATGGGCCTACGTCCCAGATGCCGCGGCTATTTATCAAGTTTCGTGGACCCCATGAGCAAATTTTGGTTTTACCCATCCCATAGAGGCTCCATATGAAATTTGACTTCAATCGGCCCAACGGTATCCGAGGAGAAGCAGTTCGCAAATTTTCACATTTTTCGCCTCGGCGATGCTATACTAAATGGAATGTAATATTTGGCAAATTCATTGGTTAGATCTCACTGATATCTATTAGTATGCCAAAAATTGTTTAAATATTCCAATCGGTTAAGTCACTATCACCAATTTTCTCAAACGGGTTACGGACGGACAGACAGACTGACAGAATGACACGGTGATTTTAGGGCACTCATAGAAAATCAACCGACTTCAGTCGGTCGCTTTTTCTGCGGGTCGTGCAATTTCTTGGGTTTTTTTTTCATAAAATCAGGTTTTGACATTCCATGTAAATTGTCTCCAATGGAGACAATTTGCATGGAATGCCAAATCCTGTTTTCTGGGAAAAACAAGAAAATATTTTGAACTGTGTTCTGCTAAAAATACCCAACACGCAGAGCGTTAAACACTATAGTGTCTACGCCCATCTAAAGCCCTGCCGCCCAAAATAAACCGATAGGGTTTATGAAGCGTTAGGTCTGCACACACACACACCACTTTTCTTGGGCAGGCTTCGACCCAAGCTGTTGACCATTACTCAAAGGTTCGGCCGGTTTCAGCTCGGCGCGGAACAAGCTCCTTTGGGCGGGGGCGCAAATGCAAATGGTAGTAACCTGTTTTAGAAAGCTTTCATCAGAAAGCCACGGGGTCTTCTAACAACAGCAATTGCTCATGTGACCTTCTAACGATTTCTGAAGGTCAACGGATACCCATGTTAACCCTTAACCCTTATCTTGCTGGATATTCATTTAAGCCACACCCATTTCTGTCTATCAACCAATCAAATTACTTGACGTAATTTATTGCTACAAATTCATAAACTGAATGCCAAACAGTGTAGATCCTGATCAGATGGCTCCTTCAGAAGCCATCTGATCTGGATTTACACTGTTTGCAAAGATAGGGGTTGTCGTGAACAGCAAGATAAGGGTTAAGATGCCATGAAAAACTGCAAAAACATGTCGTCTGTTCATGTCGTCTGCTGCATCTCCTTGCAAACTTTTCAAACATATTTTTGCATACAGGCAAACAGTGCGAACCCTGATCAGACTGCTTCTCTTGAAGAAGTCTGATCTGGCTCCACACTATATGCAAAAAAAAAGCCTTCAGGGCAAAGGTGACGACAGTTCTTCCGCCATTTTCACAAAGGCTTATGACAAGTTGCAGCCCCCGTCCATCGGGGCTTGAAGAAATAGACGAGCTAAACCGACCGCACAAGAGTACTGGTAAACCGCTTAGAGGATCTAAACCTGTCCAGGCAAAGCGGTGCGAGACCGACCGTCCATGCTTTTAAAGCTCAAACAAAACAAAACTTATGACAATTTTCAGTAGTACCGGCAATCGGGGATTGGAGAAATAGATTGGGCATCATGCTCCTTCTGCTGCGAGGCTTTGCCGAACATTTTATCCCTTTTCCTCAACGTTTTAATAAATTTAATAGTACATGAACACGATAGACTAGCTGATAATAAAAGTCTATTCATTTTTTTGGTATTTTTATTGTATTAAAAAAAAATATCACCTTCTTAGTAATGGCAACTTGTCTATTTCACACCGGTAAATGCAAGCGCGCTGGGTAAGGAACAAACGCACAGGATAAGGATTTTTTTCCGTTCAGGATAAGGAAAAAAAATGGCGGACTCGGGGTCACATGTGCAGGTTTGTTGTTGTTCTAGATCTCCTGTTATGGTTATTAATCAACACGGCTGCTTCACGGAAAGCATATGTTATTCACAAATTTATCTTCGATGGTCCGAATTCGACAGTTACAGCCAGTCAAACGGAGAACCGGACACAGTGGAGATACTCAACCACGAAATCTCATTATTTTACATGAAACGCTTTCTGGGAAGATGGCATGCACTTTTTTGTTAGTTGTAGACATACGCATGATACATCGGACTGTTGCAAATACGATTTAAGAAACATTTAAAACTGGAAGGCCCACAGCGAGAAATCCTAGTTCCATTTTCAATACAACGCCCACGTGCAAGGAAATGGGTACAACGCATATGATAAGACACAGAATTTTCCGGGGAAATAATAGTTGTATGGTCATAGCACTAGTAAATTTCCATCTCAGATTAGGTTTTCCGATATTAATAATCAGTTCTACATAGTTTAAACCACCAATTGTGACCTTTAGGAAACGTTCAAAGTTTGTGCCTTGTCTTGGCATGTACATTGCTTTGGGTCTAGCAATATAGTCATCCCCTATGGGGTATAGCAGATATAATGGGAATCTTACCAGGCCTTTTGTTCGCAGTTCGTCGTCGGATATAAGGCAAATATAAAAAAATATTAAAGTACATGTATGTACATGTGTTGATAACTGAATTTTTATGCCGGCCTCGGTAGCTCAGTCGGATGGGCGTCTGACTGGTGATCAGGAGGACGCGGGTTCGATTCCTGCCGGGGTCGGCAACATTCTTTCGTGGAGATTGATCATTAAACCTTTTTCTACGGTCATTATCTCCCTTCCGCTGTTTCAAGAAGGGCAGTTGTCAGCTCTGGCGAAAGAATGTCCACTGAACTGGTTAACCGCTTACGTATACGCATGTCCAGGAAAAGTGTGGATAGGTAAACTGACCGGCTCAAAAATGACATAAAATAATGTTGACTGGGACGTTAAACTCCAATACAAACAAACAAACAATATTCTAATGCACTTGCGTATGTAACGCGACGTCTGATTGGATAACGTAAAAAAATTTGCGACAGTATATTCTGCGATATACTGTCGGAAACCCGGCGTCATTGCGTAACGTCGCTTTTCATTGGCTGGCATTTGGTTTTACGCTGCTCACAGCGCTAGCCGTTTTGTGCAAAATAATACTGTTTTTAACAAAACAACCGTAGAAGTGCATTAGAATGGGGATAACTGTATTGCAAAATTGTGATTTGGGGAGGTAAATCGTCGGTTTTACGATCGCAAATGACGCGTCGCCGTAAAACGAAATTTCCGACCGTAAAACCGCCGATTTACCTCCCCAAATCACAATTTTGAAAACAGTTATCCCCTAAATAATATTTGGTAGGAAAATTTGGCCAATTTAATTTTTCTTAGTGTATAACCTATTCTTATTCCATCAATTATAATTATTTCCCAAGGATCAATTTTAGGACCAACCCTTTTCTTGATCTTTATTAATGATCTACCTCTTCATTTGGATTTTTGCTATACTGACATTTTTGCCGATGATACAACTTTTCACATAAATGCATCTACCGAACAAGAAATTGAACCCAAATTGCAACATAATGGGGAAAGTTCTAAAACATGGGCGAAACAGAATAAAATGAAAATACATTTTGATAAGACAACTTGTATGACTGTAGGTACAAGACATAAAACTCGTGAAGCATCCGAATTAAATGTTTATATTGGGGAGAACAAAATTAAGCAAGTCGACAAGCAAAAACTTTTGGGTGTCGTCATTGACGAGAATCTATTGTGGACGGCACATATCGACTATCTATGTGCTAATATCTCCTCCAAAGTTTCATTGTTACGACAGTTGTCTACATACGTTCCCCTTGAAGTCCAAAAACTTTTCTACCAGGGTTACATCCTCCCCTTGATTGATTATGGTTCTAACACATGGGGAACAACTTCCAAGCAAAACATTGAACGTCTTGCTAAACTGCAGAAACGCGCAGCACGCATCATCCTAAATGCAGACTATAACACTTCCTCGGTAGACATGTTCACAGATTTGGGGTGGACATCTATTACGACTCGCCACAACTACAACAAGGCAGTGCTGACCTATAAAGCCTTAAACGGCCATGCACTAGATTATATATCTGATCTAATAAAACCAATATCACAAACACATAATCTTAATTTACGCTCTGCATCAGATGGCTCCCTGTCAGTTCCTAGATCGAGAACAGCTCTGTTTGACGGATCCTTCTCAAGCTCTGCACCAAAGTTATGGAATTCACTTCCAAGCGGTTGTGGTTTTGCCGTAACATTTACATGCATCTCGCCCCCCCCCCCCCCCCACACACACACACACAAACTGCTGCTCTCGGCACAATATGTTCTTGGAGAGATAGGAAAGGCAGGTGGAGAAGCATAATGTAGCGCTCCGGTGTCTTTTTTGTCATGAGGCGTGTGTGTAATGTGCGACTGATCCCATCCATACCACCTATTGACAACTGCTTTCTAATCAAGCTTTCAAGACATATCAATTCTATAACTCACTTTTTATCCTCATGCTCTTGTACATGGAAACACCTAGCTTCCTTGAGTAAGCATCTAGCTTCCTAGAGCATAGTTATTAGCCTTAAACTTTAGAACTAGCTTCCTTGATCATATTTATTAGTCTTTAACTTTACAGATATCAAATACTTGGGTCTTTATTACTCAGTTTTAATTATTCAATAAGATTTTATAGGGAACGCATATTGATTTTAAGCGCTCATAGATATTTTAAATAGAAAATCACTATCCACCCTGCAGGTCAGGATCCTGTTGTTTTTTATCAAGTATGCAAATTCGATGCCAAATGAAGTTGTGCTTGATACTACATATGGAGTTTCATTGAATATATGTGTTTTATGTTGCTATTCTTGTAATGTTGTATATATGTATATATCATTATAGAGGGCCGCCAGGTAGACTAGCTATTCTAGCTAAAAGTATTACCCTCTTAAAATATTGTAAAAATAAAATAAAAAAAAAATAGCTTTTTTTTTTTATTATTTTTCCACAAGAATGGTAACCGTCGCTACCAGTATGTTGTCCTTGGCTACAAAGAGACATACTTCGTTCGAGATCACTCTGATGCACCACAAAAATACACTGATGCAGATGTCATAAAGATGCTGGAATATCTAATTGACAATATTTTCGTGGAGTTCAGTGGCCTATTATTTCAGCAAACAATTGGCATACCAATTGGTACTAATTGTGCGCCGTTTCTTGCCGACTTGTTCTTGTACTCGTATGAGGCGGAGTTTGTACAAGGTTTCCTCAAAGCAGACAAGAAACGCCTTGCACAACAATTCAATTTCACCTACAGATATATAGATGATTTATTGTCTCTGAAAAATGCTAAATTCGCATGAAATTCATCTATCCACGTGAACTTGAAATTAAGGAAACAACAGAGACTGCAACCTCCTCCTCATACTTGGATTGTTATCTCTATATTGACAGCGGGAAGCTTACTACTAGGCTGTACGATAAACGAGATGACTTCAATTTTCCCATTGTTAACTTCCCTTCCTGAGCAGTAATATTCCGTCTGCACCAGCATATGGAGTTTACGTTTCACAGTTAATCCGTTATGCTAGAGCCTGTTCCAAGTATCAGGACTTTATGGAACATGGAAAGGTGCTCGCTACCAGGTTGTTATCCCAGGGGTATCAACAAACCAAACTGGAATCAACACTAAAGAAGTTCTATGGGAGGCACCATGATCTAGTTGAGCCGTACAATGTGGCCATTTCCAGAATTATTTCTGATATGTTTGTCAATGGAAAGGCATAGGAAGACTTTCAAAATCTCGGACATACCCTTCTCGGCATTTACTCCTTTTCTTCGTTCGGGTCGATGGGCATGATGGTCGAAGCTTGCTTACCAAGTAATGCTTGCTATCCGCGGACGCCTGATTACACTCTTCTGGAGTCCATGTCTGTTGATCTGAACATGGATATTTGCCATTTTGTCTATGGATTAATGATTTTCGATTAACGCTTTGGTACTACGACCTAAACTACTTGGTTACATATTTTCATCATATAGTTCCTTTTCATTCAGTGATTTTATCTATCATTTCTTGGTCAATCAACACTATTTAGGTCATATCGAGCGGGTCAGTTTACCTATACGTAAGCGGTTAACCAGTATGGTGCACATTCTTAATCAATCTCCACAAAATAATGTTGCCGACCCCGGTAGGTATCGAACCCACGCCCAGTAAGAAGCGCACCCGACTGTGCTACCGAGGCCGGCCTAGAGAGATAGGGGAGACAAAAAATAAAATAAAACAGCATATACTCAGAAACCTTCAATTCATTTAATATACAGTCAAACTAAATTGTGTCTATTTCATTTAAACTTGTGTGTACAGAGTGATCGTCATCCACACTGTTTGCAAACGTTATTCAAAACATTGTTGTGGGTACAGAGTAAACTGTTGCCTCATCCGAGGCGATTATAGGGTGCAGCCACAACATATGCTACTGACAAGAAATAAGGAAGTTTATCCCAGATTATCTTTGGAACGCCTCCTAACAAGGGTTTGTTTTTCTAAAAATATGTTGTGGGTACATGTTAAGGGCATATGCGGGTAAATACTTCCCACACTGAAAACTGTTTCAGAGTCGGTATATGCTCGGTTTCATATACGGGCGTACCACATTTGAAGTAAAAAAAACAAAAAAAAAAAACATATGTCACCGTGCTGAATCTGAAGTAATCTATAATTTAAGGAGATCAGCCCAAGCTGTTTTCCAAGAAATATCAGAAAACATCCATGTTAGTAAATAACAATTCAAAATGACTTTTGCCTAGCATTTAAGCACTTATATTAGTCAGAATGATATACCGGTAGTAAAAGATACTGCTGCTTTTGTTTAGCCTATTTTTTCAAGCTCATAAAAAGTTCTGCAAAACCAATTTTCGCAATCAACCAGAATAGCGTTAAAAATAATCATTGTCTGTAATATTTTGGACCAAACAGAAAAATGCTACATTGAAAGTTTCATAAAACATGATTTTTTTTCTCTGGGAGATGCTATCAGATAATAGGAAATCAAAAGAAAAGTATTGGTCATCGTGCTAATTTCTGTTTTATTGAACAAACTGTTCCCCTACCCCAAGTTAAATTAAATGGGAAAATACATATAAATTCTAAGACAAATGGCTCATCACTGTCAGGTTACATGGATTTAACTTGTAAATATTAGCTGGCCATAATATGCATCACAGCAAATCATTTAAGTAAGTCTGTAACTATTTCGGTACATCTCACCTTGAGTAAATGTCGAAAAATTAAAAGTTTTAAAAATTGCGAAGTTGCTGTTTTCGTGAAGTTTACAGCCAAGCTGAACATGTTTAATAATAAAATGAGCCCAAAACATTACCTGTTCCACGAATTTCAACCATTCCCTCACCCAACAACAGCAAAACATTGGCTCTGTACGGAAGCTCTGGCATAACATTCATTTTTGATGATCATACAAAAATGGCGAATTACCCGCAATTGTCTTTAAGAGTTAATGAAAAATATCACAATGTATACACAAACAAACAAAACCAACAATTTAAGTGTGAAAAAGGTAATTAAGAAAGCAAGGAAACAGGGCCAGTCAACAAATCAGTTAGCCAGTTAGCCTTGTGCTAATTGGTCTTATCTTCCAACAAGTTTAAACAAAATCATTATATTTATCTTTTTTTTGTATAGTTATCAATCATTATGTCTTTGCTACTAACGATTTTGGCCAGTCAGAACAACACAGGCTTAAAGATATCGTTTAAAAACAAAATAAAATTTCTAATTGATTAAAATCTTCTTTAAAATGTTCCTTCTGAATATTCAAGCATTACTTAAAAAAAAACCAAAACATTAAATTGTCAATTTGAACTGGACATTATATTAGTCTGGCCAAATTGTCCTGTCCAATATTTTGCTGGCCATATTGTCCTAGGCCGAATTGTCCTAGGTCAAATCGTCCGGGCCAAATCGTCTGGGCCAAATCGTCCTAGATTCATAGGGTAGGGATGGGGATAATACTGCTAGAACCAGAGCAATGCACATGCCAAGACAAGGCACAAACTTTGAACGTTTTCTAAAGGTTAAACTATGTAGGACTAACTGTTAATATCGGAAAACCTAATCTGAAATTTACTAGTGCTACGGACATATAACTATCATTTTCCCCGAAAAAGTTTGTGTCTTATCATATGCGTTGTACCCATTTCCTTGCCCGTGGGCGTTGTCCTGAAAATGGAACTAGGATTTCTCACTGTGGGCCTTCCAATTTCAAATTTTCCTTAAATCGTATTTGCAACAGTCCGATTTATCATGTGTATGTCTACATCCAACACAGAAGAGCGTTTCATGTTAAATAATGAGATTTCGTGGTTGAGTATCTCCACTGTGTCCGGTTCTCCGTTTGACTGGCTGTAACTGTCGAATTCGGACGATCGAAGATAAATTTGTGAATAACATGTGCTTTCCGTGAAGCTAATGTGAGCAGCCGTATTGATTATAACAATAACACGAGATCTAGAACAACAACAAACCTGCACATGTGATCTCGAGTCCGCCATTTTCTTCCTTATCCTGGACGGAAATAATTCCTTATCCTGTGCGTTTGTTCCTTACCCTGTGCGCTTGCCTTTATCAGTGTGTATTTGGTAGAAGCCAGAGACTAGACTAGCTAAACTATAAAACACTGTTCATTTTAGTGCAAAAGATGATTTTAGTTCCATATTATTCATGTTAACGCCTAGTGGCTAGGCTAATGAACTGGAGTGTAAAATTCTTTTTATCATATAACATTCAAAACGCATTTTATTCACGGTTTTAACAAATAGGTCAACATTTCGCCATAAGTAAACGCGACGTCGTTAATATTACGGAGCGTATCAAACTAATTTGCATATTTAACCCACCAGTGAATTACCTAGTCTAACCTTCACTCAGAGGCAGCCGATCCACCAGTGATATCAGTCTCTCAAGATCATACCACATATGTTTGAGCGACCACGGTTTCTGAGTGAATGTATGATGATGCGTATTTTCTTTATACATTTTCATCAATACAGAAATATATGATACAGTAAGATAAGTATTGCAATCTTTCTGGCAAACATACCGTCAATTGCATTAAAGTGTGAGTGTGTGTGTGTGTATGGTGGGGTAGGGGGTGGGGGGCGGGTGTTGCTTGGTGCAGATGGATTAACGTGCCATGCAGCCCTACCATAGCCAAGTAAAAATCAAAACCGGCCTTCTATTACATTTATTTATTTATTTATTTATTTATTTATTTATTTGGCTTGATGGTTCACATTTAAATATCAAGTCATATTCTGGCTTGATATGTCATGTGAACATGTATTATTCCCCAGCAGACCATTCATAATGTAATATTAAGCCTTAATTTCGTCAAGATCTAACATTCTTTGAAAAAGAAAAGAAAAACAAACATGTCCAGAAGTACTGGCGCTTTATGTGTTGACCCTTAAGACGCTGTGAAAAGCAGTGCCTGAAAAATGTTGTCTGCTTATCTCATGCTGCAAACCAAAAAATGTTTCAAACATTTTTTGTGTATTTTGTGTAACGACAAACAGTGTGGACCCAGATCAGACTGCTCCTTTGGGAGCAGTCTGATCTGGGTCCACTCTGTTTTATACAACAAACGATACCGCAGACGACTTTTGGTTTGGTTGGCGGGTCAAAGGTTCAGAGGGACTGTTACATTTTGGCACATATCAATATCATTATGATTGTCTGCTTAGTCAGTGAGCGATGAGCTAGAACTTACCCAATATTTGCATGAATCAGTACAGTAACAGAGTTATTATTGGATACATATGTTGTATGTGTTTACCCTGGGCCGCGAAACGCATGAAAAGATCTTACCGCAAATGCGAGCTTTTGCCGAGCTCGTCAAGCGGGCAGCGCAGCTCACAGTGTTTGAACAAAGTCCAATTTTAACATAAAATCATAGAACACGCATCCACCCCGACCCCACCCTTCCCCCTACCCAACCCAGCGCCCCTACCCATCCAAATACACAAACACCTCTGTCTATACAACCAACAGTGACAACTGATTTTTTGGTGGCAGTAAGTGAGCATTCTTTGGAGTCTGTCGAGACAAAAAGTGTTGACTGGGGCGTAAAACCCCGAAACCACCATGTGATAAACACCCCAGCACACCCCTCTTTGTATAGAAAAACGTGGGATTTATGGGGGTATACTTTGTTTTCCTTATTTTTGCGCAAACCAATAGATTGTGGATGTTCGTTAGAACCGCCTCTATGAGGCGGTTCTAACGAGTATCCGCAATATTTTTTTTTCAAATCTAAATACGGAGAAAATCACGAATATTATCTGTAAGAAAAAAAAAACAGTTATAGAGATATGAATGACTCCATTTTATCACATGGGTGTGTTTTTGTATTGCTCAGAATAGAATCAATTTTGAAAAGCGAAGGTTCGAAGGAGACTTAAATTATAGTCTCTCGCACCGCCCATCTTCCCACCACCTACCCGCGTCTCCGGAATCACCAGAGCAATCAAATCGGTGTTGTTAGTGACCGACATATTTAAGTGATTCAGTGAGGGTCGTTTAGGCTTGACACAACCTCGTTATTATTGTTTCCGCGTTTGCTGTTTTCTTGTCAGTACAAGTGCAGAGCAGTAGGAAGCTGATCTGAGTGATAAATCTTGCAAAAGGAAAGAAAGTGAAAACAGAAAAATAATAATAGTGATTAAAATATTGGATTAAGATGGCTGCGAGCCAGTTATTCTTTCGTCCGTATGTCTGGGTAACTATACATTTTTATTTTCTTAATTAGTGAAAAAGGAAACAGATATTTGACAAATGAATAAATGAATAAATCCTTTCGAGAAAAAAAAAATAATAATATAATTTTGCTGTATTCAGCAGACAACAAATTGTTGATATTTTTCGTACTGTTTTTTTTTTTTTTTTGGAAAATACATGTTGTCTGCATTAAAAACACCCAGTATCCAGAGTTAACGAACTTGTTAGTGGTCAGGGGCCAGCTGTTCAAAACTAACGACGTCGTTAGTTAACGTATCGTTAAAACTTTTATCATTAAATATGGCAAATATGCTGAAATTTTTGCTGAAAAAATGTGAGCAGCTTTTGCGTGAGCAAAAACTGCTCACATTTTTCCAGCAAAAATACAAAAATGTACGATATTGCACTTGCTAGAAGAGTTAACAATATGACCACTAACGAGCTCGTTAAGCTAACGATGCTTTGAACAACTGGCTCCTGATTGTTATCCAACATCTACATGTAGCACTAAGGTATTTTTTGCTGAAAAATAAAACGTACTCATTTTTTATCAGCAAAAATATCCATGCATTTGCCATATTACATGGTCAAAGATTTAACGATACGTTAACAAACGACACTGTTAATCTTTAGCAACTGGGCCCTAGTATAAGTAAATAGATTTTAACCTTTTTTGTACCATCTTATATACAGCAGGAGTCCATTTCAAAATTTAGGGGTGTCTTCAAATTTTGTTTGGAAAATGACTGAACTTTTAGCAAACAGTGGAGGCCCTGATCAGACGCCGCGTTTTGTGGCGTCTGATCTGGGCCTGCACTGTTGGCCAATTACACGTTTTGGGGTTTCGGGTACAAAATGGGTTAAAGCCGTTATACATTCGCATGGGCCGTGCATTGCCTCTTGGTTACCACAAGAGAAGCCTTCTGTTCGACTGTCTTGGCACTATGGCTGAAACTTATTGGATCGATTGTTTTTCAAACGACCCAAAGTAACTAAGCACAGAAGCTTGACCGTTGCTGATGTCCATGTACCTCTCGCTTATCATTACGAAAACATGCCAAAATATAGATTGTTGGTACTCGTTAGAACCGCCTCATCGAGGCGGTTCTAACGAGTACCCACACTCTATATTTCAGAGCAAATAAGAAAATAATGAGGCGGTTCTAACGAGTACCAACAACCTATATTTTAGAGCAGAAATAAGAAAAATAAGTTTACGCCTGTAAACCCCAGTTTTACTATATAAAAGTTGGGCTCAATGGGGGTCAAAATTATATAGGCGTGTTTTCGTGATGTTGGTACGAAAACCCAGTAAACGGTTATTTATAGTCGCGCTATTCTTTTCCTTGTGACGTCAGAGTGCAGTGTAAAGAAGTCTATTTGTAAAATATTGACTCAGCATTGGCAAACAGTGTTGGCCCAGATCAGACGCCAAAGAACGCGGCGTCTGATCAGGATCTACACTGTTTGCATACTGTCAGTGCTTTGATTTTGCAGGTTATATCATAAACCAATCGGCCCACGCCCATTGGGGCTAGAAGGAATAGATGGGCTGCATGATGCTTCCACGCAGAGCTGAAATCTGAAACCGATCGCATACCGCTTAAAGGATCTAAGCGTTTGCGAGTCCATGCTTATGAACCCGATTGGTTTCGTTGAGCGACAGAGCTTCAGACGTCATTTCATCTCAGTTTCGGGTAAAAGTCACACAGAATTGGAAGCAACACCTCCAAAATGACTTATACAGTGTTGACGGGGACGTTTTTTTTTTTTTTTTTTTTTTTTTTTGATTTGGTGTTTAACGTCCCCGTCAACACTGTATAGTTCATTTTGGAGACGTTGCTTCCAATTTTGTGGGACTCGCATCGCTTTGCCTGGGCAGACTTAGATCCTCTAAGCGGTTTACCAGTACGGGTGTGCGGTCGGTTTCAACTCCGCGTGGAAGCATCATGTAGCCCATCTATTTCTTCAAGCCCCGACGGGCGGGGGCCGAGACGGGGACGTTAAACCTCAAATCAATCTATCAATTTGAAATGCACCCACTCATGCCTTTTGCCTTGTGTCCAAAATCTGGAACACTGGCAAATAGACTTAAGGTAGACCAAGGGTAGATCGGCTCAGTCTGAATATGATCTTCACTATAGGAATTTTCGTTAAACTTACAAAGAGTAAAATGATCCTGACACTCCTTCAATTTGAAATCGAAAAATGACCCCCATTCTCGCATTTTTTGAAAATAAACCTTTCCACATAATAGCTTCTTCTTCTTTTGCTGTTTCTTCTGATGCTGCGGGTTGTTTTCTTCTTCTTCTTCTTCTTCTTCTTCTTCTTCTTCTTCTTCTTCTTCTTCTTCTTCTTCTTTCCCATTATGCCTTCTATGACTAAACCTCAGTGGCCCGAACTACCCCTTTCTCGAACAAATGTTCATGATCCGGAAGGTTTTCAAGTCATTGAAGATCGACTGTTTACACGCAAGCATAAACACTAAAGTTCTTATATTAAGACCGCCTTTGGGACTGTTCAAAGGTGGTCTGTAAGGCCACTTTTGAACAGTCACAAAGGTGGTCTCTTATGAGGGACCACTGGGTATAGAAAACACCAAGAAAGAATAAATGAATCCTTCTCAGTAAAATTCCTATTTTAAGACCACCATTGGGACTGTTCAAAAGTGGTCACGTTTGAACAGTCCTAAAGGTGGTCTCTTATTAGGGGATACTGGGTGTAGAAAACACAAACAAAGAATAACTGAATCCTAAATCATTTTTAAAAGCAGATTAAGTCTTAATTTTTGGTGGTCTTAATAGCGAATTCTACTGTACTGTTCTTTTTCTGAAGCGAATCGTGTGAGCAGTCAATAACTTCTGTGAAGAAATCAAAGAGCGGAGAGTACTGATTGGTCGATTGTCTCTGAGTGTAGGGTGGGAAAAAAAGTCCTGAACTGAGATTTAAACTGTTTCGTTTAACCCTTAAACTCCAGTTTTTTAAGCAAACAATGTAGACCCTGGTCTGATCTTGCCGAGCCAAACCCATGCTTCCGTTACATATTTTATAGATACACTCTTACGTAACACTCTGTTCTATAAATAACCTTTATTCCGACAAATCAGTGATATTCAAGTGGACTTTAGAACTGAGGCGCTTTTATGCTTAATAACTTTGGGTCGATTGACAAACAATCGACCCAAAAAGTGACAATTATGGGTAGATTGTTTGACATCGACCTAAATTTAAAAATACCGCGTCAAGCTATATTGTAGTTGTTCACGTGGTTATCACTGACCAATGAAGTTAAACTGCGCCCAAATTGAAAACTAACAGGGGCCAGTTGTTCAAAACTAACGAAGTCGTTAGCTAACATGATCATTCAATATGGTGAAAATAAATGCAAAAGCTGCTCACATTTTTTTCAGCAAAAATATCAAAATTTTAGATATTATACTTGCTAGAATGGCAAACAATTTTACCACTTACGAGCTCGTTAAGCTAACGATGCTTTGAATATTTGAATAACTGGACCCAGATCGCTTTGAAAATAACAGACTCTCAAGTAAGGTTTTGCTTGTTTGTTTGATTTGAGCCCGACACTGAGATGAAATGACTTCTCAAGCCCTGTCGCCCAACGAAACCAATAGGGTTAATAAGCATGGACTCGCGCCGCTTTGCCTGTACAGGCTTAGATCCTCTAAGCGGTTTACCAGTACTCGTGTGCGGGTCGGTTTCAGCTCTGCGTGGGAGCATCATGCAGCCCATATATTTGCCCAAGTATAATTATGCTCAGCGTCCCGAATCTGGACATGATTGACTGACAGTGCAGACCCAGATCAGACACCGCCGGAATTTAAGAGATAAACGAAACAGCCTAAGTCCAAGTAGGTACTACAAGACCATTTTACGGCCTACAGAGACAGTCTACCCGGGCGGCAATAGCCCATATATGCCTAGCGGCCCTTTTCTGGGACATTGGCGAACAGTGCAGACCCAGAGCAGACGCCGCAGAACATTCATTTTTGTAAAATTTGCTACAAACAAAACCAAACATGATACCTCTTTCATTGGAAATGGACCACTCCCAACTTATTTGCCCAAGTCTGTTAATTAGGTGTAGAAATAATTGTTTACAAAAAAAAAAAAAAATAAAATAAAAAAAATAAATACATTGTAAATGAAATAGCAATACAGTCTTTTATGAAAATTGTGAACATTCAGGGATGAAGACTAAAGAGCCTTTTACATATTTTTTTTTTGTTTGTTTGTTTAAAGGGACTTTCATTTAAAATAAAAAATGTAAATGTAGGAACTTGGGCAAGTCTAGAAGGGGTTAAGAGGGAGGAAAAATTCACACGAGTGATATATCGGACAGGTTATCACGAAAACATGCCTTATATAATTATGGCCCTCTTAAAGGTGCATTATTGAGCTATCTGGAAAAAATGCTTCCAAAAATAAAATACATATAGCCGGTATTTTTCTTTAAAACAATACAAATGAATGCATTTTATGCAAAAATGCGAACAATTATGATGACAGGTAAACGAGTTTGAGAGGGATTTCCTAACTAGGTTTCGAACACTAGTTATATCTATTTTTAGTTCGTGACAAAAATAGAATCCCCATATATGCTGCTCCATATATGACGTTATGCGACGTTCATTTTTGGCCTTGTTTGCTTAGGCCATGCATGCCTGAATCGGAAAAAAATATGATGCTGAAAACCATGCCATAAGTAACGACACTCAGAGATGATACTGTCGCCATGTATGTGTAAAGTGACAGATTTATTTTTAGAACAGAAATTCCGAACACATGTTCAGAGCGAAGGGTAAACACGAATGAAAACGACCATTTTCACAAAGTTCTGAAGCTGTATTTAGCTCCAAAAGTGTACACATGATAAAGGAGTATGCATTGAAGATAAAAACCAGAAAAAAAAATTGAGACCCGGTAGCTCAATAATGCACCCTTAAACCCGACTTTATATGTTAAAAACTGGAGTTTACAGGGGTATACATTATTTTCCTTATTTCTGCTCATAAACATATAAATTGTGGCTACTCATTAGAACCGCCTCGGCGAGGCGGTTCTAATGAGTACCCACAGTCTATGTTTTGAGCAGAAAATTTCAAATATGAAAAATGTCAGGGTTTTTTATCTGATTTTTTTTTTAGGTAAAATTATCAATATATTTGAAAAGGCGTGTATTTGAAATAATGAACCAAGTTTGCGGAATCGTTTAGTTCACCACCGGATCCGGCAACAAACTTTCTAGAGACTGATCTACGGTCATTCTCTCTCGTCCGCTGAACACAAGAAGGGCAGAAGTCAGTTTCTGACAGAAGTGGTTATATCCGCTTATCATATAAGCCTGACGAGGAAAAGTGTGGTTAGGTAAATTGACCCTCTCGAAATAACCTTAATATTCTTGACAAGAACGAAATCGAAATACTGCTCATTATACATTGCGGGTGCATATAAAGTTTCGCTAGGAATTTGAGTTGGTGAAGTTGCTTTTTCCCATGAGGCGCTTTTTCAGAGAATGTAGATGGATTTGGTTCACTGGGAAATATTTCCAAACAGCAATCAAACAAGCCCCCATGATGGGTTTCTGGCAGTGTTCGATTCACCTGTGAGGTGTGGAACTTCATGAAAATTAACCTGCCTGGCATAGCTTAAACCCCGGGTCGGAACCAGCGGTACGGACTGGAATGAAGAGGATGATATTTTTAGCCGTTTTGGGGGTTTGCGGGCCAGGTCAGACACATTCCGCCCTGCTGGATTACATGATTATTTTTCTGATGAACATTTGTGCTATTTTTATAATTTATACTCCAAACATAGGTTGTGGGTGCTCGATAGAACCGCCTCATTGAGGCGGTTCTAACGAGTACCCACAACCTATGTCTTGGAGCAGAAAACAATACCTATACCCCTCGGGATATACCCCTCTAAACCCAAGTTTTCTCTATATAAAGTGGGATTTAGAGAGCTGTTCATTACATGGGATTTGTTACCTTGATTCCAAGCAGCCAATATTAAATTGTTTGTTTGTTTGATTTGAGATTTGTCGTCCCCGTCAACACTGTATATGTCATTTTGGAGACGTTGCGTCCAATTTTGTGGGACTTCTTCCCGACACTGAGATGAAATGACATCTCAAGCCCTGTCGCCAATGAAACCAATAGGGTTTATAAGCATGGACGGTCCGACCCGCACCGATCTGCCTGAGCAGGCTTAGATCCTCTAAGCGGTTTACCAGTACTCGTGTGCGGTCGGTTTTAGCTCTGCGTGGAAGCATCATGCAGCCCATCTGTTTTTTTTTTTTGTTTTTTTTTTTCAAGCCCCGATGGGCGGGTGCGAACCAATATTAAAGGGTTAGTCAGACTATGCGAGTGATGTTCACAAATGGCAAAAACATGGAGCTACTCGCCTTTGAACCATAAAGACCGCTTCGATCTTTTCATAATCTGCACGGTTTGCCTATTAACCCTTATCCTGTTGAATATTTTGATTAGCCACACCCATTTGTGACTATCAGCCAAACAGATTACATTATTCTTAAGAAGCAATCTGATCTGGATCTATACTGTTTGCAAAGGTAGGGGTGGATATAGTTTAATTACGAAGAATAGTTTTGACGTGGCCAGTGTGTGTATCATCGTAACACCATTTCCGCCCAATACGAAATATTTCTCATGCACTAATGCGAAAATCACCTGGAAATAAATATCACAGCGTAGAAAAACATTTCACCTATACATTGATATACCAAACCTGTTAAAATCCGTCCACTTTGGCCATGTATACTATAAACACTGTCTACTCTTGTATACTAATACAAAACATGGTTGGAAGAAGGTCAGAGTACCCCGTTGAAATACGGTCCTATATTAAGAATCGTTGTATTCTTGGTATACGGTGCAAAGACATTTTTGATGAAATATGTTCGGTTTATGGGCATAATGAAATGTCTTTTCCGACAGTTCTTCGTTGGTGTAAGAAATTCAGCTGTGGGCTAGGCTCAACAGAAGATGCACCGCATGATCGTCGGCCGAAAAGAGCAACATCTGCCAAGATGGTTGCTTGAGTGAAAGAAATAGTTGCTACCGATGCACGATACACCACTAGGCAAATAGCTAGTATGGTTGGCATCTCATTAGGAGCAGCTCATACAATTCTGAAACGGAATTTGAAAATGAGAAAGATCTGTGCTAGATGGATTCCCCATCTGTTGACAGATGAGCAGAAAAGACACGCGTTCAGTGCGCCAAGAAGTTGCTTAAAAAGTTTCCAAATTACAATGCACGGTCTTTCGCTAATGTCGTCACAGGTGACGAGACATGGGTTCACTTTTTTTAGCCAAAACGAAAAATTCAGAACAAAATATGTACAACGAAGTATTGCAAAAGGCCATGCATTGCAACGCGGACCATGAGCGTCAAGAAGGTAATATATGCCATATTCTTTTCAAATCAGGGCCCTGCTATTCACGTTGCTGTGCCTAAAGGCAAACCTGTAAATGCGAAGTTTTACAAGAATAAAGTGCTTAGAAAATTGAAGAAATATTTCAAAGAACGAAGACCCGCACCTGGTTTGGCCAATGTCAGATTGCTATATGACAATGTGTCGTCGCACAAGGCGTTCATTGTGCAAGACTATATGAAGCAGAAAAAGGTTGTTGAACTCCCTCACCCCCGTATTCCCCTGACCTTGCCCCGTGTGACTTTTTTTTGTTCCCGCGGTTGAAAAAATACCTTTTTGGTCGAAAATTTGTACAGCGCAAACACCTCGGTTCTGCAATATTCCAGTGCCTTCATAGTATACCTCGAAAAGACTACCAAAATGCATTCAATGATTGGATCAGAAGACTGAAAGTTTGTATATCTGTTAAAGGGGAAAACTTTGAGGGAACAAAATAAATTTTTCATCGAAATCTATCATGCAATCATTTTTATATGCTTAGTTGCATTCATATTTGAACAGTCCTCGTACATGTATACTGGGAATCAACTGACAGATTTCACCGGTTTTCATTTACTCCAGCATTTCAGTTATTTCATGCTGCCGAGTCCCCTTCGTTGTTTCATCTCTGTATTCGTTATTTTCTCGGAGATGTTGCACTGATGAGTTAGAAATGCAAATTATTTGTCCAAACCAGGGCGAGGATTGTGGCCACGTAAATCGATAGACCGTTCCAAGGTGGTTCTTCTGTTGTGGCTTATTATTGTTAAAGTTCGTCTTTGAAATATATTTTTATTTTGTACAGCCGTTTGACCATTTTGTAGGAAGGTAACTGTCCTTTTGGCTTTCTGCTTGTTCCGTTTTCAATATGGTGAAGTTGCTTTATGGGTAGGAGGTGAAAGGTAATTGTATCGATTCCTGATCATTGCTGTCACTCCTGTTTTTCATTCAAATTTTAAATATACAATTATATTTACAGTTACTCGCCAGCATTTTTTGTCAATTTCCAACCGAATTATTGCCCTTGATGGTTTCGGCTCAATATCTTGTGAAAGAAATCATGACTCAAAATAAGAAATTTCTCGGCATTTTCGTCAATGTATACCATATTTACACTATCCGTGATGGCTTCCGTTTTATTTCTTTTGAAAAACAATGTTGGATTTCGATCGAATTTCATATATACATGTATACAATGTACATGCATACAATACAACTCCGACGGGCCTCCGTGGCCTAGTGGATAAGAGCGCTGACTCTTAGTCATTAGGTCTCTCACCGCCGTAGGTTCGAGCCTCGCTCGGGTCACGTGTGAGACGCCAAGTTCTGCAACGGAAGGTCAGGTGGTTTTTCTCCGGGTACTCCGGTTTTCGCCCACCTCTGATTAACGATCGGCTCGATATGAGTGAAATAATCTTGAAAGGGCCGTAAAACCCAAACCAAAAAAAAAAAAAAAAAAAAAAACAATACAACTCCCTTGGGATTGATATTCGGCATATTTCGTCAATTTATACTAGACTTATTGCCCATGATCGCCATCATAAAAGGGTTTCCGCAAATGTGCTTAATATTTTATGAAAGAATAGATGGATTTGGATCAAATTTTACATGTACGAATAGATGAGTTTAGGCCGCCAAACTTCCTTGGTTGCGCGTTGCGTTGGCGCATGCGCAGTCTTGTGTGGCAAAAAGAAATCCATCGAGCGCGTGTGTTGACATAACCGTTATGAATTGTTGTTGCGGGGATATCTAGTGCAAGTAAGTGTTGCTTAGTTGACAAAAAATTAGGTGCTGAATGAAGCCTTTATTTGGAATAAAGGGCGCGCTCAAGTTCAAGGAATGAAGAGTAAACCCCACTTTATACAGACAAAAGTGAGATTTCAGGGGTATACGCCATTCTTCTTATATTTCTGCTCCAAATTATAGATTATGGGTACTCGTTAGAATCGCCTCAAGTAGGCGGTCCTAACAACCACCTGCAATCTATATTTGGAGCCGGAATAAGAAAAAAAAATGCAAATTATCATTTAAAATAACAGTTTGGTTTTTGTTTGATTTGATGTTAAACGTCCCCGTCAACACTACATAGGTCATTTTGGAGTCGTTGCTTCCAATTTTGTTGGACTTTTACCCGACATTGAGATGAAATACATCTCAATCCCTGCCACCCAATGAAACCATAGGGTTTATCTGCATGGATGGTCCGACTCGCACCACTTTTTCTAGGCAGCCTTAGAACCTCTAAGTGGTTTACCAGTACTCATGTGCGGTCAGTTTCAGCACTGCTTGCCCAATCTATTTCTTCAAGCCCCGATGGGCGGGGGCCGAAAAAAGTCAGTTTTGGAGATGCATAAACTCATTACATCAAAAGGATTTGTTATCCTAACGTTACACTAAAAGTCAATGATATTCTCCTTTATTCCTCTCCATGCCATGATTTACAATACGCCAAATTAACTCTGACTGTTTCAATTCTGTTTAATTACCAGTACTCATTTTGTTTTGGGAATATTAAGGTAGCTTTTACCTGTTTTCTGTTTTGATAATGCATCATACGAAACGCTGAAATTCTCTTCTCACCGGTTTATCACTAATACTTATCAAGTATATTTAATTTTGTTACTATGGCAACCCTTATCATCGATAACTAGACTGATAATTTGTACCAAGAGTTCTTAGAATAGTTTTAAACTTTTGTTGCAAAGCTAAATGGATTCATCAGAAACGGTAGGTATTTTTTTTCCTTCTTTCATCAGATATAATTTATTTGCCAGGCATTTCCAAGTGGTATAACATTAATGAAAACATTGTCAATTACGTGATCTTTTCAACATCATGTTCAGCATTAATTTTGCAAGTGTTGTAGTCCAAGTTGTTAACCCATTGTATACTGGTGGACTCTTCCATTGCTATATGTTGGACAAGTCCATTTGTTATTTAAGGAGTGTCAGCCCTACGTTTTCACTTTTATTCTATTTTTTACAGAAAACACTGCGAGCAAACAGTGCAACCCCTGATCAGGCGTCATAAAACTGCAACCGTAATTTCTGCAAGGAGTTTGAAGAATGAATCATATAATGATAAGAAAACTGCATTTTTTTGTCTCTCATGTCAATAGGGGTCAACTCTTATTGGAGAGAATTTGCTCCTGAGGAGCAAATTCTTTCCTTAAAGAGTAGACCCCTTTTTCGGTGGGACAGGGCTTATAGAAAAGCGAACAAGAAGTCCAGAAAGTTGTCTCCCTTTAAAAAAATGGCGAAAACAAAATTAACATTTTCTTTTCTGTGCGCATTACTAGCCCTTACTTGGCTACATTACGGCGAACGGCAAAGTCCATAATGGTTTTGAACTGTTAAATTTCAATTAAAAATTGTTAACGAGTTATAGCCAAAATAGCTAAATGAAGGACTGACAAAAATTCGAAAAGAAAATTCAAAATAAAATAGAATCGAAATCTTTGAAAAGCTGCAAATGCAGAAAAAATAGACATCTTCAAGTTACTTTTTGGGTCGATTGTTTGTCAGTTGGCACAATGTTACTAAGTCGTGGTTTATGTCTACGTGACCGTATCGCTGACATTGTAGGAAATCCAGGAAACGGTCATTTATCGAAATTAGCCGCGTGCGGTTCTTATCACTGTGCGGTCATTTGCGTAAATTCCTAATCGTGTACCAAGTGAATGAGAAACAATGACGATCCAGATCAGATGGTCCCTCCAGACTGGATCTTCACCTTTTGCAACGGTAGAGCATATCTCAGGTTCAGAGGGACCGAGAGCGACACAATGTTCGCCCAAAAGAATCAATATTTCAAAGTGACCATAAAGTCACACAAGACATCGCATATAAAACTTGATAAAATTTCCCATAATTCAAGCAAGGTTTGCTTATCCCTTACGTCACGAAAAACACGCCTATATAATTCTGACCCGATTCAATCCCTCTTTTATACAGTAAAATGTGAACCTTTTTTTTACAAATATGAGGCGTTCTTGTACCCACGATCGATATTTTAAAGCAGAAATAAGAAAAATATCACAATTTTTCATCTTCAATTTTTTTTTTGTTTTTTTTTTTCGGCGGTAAAATTTACAATGTATTTTCGTGATGTGGTTTTAAGTATTAGCTCCGCACTGCATGACGCGGGGGGAGGTAACTGTCAGACTATTTTAAGTATTGCTCCGTATAGTAAGTTGCAGCCAGCCTCGGTGGCTCAGTCGGAGGCGCGCCATCACGTGATTAAGTCTGTGAAACGAAGACCCCCCTAAACCCCACTTTATGTAGAGAAAACTGGGGTTAGCGGTATACATTATTTTCTTTATTTCTGCTCCAAGACATAGGTTGTTGGTACTCGTTAGAACCGCCTCAATAAGGCGGTTCTAACGAGCACCTACAACATATATTTGAGGTTGAATAAGAACAATATCACGGATAATCATCAGCATCACCAAAACACGCCTATATAACTTTGACCCCCCTCGAACCCAACTTTTATATAGTAAAACTGGGGTTTGCAGGGGTAAACCTTATTTTCTTATTTCTGCTCTAAAATATAGATTGTGGGTACTCGTTAGAACCGCATCGATGAGGCGGTTCTAACGAGTGCCCACAATCTATATTTTGAGCAGAAATAAGAAAAATATCACAATTTTTAATCAGAAAATTTTCATTTTTTCGGCGATGAAGGTGGCAATCTATTTGTATAGGCGTGTATGCGTAATGAAAAGTAACCATTTTGGAGATGTAAAAATGCACTATGCCGCACGGGTATGTTATCGTCATGCGTCTGACTGGTAATCAGGAGTTCGCGGGTTCGATACATGCCAGGTCGGCAACATTCTTTCATGGGGGTTAATCGTGAAGTCTATTTCTACGGTCATTCATCCTCCTTCCTCAGATAGAAGAAGGGCTGTTGTCAATTTCTGGCGCAAGAATATGCACTGTACCGGTTAAACGCTTATGCGTCACGAAAACACGCCTATACAATTTTGACCCCATTTAACCCACTTTTATACAGTAAAACTGGAGTTTACTGGTGTCAACCTTATTTTCTTATTTCTGCTCTAAAATATATATAGGTTGTGGATAGTCGTTAGAACCGCCTCGATGAGGCAGCCCTAACGAGTACCCACAATCTATATTTTGAGCAGAAATAAGAAAAAATATCTTAAAAGTTTCGTGTTGTTTTTTTTTCAGCGGTAAAGTTTACAATGTATTTGTATAGGCGTGTTTTATTAATGTATAAGCCAACCCAGGGGCAGTCTGGATAGGCAAATGGACCGGCCCGATATGACCTAAAATAGTTTTGATTGGGCCGTAAAGCTTCAAAAAATTGTTTTCTAATCGTTTCTGTATCAAAAGCAGTATAATTGGCAGTTACTATTTTATCCTTATCATTAATTTCTTCTGTTTCGCTTACATTCCTTGATCTTTTCATTATAAACATTCCAGAGACAAATTTTCAAAAATAATTGTTTAACTGAATTGTTTCGCGTTTCGATCAAATATCATTTTATTGCGTTTTTTACTGAAACAACGTTACAAAAACACGCATAAAAAGCATCATTACTAGACCGGATTTATGGACCACTTGCTCTATTAAGATTTTCTTTCTCGTATTAACAAGTTTTTCTCTATTGATGTAGCATATTTTGCCGTTAATGATTTTTACATACTTGCCTTTTATTGCTGCAACGCACAAAGACCATATTCATGAAAGAAAGTGTTGTTTGTGTCATAAAAAAAAACATGATAAGACACATTACACAATTTTGACCCCCTTTAACCCCTCTTTAATACAGTGAAACTGGGGTTTACAGGGGTGTACATTAATTTTCATATTTCTGCTCAAAATCATAGATTGAACTGTCTATGTTAAGAGAAGAAATATGAAAAATATTGGATTTTTTTTTGTCTGCAAATTTTCATTTTTGGGTGGTAAAATTATATTTGAATATGCATGTTTTCGTAAATTATATGAAGAAAAATATGATCCGCGTCACGAGAAAATCTGTCTTCGTTTTTTTTTGTTGTTTGTTGTTAACAAAAAAAATGGTAAAACACACACACACACATAAGCCGGCATGCTAAGCTATGTAGACTAGCAAGTGTATTGAAGTAGCCGGTGTCTCCGCTCATCTGGTCTTGGAGAAATAGACTGGGCTGCATCGTGCTTCCTTGACCGACCGAACACGGGTATACTGGTAAAGAAAATGAACAAGTGAAACAGCGTCCATGGAGTCCAGTTTACTTTTTAAGATCTTGCTCAAAAGTATGTCAGCTCTACTGACTCCGTGCTTGATTCTTCCCACACCGTATATAAATCACGCCGTACATTTCTATCTTTTTCTACACCCGTTTGATTATCTCTCGCGTTAACAAGTCCATGCAATGAACACTCCTTGAAACCCCACTTTATATAAATAAAACTAAAATTTGCGGAGGACTGCAATATTTTTTTCAAATTTCTGCTCAAAGACATAGGTTATTGGTACTCAATGAGGCGGCTCTAACGAACAACAACCTATTTGCCAGCGCCCATCGGCACTTGGCGAAATTCATTGGGCTGCATGATGCTTCCACGCAGAGCTGAAACTGACCACAGATGAGTACTGGTAAACCGCTTAAAAGGACTAAGCCTACCCAGGCAAAGTGATGTGAGTTAGGCCGTCCAATGCATATTAAGCCGGGTTTCATTGGGCGGCGGGGCTTGAGGTGTCCCACAAAATTGGAAGAAACGTCTCCAAAATGATCTCAGTAAAAAGTGTTGACGAGGACGTTAAACCTCAATTCAAACAAGCAAAACCAGCAACCTATGTTTGGAGTATACATAGGAAAACTATCACAAATTTTCATCAGAAAAGAAAATAACCATTTTTGAGATATGACAGAATGTACTAAGTCACACGGGTGTATTATCGTAATGATATTGCGTTACGTTACACGTCCAAGTAACGAACACCCTTGAAAACCCCACTTTATACATTCGGAGAAAAGCTGGGCTTCCATGGTTATTTTGCTAAAATGGCTCTAGGAAATCATTATCTCACATAGTTACGATATTCCAATATGGTACATAGGTATATGTTATTTTGGTGGCAAAGTTGTTAGGTCTGGTTTTTATCAGTAGAGCACTGATAATTTCGAAACTCCTGCACTGGATAAGTCGTTCACTGCCTTTTTGACCTTCCGAACCCAAACGTAGGAAATATTTTAAAACGCTAAGTACTCGGAACAAGGAAGAGGTCGTCGATCTTAAACATACAAGTGTTTTACATTACAATTTGTGTTATTTTCCTCACTTGTTCATTAAAGTACCTTGTGTTATATAGTGCATTCTTTGACACGTCAAACTCCGGTATCTAAGTCGGGTGCTCGTCTGACTGGTGACCTGGCGGTCACGGGTTTGATACCTATCAGGTTGGCAGCATTGATCATGAACTCTTTTCTACGGTCATTCTTTCACTTTTGCTGGGTCATTTGTCAGGTTTTGTGTGTGTGTGTGTGGGGGGGGGGGGGGGAGGATGTGGACTGTACTGGTTAAATGCTTATGTATAAGCCTGCCCTTTGTTTGAATTCAGGCTTAACGTCCCCGTCAACACTATTTAGGTCAATTTGGAGACGTTGTTTCCAGTTTTGTGGGACTTTTACCCGACACTCAGATGAAATGACGTCTCAAGCCCTGCCGACCAACGAAACCAATATGGTGGCGGCTGTAAAAAATATCCCTATCCTTCATCATAGTGTCGTTTATATTTTCTTGTGAGATCAATGATTCCATTGTGGCATATTGAAAATATTTGAGGGTCACTGACGAGGCCTAATAAGTCTGCCCCTGAACAACTTGTACAGACCATACTTTTCAGTTCTCTGGTGTATTCCTATGGGGCGCCGTTTTACTATTTAATCCGTATTTATAGATATACATAATCATTTATGGATATCCATAATTCGAATTATGGATATCCATATTTCGAATTATGGATATCCATTATTATTTATGGATATCCATAATTATTTATGGATATCCGTAATTCGAATTATGGATATCCATAAATAATTATTTATTCTGATCCATTGAACACCAATTTTATATTGTAAAACTGGGGTTCTTTCTTTCTTTTTTCTTTCTTCCTTTCTTTCTACCTTTTCGCCTTAAAGATGCATTATTGAGCCTACCGGGTCTCAATTTTTTTTTCTGGTTTTTATCTTCAATGCATTCTCCTTTGTCATGTGTACACTTTTGGAGCCAAATACAGCTTCAGAACTTTGTGAAAATGGTCGTTTTCATTCGTGTTTACCCTTAGCTCTGAACATGCGGGAATTTCTGTTCTAATAATAAATCTGTCACTTTACACATACATGGCGACAGTATCGTCTCTGAGTGTCGTTACTTATGGCATGGTATTCAGCGTCATATTTCTTCCGATTCAGGCATGACCTAAGCAAACAAGGCCAGACATGAACGTCGCATAACGTCATATATGCGGATTCTATTTTTGTTTCGAACTAAAAATAGATATAACTAGTGTGCGCAACCTAGTTAGGGAACCCCTCTCAAACTCGTTTACCTGGCATCATAATTGTTCGCATTTTTGCATAAAATGCATTCATTTGTATTGTTTTCAAGAAACATACCGGCTAAATGTATTTTATTTTTGGAAGCATTTTTCCAGATAGCTCAATAATTCACCTTTAACCACAGGAGGGGACACAGACGGTGTACATTTTATACATTCCAGATTAGCAGGATGAAAACCTACACAGTGATCATGTAATTACCGTAGGGGTCTTTAACCTGCACTGGGGATGACTTTCCTTTCACAGGGGGTCTCCAGTTAACGTCCCGATCCGAAGGACGGTGCACTTTATGACAATCATCCCTGCAAATGATGCCAGTTGAGCGTGTTAAAAATTTTATCACCGCTGCAGGGGATAGAACCGGGGGTCTCTAGTATCAGAAGGAAGTGCAATGACCACTGAGCTATCACGTTCTGTAATAGCCCCCCGCCAATCTGGGCTTGAAGAAATAGATGGGCTGCATGATGCTTCCTCGCAGAGCTGAAACCGACCCGCGCACGACTACTGGTAAACCGCTTAGAGGATCTAAGCCATGCCCAGGCAATGCGGTGCGAGTCGGTCCGTCCATGCTTATAAACCCTATTGGTTTCATTGGGCGGCAAGGCTTGAGATGTCATTTCATCTCAATGTCGGGTAAAAGTCCTACAAAATTTGAAACAACGTCTCCAAAATGACCCTTACAGTGTTGACGGGGACGTTAAACTTCAAATCAAACAAACAAATCACGTTCTGTGAAGCGGTTTACCAGTACCCATGTGGGTTTACAGGGGTAAACCTTGTTTTTCTTATTTCTGCTCTAAAATATAGATTGTGGGTACTCGCTATTTTGAGCAGAATTAAGTAAAATATCACAAGTTTTTCATCTGAAAATTTTCGCTTTTTCGCCTGTAAAATTTACAATGCATTTGAATAGATGTATTTTCGCAATGATTTAGCATTCTCCAGTTTACGTTCACCGTCATTACTGTCTGCATTACGAAACACTCATATACAAAAACATTGTAACGTTTATCGGCGAAAAAAATAAAAATTTTAAGATGAAAAATTGTGATATTTTTCTTATTTATGCTCAAAATATAGATTGTGGGTACTCAACGAGTATCCACAATATATAATTTGGAACAGAAATAAGAAAAATAAGGTTTACCCCTGTAAACCCCAGTTTTACTATATAAACGTGGGGTTCGAGGGGGACAGCATTATATAGGCGTAAAGCGCAGGTTCGCCCGGACCTTTGCTACAGGCTATGCAAAATGGAAAGTTTGACAAGATCTGCTCACATCATGTTGACGAGTCCACATGATGTGATTGGCTCACGTACACTTATCGTAATGGTGTGAACCAATCGGAAGTGATGACACAAAATGCTGTGTTTCATGCACACATCACATTGACAGGTCCACATGATATGATTGGCCCACGTGCACTTGCCGTAATGATGTAAACCAATCAAAAGTGAAGATACAAAATGCTTTGTTTTATGTTTCATGCATGTAGGCCTAGCCTATATTTATCCTCTCCTTTATGGTGTTATAAATATATACATGTACATAAACGTTACCTATCGTTTACCTATCTTTTCCAAGTAGTCAAAAATATGTACAATGACACCAATAGAAGAAGAAGAAGAAGAAGAAGAAGAAGAAGACAGTTACTCCGACAAATACCATTATTCTGAAGTGATAGATTCACTGAAATGCCTTGATACATGCTTTATACAATAAATTATTTAGTTAAATAATCTTTGTGGGTATTCCGATGTGTAAGAATTGCACACCTCATGTGGCTGATCTGTTCTTGTATTGTTATGAAAGAGACTTCATGTTGTCGCTTTCCATTGATAGATTGTGGGTATTCCGATGTGGGTATTCCGATGGGTACAAATTGTGGGTATTCCGATGGGTACGAATTGCGCACCTCTTGTGGCTGATCTGTTCTTGTATTGTTATGAAAGAGACTTCATGTTGTCGCTTTCCATTGATAACCAATCTGAAATTATTGAAGCTTTTAGCTCCACTTCTAGATATTTCGATGATTTATTAAATATTGATAATACCTATTTCGATGGTTTGATCAGTCAGATTTACCCCCCAGGAACTTCAGTTAAATAAAGCAAATTCTTCTGATACCGAGGCCTCGTTTTTGGATTTACATCTTTCTATTGTAGATGGGTTTGTTTCGTGCAAACTTTATGATAAACGCGATGGCTTTGGTTTTTGGATTGTGAATTTTCCGTTTTTGGATGGTGGTGATCCTCGTGCGCCATCCTATGGCGTTTATATTTCGCAATTGATTCGATTTGCTAGAGTGTGTAGTCATGTAACTGACTTCAACACTCGTAATAAATTGTTAACGGCTAAACTCCTTGATCGGGGTTGTCGGTGCTGTAGGCTGCGCGGGGCCTTTTCGGGGTTTTGTGGACGCCATTCTGGTTTGATTTCAAAATTCAATATTGGACTTAGGTCTCTTCTGCAACAAGGTCTATCGGGATCCGAATTTTATGGTGACTTAGTATATAAATTCAGAAAAATATATAACCACAGTGGCTTCGGCGCCCAATTTCGTAAAATCATTCTTCGATGTGGGAGGATTGGGTACAACATGGATGTTATACGACCAACTGCATGCATGGTAGTTAACCCAATCACGGTTGGCAACTTTGCTTCCCTCTTTAATTGCACGCCGGTGGGTCGGGCCTCAGATTCTATGACGGCTCCAACGTAAAGGCTTATTGAGAATTAGAGAGATCTAATTCTTGGTAATGTTGGTTGGTGCCTGATGCTCTGTCTCTGGTCGTGCCCATCGGAGTCTTAACTGTTGGTTTTCTTTTGCTCCAGCATTTCAGTGGTTTCTTGCTGTCGAGTCCTCACCGTTGTCTCACCTCTGTGGTTCTTTGATTTTTTTGTGTTCACGGAGATGTTGCACTGATGAGTTAGGAGGCCTTCATGCGGATGTGAACAAATTATTATTCTAAATCGCGACGGAAGTAAGGGCGAGGATTGTGGCCACGTAAAATCGATTTAAGCCCCCCAATGGAAATCTTTCCACTGACCGTTCTAAGGGGGTTCTTCTGTGGCGGTTTATTTATGTTGTTGTTTGTTACTTACTGTGTGTATCACTTGTGTCTTTTTATTTTGGATGGCCATATGGCCATTTTGTGGGAAAGTAGCTGTCCTTATGGCCTTTCTTTGTTTAGGTTTCCATTATGGTCTGGTCGCTTAATGTTTGTGTTTCTTTCCCTTTGGTGTCTTTGATGGGTGGAGTAAGTTAATTGTATCGATTCCTGATCTGTGTTTTACTTCTACTTTAAATGGAACGATCCTCACGTTTAAATATTCAAAACAACCCTAATTGTCACTATGTATGCACTATGAAGCTTCCAATGGACGTCGTGGTTCCAGGACAAGACCTGGATGTTGACACGGGAGACCTGATAATAGTTCTTCCCTTTTTCAGTGGGAAGGCAGCTCTTTTAAAAAAAGTTTGACACACTTGTCAGTATGGTTCTACTTTTAAAGTAACGACTCCAACAATGCAATCGACTGGAAAAATATCCTTTCATATATGTGCTTTTGTATCGTGAAAAAAAAACCCAGACAATAGACTTCAGTATCTCCCTCATTCGATTTCACATACAGTAATATTCCTGTATTCAGACCACATTTGGGACTGTTCAAAATTCTTTAGGACCACTTTCTGATACTGTTCAAAATTGTTCTTTATGAACACCTTTTGAACAGTTTCAAAGATAGTCTTATTCCATTATTTAGGAAAAGACTGGGTTTTAGAAGAACAAATTGCATTAGGAAAACATGTCCGTAAGAAATAATGGCATCCAACATGATGTCAGAAAATGATAAATATAAGGTAAAAATGATAACATCTTTATTATTTCTGCTTTCAACATAGATTGTGGGTGCTCGTTTGAACCGCCTCAGTGAGGCGGTTCTAACGAGTACCCACAATCTATGCTTTTCAGCAAAAAATAAGGCAAATAATGTATACCCCTGTAAACCCCACTTTTCTCTATATAAAGTCGGGTTTAGTGTGGTCATCGTTTCACCGACTTGTTATCGTGATGGAATATTTTGAATATTATTTCAAAGAAGAATTAGTCTCAACTTTAGCTGTAACACTGAACTTAAACACTTTTACAAAATGGTGCCAGAGTACACTTGTGTCCCTTCAGTGCAAATGAGTTCTACTGCTTTATATCTAAGTTAGGTCTTCTTTTCTTTCTGTAAACATACTTTTTTTTGGCGTTCTCAATTTTGTGATATCTACGGCGGCTTTTAGTATGTAGCGTCTTTGTATCTAATTATGTAAGCTTTCAGTCTTCCAGTCTCCGACTGATCAATAACCAAAGACTCTCCCAGCTGTATCAGAGGAAAACATATACATCGAAATCTCAATTTAGTTTGCTTTGGAGCTTAACGACCCAGTTAACGCTGTTAATGTTATATAGAGCTACCACACTTTTCCCTGGTAGGCCTATACATAAGCGGTAAACCAGTACAGCAAGGTAGCTGCAAGAGAAATGTCAGGATATACATGACCTTTGTTGACCTCACCAAAGCATCTGCCACAGTCAGTCGTGAGGGCCTTTGGAAGATCATGGTGATGTTTGGATGTCCAATCAAGTTCATAGCAACGGTGAGACAATTCCACGATGGTATACTTGCACGGGTCCAAAATGATGGTGAGGTTTCAGATCCTTTCCCTGTGACAAACGGAGTCAAGCAAAGCTGCGAGTTAACCCCAACACTGTTCAGCATGCCATGCTCAAATATGCTTTCTAGGATTGTGACAATGGCATACCTATTTGGTATCACTTTGATGGGAAGCTTTTCCATCTCAGAAGGTTGCAATTCAAATCCAAGGTGCAAACAGAGGTGCTAGATGAGTTCCTCTTTGTTAAAGCAAAAGGTGCTCCAACAGAAGAGACGACGCAAGAAGGTATAGATCAAGTATCTGACTTCGATGATAGCTATGATCTCACAATCAGCATAAAAGAGACCGAGGTAGTCTATCAGCTATGCAGCACCGGGCAAGCCTTACAAAGAGCCCACCATCACAGTGAACGGTCAAAGATTGCAAGTGGTAGACAGGTTCATCTAACTTGGGAGCACACTGTGAACAGCCGTGCATATTGATGATGATGAGCTATGCAGCATTTGGCCGACTATGTGGTAGTGTCTGGGATCGAAGTGGAATCAGACTTGACACAAAACTTAAAGTCTACACAGCTTTTGTGCTGCCAACACTATTGTATGCATGTGAAACATGGACAGTTTACCAATGGCATGCCAAAAGACTGAATCACTTCCACACAAGCTGTCTTAGAAAACCCTAAAGATTAAGTGGCAAGACAGGATTCCAGACACGGAAGTCCTGAACAGGACAGGGATGCAATGTACATGCTTTTCTGAAATTAGCACAGTAAATCTGGACAGGCCATGTTACCAGAATGCTTTAGGAACGTTTGCCAAAGAAAATTCTCTACGGAGAACTAGAAATGGGCAAACGCTCCCTAGGCGGTCAGAAGAAGCGCTTCAAGGACACCCTCAAAGTCTCCCTCAGGGACTTCAACATTCCAACAGATTCGTGGGAACAAATTGCACAGGTCAGAACAAAGTGACGAGGTCTCATCAGAAGGGGTGCCAGAGAATACGAGGCAAAATAACCAGTGAAGCTGAGCAGAAACGCACACGGCGCAAATCAGAGCTAAGGCATCACCAACGGAGCTGTCTTCCTCTAGCCTCTATTGCCCTATCTGCAACAGACAGTTCAGAGCTAGAATCGGTCTCATCAGCCATCTTAGAACACACAAACAGTAATACATGTAGTTCTCAAATATGATTAAGATTGGTCATTGTCAGTAATGACAGACGAACTATTATTATTAATACACTGATGTAATAACATGAGTATTATTGTCACATTTTATATAATGACCTTGGATTCTGCTACAAACATCATCCTGGCCCCGAGGTTTTAAAACTTGTTCATGCTCAACTCAGCTGAGCATGAAACTTGTGGTGCTCATAAAAAATAAAAATACTGAGAAGTTGAGCGGTTTTTCATGTCATGGTATCACGAAGTATAGACAGCAGAAAGATACCGTCACGGTGTCACACTGATGTCCATACTATAAGGATCTTATATGGGTGTGAGGGGTGGATGGAAAAAACCGTCCCTAGGGTCACTGTCCGGCAAGCCTCGTGATGCCGGTCAGTGATCCCGAGGGACGGATTTTTCTATCCGCTTAGGATACTTTTTCTTGCATACCTTCCATTCCTTTGCGCGGATTTTTAATGCTGCAGTCACTTCAAGTACCGACGTCCGCCATATTGTGATGACAGTACAGGAATGTTTAGTGACGTCACGTAACGTGCTGTGACTTCAACCTTAACGACAGCGCATACAACGTCGTAATCAACCAGTGCATTTATCAAACACGCGATTACATTCGATTTTGGGTCGGAACACCAGGGTCAGAACATAAATTTCTATCCAAGGGTAAAATCACGGATTTGCTTGTCAGGTGTGCAAGAAAACATGTTATGTCAGCTTTCTGGTATATTGACATCAGTGTGACGTTGTGAGCCAACGTGCTGATTATTGTGCTAATGTTACGCGACGTTTGATTGAATTACGTATAGGATATCATGCGATATACTGTCGGAAACCAGGCATCATCACGTAACGTCACTTTAAATTATTAGCTTACATTCGGTTTAACGCAGCTCATGGTTCTCACCGCTTTGAGCAAATGGTACATCTTTTTAACAAAACAAATTAATCCGGGAATTAGAATGAAGACAGCTGACTTCAAAGTTGTCATCGGTGGTTTTACGGTGGCAAATAACGTTTTACGGCTTCCGACAGTATAACCGCCGATTTATACCCGCCCCCTCCCCCAATATTCTCCCAGAAGCCTCCATGGTGTAGTTGATAAGCTACTCGCCTCATAAACCAGGGGTCGCGGGTTCGATTCCGGGCTTCTCTACAGTTTCAGATGAGTCTTTAAATCGAGGTCCCGTCTCCGCAGGACCTTAGTTGTTGGTGGGACACAAAACCTAAAACACACACAATTATCCCCTAAATATTATGCGCTATTTTGCGGGTATTAACATCAATGACCTTTTTAACAATGGTGTGCGTACGTACGTACGTACGTGCGTTCGTGTTTGCATACGTGTTTGTGTTACTGACACGAATTACGTTGTTTCAAAACTGTCCTGTAGCTGGTATTATCATACAATAACTACAAACCTTTGTACTTTCTCCATGCGACTTCACGGGCTGGTATTTTGGCTTTAAACCAGATTTTCTAGTGACTTTGCCATGCGTTACATCGCTATAGAAACATTTGTCATTTCCGTCTGGAAATATCATTTAGTGAAATCAAAGCACTGACAGCATCGGTGGGTCGTTTCTCTGAGTAGAGGGTGGAAAAAATGGTCCTGAACGGGTCTCAGACTGTTTACCCAACCCAACACGAGTCTAGTCTAGGTTTTACGGATAACCCTCTTTACACAACACTCTGACGTCACAATGACAAGAATATCGCAACTATAAATAACCGTTACCAGGCCCCGAGGTTATAAATCTTTTTCATGCTCAACTTATTTGAGCATGAAATTTGTCCTGCTCACAAATTTTAAAATGCCAACAATAAATATTGTTGGCATTTTAAAATCTGTGAGCAGGACAAATAACATTCTCTGCTATCTGAGAAAGAAAAATCGCTCAACTTCTTAGTATTTTAATTTTTATGAGCACCACAAGTTTCATGCTCAGCTGAGTTAGGCATGAAAAAAGTTTTATAACCTCGGGGCCTGGATTTCGTACAAATCAGTAATAGTCACGTGGCCGTTAGCAACCCTCACCTGAATAAAGTCCGTTAAATGAAACCCCAACTTTATAAAGAGAAAACTGGGGTTTACAGAGGTATTCATTAATTTTCTTACTTCTGCTCAAAAACATAAATTGTGGGTACTCGTTAGAACCGCCACGCCGAGGCGTTGTGAACACTCGTTAGAACCGCTTCGCCGAGGAAGTATAATCTATGTTTTGAGCAGAAATATGAAAAATATCAGAATTTTTTTATCAGAAAATTTTCAATTTTTGGTGGCAAAATGTTCCATATATTTGACGAGGAATGTTTTCGTTATGGTTTGTCCGACCTAGCTTTTATGTGTTTTCGTAGTATTCATAATTTGCAGTTAATTCATTCAAGTACGTTCATTTGCCTTAACCCATTTCAGACTGGAAACCCCTAAACGGGTACCGTGGCAAACAGTGCAGGCCCAGATCAGACGCCGCAGAACGCGGCGTCTGATCAGGGCCTACACTGTTTGCAAAAAGTTCAGCCATTTTCCAAATAGATTTTGAAGAAAACACGACCTGTCACCCCTAAATTTTGAAATGGACTCCTGCTATATATAAAGAGGAAGATTCCATTTGGTACAAAAAGGGTTAATGTATTATGCGATAAAAGCTTGATTAAAACAAATATTTATAATATTAGGCACACATTAGCTACCAGCTGAAGCATTTTCGGCACGCGTTCAGACAAAACTGTTGTCGGTACAGCCAGACGTTAACCCATTCTAGACGGGAAACACACAGACATCATGTAAACAAGTCCGTTTAATGAACACCCTTCTAAACCCAATTTTATATAGAGAAAACTGGGGTTTACATGGATATACGTTTTTTTCGTATTTATGCTCCAATGTATAGACAGAGGCGGTTCTAACGAGCACCACAGCACAAAAATCACATTTTTTTTTTACCAGAAAAGTGAACATTTTTGAGATATGAAAAATGCATTATGTCACACAGTTGTATTACCATTTTGCGGCGTCTGACCAGGACCTTCGCTGTTTGAGAAAGGGGCTCTTTCAATAGTTTACTGAAGATTGAATGGGTACATATACCTACAAGCAGTAGCTACCGTACTATTTAGCAGATTCGAACCCGAGTTTTCGTCTGCCAAAATTGCCCTGATTATAAAGCAAGTGCATGTCCGATTAGATGGCATCATGTAACATTGCTTTTTATTGGTTGGTGCTGTTTTTGTACAAAAAGAACAAAGCGTTAGAAAGTGGATTTGGGAAGTATATCGTCGGTTTTACAAACGCAAATTGCTGTTAGACGCGTCGCCGTAAAACGAAATTACCGACCCTAAAATCGCCGAAACACCTCCCCAATTGACAATTTTCAATACAGTTATCCCCAAAATAAATGTCGTTAGGGACAAAAAATGACAGAAATAAAGCAGCCGCGGATGCGCAGGCTGAACTGAATCTTCGCTAGGAACACACTTTCTAAGACTTCTTTTCGCAATACTGAAAATTTTACCACTTTGAGATGACAAATTCTGCTGTTTCGCATATATAGATTGTGGGAAGTACATGAAATTGGGGTTTAAGAGGCCCAAAAGTATATAGACGTGTTTCCATGATGATTCTTTCGTAGAGATTGAACTTGAAATCTTTCTACGGTCATGCTTTTTCTTCTGCTGATTCAAGAAAGGCAGTTTTAAGTTTCCTGCGAAACCGCTTATGTATAAGTTTGCCTAGGACAAGTGTGCCAAGGTAAGATGGCGGCTCAATAACGACCTAAAAGTATTGGCCGGGCCGTTAAACTCCAAACAAGCAAACAGACCATTATGAAAACACGCCTTTACAAACACATTGTAACCATTATAACCGAAAAAAAAGAACATTTTAAGATGAAAAATTGTGATATTTTTTCTTATTTCTGCTCAAAATATAGAGCAGAAATAAGAAAAATAAGGTTTACCCCTGCAAAAACCCAGTTTTACTATATAAATCAGGGGTTCAAGGGGGTCAAATTTATAAAGGCGTGTTTTCATGATGTTAGGGGCCTACTCCCTGCTTGTAGGCAAATATCGTAATGCTTATCCACAGGGGGGGGGGGGGGGGGGTTGGTTATCAAACTAAAAGAAAGGAAATATCTGATAAATTAGAGCTGACAGGGAACAACCCATACAACTGCAATTGCTGATATACAACAGATATTACAACCGTTTCTGAGTGCACCCAGAGACCTTCATCATTATTAGCTCTTTCACCCCCAGTTTCTTCCAATTTTGAATATGGACAATGTTTCCAGTAGGAAGTTTGTAATCATCATGAACAGTATGCCAAACAATGTTGGTCCTGATGAGACTGTTTATGCATTTTTGCAGAGGCATCTGAACTCGGTCTTTAATTAGATGTACTTTAGACTTATGCCATCCATATGACAGAAAACAAAATGAGCGCATACATGTAATATGATAATCAAAGAGCTAAAAGCTCTCAAAGTCGATGTGTTTTTAAAAGGTGTGAACGTATGCAGTCCCTTGTGGCGTATTATCTCTTTATAAAAGTAAAACTTTTACAGACAGCTAAATCTACGCTTAGCACATATTAACCGTGAATGTCTAAAGTTACTCCTCTAAACCCCGCCTTTTACTATATAAAAATGGGATTTATGGGGGTCAAAAGTATATAGGCGTGTTTTCATGATGATTCTTTCGTAGAGATTGAACATCAAAGAAATCTTTCTACGGTCATGCTCTTTCTTCTAGTGATTCAAGAAGAGCTTGTCAGTTTCTGACGAAAGAATGCTATCTGTACTTGTTAACTGGGTGCCTAGGACAAGTGTGTCTAGATAAACTGACAGGTTCAATAATGACCTAAACAGTTTTGGCCTGGCCATCAAACTCCATACACACAAACAAGCTTACTCCCTGCTTGTAAGTACAGTAAAATTCCTATATTGAGATCACCTTTGGGACTGTTCAAAAGTGGTCTTAAAGACCACTTTTGAACATTCCAAAAGGTGGTCCCTGACCAGAGGATACTGCTGGCAGAAGCCTTCAAAATAAGCTTTTTGAAGCAGAATTAGTCTTAATTTTAGGTGGTCTTAATAGCGGAATTTTACTGTAAATCGTAATGTATTTTGTCATTCTTATCCACATGGGGTTTTATCAAACTAAAAGAAAAGAAATATCTCATAAATCAGAGCTGACAGGGAACAACCCGTACAGCTGCAATTGCTCTAATACAACAGATATTACAACCGTTCTGAGTGCACCCAGAGACCTTCATCATTATTAGCCCGCCCCCCCCCCCCCCCTCCCCAGTTTCTTCCATTTTTGAATAAGTAGGAAGTTTGTAATCATCATGAACAGAATGCCAAACAATGTTAATCCTGATGAGACTGCTAATGCATTTTTGCAGAGGCATCTGAACATGGTCTTCTGGGTTGGAAGAATTAATGCTTACGTTAATTATAAGAGGCCTGGGAATTAGGTCTACTACAGACTTACGTCATTCATATGACAGAAAACAAAATGATCACATGTAATATGATAATCAAAGAGCTAAAAGCCCTCAAAGTCGATGTGTTTTTAAAGAGTGTGAACGTATGCAGTCCCTCGTGGCATATTATCTCCTTATACAAGCAAAGCTTTTACAAACAGCTAGGTCTACGCTTAGCACATATTAACCGTGAATGTCTATAGTTATATCCCAGAAATGTGTTTTATACAATTTACTGTCTTTGGCAATATTCTATTTGCCAGTCTGCACTTAGGATCCTGCCGACTAAAGTATAATATCTGAAATGTCATAGTTGCAAATGCTGTAATTTTATCAAAAAGTACTTTTTCGACGGGTTTCTTTAAAATAGCGATGTCCGGGCGGGCGGGTGGGCGGGCGGGCAGGCGTCTTGCGTCGGTCGGACGGGCGGGCGGGTGAGCGTCGTCCGAGGTTTACCTTTTTTCAAAGTGATATATTACCTTTATTCTTTAGTGGATTGCTTTCATATTGCTTTCCTTCTATTGATTGTTTTATGTTGCTTCAAAGGAGTCACCCATTTCATAAACTTTCCATTTTTGACACCAAGGACCAAAGTTTTGGTGAAAATTGCCATTTCTCGAACTTAAGTTTATTTTAGAAGTTTGCTCTGTTTTACCTCCCTTATTTTCCTTGCAAACTTGGAAGTGTAGTGAATATAGTGCTGGACTTGAACTAGAGAGTCATGGGTTCAAATCCTGGTAGAGGATTTTTTCTTTCTTAAAAAACATTAACAGTTATTATTCCTTGCAAGTTTGTATTGTTTTGTTTTTTGTTGTTGTTGTTGTTGTTTTTTGTCAAATATAAATTTCGTTTTTTTTTATGGAAAGGCTTGAGAACAAGATTCATTTCTTGTTCATTTGTTCTTTGTGGTATTTTTGGTTCTCTTTCTATTGCTGCAGCCTGTTAAGCTCTTTCACATCAGAAAATGGCTCGGAGTGAGGGGGTGGGGGGGGGGGGGGACTGGCAAAATTGGAATTGTATTTTTTTTTTTTTTTAATAAAAAAAACTTAAAACGAGATTTCTTGTTCAGTGTTTCTAAGGGGTACTATCTGGTTCTCTTTTATTTGCCGTTGTGTGTTGGGCTCCTTTTACAAAAGAAAATGAAAAACCCAAAAAACCCGTCATAATGCCGTTAGGCATTTTTCTTGTTCATCTTTAAAAAGGCACATGTGCAACTTCAATCTGCTTGTAACATCTTATCAAATGGAATGCTTGAAAAGTGTTGGAGAAGTTACGTAGACAACTTTCCAACACTTTATAGAAGGCTATTTAAAGATTAACCCAAAATTTTCCTAACGACGAGCAAGTTTTTTTAGCTCTCTGTAGCCGAAGGCTATTGTGGGGCTATAGGAAAGGCAGTGGGCCGTCGTGATCGAGAGTTTGTAGATGTATATTTTGTGTAGACTGTTCAAATATGACAGAAAATGTGGGCTTGCACAAATGTAATAGCAGTTCTGTGCCAGGGCGCAGCCGATGGGCCTCTTTTTGTCTGAAAGCTTATACTTGTTATGGGCATATTTTTGTGAAAGCTTATAATTGTTGTTGCATTAAATATAAAAGGTCAATCTGCATTGTGGGTAACTAATGGCTGTGCTACCATGTTGAACCCTACGTCTATAATGTCTACGCTCATGGGAATAGACTATAATCAATAGTGTATTTGAAATCGCAATACATTCAGACCGTACTTCTCATTACGTTAAGAGCGTCCTTGTAAACCCAACTTTACACTCGGAAAAGAGGTGTTTACAACGGACATTAGTTTTCTTATTTCACAGAGTATGGGCACTCGCAAAAACTGAGGCAGTTTCAACTAGTTTGAGTATAAAAAAGTAATTTTTATGCCGATGGCAGGTTTTCCAGTGTATGTGTGTTGGGGGAGGGGGGGGGGCGCATTCTGTTTCCGGTGGGGTTTTCATTGTTCCGTCTGTTCAGCAAATTGCAGACAACATGCTCACGTCGAAGTACAGCAAAACTTCATTGGCTCGAACACTGAAGGCTCGTTTACCATTCTTGTTTCGAACTCGCTCTTACTACCATAAGAAAATTTTCCCAGTGCTACAAATAAAAATATAGCATCATGAAAACGCGCATATATAATTTTGAGCCCCACAAACCCCACTTTTATATAGTAAAACTGAGGTTTACAGGGGTGTACATTATTTTTCTTATTTCTGCTCAAAACATAGATTGTGGGTACTCGTGAGAACCGCCTCGACGTCTCGCCGAGGCGGTCTAACGAGGTCCCACAAACTATATTTGGAGCAGAAATATGAAAAAAATTTAAAAAAAAAAAAAAATAACTGAAAATTTTTTGGTGGTCAAAATTTCCAGTATATTTAATAGGCATGTTCCCACAATGGGACAATTTTGGGCGTTATTTTTCATATTCTACCTCAAAAATGTTTGATAGATGCACTCAATAAAATCGCCTTGATAAGGCGATTCTAATGAGTACACACAACATAACTTTATATTATAGGACATCAACAACAAATGGCAAAATCATTCTGACAGGGCGCTACGAATAACTCTCAGTGGTTCGAACTACCCCTTTCTCGAACAATCTTTATGGTCTTAAACGAGTTCGAGTCATTAAAGTTCCACTGTGTATGCGTAAAGTTCATCACACAGATTACGCATAATAACGTAATCAAAATATTCATGACAATTACAAAAAAAAAAAAAAAAATAAAAAAAAAAAAAAAAATAAAAAACACTCTTTATTAAACGTTTTGGCACACGGCCTTCAGAAATGAATTTTATTTTTGGCTGTTCATGAAAGTATGAATGCAGTGGGTCGCGTGCAAATGGGTTCATGTAAACTTTGCTAGCGACCCGCTGTTTTTTTTTATCATTATTATTATTAATAACATTCCTTGCTCCTCATCAATGGGCGAAAAAAATGTTTATATGGTAAACTTTTAAAGCTGAAAAACATTACACGCTGTTTTTTCTACAAAGAGCAGAACGGCGTTGACGTCACAAACGCCCGTAGAGAAACATTGTTTAAACTGACGTCCCTTGACGGCACTGAAAATCATGTGACCCGATGCGTTCATAGAAGTATGAACTACATTGTTTTCTATAGTTTACACAGGAAATGTAAATATTAAATTTTGCAATAAAACTACATTTTTTCCATTGAACTTCGAAACCACAGGAAGAATAATCATGTTAAAGAGGACAAACTTCTTTCCAAGCCATAAGGACTGCTTTAAAAAAGAATAGGCCCTGTTTCTTGAATTCCGAAAGTTTAGAAATACCCTGCCCCAGCCACGTTTTAATAATTTTCCCTTTGTATAACAATGGTCGCCGATTTTGCTTGTTCTGTATGGGGTGCCGTTTTACTATTTAATCCGTATTTATAGATATCCATAATTATTTATGGATCTCCATAATTCGAATTATGGATATCCATAATCGAATTATGGATATCCATTATTATTTATGGTTATCCGAATTATGGATATCCATTATTCGAATTATGGATATCCATAAATCGAACTGAATTAATGATATCCATAAATCGAATAATGGATATCGATTATTCGATTTATGGATATCCATAAATCGAATTATGGATATCCATTATTCGGCTGATTTATAGATATCCATAAATCAATTATGGATATCCATAAATCAAATTATGGATATCCATAAATCTAATTATGGATATCCATAATTCGATTTATGGATATCATTAATTTAGATCGAAATATGGATATCCATAGATCGAATTATGGATATCCTTAATTCAAATTCAGGATATCCATTATTTGGCTGATTTATGGATATCCATAAATCGAATTATGGATATCCATAATTCTCCTCTGCAAATAAACCTGATGAATAATGACTGCTCCCTTTGGAAAAAAAAAAAAAAAAACCCAAAAAAAAAATCAAAACAAACTCGACTATTCGCGTCAGGTTTCCGATTTAGGTGTGTAATAAAAGCCGGAATGGAGGTGGAGGTAATGTAGGGTAGGCTTAGTGGCGGCCTATGGTGTGGGAGAGAGATGTTTTGTTTGGTTTGAGGTTTAACGTCCCCTACAATACTATTTAGGTCATTTTGGAGCCGTTGCTTCCAATTATGTTGGGCATTAAGCCTTCATTGTGATGAAATGACGTCTCAATCCCGCCGGCATCGGTTGCTCAGTCGGATCCGCGTCTGACTGGTGATCAGGAGGACGCGGGTTTGATACCTGCCAGGGTCGGCAACATTCTTTCGTGGAGATTGATTACGAAATCTTTTCTACGGTCATTCTCTCCCTTCCGCTGACTCAAGAAGGGCAGTTGTCAGTTTCTGGCGAAAGAATGTGCACTGTACTGGTTAACTGCTTACGAATATGCCTGCCCAGGAAAAGTGTGGATAGGTAAACTGACCGGCTCATAAATGACCTAAATTAGTGTTGACTGGGCCGTTAAACTCAAATACAAACACACAAACAAACATCTCAATCCCTATCGCCCATTGACTCGCACGACTTTGTTAGGACAGGCTTAGACCTTCTAAACGGTTTACCAGTACTCTCAGCTCATGCAGCCAAATCTATTTCTCCAAGCCCCAATGGGCGGGGCCAGAAGATATATCTGAATCTGCTTGGTACTCTATACACCTCAAGTAGAGTATTATATGGATATATGTTTGTTTGTTTGATTTGAGGTTTAACGTCCCCGTTAGCACTGTATAGGTTATTTTGGAGACGTTGCTTCCAATTTTGTGGGACTTTTGCCCGACATTGAGATGAAATGACATCTCAAGCCCTGTCGCCCAATGAAACCTGTGTTTGTTTGTTTAATTTAAAGTTTTACGTCCCCGTCAACACTGTAAAGGTCATTTTGGAGACGTTGCCTCCAATTTTGAAGGACTTTTACCCGACATTGAGATGAAATGACATCTCAAGCCTTGCTGCCCAATGAAACCAATAGGATTTATAAGCATGGGCATGCCGACTCGCACTGCATTGCCTGGGCTGTCTTAGATCCTCTAAGCGGTTTACCAGTACCCATGTGTGGTCGGTACAGCTCTGCGTGGGGGCATCATGCAGCCCATCTATTTCTCCAAGCCCCGATGGGCGGGGGCCGATGGATACTATATATAACGATCATGTGCATTTTTTCTCCAGAAAGCATGCACGGATTGCCTGTTTGGATCATTATAATCTGACGACCAACTTTCAGTGTCCTTAGGTGCGCAGTCTTCATTGAGGTGATTCCAGAGGGCCTGAATTTCCAAATCTTACTGCTGGTTCCGATATTTAACTGTACACATTGCGGGCGTTCTGCGTATGGCGTCCTTTGCTTTGGAAGTCTTACGGGCTGACAAGGCTGCAAAGAGGTCCCTTTGACTGGCCATCATCTTCCATGGATGATGAAGACCTTGAAGATTTTGAAGATTTTTTACATTCAACAATCACGTGTCTTAGGGAGAAATCATTAAACCAAAAGCTTTTGTGGTGATTAATGGATATCCATAATTCGAATTATGGATATCCATAAATCGATCTGAATTATGGATATCCATAAATCGAATTATAGATATCCACAATTCGAATTATGGATATCCATAAATCAGAGGAATAATGGATATGCATAAATCGAATTATGGATATCCATAAATCGATCTGAATAATGATATCCATTAATCGATTTATGGATATCCATAATTCGAATTATGGATATCTATTATTCGGCTGATTTATGGATATCCATAAATCGAATTATGGATATCCATAATTCGATTTATGGATATCTATAAATACGGATTAAATAGTAAAAGGGCGCACCATAGTTCTGAGTTATATTCTTAATAGGCCGGTAAGGAACTGTGGAGCCACTGGGCGGAAGAGCGTTACGTGAAAAAACGCCGTTTAGCAATTATTTACATCTGTACCGTTTGACTTACTGAGCTTTGTTCGATATACTCCATTCTTACTGTATATTTATTGCAGGAGATGATTAAAAAAAGCATGACTGGTTGTTTTCAAATCCTGTATGCACGCACTATTGTAAATGTTTGACAAATCAAAATAAATAATGTTTAAACCAAAAACCGCCGTTCCGTGACGTAGTTGAAACGTCGTTTTCTTGCAAAAGGATTTTGGCGGATCTTCTTCTAGCAGAGGCGAAAGGTTAGGAAAATTTGATGGAAACAACAAAATTATTATTTGGAGGTCAGCTGTAAAGTAGATCAAATAACTCGCACTTCGCGCCCGCGATTTATCTGCTTTACAACTGACCTTGAAATTGTGATTTATTTCCCAACACATTACTGTTAGAGCTGATATATTTCTTAAATAATATGTTTGGTTTGTACGAAAGAGCATTAGGGCCAGGTACACTTTTTTTCTTTTGACAGGTATCTCGAAATTTCGACTTAGTATCTCGAAATTTCGACTTAATAACTCGAAATTTCGACTTAGTAACTCGAAATTTCGACTTATTGACTCGAAATTTCGACTTAGTATCTCGAAATTTCGACTTATTAACTCGAAATTTCGACATCCTATCTCGAAATTTCGACTTAATAACTCGAAATTTCGACTTAGTATCTCGAAATTTCGACTTACGAGATATGAAGTCCTATACACACAGTTAATGTTAAACACCCCCGTTTCATTAAAACCCAGCTTTGAAAACAAGTTTACATCAAGCAGATTATGCAAATTATGTGATAACATTGTGACACTATGGTCATTACCGGCTTACTTGTATCGTGTAAACGCACATGACCTTTCTCGGTGTATTTTTTCACATGTTCTTTCATTTTTCTTTCTCTCTATATTGGCCAATGGTAATTTTATCAAATATTTCTCAAGAACTATAAAACTAGAGGCCCTCTCATCAGGACGTCGAGCATTCAATCCCGTTTCACGGCCCCCGCCCATCGGGCTTGAATAAATGGATTGGCTGCATAGTGCCTCAACGCAGAGCTGAAATCCGACCGCACACGAGTACTGGTAAACCGCTTAGAGGAGGTTAAGCGATGCGAGTCGGACCGTTCATGCTGATAAACCCTATTGGTTTCATATTGGCTTCATAAGGCGACAGGGCGGCCCCCGCCCATCGGGGCTTGAAGAAATATATGGGCTGCATGATGCTTCCACGCAGAGCTGAATCCGACCCGCACACGAGTACTGGTAAACCGATTAGAGGATCTAAGCCTGCCCAGGCAAAGCGGTGCGCAAGATTCGGACCGTCCATGCTTATAAACCCTATTGGTTTCATTGGGCAACAGGGCTTGAGATGTCATTTCATCTCAATGTCGGGTAAAAGTCCCACAAAATTGGAAGCAACGTCTCCAAAATGACCTTTACAGTGCTGACGGGGACGTTAAACCTCAAATCAAACAAACAGTGCTACAGGGCTTGAGAAGTCATTTCATCACAACGTTGGGTAAAAGTCCCACAAAAGTGGAAGCAACGTCTTGAAAATGACCTATACAGTGTTGACGGGGACGCTAAACCTCAAATCAAACAAACAAATTCAACCCCGTTTCAGTAAAATAAAAGCGGGCTAAAAGTCATATTTGACAGTTGTTTTTTTTTTCGGTATCAAACTTTCTCATCGTGTGCTGTAAAAATCATGTCTACATCAAAGCACTGACAGCACTGGTGGGTCGATTGTCTTCGAGTGTGGATTTGAACATGTTTCGTTTATCCTTTCAATTCCTATACTGTAAGCAAAATGTGTAGATGCTGATCAGACGCCGCACTTGGGTCGATTAATTATCAATTGACTAAAAGTTACTAACTACAGAAGCTTCCCGCCTTCTATTGACCTCGTGACTATCACTGACCATGTACAAAATCCAGGTCGAGCTATTTATAGCAGCGCTATAGTTTTTCCTAGTGACGTCAGTGCCCCATGTACCCCGGGGAACATGGACATTGCAAACAGTGTAGACCCTGATCAGACGCCGCAGAAGAGAGCTTCATTAAATAACCGGTACGTTCATGGTGTAGATGGTCAGCGATAGTCACGTGAACAATAGCAGGCGAGAAGCTTCTGTAGGCTGTTACTTTGGGTCGAATGAAAAAAAAAAATCGACCCAAAAGATGGTAAACTATGCAACACGAACACCATAACAACCGGACAGAAAATGCGGTATCAGAATACGTTGCGTGTTCAAGATGTATCATTTTGACAGAGCAGCAGATTCCTAGACCCTTCGTTTCATCCCATCGGTCAGACGTCGAAATTGATGGCTGGTCAGCTCTATCCCCCGCGTGTGTGTGGTGGTGGGGGGAGGGGGGGGGGGGCGTGGGTGTGTTCAATGTTCTGTATTCGACGCCCAAGAATCTCCCAAATATGTTCCAGGGGATTCAAATCCGGGCTTCTAGCTAGCCAAGCCAATGTCTCAATTCCATAACGGCTGGGTCTAGCACACAGGTCCAGTGGCAAATGATTCGTTCTCAAAATGAGGCATGACTTCTGGCGCTAAACATGCAAAAATATCCAAACTCCATATTTAAACCGTGATAATGAAGTTGTGGAAAGTTGGTTATGACATCTGAGGTCTTCTTTCAACTCTGAGTTGACCATAACAAGATTCCTGTTATGGCTAATCCCTATTCAGAGTTGAATGCACAGCGCAGATCACAGAGTCAGTTTCGAGCTGGTATGTAGAAATTATAGTAAGTCGAAATTTCGAGTTAGTATGTCGAAATTTCGAGATAGTAAGTCGAAATTTCGAGTTATTAAGTCGAAATTTCGAGATAATAAGTCGAAAATTCGAGATTTTAAGTCGAAATTTCGAGTTACTAAGTCGAAATTGCGAGATAATAAGTCGAAATTTCGAGTTATTAAGTCGACATTTCGAGATAGTAAGTCGAAATTCGAGTTATTAAGTCGAAATTTCGAGATAGTAAGTCGAAATTTCGAGATATTAAGTCGAAATTTCGAGTTATTAAGTCGAAATTTCGAGATAATAAGTCGAAAATTCGAGATATTAAGTCGAAATTTCGAGTTATTAAGTCGAAATTTCGAGTTATTAAGTCGAAATTTCGAGATACTAAGTCGAAATTTCGAGTTAATAAGTCGAAATTTCGAGATACTAAGTCGAAATTTCGAGATACTAAGTCGAAATTTCGAGATACTAAGTCGAAATTTCGAGATAGTAAGTCGAAATTTCGAGATAATAAGTCGAAAATTCGAGATACTAAGTCGAAATTTCGAGATACGAGTCAAAAAAATAAAAGTTAAAGTGGCCCTAATGCTCTTTCGTAGGTTTGGCTTCACCACTGTAAAGTGTTTAGCATATCATATGATCCAACTCACGACAAAAAAAAGAATTAGAAACTTTAGAGGTATTGTACTAACCAAACAGTGAACACAAAGATTCAGATCAGACTGCGCATGTGCGCAGGATGATCTGAATCATTGTTGTTCGTAAATGTCTAATCCAGATTTTGTTGGATGTGGGGTCGCTGCCAAGGTGATGTGTAGCTTTCAGTTCCGGGGCTTATTTATTTATTTATTTTATTTTTACAATATTTCAAGAGGGTTACACATTTAGCTAAGATGCCATTCTACCATGTGGCCCTCTCTAACATATAGCAATATAACATATCACAACATATATACATATATACAACGACCGATATGGGTGCAAAATGACCATAATGATAAAATTATCTAAAAGATAATAAGTAAAAGGGAATAAAATTAGGGCGTATAAAAGTTATAAAACAGGTCGATATGTTTGCAATGTGATCTAAGATGATGTTCAAATTACTAATTAAGAATCGATATGTTCTTTGATAGTCTTTTCTAAAAACATTCAAGGATGGTGCTTTTCTGACTGCGTTAGGAAGGGAGTTCCATAATTTTGGAGCTGAACAAAAAAGGAACCGTCACATAGCGCAGTCCTGGAGCGAGGAACAATAAGAGAGCATGTTTCAGATGATCTTAATGTTCTAGTACATGTTTCTGGAGATTATATTTTCTTTTGAGCCCATCCTGGTTACTTTGAAAATTGGATATCGCTTAAGCCGATGCTAGGAGGCGTATGCAGCCTTGCAAACTGTATTGCTATGTATGAGGAGACTCAATAAAACCGAGTCTCCGATTTTCGTTCTTTTATGTGTTTTTTGTTTCCAAAGGCAACCTTTTAGCTTTTTATTGCTGCAGGTGCGGGATGCGGGAGGGTTGGGGGGGACTGTTTTTTTTTGTTTTTTGTTTTGTCTTCCACTCTATCCTATCTATCCTTTTTTTCTAATGACCCATCTCTTGGGTGACGGCTTAAGATGGACGGTTGCTTGAGGACTTGGCCGTTGACCCACCAGCTGTTGTCAGTAACTGTCGGGACGCAATCTCACTGAGTACTGGTAAACCGCTTAACCTTGTCCAGTGACAGTAAAGATATCTGGCCGGTCCGACATGACCAAAGCTATTGACTGTGTCGTAAAACTTTAGCATATAACAGCACATACACCAGATTTTCTCATGCGGCTGCTCAGATCATCTTGAAAAGTACTAATTGATGGGTTTTACAATGAGAAAGTTGTTTCTGTTAAAACTTGGCAAAAGGCAAGCTTATTTCAGTAACGAAGTTCAAAATGATCATGAAAACGCATTTTACGGAATGTGCAAACGTGCACTTTCTCACGCCGTTCTTCGGCCCCGGCGGTCGCATTATAAACACATAAAACGAGAAAATTTGTGTTTTATAGTAATAGTTAAATACTTTGCACCATGGCCATAAACCAGTCTTTTCAATTGATTTTGTGTGTGTGTATGTGTGTGCAAGCTTGATCGTGTATTTGTTACATATTGTTTGAATTGAGGTTTAACGTTCCCGTCAACACTATTTAGGTCAGTTTGGAGACGTTGCTTCCAATTATTGGAGACTTTTACCCGACATTGAGATGAAATGACGTCTCAAGCCTTGCCGCCCAATGAAACCAAAAGGCTAATATGCATTAGACGGTCTGACTCACATCACTTTACCAGGGCAGTCTTAGCCCTTCTAAGCGGTTTACCAGTACTCATGTGTGGACATTTTCAGCTCTGCGTGGAAGCACCATGCAGCACAATCTATTTCTGCAAACCCCGATAGGCGGCGGCGATATGTTTGTTAAATAAAAATACCTAATAACGCCTTTTCATTATGCCACCGACTTCACCGAGAAGTTGAAGAGGAATATTGGTTCTGTCCTGTCCTGTCCTGTCCTCTGTTCGTCCTGTCCTCTATCATGTCCGTCCTGCCTAGTCCTGTCTATCTGTCCGTCCGTCCGTCCGTTCAAACATCTGTTACACTTCTTTTCAACAAAATATCTCAATGGTCTATGAAATTAAGCCGGAGGTGATCCGAACAGACTGTGAATATTTTGATGACATTGCATACATTATTTTTAATTATTATTATTATTATTAATATTATTAACAAGTTTGGCTACCCTTTGGGACACTTATTTGATTAGGGGCTAGATTATATAAGTTTCTTCTATCTATCCTTGCCTTTGACTTTAAGTATTGTGAGTGACTCGGTGACTCAACCCCTTTGAGGCTCACACTCCTTTGATTCTCAATTGATCACTTGAAATGGACAGGGAAAGATCTGAACCACTTAACATTCCTTTTTTTTTACGAAATTCAGTATACAGTAAAATTCCGCTATTAAGACCACCAAATATTGAGACTTCATCTGCTATAAAAAGCTTATTTAGAAAGGTTCAGTTATTCTTCCTTTGTGATTTCAGCACACCGTGTCCTCTGGTCAGAGACCACCTTTGGGGCTGTTCAAAAGTGGTCTTAAAGACCACTTTTGAACAGTCCCGTAGGTGGTCTTAATATAGGTATTTTACTGTACTATACCAGCTTCGTCGAACGAAAATGTGTTTTCTATCACACACTAACACCCCACCCCCACCCCCATCCCCACTCCCCGCGAGGACTCAGATCAAACTGCGCTATGGTGCAGTTTGATTAGATCGTTGCTGTGCAATAGTTGATGTCCGTTTCCAGGATGCAACAGAAGCTGCAAATATCTCGTCCGACCAGCGCAGAGTTGCTGGACGTTTTGGCGTTAGGCTTTATTTACTCACTTTGTTTATCTATTTACAGAGCTGCAATGAGACGTCAAAAGCCTCGGCGTCACCCGGGATCAAACCCCGATGCTTGAAATGTGGAGACAGGTGCCCCGGGCTGGACCTACACTACTGGAGGTATTCTTACGTTCACTTCACCATATACATGTATGTCTGTCGCCCCAAAAATGGAGCATTGGCAAACAGTGAAGTCCCAGATCAGAATGCGGGATCTGACCTATGGGGCACCCTTTTACTATTTAATCTGTATTTATAGATATCCATAAATCGAATAATGGATATCCATAATTCGATTTATGGATATCCATAAATCAGCCGAATAATGGATATCCATAATTCGAATTATCGATATCCATAAATTGAATTATGGATATCCATAAGTCGATTAATGGATATCATTAATTCAGATCGATTTATGGATATCCATAATTCGATTTATGGATATCCATAATTCGAATTATGGATATCCATAATTCGATTCATGGATATCCATTATTCCTCTGTTTTATGGATATCCATAATTCGAATTATGGATATCCATAATTCGATTTATGGATATCCATAATTCAGATCGATTTATGGATATCCATAATTCGAGTTATGGTTATCCATAAATCACCACCAAAGCTTTTAGTTTAATGATTTCTCCCTAAGACACGTGATTGTTTAAAAATCTTCAAGGTCCTCATCATCGCTGGAAGATGATGGCCAGTCAAAGGGACCTCTCTGCCGTGCAGCCTTGTCAGCCCGTAAGGCTTCCAAAGCAACGGACGCCATACGCAAAACACCCGCCATGTGTGCACCAGCCGTAAGATCTGTAAATTCAGGCCTTCTGGAATCACCTCTATGAGGACTGCGCACCTAAGGACACTGAAAGTCGGACTTCAGAGTATAATGATCCAAACAGGCAATCCGTGCATGTTTTCTAGAGAAAAAATGCACATGATCGTTATATGTAGTATTAACATATATCCATCGCCCCCCGCCCATCGGGGCTTGGAGAAATAGATGGGCTGCATGATGCTTCCACACAGAGCTGAAACCGACCGCACATGGGTACTGGTAAACCGCTTAGAGGATATAAGCCTGCCCAGAAAATGCAGGGCGAGTCGGTCTGTCCATGCTTATAAATCCTATTGGTTTCATTGGGCAGCAGGGCTTGAGATGTCATTTCATCTCAATGTCGGGTAAAAGTCCCACAACATTGGAGGCAACGTCTCCAAAATAACCTTTACAGTGTTGACGGGGACGTAAAACTTCAAATCAAACAAACAAAGGTTTCATTGGGCGACAGGGCTTGAGATGTCATTTCATCTCAATGTCTGGCAAAAGTCCCACAAAACTGGAAGCAACGTCTCCAAAATGACCTATACAGTGCTGACGGGGACGATAAACCTCAAATCAAACAAACATATATCCATATAATACTCTACTTGAGGTGTATGGAGTACCAGGCAGATTCAGATATATCTCCTGGCCCCCGCCCGTTTGGGCTTGGAGCAATAGATTTGGCTGCATGAGCTGAGAGTACTGGTAAACCGTTTAGAAGGTCTAAGCCTGTCCTAACAAAGTCCTGCGAGTCAATGGGCGACAGGGATTCAAATGTTTGTTTGTATTTTAGTTTAACGGCCCAGTCAAGACTAATTTATGCCATTTTTGAGCCGGTCAGTTTACCTATCCATAATTTTCCTGGGCAGGCATATTCGTAAGCAGTTAACCAGTACAGTGCACATTCTTTCGTCAGAAACTGACAACTGCCCTTCTTGAGTCAGCGGAAGGGAGAGAATGACCTTTGAAAAATAAGTTCGTGATCAATCTCCACGAAAGAATGTTGCCGACCCTGGCAGGTATCGAACCCGCGTCCTCCTGATCACCAGTAAGACGCGGATCCGACTGAGCTACCGAGGCCGGCGGGATTGAGATGTCATTTCATCTCAATGAAGGCTTAATGCCCAACATAATTGGAAGCAACGTCTCCAAAATGACCTAAATAGTACTGAAGGGGACGTTAAACCTCAAATCAAACCAAACATCTCTCTCCCACACCATAGGTCACCACTTAGCCAACCCTTCACTACCTCCACCTCCATCCCGGCTTTTATTACACACCTAAATCGGAAACCTAGTTTTTTTTTTTTTTTTTTGTTTTTTGCAAAGGGAGCAGTCAATATTCATTAGGTTTATTTGCTGAGGAGAATTATGGATATCTACAAATCGAATTAAGGATATCCATAATTCGATTTATGGATATCCATATATCGATCTAAATTAATGATATCCATAAATCGATTTATGGATATCCATAATTCGATTTATGGATATCCATAATTTGATTTATGGATATCCATAAATCAGCCGAAAAATGGATATCCAAAATTCGAATTAAGGATATCCATAATTCGATTTATGGATATCCATATTTCGATCTAAATTAATGATATCCATAAATCGTTTTTGGATATCCATAATTCGATTTATGGATATCCATAATTTGATTTATGGATATCCATAAATCAGCCGAATAATGGATATTCATAATTCGATTTATGGATATCATTAATTCAGTTCGATTTATGGATATCCATTATTCGAATTATGGATATCCATAATTCGAATTATCGATATCCATTATTATTTATGGATATCCATAAATAATAATGGATATCCATAATTCGAATTATGGATATCCATAATTCGAATTATGGATATCCATAAATAATTATGGATATCTATAAATACGGATTAAATAGTAAAACGGCGCCCCATACTGATCAGGGTCTAAAACTTGCAAACAAAGAAAACAAATCTGACAACCCTACAATTGGAAGTTGTTGACTGAGGTGAAAATTAAATTGGTTGCGTATCGTATTGGTTTGCAAAAATGGTGTCCAACAACGCGTGTATCTGTTAGGCAAACACCCATGTTGTTATCATCTGGAGTGCTGAACAGATAAATCCCCAGCTGATAACTGTCTCGATGCTCAACCAAATGTACGAGGACTGTTCAAATATGAATGCAACTAAGCACATAAAAATGATTCCGTGATAGATTTCGATGAAAAATTTATTTTGTCCCCTCAAAGTATTCCCCTTTAACAGATATACAAACTTTCAGTCTTCTGATCCAATCATTGACTGCATTTTGGTAGTCTTTTCGAGGTATACTATGAAGGCACTGGAATATTGCAGAACCGAGGTGTTTGCGCTGTACAAATTTTCGACCAGAACGGGGGGGGGGGGGGGGAGGGGGGGGGGGAGTTCAACAACCTTTTCCTGCTTCAGATAGTCTTGCACAATGAACGCCTTCTGCGATGACGCATTGTCATGTAGCAATCTGACATTGGCCAAACCAGTTGCGGGTCTTCGTTCTTTGAAATATTTCTTCAATTTTCGAGAAGAACTTTATTCTTGTAAAACTTCGCATTTACAGATTTGCCTTTAGGCACAGCAACCTGAATAGCAGGGCCATGATTTGAAAAGAATATGGCATACAATACCTTCTTGACGCTCATGGTCCACTTTGCAGTGGATGGTCTTTTGCAATACTTTGTTGCCCATATTTCGTTTTGGCTAAAAAAAGTGAACCCATGTCTCGTCACCTGTGACGACATTAGCGAAAGACCGTGCATTGTAATTTGGAAACTTTTAAGCAACTTCTTGGCGCACTGAACGCGTGTCTTTTTCTGCTCATCTGTCAACAGATGGGGAATCCATCTAGCACAGATCTTTCTCGTTTTCAAATCCCGTTCCAGAATTGTATGAGCTGCTCCTAATGAGATGCCAACAATACTAGCTATTTGCCTAGTGGTGTATCGTGCATCGGTAGCAACTATTTCTTTCACTCTAGCAATCATCTTGGTAGATGTTCCTCTTTTCGGCTGACGATCATGTGGTGCATCTTCTGTTGAGCCTAGCCCACAGCTGAATTTCTTACACCAACGAAAAACTGTCGGAAAACACATTTCATTATGTCCATAAACCGAACATATTTCATCAAAAATGTCTTTGCACCGTATACCAAGAATACAACGATTCTTAATATAGGACCGTATTTCAACGGCGTACTCTGACCTTCTTCAAACCATGTTTTGTATTAGTATACAAGAGTAGACAGTGTTTATCGAACGATATACATGGTTCAAGTGGACGGATTTTAACAGGTTTGGTATCATGTATAGGTAAAATGTTTTTCTACGCTGTGATATTTATTTCCAGGTGATTTTTGCATTAGTGCATGAGAAAACGTTCTACTTGCATTCGTATTTGAACAGTCCTCGTAACGCGGCGTCCTGTTGGTCAACGCAAAAAAAAACGACGTCATGCCGATCTTCATTGGCAACATTTGGTTGTACGCTGCTGACAGCGCTAACAATTTGGTACAGCTGTAAACAGGAGTGTGTGACAAAGAAATCTCAAATGGCCATATAAAGGGATATCTCTGTCCAGCGTGTGAGAAAATCTAACCCCTCATTCTCAACGCTCTCAGTGTTTTGATTTTTCGGTAGCCATGTGTCCTGACTCTAGCGGCCACAGACTACTATGATTTATGAGTTCGGTTGGTTAATAGTTTCTGCCTTTTCGGACTTAAACGAGTCTTCTGGGCGGACTTTTTACTGCTGGAAACCCGTTCAGTTTGTCTACGCCAGTTATGGAGGGTAATTTTGATTTGAGGTTTAATGTTCCTCCTCAGCACTATATAGGTCATTTTGGAGACGTTGCTTCCAATTTTTATGGGGCTTTGACCCGACCCTGAGACATGACATCGCAAGCCCTGCCGCCCAATGAAACTAATAGGGTTTTAATATATGCATGGACGGTCCGACTCGCACCACTTGCCTGGGCAGGCTTAGGCCCTCTAAGCGGTTTACAAGTACTCATGTATTGTCGGTTTTAGCTCGGCGTGGAAGCACCATGTAGCCCAATCTGTTTCTCCAAGCCCCGATGATCTTGAAGGGTAAAAACAATAACCAATGCGCATACAAGTGCTCATAGCGGGAAATCCAGATGGCCAACCTTTTTAGCTCACCAGAGCCGAAGGCTCCGGGGGAGCTTATAGTATAGGCATTGTCCGTCGTCCGTCGTCGTCGTCGTCGTCGTCTGCGTCGTCAACATTTTCAAACAACATCTCCTCTGAAACTACTTGGCCAATTGAAACCAAATTACATGTGGAGCCTCTATGGGAAGGGGGAACGAAAGTTTGTTCGGGAGGACTGGGTCACATGACCAATATGGCCGCCATGCCCTTATATGGTAAAAACCTTTAAAAATCTTCTTCTCAAGAACCGAATAGCAGATGATCTTGAAACTTGGTATGCAGCATCAGGGACTCTGGCCCTACCAAGTTTGTTCAAATGATGACCTTCGGTTGACCTTGACCTGTTTTACGTCAAGGTCAAATTTGGTCACTTAGACATTTGTATGGAAAAATGGCAAAACAGTGGATTTTTCTGACTGTGTGTTAGCTAGTGGCATCAGAAATGGTATTTGCAATCAGCTGAATGGAATTTTATCAGTTTCAAAGGTCAAGGTCATTTACCGACCTTTGTCCAGGACGCCTCAGATTCAGTATTTTTATCTTCCTCTTCACTTTAATTACTTGGCCAATTGAAACCAAATTACATGTGGAGCCTCTATGGAATGAGTGAACGAAAATCGATTCGTGAGGACGGGGTCAGATGACCAATATGGCCGCCATTCCCATATATGGTAAAAACCTTTAAAAATCTTCTTCTCAAGAACCGAATGGCCTATGATCTTGAAACTTGGTATACAGCATCAGGGACTCTGGCCCTACAAAGTTTGTTCAAATGATGACCTTAGGTTGACCTTCACCTGTTTTACGTCAAGGTCAAATTTGGTCACTTAGACATTTGTATGGAAAAATGCAAAAACAGGAGATTTTTCTGATTGTAGATTAGTTAGCGGCATCAGAAATGGTATTTACAATCAGCTGAATGGAAGTTTATCAGTTCCAAAGGTCAAGGTCATTTACCGACCTTTGTCCAGGACGCCTCAGATTCAGTATTTTTATCTTCCTCTTCATTTAAACTACTGGGCCAATTGAAACCAAATTACATGTGGAGCCTCTATGGAATGAGGGAACGAAAGTTGATTCGTGAGGACTGGGTCAGATGACCAATATGGCCGCCATGTCCATATATGGTAAAAACCTTTAAAAATCTTCTTCTCAAGATCCGAATGGCTGATGATGTTAAAACTTGGTATACAGCAACAGGGACTCTGGCCATACCAAATTTGTTCAAATGATGACCTTAGGTTGACCTTGACCTATTTTACATCAAGGTTAAATTTGGTCACTTAGACATTTGTATGGAAAAATGGCAAAACAGTGGATTTTTCTGATTGAATATTAGCTAGTGGCATCAGAAATGGTATTTACCTTCTGATGAATGGAAGTTTATCAGTTCCAAAGGTCAAGGTCATTTACCGACCTTTGTCCAGGACGCCTCAGATTCAGTATTTTTATCTTCTTCTTCACTTAAACTACTTGGCCAGTTGAAACCAAATAACATGTGGAGCCTCTATGGAATGAGGGAACGAAAATTTGTTCATGAGGACTGGCTCACATGACCAATATGGGCCGCCATGCCCATATATGGTAAAAACCTTTAAAAATCTTCTTCTCAAGAACCGAATGGCCGATGATCTTGAAACTTGGTATGCAGCATCAGGGACTCTGGCCCTACCAAGTTTGTTCAAATGATGACCTTTTGTTTGACCTTGAACTGTTTATGTCAAGGTCAAATTTGGTCACTTAGACATTTGTATGGAAAAATGGCAAAGACGTGGATATTTCTGATTGCCTGGTAGGCTGTGACATCAAAAATGATATTTGCAGTTAGCTGAATGGAAGTTTATCAATTCCAAAGGTTCAAGGTCATTATTGTCTTGGATGGTTTTGATTCAGTATTTTTATCTTTTTCTCCAGTAAAAGAGCTGTGCTGATTGAAACCAAATTACATGAAAAGCCTCTATGGGGGTGAGGCAATTAAACATTACTCATGGTATTGTCACATGACCAAGCTGGGCACCTTGCTTGTATATGGTATAAACCACATGACCTCTGGTGAGCGTAGTGGCCCATGGGCCTCTTGTTTATGAAACGGATATCGTTCGGTAGGGCAGTGGTCCCTTTTTTCGGTCGGTGCCGGATATCGTTTTGGTCGAGTGTGCCAAAGTTCCTTGCTTTATACACTGTGGCCAGTTGTGGCATTGCACCTTACACACAGAACATTCTGGTAGAAGTATATAACATATATAAGCCTAGCGTTCAAACTAGTGCCAACAGTGAAGACCCAGATTAGACGCCGCAATTTGACTCACAACAAATAAAACCAATCCTTGTACACCAAATATCGTCAAGGTTATGTCCAAATTTGAAGAATATATACTGGTATATACATTTTTGTTTCTTTTGGTGTGTGTGTATGTTTTTTTTTTTTTTTTTTTTTTTTTTTTTTTGTGGGGGGGGGGGGGGAGTGCACCTGACCTTCCTTTGCACATATGACCCGTGCGAGGCTCGATCCACAGCGGTTACCCTTATCGGCCACGGAGGCCCATTGTATCAGAGATGGATTTAACCGACGACTTACACAACAGGAACAAGAAGACGAATGCTGATTGAAACAACCAGAATTTTTCGTTAGTCGATGTCATAAGTTCCTTTATGAAGAGAAAGTTGGCAGGATTTACCTTTCTTTAATCATTCAACAAATGTTCACAATCTATACCTGTATTACCAAAAATGTCACACGTTTTCGCAGGAAATAGAAATCCATTTGAAAGCATCCCTTCATTGCTCTTGGAATGATAGTTTGGCACGACTGCCGCTATGTGGAAAGAGTTTACCATGACGAAAATGTAAATTTTTCCGCCGAAAACCGAACATTTTTAGATGAAAAATGTGCTATTTTTCTAATTTCTGCTCAAAATATTGTTTGCGGTACTCGTTAGAACCGCATCGATGAGGCGGTTCTAACGAGTACCCACAATCTATACTTAAGAACAGTAATAAGAAAAATAAGGTTTACCACTGCAAACCCCAGTTCTGTTTGTTTGTTTGTTTATTTGTTTGTTTGATTTAAGATTTAACGTCCCCGGTCATTTTGGAGACGTTGATTCCAGTTTTGTGGGACTATTATCCGACATTGAGATGAAATGACATACTCTAAGCGGTTTACCAGTTTTCGTGTGCGGTCGGTTTCAGCTCTGCGTGGAAGCATCATGCAGCCCGTCTATTTCTTCAACCCCCGATGGGCAAACCCAAGTTTTACTATATAAAAGTGGGGTCACAATTATATAGGCATGTTTTTGTGATGGAACTTTTGTCTTATTGCAGGAAAATTTGCAAACACTGTCGATGTGGACCAGAAGACCATGACTTAACAGATGAGGATGACAGGGATCAGTCTGTCAAACAACTGTATGAAAACCATCACTATGACAACGTTCGGGACTTGTCGTCAAGGTTACACAAGCTAAACATAGAAGATCCCGCTGTCCAATCAGAAATTGTCACGCCTGAAAATGACATCATTATACACAGAATTATTTCAGAAAATCTTGTAAGTGCATTTTTTTTCTTATTAAGAGGTTCTGACGAGCCGATTTTTATTGGGAGTACTCGTTTGAACCACCTCATTAAGGCGGTTCTAACGCGCATTCACCATGTTTGATTAGAGCGAAAATAAAATTTCACAAATTTTCATCAGAAGAATAGCATTATGGAACCAATGAAAACGCGCACTATTTCATCCTGATAGAGCTGAACTCTAGTAGCACCGAGTGCTTTTTAACCAGTATTAAATAGGGGTTGAGGTAATTGAATATACAGTGAAATTCCGCTATTAAGACCACCTCAAATTAAGACTAATTCTGCTTTAAAAACTTATTTAGTAGGTTGTAATTATTATTTCTTTGTATTTTCTGCACACAATGTCCTATGTTCAGAGACCACCTTTTCGACTGTTCAAAAGTGGTCTTAAAGACCACTTTTGAACAGTCCAAAAGGTGGTCTTTAAATAGGAGTTTTACTGTACCTTCAAGCGAGTCATCTCGATCAAAATATTTTTCTCACGTCTTGCTTGTTGTTACACTATGCTAAGACATTGGCATCCACTCTTAAATTGTAGACTTTGCACCTAGTGAGTACCGGTAGACCCCTTTTTGGAGGGGTTAATTTGATAGGAAAGCAAACATAAAGCCAATGCATATAAAATAAAAGTAGTTTAGGTCGTAGTACCAAAGCGTTAATCCAAAATCGTTAATCCATAGACAAAGGGGCAAATATCAATGTTTGGATCAACAGACATGGACTCCAGAAGAGTGTAATCAGGCGTCCGCGGATATTAAGCATTACTTGGTAAGCAAGCTTCGCCCACCATGCCCACCGACCCGAACGAAGAAAACGTGTAAATGCCGGGAAGGGTATGTCCGAGATTTTGGAAGTCTTCCTATGGCTTTCCATTGGCAAACATATCAGAAATAAAAGTGAAAGCAATGATCAGGAATCGATACAATTAACCCACAGCTCCCATCAGAGACACCAAAGGGAAAGAAACACAAGACCCTAATGGAAACATCGATAATGGAAAACCAAAAGGACAGTTACTTTCCCACCGTCGCAAAATCGCCAATTGGCTATCCAAAACAAAATAATATAAGCGCTACACACACTCAAAGACAAGCCATAACAAAAATAAACCACGACAGAAGAACCGCCTTGGAACGGTCGGTGAAACGAATTGCACTGGGGGACTGGGGGGGGGGGGTTAAATCTTTACGTGGCCATAATCCTCGCCCTTTCTTCCGTCGCGATTTAGACAAATAATTTGTTCAGTCCGCATGAAGGCCGTCAAACTCATCAGTGCAACATCTCCGTGAACACAAAAATCAAACAACCACAGAGATGAAACGGTGAGGGCTCGACAGCAAGAAACCACCGAAATGCTGGAGCAAAAGAAAACCAACAGCAGTTAGACTCCGATGGACCCGATTAGAGACAGAGCATCAGGCACCACCAACCAACATTACATAAAATTATATTCTCTCTAATTCTCAGTAAACCTTTACGCTGGAACCGTCATGGAATCTGAGGCCTGACCCACCGGCGTGCAATTAAAGAGGAAAGCAAAGTTGTCAACCGTGATTGGGTTAACTACCATGCATGCAGACTGTCGTGTAACATTTATGTTGTATCCAATATATCGAAGAGTGATTTTACGAAATTGGATGCTGAAGTCTTTGCAATTATATTTTTTTTCTGAATTTATATACTAAGTCACACTTAAATTCGGGTTCCAATAGACCTTGTTGAGTCCAACATTGAATTTAGTAAATTAAAACAGAATGACGTCTATAAAATTTTGAAAAGGCTTTGCGTAGTTTATGATACCGATAACCTTGTTTAAGAACTTTAGCAGTTAACAATTTAATACCAGTGCTGAAGTCAGTTACATGACTAGACACTCTGGCCAATCGGATTAATTGCGAAATATAAACACCATAGGATGTCGCACGAGGAACATCACCATCCAAGAAAAGAAAATTAACATTCTCAAAATCAAAATCATCGCGTTTATCATAAATGTTGCAAGAAACAAATCCATCTACAATAGATAGATGTAAATCCAAAAAACGGGGCCTCGGTATCAGAAGAATTTGCTTTATTTAACTGAAGTTCTGATGTGTAAAGCCTTCTGTTTCATTGGGTGGTAGGGCTTGAGAAGTCATTTCACCTCAATGTCGGGTAAAATGCCACTGAATTGGAAGCAACGTCGCCAAAATGACCTTAATAGTGTTGATAGGAACGTTAAACACCAATTCAAACAAACGAACAAAGACAATGCATTAATAGACCCATAAATGATGGAAACCATGCCAAATATAATCACGCTTATTTTTTTTAAAATGTATAATTTAGTATTATATGAACTATAGAAGCATTAATAATTGATGACTCTTGACATCTCGCGAAATTTTAAGAAATATGCTGTATCGTATTAGTAATAAAACGATCAAAATTTGATATGGATGCAATAATCTTCGTTCAGTCGTAAACTTTTGGCCAGAGATAAAACATTTTACAGAATCACTCAGGAGAAGAGGAGAAAATGGCGGGAAGCCAGGTTTGGTGCAGACGTAGATGGCTCTCTCGTCTGATTACCTGAGAATGTTGGCTTTATATCAGTGATAACTATCGCGAATGTTGCATGAAAAATATGATCGCAGACAGCATGTTATAAACGAATTAATGCCAGTGTTTATTTTTCGGCAGCCTGTTCAGACTAAAAGTCGTGTTCTTTATAAGTGCTTTCACTTAATGATCTTCTCTGCTAAAAGATTTATCAAAGAAGTAAGAAATCATTAGTTGTATTGTGAACATTACCTGTTTACATGATTTATGAGGATATGGGATGGGCCAGCTTACGACAAAACTTGCAAGTACATCCCAGCAGGCACATGACGTAATTGTGACATAACATCAACGTCGGTACAATAACGTCATGACATTTATGCAACGTCACATCTAAGTCGGTGCAACGTTGTTGCACCGACGTTGATTTGACGTTGCCCTAAAGACGTGTGCCTGCTGGAATTGCGATAACAGATCCGTGTGACAAAGAACAGTCTTTCATTTCTTCAAAACTGCATTTTTTTTTCATATTTTACTTACTGATACTTAAAAATGTAGGTTCTAACGAGTACCCACAAACTTTATGTCTCAGAGCAGAATTAAGAAAAATATTTTATACCCCCGTACACCCCAGTTTTCTCTATATAAATTGGGGTTTAAAGGTGTGTCCATTTCACGGTCTTGTTACCGTGATGAGATCTGCCCCACCAGTCTGCACACCCAGTCAGTCTGGTCAGAATCTTCGCCAATCTCTCCAGAGGCTACAATCACCTGGTACAATCATTAAGAGGAGGACTCTTGTTCATGAGGGAGATAAAATATTTTTGAAAGAGTTGACTACCATGACGATATATATCCTGTTTCCGTGCTGATGGTACACGAAACTTAACATTGGGAACTTGCTTTTCCTGTTTTGGGTGACTTGAGGCCTAGCGTAAGGCTCTGTTCTAGGTCCTATTTTGTTTGTAATTTACCGCTTTTTCTATGTTGTTAAATAATAATAATAATAATAATAATAATAATAATTTTATTATTATGCCCCCGGAATCAAAGATTCGGGGGCATATAGTTTTTGGTCCGTCTGTCTGTCCGTCTGTTTGTCTGTTTCTCTGTTTGCCACAAGACCTTTCAAGAGGTCCATAAATTTTGACCTCATGACCTTGACCTTTACATTTGACATACTTTTGACCTCCTTTTTAAAAACTTTAACATTGGCCATAACGTTTGATTGGTTAGGGATAGGACTTTCATATTTCACATGTCTATTCCATGTAACAAGACCTTTCCAGTGATACCATAATTTTTGACCTCGTGACCTTGACCTTGCCATTTAACCTACTTCTTTTTTAAAAAAACTTTGACATTCGCAAAACTTTAACATTGGGCATAACTTTTGAATGGTAACTGATATAGCTTTCATATTTTACACGTGCATTCCTTGTCACAAGACCTTTCCAGTGGTACCATAATTTTTGACCTCGTGACCTTGACCTTGACTTTTAACCTACTTCTTTTTTAAAAACGTTGACATTTGCAAATACTTTAACATTGGGCATAACTTTTGAATGGGAACTGATATGGCTTTCATATTTAACACGTGCATTCCTTGTCACAAGATCTTTCCAGTGGTACCATAATTTTTAACCTCGTGACCTTGACGTTTCACCTACTTTTTAAAAACTTTAACAGTAGCCATAACTTTTGATTGGTAAGTCGTAGAGCTTTCATAATTCACGTGTGCATTCCTTGTCACAAGACCTTTCTAGTGATACCATAAGTTTTGACCTTGTGACATTGACCTTGACGTTTGGCCTACTTTTTAAAAACTTTAAGACAGTCCATAACTTTCGATTGGTAAGTGACAGAGCTTTCATATTTCACATGTGCATTTTTTTCACAAGACCTTTCCAGTGGTTCCATAATTTTGGACCTCGTTTCCTTGACCTTGATGTTTGACCTACTTTTTGAAAACTTTAACATTGTCCATAACTTTTAATTGGTAAGTAATATGGCTTTCATATTTCATATGTGCATTCTATGTCACAAGACCTTTCCACGATCGCATAATTTTTGACCTTGTGACCTTGCCCTACTTTTTTAAGACTTGAACATTAGCCTTACCTTTTGATTGCTTAGTGATACTGCTTTCATATTTAACATGCGCTGTCCGAGGGCATCAGTGTTTCACAAACACATCTTGTTGTTATTATAATCCCTAGCAAGGAACATATCCTCTGAACTATATTTACTACTACTGCTACTACTATAACAACAACAACTACTACTACTACTGCTACTCTACTACTACTTATAATGATAATAATAATAATAATGTGCCTGCTGCTAATACTTTCACAAATCCATATCCTACATCATTTCAGCGCTCTCAGACTTACATCGCAATGCTGCCAAAGGACAAACAGTTATTTGCCGCCCAGCTCCGACGCCGACAACTCCAGAGACAGTTACCGCTACATGACCTTCACTCCAAATTCTGTGATAGCTTGACAGACAAAGAGTTACAGAAATTTCACAAATTTGCTGATAAACGGAAAAATAAAGCAGCTGGTATTGGCAATGTGGGCTCAGTTGCTGATAAAGGCAGTCGGGTATGGATTGAACTTATGAAGATTTTTTCATGATAGAAACACCTGGCACAGTTCAAGTGTAGACCCCGATTGTCAAGAGAGCCATAACTACTTTTAACCTTTACTAGTCTCTGGGCTAATTCAGCAGACGACAAATTGTTGCTGTTTTTCTTATTCTCTCCAAGAAAAGGGACTTGAAATCCCATGCAAATTATCTCCATAGGAAAAATAAGAAAAATATTTCAAAATATTGTCTGGTGAAAAAATACCTAGCATGCAGAGCGTTAAAAGAGACGTGTCCACTGAGAGTGTATGTTCATTCGCCATACATGATTTGCAACGAGTCAGGGCGCATCCTGTTGGTTGTATCACCAGTAAGTTCTGATACTGATCAGAAAGCATTGCATTTTGTGTGTGTGTGTGGGGGGGGGGGTCATAGGATGGCAGCCTCCGTCGTCCACACTTTCAAACTTGGATATCTTTGCACCCTGCTGCAGATCTCAACCAAATTTTATCTGTGGCATGTCCTTGGTGGGGGGTTGCTTGCATATGTATTTAAGGAAAATTGCTTTAGAACTTTGGTTGCTATGGCAACTGATAAGTCACATAGGATTAATATGTGAAAGTGCTTGTGAACAAGGTAGCTTATTCAGTTTTGCTGGCTCTTCATGGGACTTGTAGATAACGATAACATGCATAAAACCTCGGACTGGTTTGAAAATCAGTCAAAACGGACTAATGATAGCAGAGTTACGTCCCTTTGATTGTAAAAAATGGCCATTATTGACCTTGTGAACAGCGTATCTTCTTCATGTTGGATCTTCATGAAACTTGCAGATAATAATGACATAGATAAAATCTTGGAGATTTCGAAAACGGGTCAGGTCGAACCAACATTAGCAGAGTTACATCCCCTTAATTGTCAAAGTGGCCATTATCGACCTTGTAAACAGCGAAGCTTCTTCATTTTTTATGCCTCATCATGAAACTTGCAGATAATAATGGCATGGATAAAATCTCGGACAAGTTTGAAAATGGGTCCGATCAAACCAACGATGGCAGAGTTATGTCCTCTTGATAGTCAAGATTGCCTGTGAACACTCTACATGCCACATTTTCGATCTATGTAATTTCAAACTTTCTCAGAGTAGTGTCTTTGACAAAATGACGGTCAAGTTCGAAACTGAGTCATGTGGGGTCAAAAAGTAGGTCACTTGGTCAAACAATAGAAAAACCTTGTGGATGCTCTACAGGTAATATTTCAGCATAATCAGCTTCAGACTTGCCCAGAATGATGTCCTTGACAAAATCTACGTCCCCTTGATTGCTGAACATGCCTCTTTTATGTCCTCGGTAGTGATAGCGGGGACATATTGTTTTTGCCCTGTCTGTTTGTTTGTTTGTTTGTTGGCTGGTTTGTATGTGGACAACTTTAACTTTGGTCATAACTTTTGCCGTTTGAGATAGAGCATTCATATTTGGCATGTAGGTTCCTTGTGACAAGAGCTTCACAGTCATGCAAAATATTTGACCTGTGACCTTGACCTTTGACCTACTTAAAAGAAAAAAAAATACATTGGTCATAACTTTTGAACCACTTGAGATACAGCCTTCATATTTGGCATGTATAATCCTTGTGACAAAAGCTTTACATTCATGAAAACATTTTGGACCTGTGACCTTGACCTTTGGCCTGCTTAAAATAAAAAATAACATTTTGTTCATAACTGTTTGAGATAGAGCCATCATATTTTGCATGTAGGTTCCTTGTGACAAGAGCTTTACATTCATGCAAGACAATTTGGACCTGTGATCTTGACCTGTGACTTACTTAAAAGAAAAAGTTAACATTGGTCATAAGTTTTGAACCTTTTGAGATAGAGCCTTCATATTTGGCATGTCGGTCCCTTGTGACAAGAGCTTTACATTCATGCAAAAAACACTGACCTTGACCCATTTTAAAGAAAAAATAGCATTGGTCATATTTTTTTTAATCAATTGAGATGGAGCCTTTATATTTGGCATGTAGGTGAATTCCTTGAGATAAGGGCTTTCCACCCATTTAAAAGATTTGACCTGTGGCCTTGACATTGACTGGTGACCTACTTTATTATAACTTTTGAACCATTTTAGATAGAGCCTTTGAATTTGGAATGTAGGTTCCTTGTGTCAAGGACTTCCCACTCATGCAAAAACGTTTGTCCTATATGGCCTTGGCCTTCATCTGTGACCTACTTTATCATAATTTTTTAATCATTTGAAATAGAGCCTTAATATTTGGCATGCAGGTTCCTTGTAACAAAGCCTCCCACCCATACAAGAAATGACCTTGACCTTGACTGAGACCTACTTTACAAAAAAAAATAACATTGGTCATAACTTTTGAACTGTTTTAGATAGAGCCTTCATATTTGGCTTGTTGGTTCCTTGTGACAAGGGCTTCCCACACATACAAAAATATTGACCTTGATCTGTTTTAAAGAAAAAAATAACATTGGTCATAATTTTTTAACCATTTGGGAGGGAGCGCTAGCTAGCCTACATATTTGGCATGTAGGTGAATTCCTTATGATAAGGGCTTCCCACTCATTAAAAAAAAATGGCCTGTGGCCTTGACATTGCACTGTGACCTACGTTATCATAACCGTTGAATCATTTGAGATAGAGCCTTCATATTTGGAATGTACATGTAGGTTCCTTGTGACAAGGGCTTCCCACCCATGCAAAACGTTTTGTCATATATGGTCTTGGCCTTGACCTGTGACCTACTTTATCATAACTTTTGAACCAATTTAGATAGAGCCTTAATATTTGGTATGTTGTTCCTTGTTACAAAGCTTCCCACTCATACATTGAAAAAAATTGACATTGACCTTGACTGAGACCTACTTTAAAGATAACATTAACATTGGTCATAACTTTTGAACTGCTTCAGATAGAGCCTCATATTAGGCTTGTAGGTTCCTTGTGACAAGGGCTTCCCACTCATATAAAAATTTTGATGTGACCTTGACCTTGACTTGTGATCTACTTTACATAAAAAAACTGACCTTGGCCGGGGGACATGTTCATGCTTCACAAACATACCTTGTGTCTTGTTGACAATGTCACCACCATAAGTCTGTAAGTTTTGAACAAATCATTATGAAAGTTCGGGATAAAAGCTTGAATGAGTTAAAAGCTAACATTGTTGGCATTATAATTATTCATAGTGTCATGTCCCCTTCTTTGCTGAAAATGCATATCTTGGACCTTGTCATCACCATATATCCTTTAGTTTTGATCAATCTCTTCCTGAAACTAACAAATATGTAGGTTGGAGGGGATGAAAGTTCAGATGAGTTCAAAAACTGGCCTTTGTCTCATAGAGTTATGTCCCATTGATTGCTGAAGATGCCTGTTTTTGACCTTGTCATCAGTTCAAGTCCTTCAGTAACGATTTGAAGTTCCTGGAACTTTGAATCTGTTGGCTCAAGTGAGCCATATATGACCACCATGGTCCTCTTATTTTTAGCTCCCCTGTCACGAAGTGAAAAGGTGAGCTTTTGTGATCATATTTTGTTCGTCATCTGTCGTGCATGCATGTGTGCATCCGTGCGTAAACAATTTCAAATAAGTATATCTCTAATACCCAATGACCTATCTTGATCAAATGTCATGAGAAGCATCATCAGATAGGGGGAAAGGTTGCATAAGGTGTTTGGGCTGATCGGATTGGAATTCTGGTAGCCATGGCAACATATAGCTCTCATAGACTTGCAATGGAAAAATTAAAAAAATCTTCTTCCCTGAAACCACAGGGCCCAGAGCTTAGATATTTAGCTTGTAGCAATGTCAGGTGGTCACCTACATAGATCCTGCCAATCATGCCCCTGGGGTCCAAACTGGCCACGCACCGGGGCTCCTTAGCTCCCATAGACACATAATGTAAAAAAGCTTCAAAAATCTTCTCTGATACTATGAAGCATATTTAGTACCTAGCAACATAAAATAGTCACCTACATAAATCCTGCTAACCCTGCCCCTGGGGTCAAAATTGGACCTGCCCGATAGAGTTCATCAGCTCCCATTGACTTATAATGGAAAAAACTTCAAAAATCTTCTTCTCTGAAACTCTAAGGCCCAGAGCATGGATATTTAGTATGTAGCAACATCAAATGGCCACCTACATAAATCCTGCAAATTATGCCCCTTGGGTCCAAATTGGCCACCCCAATTAGCTCCCATAGACTTACAATTGGAAAAACTACAAAAATCTTCTCTGTAGCCACAGGGTCAAGAGCTTAAATAAATAGCTTGTAGCAAGGTTAGGTGGACACTTACATAAATCTTGCCAACCTAGCCCCTGGGGTAAAAATTTGCCACGCCCATGGGCCCATTAGCTCCCATAGACTTATAACGGAAAAAAAAACTTCAAAAATCTTCTCCTCTGAAACCATAAGTCCCAGCGTTAGATGTTTAAGTATGTAGCAATATGAAATGGTTACCTTAATAAATTCTGCCAACCATGCCCCTTGGGTAAAAAATTGGCCACGCCCATTGGCTACCTTAGTCTTAAAATGAAAAAAAAAAAAAAAAACAACTTAGGTATTTAGCATGTAGCAACGTCGAGTGGTCGCCTACGTGAATCCTGCCAAACATGACCTTGGGGTCCAAATAGGCCATATCATGTGGCCCCCTTAACTCCAATGAACTTATAATGGAAAAATAGCTTCAAAAATGTTCTCTGAAACCATGAAGTACAGACCTTAGATATTTAGTGTATAGCAATATAAAATGGTCGCCTACATAAATCCTGCCAACCATGCTTTTTGGGTCAAAATTGGTCACACCCCAGGGCTCATTATAATATAACTCCTATAGACTTATACTGGAAAAAACATCAAAAAGCTTCTTCTCAAAAACCATAAAGCCCAGAGCTTAGATATTTAGTATGTAGCAATGTCAAGTGGTCTCCTACACTAATGATTTTCTGGTTCACAGGTAGCGATATTTGGCCCTCTTGTTTGTTACTTGGGACAGGTTTGCCTCAGTTGGGTGTTGGGACGCACTACTACACAATGGTGGATAGGAAGTAGTCATCCCAATTCCTGAATGGGTCTTCTTCCTAAAATCCTATATACCCCAGTAAACCTATTTTGTACCAGAAACCCCAAAACAGGTACCATGGCAAACAGTGCAGGCTCAGATCAGGGCCTTCAGTATTTGCAAAAAGTTGAGCTATTTTCCAAATAAATTTTAAAGAAAACACAACCTGTCACCCCCTAAATTTTGAAATGGACTCCTGCTATATATAAGGAGGAAAATTCCATTTGATACAAAAAGGGTTTAGTTTCTGAATTTTGCTTTCAGTTGACAATGTAAAGTGAAATATTTGCTATTTTTATGAAATATATACTTATCTCACATAGGAGCCGTTAGCCTAATTGAGTTGACAGTGGAGAGTGGGATATCGGCTATGTTTATCAGATGGATGTATTATCCTATATAATGTTTCACAAATGTCATTGATGTGAGTTGAAAATGGATAGGTGGAATGTTTGCTTTGTATATGAAAGATATCCTTATCTCACGTGCGTATTATTGTACTGTTTCAGAGATGTCATCGCTGTGAGTTGACACTGGAGAGTGGAATGTTTGTGAAAGATATCCTTGTCTCACATGTGTGTATTATTGTACTGTTTCAGAGATGTCATCGCTGTGAGTTGACACTGGAGAGTGGAATGTTTGCTATGTTTACAAGCAGGATGGGGCCAAATATTTGCTTCCATACGGGTTGTTTTTCGTGTGCGACTTGTAAAGAACTTCTAGTAGATAATATCTACTTCTGCAGAAATGGTGACATCTACTGTGGTAGACATTATGCTGACCAAATATACCCTAGATGCTCTGCCTGTGATGAGGTAATCTACTTTATCTGTATCTTCTAGTGACATTATGAAAACACACCTTTCAAATATATGGAAAATTTTCCCACCAAAAATGAAATTTTTAAGATAAAAAAAAAAATTGATATTTTTCATATGTCTGTTTAAAACATATATTTATTGTGTGTACTGGTTAGAACCGCCTCACTGAGGGGTTTTTAATGAGTTCCGACAATCTATGTTTTGAGCAGAAATATGAAAAACATTAGAATTTTTTATCTGAAAATTTTTCATTTTTGGTGTTAAAATTTTGCGATATATTTTAATTAGCATGTTTTTGTAATAGCTCTATATAAGCCAAGACATGGCAAAACCTCCAAGACCTGTTTAGCAAAAATGCTGAGCAGCTTCTATAGCCCCAGATCAGAAGGGGTATCCAAATATCAATTTTCTTATTTCTGCATGAAAACATATGTTGTGGGTACTCATTAGAAGCGCCTCCCTGAGGCGCTTCTAATGAGTACCCACATCATATGTTTTCGTGCAGAAATAAGAAAAATATCAGTACTTTTCAAATGAAAAAAGCACCTAATCTGGAGCTACAGCATGAGCTTTGGTATGCATGCCCAATCAGTCTTAAAATTCATCCATGGCTCTTTGGAAAGGCCATAAACTATAGCTGCAAAGCCTCTATTTATACTTTTCTTATATACAGAGGGATCTGAGTGTTTATTGGATGCGCATGCACAAGTTTTTTTTTTCTAAGTTATTTCACCTTCCAGCTTAATTGTATCAGCCTTCATTGAAACACAAGTTCCATCAAGATAACATATCTCTGAGTGAGTGTGTGTGTGTTTTGAGACTTACGTCCCACCAAAGCTAAAGTCATACGGAGACAGCCCCCTCAGTTTTTAAAAAGACTCATCCAAAAATCAGGAGCTTGGAATCAAACCTACGACCCCTGGTTTATGAAATTTGTGATATTTTTTCTGATTTTTACATAGGTTGTAGGTGCTTGTTAGAACCGCCTCCTTTCTACCGAGTTCCCACAACCTATGTCTTGAAGCAGAAATAAAAAAAATAATGTATACCCCTCTAAACCCGTTTTTTTCTACATAAAGTTGAGTTTTCACCGACTTGTTCATGTGATGAACAGAAGAGGATTATTTTTTGTGCTTTAGATTCCCTCATAGACCCAGCAGGAGTCTTTCTTGGAGATTGATCATCATCATCTTTCCTGTGGTCATTTATATTATCAGGTAGAAGAAAGTCGTTTTAAATTTAAAGACTGTCTGTAAATTTAAAGACTTTTCAGTCTGTAAATTTAAAGACTGACACAAATAAAATCATGAAAATGGTGTAAAACGGAAAAATCACACTTTGCTGTTTATAGTATATATATATGGCCGTTGTCTATGGAATATTTAATTATGTGTAACTGCAAATTATATAGTTGTCTCTATTTAATTAAATTCCTTCCACCATAATTGAAGAGTTCTCAGAAAAACAGTTTTGTAATAAGATTCATATGTAAAATGAGCTCAGGAATGAATGTGTATAACGATTTTATCATTTTGTCAATAAACGGACCATAAACTACTTAGTTCCAAAGTTGATGGCAAAATTTTCAAAGTTATTCGTAATCTGTACTCAAAAATAAAATCCTGTGTCACCCAAAACAATAAACTGTCACCTTTTTTCGGTAGCCTCTGTGGAGTTCGACAAGGAGAAATCTGTCCCCAATTTTATTTTCCCTTTTTCTTAACGATCTGGAAAATTACCTGGTAGATAGAAACAATACTGGGATAGTAATTGACGACCAAACTGATGACATGCTTTCCTTTCTTAAGATAATAATACTTTTATATGCTGATGATACAGTCATCCTCTCAGACAATGCAGTATCTTTCCAAAAATGTCTAGATGATTTCAATGAATATTACCGAATATGGAAATTGAAAATTAATGTTGACAAATCAAAAGTACTTATTTTCGGATGCAGAAATTACAATGACTTATCGTTTAGTATAGGTGATCAAGACATTGAAATAGTTGACAAATACAAATACCTAGGATTGTATTTTACAAAAAATGGTAGTTTTTTAAATGCAAGAAAACACTTAGCTGAACAAGCCAAGAAAGCATTACACCTGTTGTATATGCGTACCAATAACCTAGACCTACCGGTTGATTTGCAATTAAAAGTATTTGACCACACAGTTCTGCCTATTATGCTCTATTCATGCGAAATATGGGGAATGGAAAATGTCCAAATACTCGAAAGGATTCACACCGAATTTTTACGCAGAATTACTAAAACTAAAAAGAGTACACCTCACTACATGTTATACGCCGAACTTGGACGACACCCAATAGAGATCACTATTAAATCAAGAATGATTGGATTTTGGCACCGCCTCGCCACTGGAAAAACCAGTAAAATCTCAAGCATCCTTTATAACATCTTATATAATATACCCGGTCACCAATTCAAATGGCTATCCTATATAAAACAAATTTTTATAGAAACTGGTAAATTTAATATTTGGTTATCTCAGGATCCTTCACATTACAATAATCTTAATCAGTATTTTAAGCGGATATTAATAGATCAAAATCTTCAGAAATGGAATACCGCCCTAGAAAATTCATCAAAAGGCACAAATTATAAGTTATTCAAAGACACTGTTGAACTTGAGAGATATTTCCTCTTAGTACCCCCTAAGCAATATATAACACTGGCAAAATTTAGAACTTCGAACCACCGCTTTCCGATTGAAACGTATAGATGGACCGGCGTTCCTCTCGGAGAACGTAAGTGTAACCTCTGCGATGAAAATGACATTGCTGATGAACTACATTATTTGTTAATATGTCTGTATTTTTCTGCGCAAAGAAGTATTTACATTGACACATATTACTACAGACGACCTAACATTCTCAAATTCAAGGAACTATTATCATCTACATCGAGTGTAAAATTGAAACGATTATGCAAATTCATTGAAATCCTATTTAGGTACTTCAATAGTAGACAGTTATAATATCCCTTCAGTCACGTGGCGTGTGGGCGGTGTCACGACGCTGCGTAGGCGTCGTTTGCCCGATGGATGTATCAAATTACTACTAATGTACATCACCTTATTGCTACATACTTACCACTACGACCGACAACATACAGACTGACAACCGACAACGATATTGAGTAAATTTGAGAAAACAATCGACGACGCGTAGCGTTGAGGCAGTGCCATGTCGGCGCTGTTTCAACCATGCGACTCTGCAAACATTGGTTTGGGCGTGACGCGTGCTCCCTGTGGCGGTATTAAAACCGCCCCGGGGTGGACTGTGCCATGCCTGAATCAGGGCATTGGTAGCTCTCCTGTTTCAATTATTTTCCCACTTACCGTATAAAGTAATCCTAAGGCTAGTATAGCCTACTGATGTATTATCACTCCGAATCCATATTCCTTTATGCAACACGTCCTTACGGAGAGATAACCGTAATTGTCACATAGTCTAAATGTTTCTGATTATCTGTTCAGAGAGCTAAATCATGAGTTTTTTCTTCAAGTAACTGTACGAGCCGTGCCTTGAGAAGGCCTGTCAATGTCATGTGCGACCAGCAAAGGAGCAAACCAGTCTTTGCGTCTGCCTGACCTGATCGGCGCCTTTGCTGCTCGATGAATGACGAGTAAAACTATTAAAGCTGTTGGCTGCGAAATGCCATGTTTGCAAATGGCCCTTGGCATTGTAAAAGACCGATAGCACAAGAGGAAGGCATACTTTTCTTGTGAAGTGGCTCATCGTATTTATGTTTGTTCATGGGTAAAAGCTCGCTCTCATGTCAAGTACGAAGGACATTGTCAGCCATGCAGGAAAATCTGCTACAAAATTGACTAGAACTAATCAAATTTAATGTCGACCACGCAAATCTGTTTGGCACATGAGTGGCCCGAGTCAGTGGTGGCTACTTCCCGGATGGCATAACTAGGATGATTTTGGACATTTCGGTGTTCTTTGGCGTGGGTGTGTTGCGCGTACTTGTTTGAGACGCCTCACCGAGGCGATTCAAATGGGTGCGCGCGGCATGCATGTGCGGGATGGATGCCTGGAGTGTCCTGAATTTTCCCTTTCTATCTATTATGAAATTACGGGTTTGGCGCAGCCATAGTAAACTAGCCATCAGTGTTCGAGTCATCGAAGTTCTACTGTATTATTGTATTACTGTGCATTATTTTACAATACTTGTGTAAAAAGTAAGACTATGCAAATTTTATCAACCAAACTGCTCTGGCATTGGGGAACGAGGAATTAACATAAATAAATAATAATAATAATAAAAATAAGAATAATAATAAAGTTCTGAGATCCTAGATCGCGCCCGGTCCTCCATGGTCGATTGGGGAAAGGAGGCGAATTCGGATCTCCGCCTCGTGAGGACACATATACAGTAATATATGTCCTTTATTTTATGAATGTTTATATCTTTCAAACCTACAAACTTCATTCTGACTTCCCTCTCCCTTTCCCCGTCCCACTATACTTCATCATTCTGTTCTCTGTTTCTCTGGTATTCTTTCTTTTTCTCTATTTCTTTCTTTAATCCTATGCTATGCCATACACTAACGTTTATATATGTTTTCTGGATGTTATCTCATATGTCATACTCTGACCTGAGATGTAATAAAAGTTGTAGTAGTAGTAGTAGTAGTTTATAGTATATATATATGGCCGTTGTCTATGGAATATTTAATTATGTGTAACTGCAAATTATATAGTTGTCTCTATTTAATTATATTCCTTCCACCATAATTGAAGAGTTCTCAGAAAAACAGTTTTGTAATAAGATTCATATGTAAAATGAGCTCAGGAATGAATGTGTATAACGATTTTATCATTTTGTCAATAAACGGACCACTCGCTTCGATAGACAGATTTTCTGACAACAAAAATTGATGAAAAGTTCAGACGGACTACAACAGTAAAATGTCCGAAAGCGAAATGACGTCAGTACGAAACTTATCTTATGTTTGACCTTTGACAGATATTACCTCCCTTACTGCGGAGTTTCACGGCATTTGTGGTCTAAGGGAAGGAACTGTGTTGTTTTATTTCTTAATTATTTCTATCATTAAAACGATATTAAAAGACAATAAAATACATGCAGTCTATAGCAACGCACCTTTTATTAATGAGATGAAGACTGAGGCTGCATATGGGAATGCGATTTTTTCGTGTTACATCATTTTCATGATTTTCCGTTGTGTTACTCAGTGTTAGTCTTTAAATCTACAGACTAAAAAGTCTTTAAATTTACAGACAGTATTTAAATTTAAAGACAGTCTTTAAATAAAACAACTTTCCTCTACCTGATTATCTCCCTTTCACTAATTCAAGAAGGGCAGTTGTCAGTTTTTAGCGAAAGAATGTGTACTAGTTATGGTTTCAAGTCTTTGTCTGCCCAGAAAAAGTACATACATGTATATGTAAACTGACCAGAAATAGTATTGACTGGGCTATGAAATTCCAAAACAATTAATCAATATGAAATGTAACCTTATTTTTTTTTTAGAAGCCTCTGTGATGTAGTGGTTACGCTATTCGCCTTGTAAACCAGGTATCGCAGGATCGATCCCGGGCTTCTCCAGACTTTCGGATGAGTCTTTAAACCGAGGTCCCGTCTCCGTATGACCTTATATGACCTTGTTGGTGGGACGTAAAACTCACTCACTCTAATTTTTATTTCAGATTGTGTTTGCACGTGAGTACACTCAAGCTGAGAACCAGACATGGCACGTGCAACACTTTTGTTGCTGGTACTGTGATGCTCCTCTTGCTGGTCTCCGGTACATTGCCCAGCAGAATAATCCATACTGTGTGCGATGCTTTGATAGACTATATAGCAAGGTTAGTCAAACTTACAGCTTGAGATGCGTTACGAAAACACGCCTAAATTATACATTGTAAATTTTATTGCCGAAAAAAAAAACCCCGAACATTTTAAGATGAAAAATTGTGATATTTTTCTTAATTCTGCTCATAATATAGATTGTGAGTACTCGTTAGGACCGCCTCATTTAGGCGGTCCTAACGAGTACCCACAATCTATATTTTAGAGCAGAAATAAGAAAAATAAGTTTTACCCCTGTAAACCCCAGTTTCAAGTCTTTGTCTGCCCAGAAAAAGTACATATATGTAAACTTACCGGAAATAGTATTGACAAGCTGAGAACCAGACTTGGCACGTGCAACACTTTTGTTGCTGGTACTGTGATGCTCCTCTTGCTGGTCTCCGGTATATTGCCCAGCAGAATAATCCATACTGTGTGAGATGCTTTGATAGACTATATAGCAAGGTTAGTGAAACTTACAACTTGAGATGCATTACAATAAAAATACATGCCTATAAAAATAAATTGTAAACTTTATCACCGAAAATACGAAAATTTTAAGATGAAAAATTGTGATATTTTTCTTAATTCTGCTCATTATATAGATTGTGAGTACTCGTTAGGACCGCCTCATTGAGGCGGTCCTAACGAGTACCCACAATCTATATTTTAGAGCAGAAATAAGAAAAATAAGTTTTACCCCTGTAAACCCCAGTTTTACTATATAAAAGTGAGGTTCAAGGGGGTCAAAATTATGTTGTGATGGGCATAACAATTGTCATTTACTTTGATGTCTGTTACCATTGTTGCAAACAATGTGGACCCAGATCAGACTGCTCCTCTTCAAAAGTTTGTACAGTAAGGAGACGCAGCAGATGACATAAACAAACGTCATTTTCAGATACATAGAAGATCTTACATTCGTGGTCATTTCATATGAAATTTATGAAACAAGCCTTTGGCGAGTTTCATAAATTTCATTTGAAATGACCACGAGTGTAAGATTCTGTTTATCATATGACCACTTTTAATTGGATTTTATCGCCTTTAAATTTGATAAATTCTCCACAAAAAAAATGTATGGTTGACATGGACGTCATCATGACGTTACTTTATCCCGCCAAAGTGTTATTACATGTGTTGTCATATGATTTTTATTACACGACGTTATCCACTGCTTATCAACAATGTCATATGATAAAGTTTTTTATTGGCTTATTAAGCATTTATAGAACTGCAAAGCTTTGATTGCAGTGTAGATGACAGTTTGATTTTTAACTATTTTTCAGAAAAAAACTGCTTGAAATTACATGTCATTCATCAGCTACCTTTAAGAGTTAAAGCTGGCCTAGTCCTAAAATTTTTAAACCTTCATGCTCAGCTAAACTGGAATTCAGTGTTTAATAGGTGTTATCTGTCCCAATACTTAGGACCATTACGGTAACACCTTTATAACATAATGTTAGTGTCCAAAGCAGAAACATGAAGTCTTATTAAAACAACCATGTTATATCCAAACAAACATATGTAGATTATATGGAAAAATGCCCATTCATGATAATTTTTCTGATTATTTAATTGATCATAAATTTTTTAGGATCCATCTTGAAACTGTATTATATCCAAAACCAGTCATTTTTCTAAATAGTTCATATATGTTTAGGGGGGATCTATCTTTAAACCAATCAATATATCCAAAACCATGTCATAATGAACAGTATTATGTGTACCTGTATATTAGTCATATTAATATTAGTGCCAATGGGTCTTTAGACAAACAAATGCTCAAACTCTGGTAATTCTGGTGACATCTTTCATACTGGAATCCTTGTAAGAAGGTATTGATAAAGGTTCAAAAATATAACGAAACAGACCAGTACATGTTATGCTAGATGAGATTGTCCTACCTATTCCAGATTCTTCAGCGAAATGGCATCCCTGTTTAGTGGAAGTGATGTAACCTGGGTCATGCTTTACGTATGTTAAGTATGTTGTTTTGTTTGTTACCTGTTATTTCTGTTACCGCTTTAAGGCTAGTCTATTTGAGGCAGTGCACAGAAAAAATGTACACATATACATGTTTGCATGTGAGATTAGCAAATACTCAGCTCAGCCTCGAAATTCTTAAAAACTTCTCATTTCACTTAAAGGTGCAACATACATCAACTAGGTGCAAAAGTGTTTTTCAAATTTTGTCTCCCAAAAATCACTAGGGGTCTACTTTAAAGGAAAGAATTTGCCATTTTCAGTGAGGCTGAGTTTATAGAAAAAAATTGAACCGCTCCTATGGTGAAAATTCTTTCCTTAAAGGGTGGACCCCTTTTTTTTGGAAGTTCCAAAAGTTGCCTCCCTTTGAAAAATGGTGACAAAATCAGCCAGGTGAATCCATTTGCTTTTGGGAAGCCTTATGACTCTTCTGACAAGCAAATAGTGTACTCAGATCAGACTGCAGAATAATTACACAGTCTAATCTGATCTATGCTGGTCATACATACTAATGTATACTTTTTTCTGTGCACCAGCTCATTTTATATTAACTCTTTTCCTGCTGTTAACGACAACCCCTACCTTTTCAAACATTGTAGATCCAGATCAGATGTCCATCTGATCAAGATCTACACTGTTGGTCATGCAGTTTGTGAACTGAACAAATACATTATATGTAACAGTGAAATTCTTATCTTAAGACACATTTGGGACTGTTCAAGCGTTGTCTTTATAGTAAGACATGGGTGTTGCTAAATTGATTTATTCAGCAGGATGAGGGTCAATAAAATATGTAGTCGCTTTTAATGTTGTCCTGAGTTTCATTCTCTGTGGTCTCTTTTAAATGTATATAATCTTTCTACTTTGTTTTTCCCTAACTCTTTTAATAACAGTACATTCAACCCTCTTTATACCGACATTCAAAATTGGAACAAAACCTAATTTTGAGATGAGACAGATTATTAATGGAGATATCAGGAATATTTTATTAAATACACCAAGAAACAAAAAAAAAAAAAAAAATGTTGTGGATATTTGTTTGAACCTCTTGCATTTCGAAAACACACCTATATAATTTTTATATAGTAAAACTGGGGTTTACAGGGGTATATCTCAATTTTCTTATTTCTGCTCTAAAATGTAGATTTTGGGTACTTGTTAGAAACACCTGGATGAGGCAGTTCTAACGAGTACCCACAATGTATATGCCTGGATAAGGTGGTTCTACCGAGTACCCACAATCTATATTTTGAGCAGAAACAAGAAAAATATCATAATATATGCCTAGATTAGCCGGTTCTAATGAGTACCCACAATCTATTTGCCTGGATGAGGCGGTTCTAAAGAGTACCCACAATCTATATTTTGAGCATAAATAAGAAAAATATCATAATATTTCAACTTAAAATTTTCATTTTTTCGGCAGAAAAGTTTAGGTGGGGACCCCTAAACATAGAGAGTGGCTACTTGTTAGAACCACCGCAATGTGGCAGTAATCTGTTGAACATCCACAATGTATTTTGGATGCAGCTGTATTCAAATTATCACAATTTTTCATCCAATAGTGCTGTTTCTAAAGCTGTTTCAATGGCTGCGTCTGCTAGATGAAGTATTCATGATATGTAAAACAAAAGTATTTTGCAGCAGACAATTCACATGATTTCTCTGAAAAATAAGAAAAAAAAATGTTTTGTCAGCTGCTTAAAAGGGTCAAACCAATAAGATGTCAGTCGTAACAATTGTCGTCTGCTTTAAATTTGTTGTCTGCTGGTAACTTAAAACATCATTTTTGCAAACAATGTGGACCCAGATGGGTCTTCTCCTCTAGGAGCAGTCATATCAGTGTCCAAACTGTTTGCCTGTATGCAAAAAGTATGCTTTAAAAGTTTGCAAGACGACATAAACAGACAACATTTGATTTTTCAGATTCTTTTTTCATGGCATCTTAAGGGTAGATGCATGTTACAGTTATTTGTGTTCTTTTGAAAAGTAGATAGGCAGCAGTGTTTGTTTATTGTCTTTGCCATGTCTTTAACCCTTATATGACTATCCACCAATCAAATTACTTGACATAATCTATTTGTTCAATACAAAAAATGCATGATAAACAGTGTAGATCCTGACCAGATTGCTTCTCCAGAAGCCATCAGATCAGGATCTACACTGTTTGCAAAGGTAGGGTTGTTGTGTTCAGCAGGATAAGGGTAAATTCATGATATGTAATGTATTGTTGATGTTAATTCGTTGTTAAGCATGTTCATATTGTGTCTATGCGTTCATTGCACGACCCAGGATACTACTTTTTCTGCAGTCCTGTTATTGTAAATCTTCTGTTAACCCTTAAGGCACCGGGAAAAACTACATCTGAAAATGTCGTCTGCTGAATCATTTTGCAAACTTTTTAAAAATATTTTTACATACAGGCAAACAGTGTGGAACCTGATCAGACTGTTCCTCTAGGCAAACAGTGTGGACCCTGATCAGACTGCTCCAGGAGGAGCAGTCTGATCGGGTTCACACTGTTTGCAAAAAATGAGTTAAGTAACCGGCAGACGACAAAGCAGACGACGATTGTAGTGATTGGCATTTTATGGGTTGCTGAGATGCTGAATACAACAATTGTTGTCTGCTTTATTACTGTCTGCTGGTTACTTAAAAAGTTATTGTTGCGAACAATGTGGACCCAAATCAGACATCTCCTTTAGGAACAGTCTGATCAGGGTCCACACTGGTTTTCTGTATGCAAAAATAAGTTTAAAATGTTTGCAAGAGTATGCTGCAGATGACATAAACAGACAACATTTTCAGATGCAGTTTTTTAAAGCGTCTTAATGGTAAATCCTTTAAGTACCATGGAGAATTCTAGAGCAGATAACAATATTTTTCAGGTAAAATGAGGCTTGACATTTCATTTGAATCATTTGCAAAGCAGAATATTTACATGAAATGTTAAGCTTTGTTTCCAGAGAAGATAATTCACATGAAATGTCAAGCCTTATTTTCTCTGAAAAATAAGAGAAAAATAAATACTTTGTCAACTGCTAGTTGTGATTGGTTCATCAAGGGTTAAAAAAATAAGTCTTACCATCATAGTTCCAGACAAGGCGCTTTTATTCATTTTAACCCTTTTTGTACCAAATTGAATCTTCCTCCTTATATATAGCAAGAGTCCATTTCAAAATTTTGGGGTATCAGGTTGTGGTTTCTTAGTAATTGATATGGAAAATGGTTGAACTTTCTACAAACAGTGAAGGCCCTGATCAGACGCCGCATTTTGCGGCGTCTGATCAGGGCCTGCACTGTTTGCCAAGGTACCCGTTTTGGGGTTTATGGTACAGAATGGGTGTGCATGAAAACATATGTTGTGGGGACTCATTTAAATTTCCTCGGCAAGGCACTTGCAATGAGTACCCACAACATGTTTTTGTGCAGAAATAAGAAAAAATAATATGTGGGCTATGTTTAAGATGCTATGAAAGTTTTTCAGCAGAAACTAGAAAAACACTTTATCCGTAATGATGCCAAAAAAAACTGCATCTACAAGACTCCGTGGTTCAGTGGTTAAGCTACTCGACTCATAAACCAGGGCTTGTGGTTTTGATTCTTGGCTTCTCCAGACTTTCGGATGAGTCTTGAAACTGAGGTCCCGTCTCCATATGACCTTAGCTGTTGGTGCGATGTAAAACTCTAAACACACATGCAAAAAAACTGGATCTGAAAATGTTGCTTGCAAACTTATTAAGAATTTTTTTGCATACAGGCAAACAATTTGGACCCTGATCAGACTGCTCTAAAGGGGCAGTCTGATCTAGGTCCACAATGTAATAGCAACAATGACTTTTAAAGTAACCAGCAGACAACAAAGCAGACAACAATTGTTGTGACTGACATCTCAAGGGTTAGGCTATCTCTGAAAAATACACTTTTCTCATTGGGTAGGATAACACTTATCCTGCTGAATAAATTAATTTAGCCGAACCCATTTCTGACAATCTACCAATCAAATTTCTTGATAATTTTATAATGTATTCATTCATCTCAAAACTGCATGAAAAAAACAGTGTAGATCCTGGTCAGATGGCTTCTTAGAAGCCATCTGATCTGGATCTACAATGTTTGCAAAGGTAAGAATTGTTGTGTTAAGCAGGATAAGGCTTCATGTTTCATTTTATGTCAATACATGGCAGACATGATTTATATTTTTTTTTAGATTTATTTACATATTTTCTTCTCTTTTTTTTGTGCTTCAAAGGTGGATTGTGGGTGCTCTTTATAATCCATTCTTATAGGCAGTTCTAACATTTTAAGCATCAACATTTTTCTGGAGCAAAAATATGGAACATAATTATATGTATACTCTTGTAGACCCCACTTTTCTTGCACACCAGACAAGGAAATCCGTGATTTTACCCTGTGATAGAAATTTATGTTCTGACCCTGGTGTTCCGACCCCAAATCGAATATTATCCTGTGTTTGATAAATGCACTGGTTGATTACAACCTCATGTGCGGCGGCGTCATGCGTGACGTCACTAAACATTCCTGTTGTGTCATCACAAAATGGCGGACGTCGGTTACCGATGTGACAGCAGCATTAAAAATTCGCAATAGAAATGGAAGGTATGCAAGAAAAAGAATCAAATATGGGTGAGAGGGGTGGATAGAAAAATCCGTCCCTCGGGATCACTGTCCGGCATCACTCGGCAAGCCTCGTGATGCCGGACAGTGACCTTCGGGACGGATTTTTCCATCCACCCCTCACACCCATATAAGATTCTTATATTCTCTACATAATGTGGGATTTACAAGGGTGTCATTAGACACACTCATTCATGTGCTGTACATACAAAAAGTGGGAATTGCGGGCTTGTTCATTGCTTACTTAAAGGCGTGGATTTGAGGTAACTTTTAAATGCTTAACCCTTATCTTGCTGAATATTCATTTAAGCCACACCCATTTCTGTCTATTAACCAATCAAATTACTTGATGTAATTTATTGCTGCAAATTCATAAACTGAATGTAAAACAGTGTAGATCCTGATCAGATGGCTTCTTCAGAAGCCATCTGATCTGGATCTACACTGTTTGCAAAGACAGGGGTTGTCGTGAACAGCATGATAAGAGTTAATGTAATGTGTTCAGCAAAGAAATTTCCATTTCTTTTCTTTCTTCCTTTGAAGCCACCATGGATAAGCTACTCACCTCATAAATCAGGGTTCATGGGTTTGATCCATCCATGGCTTTTGCAGACTTTCAGATGAGTCTTTAAACTGAGGTCCCCATCTCAGTTTGACCTTAGCTGTTGTTGGGAAGTAAACTCACAACACATTTCTTTCTTTCTTTTCACATTTCAATGAAAAAAAAAACAACTGGCTGCTTAACTTGAACTGCTTGCACCCGCCCATCGGGACTTGAAGAAATAGATGGGCTGCATGATACTTCCACGCAGAGCTGAAACCAACCGCACAAGAGTACTGGTAAACCGCTTAGAGAATCTAAGCCTGCCCAGGCAAAGCATGCGAGTCGGACCATCCATGCTTATAAACCCTATTGGTTTCATTGGGCGACAGGGCTTGAGATGTCCATTTCATCTCAATGTCGGGTAAAAGTTCCAAAAAAATTGGAAACAACGTCTCCAAAATGACCTATACTGTATTGACAGGGACTTTAAACCTCAAATCAAACAAACAAATAGCTTGAACCTATGTACTGCAATACAAGATACATGTACCTACAAACTCTTTATAACACTATAATTTGTGCCCATAACAGAAATTATGTGATTTAAACAACCATGTTATATTTAACAAAAATGAACAGGACCAGATCATAAGACATAAAACCTGCAGGTAATCATGGCAGGCATTAAGGAAAGCTATCCAGAGAAAGTTTGAATTAGCCATGAACAGAGTATAGACCAGGGGCCAGTTGTTCAAAAACTAAGGACATCATTAGTTAACATATCTTTAAAACTTTGATCATTTAATATGATGACATTGCAAATACATGTATACTGATACATCTGCAAAAGCGACTCACATTTTTTCAGCAAAAATAACAAAATTCTAGATATTGTACTTGCTGGAGTATATAACAATTTGAACACTAACACTTTGATTAAGCTAATGATGCTTTGAGCAACTGGACCCAGATCCTAATACATAAAACCTGCAGGTAGGCATAAAAGAAAGCGACCCAGAGCAAGTTCCAATTAATCTTGGTAAACAAACCATCCGTACTTGAGTTACTAAAGTCTCACATCGGCCTCGGTAGCTCAGTCGGATGCGCGTCTGACTGGTGATCAGGAGGATGCGGGTTCGATACCTGCCGGTGTCGGCAACATTCTTTCGAGGAGATTGATCATGAAATCTTTTCTACGGTCATTCTCTCCCTTCCGCTGATTCAAGCAGGGCAGTTGTCAGTTTCTGGCGAAAGAATGTGTGCTGTACTGGTTAACCACTTATCGTCACCTTGGTGCAAAAACGGGTTATCTGCATTTTTCAAAATTTACAGGATGGAGAAAAAACGTTCCATTATTTGTACCTTTTGCGAAAAGCAAACCATTTTAGGAATAAAAACATTGACAATTTGTTATTACTCAACTGTATAAGTAACAAAGTTTCAACTTTGAAAATAAAAAAATAAATTGAAAAAAAAAGCATTTAACCTGAAATGGCTTCCGAAGTTTTTGGTGCAAAAACAGGACAAGTGCCCTTATCATATTCTAGCACACTATATGTTTGGTGCAAAAAGAGGATAAAAGCACATATTCTGTTTTTGCACCAATTTTTGTTGTTTAAAACAATTAATGCACTAATAATATAAAGATAATATTTAATTTAATGACTTTATTTTAGAAAGAGGCTTATGGTCAACAAAAAGTAAAGTAAAATCCATAGTGTCCTAACTTTTCCAGTACCTTAAAAATAAATTGATGAATATCCATGTAATCTCAACTTTTTACTTTGTCAAATAAGGTTTTCAATGTTGTTTTTGGAAATGTGATGCACTTGAGCAATTCATAATACATCATGTAAAGATTTTCATTTAACTTCAAATCATTCAAAAGCAGCAGAAAAAAGAGCAGTCCAGTTTCCTACTATGGCCATTTATATTTATTTCTTAAGCAACAAGCTTAGATAGGCCCCCGTCCTTTGGCGCATGGAGAAATAGATTGGGTTGCATGAAGCTTCCATGCAGAGCTGGAACTGACTGTACATGAGTACTGGTAAACTGCTTAGAGGATCTAAACCTACCCAGACAAAGTAGTGCGAGTCAGACTGTCCATGAAGCCCCCGCCCATAGGGGCTTGAAGAAATATATGGGCTGCATGATGCTTCCACGCAGAGCTGAATCCGGCCCACACACTAGTACTGGTAAACCGCTTTGAGGATCTAAGCCTGTCCAGGAACTGCGGTGCGAGGCGTCCATGCTAATAAACCCTATTGGTTTCATTGGGCGACAGGGCTGGAGATGTCATTTCATTTCCATGTCGGGTAAAACTCCCACAAAATTGGAAGCAATGTCTCTAAAATGACCTTAAACAGTGTTGACGGGGATGTTAAACCTCAAATCAAACAAACAAAAACAGACTGTCCATGCGTGTCAACTCTATTTGTGTTATTGGGCGGCAGGGTTTGTCATCACAATGTTAGGTAAAATTTCCACAAAATTGGAAGCAATGTCACTTGTTTGTTTGTTTGTTTGATTTGAGGTTTAACATCCCCGTCAACACTGTATAGGTCATTTTAGAGACGTTGCTTCCAATTTTGTGACTTACCCGACATTGAGATGAAATGACTTCTCAAGCCCTGTCGCCCTATGAAACCAATAGGGTTTATTTATAAGCATGGACAGTCCGACTCGCAGCGCTTTGCCTGGGCAGGCTGAGATCCTCTAAGCGGTTTACCAGTACTCGTGTAAATAGCAGGCGGGAAGCTTCTGTGCTTAGTATCTTTGGGTCGATTGATAAGCGAATACCTCGTACACGAGCCCAGTCCAGATTTTCTTTGGGTCGATTGATAAGTCAATACTTCGTTCACAAGCCCAGTCCAGATTTTACTTTTTACAGAGCTCTGATATCACAGGGTGAAGACTAAACACTGCTGTAAATAACTGGTACCTGGATTTTGTACATGGAAAGTGATAGTCACGCGGACAATAGCAAGCAACAGGAAAACTGCATTATGACGTAGATTGTGGGTACTCAATAAAAAAGCTTCGTTATAAGAAAAGTATACGTATTCAGTACAATTTTTGTCTGCAAAAAAATGACCTTCTTGTTGTTACACTTGTAGCATTTTCCTTCAAGGTTTTCAAAATTAATGACTTATCATTTGTTAATGTGATTATTTACCCTTTTGTATACACATATATTCAACCAGCACAACAGATTCACCTTTGTGACCTCGGTTTAAAGACTCATCCGAAAGTCTGTCACCTTTCTGAATTAACAACATTTCATTGACAATACTTTACCTCTTATGCAGGAAAATATGTGCTGGAAAAGTTATTACATGTATAACATTTTGCTGCTCCTTTCCAAACAGTGTAGATCAGTCGATGTCTTCTGCAGATCAGAATCTACACTGTTATTGTTCCTCCTCGCTCAGTCCCACTACTGCATCCCAGCTACTGAATAACAGAGCCCCTTCAGCGGCAAGGTTTAAACAAAATAGCCATTACGGGAACAAGTCTGTGAAATGAAGACCCCCTAAACCCCACTTTATATAGAGAAAACTGGGGTTTACAGGGGTATACATTATTTTTCTTATTTCTGCTGCAAGACATAGGTTGTGGGTACTCATTAGAACCGTTCTAACGAGCACCAACAACATATGTTTGGAGTAAAAATAAGAACTAGAAATGCGTCCATAGGACACGGATGCCCCCGCCCGAAAATATGTCTATGTTCGTATTCATCCATAGAAAGTTATTGACAGTGTTTAAGTTTTGGACCCTTTTTATGCCATTTGACCTCCAAGTATGATCTTGGAGGTACGGATCTGGGTTTGCACGTGACACATTGTCTCATGATGGTTAACATTTCTTCAAAATTATTTCAAAATCCATCCAAAAATAAGTAAGTTATTGGCTGCGTTTAAGTTTCGGACCCATTTTTTGACCTTTGACCTCCAAGTATGACCTTGACCTTGGAGGTACGGACCTGGATTTTGCATGTGACACATCGACTGATGATGGTTAACATTTCTACAAAGTAATTTCAAAATCCATCCAGAAATAAGAAAGTTATTGACTGCGTTTAAGTTTCAGACCCTTTTTTTGACCTTTGACCTCCAAGTATGACCTTGACCTTGGAGGTACGGACCTGGGTTTTGCAGGTGACACATCGACTCATGATGGTTAACATTTCTCCAAAATAATTTCAAAATCCATCCAGAAATAAGAAAGTTATTGACTGCGTTTAAGTTTCGGACCCTTTTTTTGACCTTTGATCTCTAAGTATGACCTTAACCTTGGTGGTACGGACCTGGGTTTTGCACGTGACACATCGTCTCATGATGGTTAACATTTCTGCCGAGTAATTTTAAAATCCATCAAGAAATAAGGAAGTTATTGACTGCGTTTAAGTTTCGGACGGACGGACGGACGGACGGACGCACGGACGGACGCACGCACGGACGAACGGACGGACAGGGGCAACGCTATATGCCCTTTCCACCATTCTTCGAATGGCGGGGGCATAAAAATATCACAATTTTTCATGAGAAATTTCACCATTTTGGAGAAATGAAAGAATGCACTATTTCACATGGATGTGTTATCGTAATGGCTAGTTCATTCTACCAGTCCCTTCTGCTGATTCGAGAAGGGCATTTTCTGTTTCTTGCGAAAGAATGTACACTGTACTGGTTATCCTCTTACGTATAAGCCTGCCCAGAAAAAGTGTGGATCAGTAAACTGACCTGCTCAAAAATGACCTAAATAGTGTTGCCTGGGCTGTTAAACTCCAATACAATCAAACAAACAAATCATTCTACCTGTTGATTCAGGTCCGTACACAGAGTGGGAAGGGGTGTAAACGCACACTCCCCTATTTTTCTTTTAAATTATCTCAGATTCATGCAGTATTTCACCCTCTGCAAAACACTCGAAATTCGCACCCCTCCTCCCTTTTTCAGAGTATTCGTACAGGGCTGAATCATGTTCTAAAATGTTGCTGTATGTAAGGCGAACAGTGCCAACCTTGATCAGACGAAATGTACTGTCTATCCAATCTGCGTCTATGCTGTATGTCTAATAACGATATGACCTTTAAAAGTGTTGCTCTAGGTTCTAAAATTTAAGCTCCAAGCAGAAGTGTGAAGAGTAACATTATATCGCAGAAAGAAATAACTTGAAAGAAATAAGGTAAACATATGTGTAAAAGTCCATTAATTTTCTAACAGTTTAATGAACGGAAAGTTCCAAAAGTCGTCACGTGACAGTGAGTGACAGATACTGTTTTTGTTTTCCTTTCATGTTGGCGGCAACCTGGCATTGGTTTAACCCTTGTCAGTATTTAAGCAAACAGTGTATTCCCTGAGCAGCCGGCTGAGTAGATGCCACATTCTGCGTCACAATCTGATCTTGGTATTCGGTGTTTGCCAAACCGAGCACACAATTTCTGACAAGACTCTATACATAGCTCTGACCTACATGTTGCATCAAATGATTCTATTATGAAAGCTTTGTCTTCTATCCTGTTCACAAGGTTCCTGGCACACACACACGGGACACATGGCAGCGGTGCTATATTCCCATCGCAACTTTCTTTTAACCCTTATCCTGCTTTTCACGACAACCCCTACCTTTACAAGCAGTGTAGATCCTGATCAGATGGCTTGTGTCATCTGATCAGGATCCACACTGTTTGACATTCAGTTTTTGAATTTGCAGCAATAAATTACATCAAGTAATCTCATTGGTTCAAAGTCAGAAATGGGCATGGCTAACTTGAAAAGGGCCAAATATAGTAGACTTTGCCCACGTCATAGGTGGAAGATTCTACATGTCATTAATGGGTTATCCCATTTTAAATGGGAAACCCCAAACGGTGTTGTTTGTGTAGCGCTGTGGTGCAGTGGAAAAGCATCGGATTTGAGATCGAGAGGTACCTGGTTCGATCCTCGCAAGAGCCACATGCTGTTTCCTTGAGCAAGAAACTTTATCCACATTGCTTAGTACTGGTTCCTACTCGGGAAAAGAGGGCCACATGGAAGATTAGTACTAGTACTAAATGTGTTACCTTCTATAAATAAGGTTGATTATTATTATTTTTATTATTATTATTATTGTTAATTGGCAAACGTTGCAGGCCCAGATCAGATGCCACAGAATGGCATCAGATTTAAATTGGGCCTTCACTGTTTGCAGAAACTTCAACTATTTTCTGAATGAATTTCTGAAACTTACTCAACCTAACACCCCTTAAAAAAAAAACCACTGAAAACGCTGTCTGCTAAATATGCTTAGTTCTCGGGGGGGGGGGGGGGGGGGGGCTTATCTTTTTTAGGGATTCAAGAATGTTCACATCCATTCTGTCAGAAATTTCAATAATGATTCTTACTGAATATAATATCAAGTATTACCTTTGAATTATATTTGTTGAATTGATTCTGTTTATGACAACAGTTTTTTGCATTTTATGATGACATTAAATTTAAAGTGATGTCACACTGTAAAGTACTGTAGCTCCCAGGGGCGTAGCTTCAATGTACGTATGTGCGTACACATTGGATCCGCAAGTATGGGCTAGTTAAAGGGAAAAAAAGAGTAAAAAAACCTCGGAGAACTCGTTAATTGTTCTATTATTTTTCGTGTTCGCCCGGGGGTGGGGGGTTGGCTTTGTCTGCTGGTCCCCCATAAGGGACACCGTTCCCTTATCCCCCATTGGTGGAGGAGCCCCAGACCCCTATTCTTAGATGTGTTTTGTTATTTTGTCCCCAGCAACCTTCCTGGTTCGCGCTCTTCGCACCAAAATATTTCATTATCATAGTGACAGGGTTTCAAATAAAAACACATCAGTTACAAATATTTGATTATGTTTACAAGAAAGTTGTATTTTAAGATAGTTTAAAAAAAAGCTTTAAAAGAAGGGCTTATTTATGCCTGTACTGTTTTTGCACCAAGTTTTTTGTATTGCTATATAGAAATAACTTGGTGCAAAAAGAGGATAAGTGTACTTATCCCGTTTTTGCACCAGAAAAATATTAGCTTGTAGATAACCTTTTTTGCTTTTTTTGCAAAAAATACAATTTCCAATTTAAGGTCAACTGAAATAATTCTTATATACATGTATCATGATATAGTACACCATTTTATCAAAAAAAGTGATTTTGTGAAAAAATGTCAGTTAACCCGTTTTTGCACTAAGGTGACGTTATGTATAAGCCTGCCCAGGAAAAGTGTGGATAGGTAAACTGAACGGCTCAAAAATGACCTAAATAGTGTTGACTGGGCCATTAAACTCCAAAACAAACAAACAAAATACTGAAGTCTCACTGTATGTTCTATTTTTAGGTATGTAGTACGTGTAACAAGACCATTACCGCCGACTCTCCGGGATTGTCACACGGAGAATATCACTGGCATGCCTGCCCTCACTGTTTTAGTTGTTTCTGTTGCGGAGGAAATCTAATCAATCAACAATTCTTACTAAGAGATGGAAGACTTTTCTGCAGTACAGAGTGTAAAAAAACTTTCTTATCTGCTCCCAAAAATGCTTTTCCAAAACCTTTTCATCCTTAGTTAATGTAATTATCCAACCCCTTAATTTGCCCTACACATATTTAGTGATCCTAAGTATTGGGACAGATAGGCCTTTAGAAGCAAACAGTGCAGACCCAGATCAGACTGCTCCTGAAGGAGCAGTCTGATCAGGGTCTACACAGTAACACTGTTTGCCATTCTGTCTGCACAGTTTGGAAACCTTGCTGGATCATGAAACAAATTTGTTAAAAGTTTAGGAGAATTACAGCAAGTCCTCAAGGTATGGTATCCAAATTTTTAGGATTTTTACGGTACTTTGAAAATTTTTGGAACACATAAACATCCTTGCTGGTAAAACCTTTAGGTCTAAGCCTGTCTAGGCAAAGAGGTGCACATCGGACTGTCCCTTGAACTCTAGTGGATTCTTTGGGAGGTAGCTAGGGCTCAACCCTTGACCTGCTGAATATTTAAATATGCTACACCCACCACTGATTATTAACCAATCAGATTACTTGATGCAAATTATTGCAACAAATTCATGAGCTGAATGACAAATAATGAAGATCCTGATCAGATGGCTTCTTCATTGTTTGAAAGATAAGACATATCCGGGCTCAGCAGGACAAGGGTCAAGACAGTGTCATTTCATCTCAATGTCGGGTAAAAGTCCTAAAAAATCGGAAGCAATTGTCTAAAAAATGACCAAAATAGCGTTGATAAGAAGAATATTGTATCAATCCTAAACCATTGGAACACCTTGAGGACTTGCTGTTTTGTTTGTTTGATTTGAGGTTTAACGTCCCCGTCAACACTGTAAAGGTCATTTTGGAGACGTTGCTTCCAATTTTGTGGGACTTTTACCCGACATTGAGATGAAATGACATCTCAAGCCCTGTTGCCCGATGAAACCAATAGGGTTTATTAGCATGGACGGTCCGCCTAGCTTGCACCACAGTTCCTGAACAAGCTTAGATCCTCTAAGCGGTTTACCAGTACTAGTGTGCGGGTCGGATTCAGCTCTGCGTGGAAGCATCATGCAGCCCATATATTTCTTAAAGCCCCTATGGGAGGGGGCCGCAGAGGACTTGCTAAAATTCTCTAAAAATTCAACAAATTTATTTCAGGATCCAGCAAGGCATCCAAAAAGGGCAGACTGGATGGCAAACAGTGTAGACCCTGATCAGTCTGATCTGGGTCTGCACTGTTTGCTTAGGCCTGTCTGTCCCAATTTTAGGATCATTACAGTAGAATCAAATTGAAAAGCTGTTTTGGTAAACAGTGTTGTTATGAGGTTTTGTATTCTGACCAACGAAATATAGTCAAACCTGACATTGTGGCCACCTCTATTAAACAAGCAACCTGTCTTAAGCAAGCAAGCATTTAGTTCCCGAAAAAGGCAAATGCATTAATTTTCACCTGTATTAAGCAAGTACCTGTCTTAAGCAAGCACATTTTGGTCATCCCTGAGGTGCTTGCTTAACACAGGTTGGACTGTATGATCATCTCTGTACAAGAAAATAGATGGATGGAATACGTACAAGTTTGGTGGTCATGCTTTGGAAAGCTCATAATGACATCTGTAGCAGTTTAAGTACAGAATTTATTATTCATGTCTTTATTCAATGTTTATATTCTTCAAAATAATTTTCCATTTTTCCATTTTATATTATTTTAAGTTACCATTTAATCATTTTTGACCCATTCTTTAATTCAAATGGATATGCATGACATGTATTCTACCATTTTTATCAGGTTACCAAGTCTGTGAAATGAACACCCCTCTAAACCCCACTTAATATAGAGAAAATTGAGGTTTACAAGGATGCACATTAATTTCCTTATTTTTGCTCAAAAACATATATTGTGGGTACTCGTTAGAACCGCATCAATGAGGCGGTTCTAAAGAGCACCCACAATTTATGTTTGGACTAGAAATAAGAAAGTATTCAAAATTTTCACCTGAAATATACTAGTTCTAGGGTTATGAAGATGCCATTTTACGACTTGGATGTGTAATCTTAATGTATAAGGGACACAACTTTTGTAATTAACCTTTGTCCAGCAGAACAAGGATATGCTATCATTGCAAACAGTGCAGATACAAATCAGAAGAAGCCATCTGATCAGTATCTACACTGACAAACAGTTCATGAACTGGGAGAAATAAATGATGTCATGTTATCTGATTCGTTGAAAGTCAGAAACAGGTTTGGCTTAATTAATCTATTCAGCAGTACAAGGGTTAAGTTCTTCTGCTTTCCTGTCCACCTTGCCTCACCAAAAATTGTTCCATTCTAAACCCATAAAATGCCAATCATGACAATTGTTGTCTGCTTTGTCAGCTGCTGGTTACCTTAAAAGTATTTTTTTTGCAAACAGTGTGGACCAGATCAGACTGCTCCTGTAGGAGCAGTCTGATCTGGGCCCAGAATGTTTGCCTGTATGCAAAAATATTTTTAAAAAGTTTGCAAAAAAATTGAGCAGAGGACATAAGCAGATGACATTTTCAGATGTAGTTTTTCTCGGCGTCTTAAGGGTTAAAGGAAAGAAGTTGCTCCCAAGCAACAAAGTCTTTCCTCAACGGGCAGACGACAATTGAAAAGGCAAACAAAATATTTTGGAGTTAAAGGAAAGCATTTGCTCTTAGTAGCAAACCTTCAGTCTTTCCTTTTTAACCCTTTTTGTACCAAATGGAATATTCCTCCTTATATATAGTAGGAGTCCATTTTAAAATTTTGGGGTGTCAGGCTGTGTTTTCTTCAAAATTGATTTGGAAAATGGCTTTTTTTTTTGCAAACAGTATAGGCCTTGATCAGCCGCTGAACGCGGCGTCTGATCTGGGCCTGCACTGTTTGCCAAGGTATCCCTTTAGGGGTTTCTGGTACTGAATGGGTTAATGGGCATGGGAGACAAAAATACTTTTGCAGGAGTTGCCTCCCCTGAAGGTGTATCCATTCCCCTTAATCAGCTAGGGACTGCACTGTTTGCAAATGTAGCGTTTCGGTATTTTCCGTTTAAAATGGGTTGGTTAAACCTTTATCCTGCTGAATAAACTAATTTGCCACACCCATTTCCCATTTCTGACTATCAACCATTCTGATTACTTGATAAAATATTTTTGTTCAAGTCACAAACTGCGTGGCAGTGTAGATTATGATCAGATGGCTTTTTCAGATCTTGACCTACACTGTTTGCAAAGGTAGGGGCTGTCATGTTCAGAAGGATAAGGTTAACCCTTATCTTGCTGTTCACGACAACCCCTATCTTTGGAAATAGTGTAGATCCAGATCAGATGGCTTCTGAAGAAGCCATCTGATCAGGATCTACACTGTTTGACATGAAATTTATGGATTTGTAAGAATAAATTACATGAAGTAATCTGATTGGTTCAAAGGCAGAAATGGGTGTGGCTTAAATGAATGTTCAACAGGATAAGGTTAAATATACTTAGGCCTATAAATAAAATAGCTGTGTTTTCGCTAACCCAACTGACCCTGCTTCAGACCCCCAAACTCTACTATTTTTAGCAGTAGAAGAACAAAAATAAAAATTAAAATACTGACCTTACCATTTTCAATTTCTGACCCTACCCAGTGTCGTCTTTGCATTTTCCCATAGTAATTTCGAGTTTTAAGTACATTTTTTTTTATAGTTTTTGGCATTTAGTACCTTCCAAATTACAGAGCTGGCTATTTTGAGCATCTAAAATGAATTATGATATACAGTGCAAGTCTCTAGTCTCTTAACAAAAAGCATGTACAAAAACACAAAAAATACAGGCCTGACCCTGTTTTTTTTTTTTTCAGAGAGAAAAAATTAAAATAATAAAAAAAGTTTCTCCTACAAAATTTTATTCAGCATGTTAGTAGAAATGCAGCTATTTTTTTTGACGCCTTAATTTCATTGATAGAACATGTGATACATAATATGTGTCTCAAAAAAGAAGGGATTAGAACCAAAAGTTGTGTTAATTCTGTATGTGTAAATCTTGGTGCTATGTCTCATTGTTTGTTTGAGTTGAGGTTTAACATCCCCATCAACACTGTGAAGGTCATTTGGGAGGTGTTGTTTCCAATTTTGTGGAACTTTTACCTGACATTGAGATGAAATGATATCTCAAGCCCTGCCGCAAAATGAATCCAATAGGGTTTATAAGCATGGACTGTCAGACTCGCACCGCTTTGCATGGGCAGGCTTAGATCCTCTTAGTGGTTTACCAGTACTTCTGTGCGGGTCGGTTGCAGCTCTGCGTGGAATCATCAGTATTGGTTTTGTATCTTATAATATTTAGTTCACAGATAACGGGTTGTTTTACTAGTCATCCATCCAGGAAAAGCACAACATTGCAACAAATGTCAGTACTGGTTCCCAGCCAATGAACAACGTCGGGGAAACATTGAACCAAAATTGATTGTAAATTGAATCGATGTCAGCCTGACATCGGCCCACCATTTTGTGCTCATCTGCTAATGTTGTCTGCTGAACCTTCTTGCAAACTTTCTAAAAATAACTTTGCAGGCAGGCAAACGGTGTGGACACAGATCAGACTGCTCCTAGAGAAGCAGTCTGATCTGGGTCCACAGTTTGCAACAATGACTTTCTAAGTAACTGGCAGATGACAAAGCAGACGACAGCTGTCGTGATTGGCATTTTATGGCTTAAATGAGACTACAAATCTTCTGTGAAGACTGATATATGGTCATTCTCTCCCACTGATTCACGAAGGGCAGTTTGTCTCAGTTACTTTATTTGTGACTGGCCTCAGTAGCTCAGTGTGATGTCCGTCTGACTGCCTGGTGGACTACATTTTTTCGTGTAGATTGACCATGGAATCTCTTCTGCTGTCATTATCTCCCTTACGCTGACTCAAGTGTGGCAGTTGTCAGTTTCCAGTGAAAGCGAGTGCACTGTTCTGGTTAAATGCTTATGTACAGTAAATTCCGCTATTAAGACCACATACAATTAAGTCAAAATCTGCTTTTAAAAGCATATTGAGGTTTCAGCTCTTCTTTCTTTGTGGTTTCTACACCCAGTGTCAGCCCCCGCCCATTGGTGCTTGAAGAAATAGATGGGCTGCATGATGCTTCCATGCAGAGCTGAAAGCGACCCACACACGAGTACTGGTAAACCGACTAGAGGATCTAAGTTTGCCCAAGCAATGCGGTGCGAGTCAGACCATGCTTAAAAACGTTATTGGTTTCATTGGGTGGCAGGGCTTGAGATGTCATTTCATCTCAATGTCGGTAAAAGTCCCGCAAAATTGGAAGCAACGTCTCCAAAATGACCTTTACAGTGCTGATGGGGATGTTAAACCTCAAATCAAACAAACAAATCTACCGGTACACCCCCAGTGTCTGCTAATAAGAAACCACCTTTGAGACTGTTAAAAACTGGTCTTAATGACCACTTTTGAGCAGTCCCAGATGTGGTCTTAATACAGGAATTTTACTGTACAAGCCAACCGAGGAAGACTGTGGTTAGCTAAACTGACAGGCTCCAGATGACCTAACTAACTAACTGGGCTGTTAAACTCCAAACCAATCAAACCTATGTGTACTTGTTAAGATATGGTTATCAAGGCTTATGCTGGCCCTTCAATAGTGTGGTTATGTTAACTGGCTGGGTAATTGGTCAACATGACCTTAAAAGTGTTGACCGGGCTGTCAAATCACAAAACTCATTTATCAAATACACATAAACCTCTTTATAACACTGTTCATTATAACAGTTTTGGATATAATATGGTTTTAAAAAAGATACCAAAAATATGAAAAATGTACAGATTACAGTATTCCTACATAGTGCCCCGGGCACTTCAAAAATTGGGAAAAGAGGGGCCTCTTATTAGAGACAAAAAACTTACCAGAATGGAGAGTTCAAAACATATTACACTTGGTAGTTTTCCATTAGACTATGGTGGAATGATGACATGTAAAGTACCAGGTGGTCAACACAGACACTCTGTGATAGCAGATTTAGAAATACCTTGCTTGATACAATTTAAGGCAGATACGGCAATGATTGAAATTTAGGTATGCCAAAATACATGCAATATGGAATATTCATAATAAACTGGCAGAAACAGTAATCTTGCATGCCGAAAAAGTGGGTGGGGTATAACGCGTGATCGCGTATAAGGCGGTCGATGTTGATGGATCCTGACGACAGCGTTATAACGACGCTACAGTGCATTATTTTCCTCTGACAGCAGAAGGGGCGCTTATTCTTTTGTTCTTGGAAAAATAGTGTGGGGGGGGGGGGCTTAAAGGGGCAAGTTCGCTCAAGGGGAGGAATATGGTATACAGAAAAATAAATGGTCATTTTTCTATATAATCTATACATTTTCAAAGGATAAACGATCAAAATAGAATAAACCAGCAACAATGGACTTTACTGACAGAGTAGGTTTCTCGTCATTGTTGACCGTTTTCAGTGATCCAAGATCTTTTTCAAGATACTTTTGTTACAGTTGTTGAACTCTCACCCTGCTGTTCACTCTTTTCACTGGCTGACATATGGTTTTACTCAGCTTACCACACTTGCCCTTTTGTGCGAAAAGAACAATTTTTGAGCAAAAAGGTGAATAAACTGCCTTAGAATGGGGATAACTAATGAAAATTGTCATTTGGGGAGGTAAATTGTCAGTATTACTGTCGCAAATTCCATTTTAACACTCCACTGAGGCATTACCGTAATCAAATTTTCTGACCGTAAAACTGGCGATTTACCTCCCCAAATGGTAATTTTGAACACAGTAATCCCCTAATTGACATGTTGTTGCAGTGTTGTGAATTTCCTGGACAGTACACCATTGCTCAACATTATTTATTATCATTAATTAATGTATATGTATCAATCTTATAGCATTTTCTTTTCATTTGTTTTTGTTCTTTTATAATAAAACTACATTCATGAATTTGTCTTTTTCTTTACATCCAGTTCCTGGTGAGCCAGCCTCGGAACCCTGAAAATTTTGACTATTTATGTCGTCTGCAGTGTCTTCTTGCCAATTGTTCAAACATATTTTTGGCATACAGGCAAACATTGTGGACCCCGATCAGACTGCTCCTAGAGGATTTGTTTGTTTGATTTGAGGTTTAACGTCCCCGTCAACACTATATAGGTCGTTTTGGAGACGCTGCTTCCAATTTTGTGGGACTTTTACACGACATTGAGATAAAATGACATCTCAAGCCCTGCCACCCAATGAAACCAATAGGGTTTATAAGCAAGGACGGGCCGACTCGCACCGCTTTGCCTGGGCAGGCTTAGATCCTCTAAGCAGTTTACCAGTACTCGTGTGTGTGTCGGTTTCAGCTCTGCGTAGAAGCCTCATGCAGCCCATCTATTTCTTCAAGCCCTGATGGGTGGGGGAGCAGTCTGATCTGGGTCCACACTGTTTGCAACAATGATTTTCAAAGTAATCCCCAGACAACAAGCCTGCCCCGGTAGCTCCGTCTGATGTGCACCTGACTGATGATCAATAGGTTGCGGATTCAATACTTGCCAAGTCAGCGACATTCTTTCGTGGAGATTGATCATGAAATCATTTCTACTGTCACTCTCTTCATTCCCCTGGTTCAAGAAGGGCAGTTGTCGGTCTCTGGCAAATGAATGTGACGTACTGGTTAACTGCTTATGTATTAGCCTGCCTGAGAAATATGTGGTTAGGTAAACTGACTGGCTCAGACAGCCTCGGTAGCTCAGTCGGATCCGCATCTGACTGGTGATCAGGAGGACAAGGGTTCGATACCTACCAGGGCCGGCAACAATCTTTCGTGGAGATTGATCAAGAAATCTTTTCTACAGTCATCCTCTCCCTTCTGCAGATTCAAGAAGGGCAATTGTCAGTTTCTGGCGTAACAATGTGCATTGTACTGGTTAACCGCTTACATATAAGCCTGCCCAGGAAAAGTGTGGATAGGCAAACTGACCAGCTCAAAAATGACCTAAAATAGTGTTGACTGGGCCGTTAAACTCCAATACAAACAAACAAACAAAAACTGACTGGCTCAATGTTTAGACTTTAAAGGGCCCAGTTAATACTTTGTTCTTGCATAAATAGCTTTGCGCATGGCTGTTTGAAGCCATTGTCAAATGGACCGAAAGCCGTGGTCAAACAGCAAAAACCATGTTCAAATCATGAAATTCGCATGTTATTTGAACATGGATTTTGAGCTTTGATATATCACAAGACTGGCCTTGCTTTGTTTACGTTACGTTGAGCGACGTAACATTATCGCCCTGAACGCAGCGTTTTAGGGTTCTTTGATGACGTCAGATGGTTACTGCCTAACAACATCATTGTAAACAACATGCTGAACTGGCAGCCATGTTGGTTCGCTGGTCACATTGCTAAAACAAGAGGCCCATGGGCCACTATGCTCACCAGAGCTCAGGTGGGCACTGCCAAATTGCAACCATGTATTTTAACATGATATCATTTTAATCTGCCAAATGAACCCCCATATCCAAATGAGCATCAATGTGGACTCAGTATATGAAACATTAGGCCTTTTATGAAGTAGAGGGGGTGGGGCATGGACCCAATGGAGCCCTGGTTGGTATCACTAAATGTGTCTTATCACAAAGAACAAGAATATATATGGTTTAGCAGTGGGGATCTGCATGGCTGGAGATATAAGTGGAGGGGTTGGAGCATGCCCTGTCGTTCCCAGGAAAGCCCAAGATTGTTGTCCCTAAATGTGTCTCATCATAAGGACCAAGTATATATATGGTTTAGGGGTGGGAATCTGAACGGTTTCCAAGATATCCTTTCATGAAGTGGAAAGGAGAGGACTGGCCCCTGCTAATAATAAGGAACAAGAACATATATGAATATGGGGTGGGGATTTGAATGGTTTCTGAAATATATGGCCTTTTATGAAGTGGAAGGGCGGGGCACATTGCCTCAGCACAAAGAGACCCCCAAGTTGGTGTGACTGAATGAGTCTTATCATAAGGAACAAGAATATATATGGTTTAGGGGTGGGGATCTGAACTATTTCTGAGATATGTGGCTTTTAATGAAGTCAAGCGGTGGAGCAAGGCCCAGGCATGCCCCGGGGACTCACAAGCTGGTGTCAATGAATGTGCCTTATCATAAGGAAGATGAATATATATGGTTTAGGGGTGGGGCTCTGAACAGTTTCTGAGATATAAGGCCTTTTGTGAAGTGCAGGGGTGGGGCAAGGCCCAGGGAGACCCCCAGGTTGGTGTCAATGAAAGTGTCTTATCATAAGGTACAAGAATATATATGGTTTAGGGGTGGGGATCTGTAAGGTTTCCGAGATATTGTGATATTATGAAATGGAGGGGGTGGGGCATGGCCCCAGCACATCCCTGGGGACCCCCAGGTTGGTGTCACTGAATGTGTCTCATCATAATGAACAAGAACATATATGGTTTAGGGGTGGGGATCTGAACAGTTTCTGAGATATATGGCCTTTTGTGACGTGAAGGGGTGGGGCATGGCTCCGGCGCACCCCGGAAGACCCCCAATTTGGGGTCAATGAATGCGTCTTATCATAAGGAGCAAGAATATATATGGTTTAGGGGTCGGGATCTGTAAGGTTTCCGAGATATTGGGCCTTTTATGAAATGGAGGGGCGGGACATGGCCCCGGCGCATCCCGGGGGACCCCCAGTTTGATGTCACTGAATGCGTCTTATCAATAGGAACAAGAGTATATAGGGTTCACGGGTGGGGATCTGAATGGTTTCCGAGATATTGGGCCTTTTATGAAGTGGAGGGGGTGGGGCATGGCCTCGGCACATCCCGGAGGACCTCCAGGTTGGTGTCACTGAATGCGTCTTATCAATAGGAACAAGAATATATATGGTTTAGGGGTGGGGATCTGTAAGGTTTCTGAGATATAAGTCATTTTATGAAGTACTGGGGGCGGGGTATGGCCCCGGCACAACCTACTGGACCCCCAGGTTGACATAAAAGCATATGGCTGAGAGAAGTTTACTAAAGGAACATTTCTATGAAAGTTTTGTCAAAATATCTGCAAAGGCTTTGTAGTTAATGCCATTTTTCAATTTTCCCCATTATAAGTCTATGGAAAATCTAAGTTGCCATAGCAACCAAACTAATGAGCCGAATTTCATAAAAACCACAAAACCTGTAAAGGCAAATATGGTGAATATTTCCATAAGCTTTCAGCCTCATAGAGCATACGGTTTCTGAGGAGATGATTTTTTAAGTATTTTTTTTTTCTATTTTTTCATTTTGGTTTCCATGGCAACCAATACAAATGAGCAGTAGGCCTAAAATCATATGGCAGATAGTAGATTGCCTAAGGAATATTTCTATGAAAGTTTTGTCAAAATATCTGCAGTGGCTTGGCAGTAAATGCCATTTTTCAATTTTCCCCATTATAAGTCTATGGAAACTCTAAGTTGCCATAGCAACCAAACCAATGAGCCGAATTTCATAAAAAACACAAACTTTCAATCCCCCAACCCAAGGATGCTACAGATGAAATTTGGACTCAATCGGCCCAGTGGCTTCAGAGGAGATGTCGTTTGAAAGTGTTGACGACGCAGACACAGACGACGAAGACGCCGACGGACAACTGCCTATCCTAAAAGCTCCCCCGGAGCCTTCGGCTCTGGTGAGCTAAAAAATGTGAGCAGCTTTTGCAAAAATACCAAAATCTGAGATATTGTACTTGCTAGAACAGTGAACAATTTGACCACTAATGAGCGCGTTAAGCTAAGGATGCTTTGAACATATCCAGCTGGTCAGTTTACCTAAACTCACTTTTACTAGGCAGGTTTATACAGGGGTTATACATAAACAGTAAACCAGTACAGTGCACATGTCTTTGCCAGAAATTGACAATTTCTCTTCATGAATCAGCTGAAGGGAGAGAATGACTGTAAAAGGAGTTTCATGATCAATCGCCACGAAAGAATGATGCAGAATGTTGCAGGTATCAACTGGCTTGATATGACCTAAATAATGATTGGGCCATCAAACTACAAACAAACAGAAGTTTCTGGTGAACTAATGTTCACTGTACTAGTTACTTACAGGTATGAACTGGATCGATAGGACCTAGTGTTGACTGGGCTATCAAACTTCAAACAGAAGCTTCTGGTGAAAGAATGTTCACTGTACTAAGCCGGACCAAAAAAGTGTGTACAGGTAAACTTACTAGTTCTACATGTATATGGCCTTAACTGTAATGACTAGGCTGGTAAACTCCAAAACAAAACATCCAAAGATTTAGATGATTTGTTTTGTTTGCATTGGAGTTTAAGGGTCCAGTCAACACTATTTAGGTCATTTCTGAGCCGGTTAGTTTATCTATGCAGGCTTTTCCTGGGCAGGTTTATATGTAAGTGGTTAACCAGTACAGTGCACATTCTTTCGCCAGACAAAGATTTAGATGAACATAAATTGTGTAATATCCAAACAAATATTATAATAAATAGAGGATCTTACACGAGTGATCATTTCATATGAAATTTATGAAACAAGCCTTTGGCGAGTTTCATAGATTTCATATGAAATGATCATGAGTGTAAGATTCTGTTTATCATATGACCACTTTAAATTGGATTTTATTGGCTTTAAATCTGACATTTTGTGAAACAAAAATGCATAGTTGACAAGCACGTCGTCATGACGTTACTTAATCACACCAAAGTGTTATTACTTGTGTGGTCATACGATTTTTATTACACGACGTTATCCACTGCTTATCAAAGACGTCATATGATAACGAGTGTTATGAGGTTGTGGTGTTTAAAGAACTTTTGAGGTCAGGCAGAAAATTATAGCAAGCTAAAACACACATAATTTTCATTTTTTAATAATAAAGATCTTCTTTAACAAAAATATAACGATAAAATAATAGATCTAAAATCTGGACGGAATGATATTTTCTCCCATCAAACTTATCTGTTAAAGCTTCATTCAAAATATGTGGCCTTCAACTCATAATGAAGATCTTCAAGATCTGTTAACCCTCAAACACCAATCATGTATAGGAAACAGAAATTTAAAAGAAATGTCATTCTAATTTTTCAGAGAAAATAAGGCTTGACATTTCAAAAGAAATGTCAAGCCTTATTTTGTCTGAAAAATGCAAAAAAATTGTGGGTACCCATTAGAAAAGGAAATTTATAACATAAGCAAGCAGAAAGCCTCCTATGAGCCTGCGCGTAAGGCAATTATGCCAGTCTTTGAGGTTCACAAATGTCCAGGACACTTTAACCCTTTTTGTACCACATGGAATCTTCCTCCTCATATATTAAAGGAGTCCACTTCAAAATTTAGAGGTGTCAGGTTGTGTTTTCTTCAAAATTGATTTGGAAAATGGCTGAACTTTTAGCAAACAGTGGAGGCCCTGATCAGACGCCGCGTTCTGCGGCGTCTGATCTGGGCCTGCACTGTTTGCAAGGGTACCCATTTTGGGGTTTCCGGTACTAAATGGGTTAAGGTAGCTTCAAGCAAGAAGTCTTGCATCTAGCCCTTTCAGTTGGTCTTGCATGGGTACACTTGAAGAACATTTAACAAAAAATACTAAGGGCCCTTTTCTCACATACTGGTTCATTTAGAATTTGTCTGCTTTACACTTTTGCTTGGTACTTAATGCTCTGCCAACAGCAGATGACATTTTGAAATTCTGTTTTGCATTTTTCCCAGATAACAAGACTTGATATCTCAGTTTTTCAGCAGACGACTTTTTGAAATATTTTTTCTTATTTTTCTCAGATAACAAGAATTGACATCTCATTTTTTTTGGGCAGGCAACATTTTGAAAAAAATTTTACTTATTTTTCCCAGATAACAGGACTTGACATCTCATTTTTTGACGCAGACAACATTTTGAAATATATTTCTTATTTTTCCCAGATAACAAGACTTGACATCACATTTTTCAGCAGACGACATTTTGAAATAGTTTCTTATTTTTCTCAGATAACAGGAATGGACATCTCATTTTTTTTCAGCAGAACATTTTTACAGATGTCTTGAACTCAATCCTGATATATGATATCTATCATGGACCCAATATACACAGACTAGTCACTAACTGTAAGTGTAACTATTTATCTGAAAAATGCTAGCGTGACTGAGCCTTAAAGTTTTTGCAAGATATAGAGGATCTTACATGAGTGTTCATGCATTATTGAATTAATTAAACGAGTTGAGGAAAAGAGATAAAATGCGAGGCTTTGCCGATCATTTTATCCCTTTTCCTCAACGAGTTTAATAAATTCAATAATACATGATCACGAATGCAAGATTCTATTTATCGTATGACATTTAAAACGCTTTTTATTCACAATTGTTTTCAAAAATGTCAATATTCCGCCGTTAGTAAAGCGACGTCGTTAAGGATGGAGTACATGTAACGTTACGGTACGTATCTAGCTAATTTGCATATTTAATGCACTAGTGGATTATTGAAAATATTACATGACGTTATTACACTCTCAGATGCGACGTCATATGATAAACAGTTTTATTACGGCCCCCGCCCATCGGGGCTTGAAGAAATATATGGGCTGCATGATGCTTCCACGCAGAGCTGAAACTGACCTGCACACGAGTACTGGTAAACGGGTTAGAGGATCTAAGCCTGCCCAGGCAAAGCTGTGCGAGTCGGCCGTCCATGCTTATAAACCCTATTGGTTTCATTGGGCGGCAGGGCTTGAGAAGTCATTTCATCTCAATGTCAGGTAAAAGTCCCACAAAATTGGAAGCAATGTCTCCAAAATGACCTTTACAGTGTTGATGGGGACGTAAAACCTCAAATCAAACAAACAAACAAAACTGCATATAACTCTTATTTTAATAAATTTGAATTATTTTATTTTACAAAGCAATAGCTGAATGTATTGCTTGTAGAAATGTAACATTATTTTAATGAAAAGTTAAACAGTTTTTGTAAATTTTAATGAGAAACCTTGGCACCTGATATTCACCTTATTTGCATTATCTGCTGGCTCCTTGTCTGAAGGCTATCAGTGTTGGAAAAACAGGTAACCAGACCCCCCTGACCTTGAAAGGTCAGGGGGGTCTGGTTACCTGTTTTTCCAAAATTGACAATGTGCAAGCTGGGAGCCAGCAAATAATGCAAATATGGTGAATAGGCATTTTCTGTGCTTTTGGCATAAATTCGTCAAGTCTAGAGGCTTTAAGCTGCATTCAATTCAATTTTGATCAATACACTATTAAAATTTTTCAACCACACTGTGTCAAAATCGACAACATTTAATTATTAATAAAATTAATTTTCATTAATTTTGGTTGACTATAATTAGGGCTGGCTAATCGGGGCTGAAAGATAATCGATTATCAGTCCTGTCATTGCGATTGATAATCGATTAGTAATCACTAAGGTTTTTGTCATTATTTTACCTTTCTGGCTTTCTGTCTGGGCATGACTCTTACCATATGTTGCTCTTTACCATATGTATATTTGAACAGACAGGCCCGAGCAAACAGTGTAGACCAAGATGAGACGCTGTATAATGCGGCATCTCATCAGGGTCTGCACTGTTTGCCACTCATCCAGCTATTTTAGGCATAACTTTGTGTAGTAAATTGTACGTATCAAGTAAAAATTGTTCTGGTATTTATCGATCAATTATATGATTAATCTTGTCAGCCTTAACTATAATTAATTAAAATAGCTGTAAAATCAAGACATGACAACATATTTTCGCAACTCAGTCAGTTACTAGTCTGTGCATACTGGGTCTTAGTATCTATGCAAAACTGGATGCACTTTATTTCAACATAATGACTTGCCAAGGTCCAGACGTTCAAAACCAACTGTGTCATTAGTTAAAATAGCATTAAAACTTCAATCATTTACTGGAAGTATGGCTAATACGCTAATATTTCTGCTAAAATGTGAATTCAGCTACTCACATTTTTCAGCAAAAATACCAGAGTATCAGATACTGTACTTCCTATAACAGTCAAAATATATCTCAATGAGGCAAATCTAATGAGTAAAAATAACATACCGAAACTTTCTAAAAGATTGAAAATATATTTCTAATCATTCACATTATACCCCTGACCCGGCAAATGAGTAATCCTCATTGGTCCAAATTAACCCTGTCTTAAACAAAATTTTCCTTGCCCGAGGGTGTACGAGCCATTGTAATTTTCTGTATAAGCTCAAAACAACTGTTTTTTTTTTTTGTTGTATTTTCTATTTTTGCTGTGTGTAAACCTATTAAACGATAACAATTGACATCTGCTTTGTCGTCTGCTGGTTACTTTAGATGTCATTTTTGCAAACAGTGTGGACCAAAATCAGACTGCTCCTCTAGGAGCAGTCTGATTTGGGTCCACACTGTTTGCCTGTAAGCAAAAATATCTTTTAAAACATTTGAAAAAAAAAAAAAATTCAGCAGACGACATTTCAGATTTAGTTTTTCTCGGCATCTTAAGTCAGTTTTGCATAGGTATGCTAATATCACAAATATGAGCGTCAGTGCCTATTGTCAGACTCTTGGTCTTAAAGGTGGTCTGTTGGAATCATTTCTAATGATTTCATCAAACACAAACTCCATCTTGTCGATTGTATCTGCCACTAATGTATAGGCCTGCAAGAAAAAGAAAACAAGTATTAAACCTTGTTCTGCTGAGCCCGGCCAGATCAGATGGCTTCTTCCATCTGATCTGGCTCTTCATTGTTTGTCATTCAGTTATCCCTTCTCTTGCTGAATATTCAGTTTAGCCACACCCATTTCTGACTTTGAACCAATCAGATTACTTGATGTAATTTATTCCTACAAATTCATAAATTGAATGTCAAACAGTGTAGATCCTGATCAGATGGCTTCTTCAGAAGCTATCTGATCTGGATCTACACTGTTTGCAAAGAAAAGGGTTGCCATGAACAGCAGGATATGAGTTAATGAACTTTTTTGCAATTATCTGCATCAAGTAATCCGATTGGTTAATATTTAGTAGTGGGTGTGGCATATTTAAATATTCTGCATGACAAGGGTTAACCTTTGGGCTGCAAAAGAGGTTGTGGTGTATCATAATAAACAAGTATTATTTTCTAATAATCTAAACAGGACAAAACCTTATTTGCCAGCAATATTTTAAACAGTATTTCATGAGGAATATGAGAGCACTCTTTTAGAACCTTTGAGGCCAGGGCATGACAAACTCTACAAATAGACCTGTGTTACCAGCAAAGACTCTGAAATACAGTTGATTACATAATACAGGTCAATTTACAGTAATTTATCATTGAAGGGATCCATAAAAGTGACCTTTTAATACAGGTGATTGCTTAATACTGGTTAATTTACACTAATTTATCACTGGAGGGAGCTCGAAAAGCTTAATACAGGTTAATCTGAAGTAATTTATCATTGAATGGACCTAGAAAAGTTACCATTAAATACAGGTGATGGCTTATTTACAGTAATTGATCTATGAATGGATCTAGAAAAGTGACTTTGTTTTACTTCTACTTATTAAATTCAGGTGATTGCTATATACAGGCAATTTTTCAGTAATCATTGAATGGATTTAGAAAAGTGACCTTTAAATACAGGTGATTGCAAAATACAGGTGAATTGTCAGTAATTTATCACTGAATGGATTTAGAAAAGTGCCCTTTAAATATAGATGATTGCTTAGTACAGATTAATTTACAGTTATTTATCATTAGATGGATTTCAGAAAGTGATCTTTAAATACAAATGATTGCTTAATACAGATAAATTTACAGTAGTGACCTTTAAATACAGGTGATGGTTTAATACAGGTTAATTTAAAGTAATTTATCATTGGAAGGATCTGGAAATGTGATCTTTAAATAAGGTGGTTGCTTAATTCACAGTAATTTATCATTGAATGGATCTAGAAAAGTGGCTGTTAAATATAGCTGATTGCTAAAACAGGTTAATTTACAGTAATTTATCATTGAATGGATCATGAAAAGTGATCTATAAATGGAAGCCTCTGTGGTGTAGTGGTTATGCTACTCGCATTGTAAACCTGGGGTCGCAGGATTGATCCCGGGCTTCTCCAGACTTTCGGATGAGTCTTTAAACCAAGGTCCCGTCTCCATATGACCTTAGCTGTTGGTGAGACATAAAACTCAAACAGTCATTCACTCACTGACCTATAAATATAGGTGATTGGTAAAAACAGGTTAATTTACAGAACTTTAACATTGACTGGATCTAGAAAAGTGCCCTCTAAATACAGGTGATTGTTTAATACAGGTTAATTTACAGTAATTTTTCAACTGAGGGATCTAGAAAAGTGACCACTAATTACAGGTGATTGCTTAACAGAGGTGGTCACTGTATTTCCATTACCTGAGTACTCAATCTCATTAGGTCTCTCACCACTGTGGGTTTGAGCCTGGGTAGCGTCACGTGAGACGTCAAGTTCTGCAACAGAAGATCAGGTGTTTTTCTCTGGGTACTCCAGTTTTTGCCCATCTCTGATTAACGATAGGCTTGATATGAATGAAATAATCTCAGAAGGGCCTTAAAACCAAAACCAAAACCAGAAAAAAATAAAATTACTGGAGTACTGGCAGTCAAGTCACTGGTTCAATATCTGCAGGATCGGGAACGTTCTTCAGTGGAGATTGATCATGGATTCTTGCACACCAGATAAGGAAATCCATAGTCTTAGCTTTGGATAGAAATTCTGTTCTAACTCTGGTGTTCTTACCCAAAATTGAGTATTCTCGCATGTTTGATAAATGCACTGGTTGAATACGAGCTCATATGCGTCCATGTTTATGTTGACATCACAGCACGTTACGTGATGTCACTAAACATTCCTGTAGTGTCATCACAATATGGCAGACGCCGGTAACCAAAGTGACTGCAGCATCAAAAATCCGCCCTAAGAAATGGAAGGTATGCAAAAAAAAAGAATCCTATAAAGATGTGAAGGGTGGATAGAAAAATCCGTCCCTCGAGATCACTGTCCGGCATCATTCGGCAAGCCTCGTGATGCCAGACCGTGACCCTTGGGACAGATTTTTCCATCCACCCCTAACACCCATATAAGATTCTTATAATCTTTTCTACGGTCAATTCCTTACTTCTGCTAGTTCAAGGGCAGTTGTCAATTTCTTGCAAAAGAATATCCACTGTACTGGGTAACTGCTTTTAGCCATAAGCATGCCCAGGGAAAGTGAAGTTTGATAAATTGACCTGCACTATATGACCTAAATAGTGTTGACTGGGTCATTAAACTCCAAAACAAACAAACAAAACCATTACCTGAGCATATAACTTTTCTTTATATTTTTTGTCTATCACAGGGTCTTCATGTGCCATTGGACTCAGCAGCAAGCCTGTTGGTGATCTCGTCAACTCTCTGTCCCCTAAAGTACCCTGCGTCTTGCCACGGCTGGGGGGTTTAACAGGGGGAGCTGGCGTGGCACTGGATTTACCTCCCTTCATGTCTGCTTTTGTTGACTGCAAGAAAAATTACTTTAAGGTAAAATACTGCCAGAAAAAAATACAGCGAAATTCCTCTATTAAGACCACATAAAATTAATAATTCTGCTTTAAAAAGCTTATTTAGTAGGCTGCAGTTATTCCTTCTTTGTGTTTTCTGCATAAAAAATCCTCTGGTCAGAGACCACCATTAGGACTGTTCAAAAGTGGTCTTAAAGACCACTTTTGAACAGTCCTAAAGGTGGTCTTAATATAGAAATTTTACTGTTTAATTAAGGAAAATACCAGAATGCCTGGTTTACCATGCCTTTTGTCAGAGTTGTACATTTGTGTTAACCATATTCTGAAGGTGTTGTGTATGTTTTGAAAACCCCTGTACTTTTTGCTTAGACATTTTAGTGTGACATAGTGCATTCATATCTCAAAAAAAAATGTTTTTTTTATGAAAGTTTGTAATATTTTTACTTATAAATGCAGCAAACATAGGTTGTGGTACTCATTATAAGTGCCTCATTAAGGCAGTTCTAAAGAGCACCCACAACCGAAGACATGTTAGAACTGCCTCATTGCCTCAATGATGCAGTTCTAACGAGTATCTACAACCCATGTCTTGCAGCATTACTAAGAAAAATTGTTTACCCTTTGAACCCCAGTTTTCTCCATATAAAGTGGGGTTAACAGGGGTGTTCATTACACAGACTTGTTAACATGACGAAAATTACATTTTTTCTTAAGTTTTTAGGGAATGATTTTCTACCATTGTTTTCTTCAAGGGCAACAACTTTTCGAAATTCTTGTTCGCTTTCCTTTAAACTTAAACCCTTTGAAATAGGGGTCTATTCCTCTGGAGCAAATTCTTTTCTTTAAGAGTAGGCCCCTATTGACATAAGGGACAAAAATATTTCTGGAAGAAGTTGAAGTTCCCTCCCCTGAAAGTGTATCCATTCCCTTTAACAAAGTTTTTTGGCCGATTGTCAATCGAACCAAGGTTTCTTAAATTCTAAATGCAGTAGCTTTATATTGCTGATGTCCATGTGACTTTCACTGATTTGTACAAAATCCAAGTAATGGTTATTTATAGCTGCCCTATTCTAACGTGTGTCGGAGTGTTGTACAAAGAGGGCTATAGAATGATAAAACATAGACAAGTGCTGGAAAATTGGCAGTGTAGACCCAGGTCAGATACTGCAGAATCTGGCATCTGACAGAAGTCACAGTTTAACTGAAACTTTGTAAGCAGTATTAATGAATATACCCACTAGAATGCAAGTGGACAGTACTATAATTGTTTTCAAAATACTGAAGTATAGCCCTAATGATCCCAAAGAAAAAACATGCCAACCTCTTTATAACACAATTTTGGATGAACAGCATTTAAAGATGGATAAAAAAAAAATGTATAGATTAATGTGTGGAATATTTTTTTCCATATAATCTATTCCTTTTTAATTTCATGATTCCTAAACTAATATGGTCTGCTTTGGATCCCAACAATAGTGTTATAAGGAAGCTGTGGTGAACTGAAATGGACTCAAATGATCCAAAACGTAACACAAATATAAACTGTACTATGAGTACTGAAGTCATCATGGTTTAACCATACCTCCTTAGACAGTTTTCCACCTTCTTGTGAAAGCTTATACTTATTGTTTCATTAAAAATATAAAGGTCAACTTCATTGTGGGTAACAAATGGCTGTACTTCTGGGTTAACCCAAACATTTATAATGACTATGCCCATGAGCACGGACAAAAAAAAATGTTCTATGAGTGCTTTAAACATACCTCTTTGGACAGTTTTCCACCTTTATCCTTCTCCTTGGCAGCAGAAGGAGCCTTCTTTTCTGGTTGTTTCCCTTTGTCTCCAGATTTCTTCCCTTTACCTTCACCTGCAGAATGGGATAACAACGACTATGATTAACTCATTTTATACCGGAAACCCCAAAACAGAAACCCGGGCAAACTGTGCAGGCCCTGATCAGAAACTGTTGAACGCGGCATCTGATCAGGGCCTCCACTGTTTGCTAAAGGTTCAGTCACTTTCAAAATCAATTTTGAAGAAAACACAACCTGAAACCCCTAAATTTTGATATAGACTCCTACTATATATATGGAGGAAGATTCCATTTGGTACAAAATGGGTTAACTCATTTCTGTTACACCAAAAACCCTCGTTAGAATGATAGTATTTGTTCCTTAACATTTCAACAGTGGGATAACATGATAATGATTAATCCTTAACCCATAAGATGCCAATCACGCCAAGAGTCGTCTGCTTTGACCTCTGCCGTTACTTTAAAAGTCATTTTTGCAAACAGCGTGGACCCAAATCAGGAGCAGTCCTAATTGGGTTCACACTGTTTGCCTGTATGAAAAAATATTTCTGAAGATTCAGCAGACGACATAATCAGATGCCATTTTCAGATGGAGCTTTTCTTGACATTAAGGGTTAAGATGCCAAGAAAAACAGCATCTGAAAATGTCCTTTGTTATCGTCATCTGCTGCATCATGTCACAAACATTTCAGCATCTGAAAATGTCGTCTGTTTGTTTTTGTCGTCTGCATTTCAAAAGTATTTTTTGCAAACAGACAAACAGTGTGGACCCTGATCAGACTGCTCCTAGTGGAGCAGTCTGTTCTGGGTCCACACTGTTTGCAACAAAGACATTTTAAGTAAGAAGCAGACAACAAAGACGACGGCAATTGTTGTGACTGGCATGTGAAGTATTGAAACTTGTATACCTTAACCCATTTGGTACCAGAAACCACAAAACGGGTATTTGGCAAACAGTGCAGGCCCAGATCAGACACCGCAAAACGCAGCGTCTGATCAGGGCCTCCACTGTTTGCTAAAAGTTGAGTCATTTTCAAAATAAATTTTGCAGAAAACACCACCCGACACCCCTTAATTTTGAAATGGACTCCTGCTGGATATAAGGAGGAAGATTCCATTTGGTACTTAAAGGGTTAACTCATTTCCATTACACAGAGAACCCTGTTAGAATGACAGTACATTTTCCCTAACATTTTGCCATTTATACATATGTATAAAGAATTAGTGGCTATAAAATCACGAAAGCATGCCTATATAATTCTTATCCCCTTGAACCCCAGAACAGGGGTAAACCTTATTTTTTTCCTGTTTCTGCTCTAAAATATAGATTGTGGGTACTCGTTAGAACCACCTCATCGAAGCGGTTCTAATGTGTACCAACAATCTATATTTTGAGCAGAAATATGAGAAAAATTTCAATTTTTCATCTTAAAATTTTCATTTTTACGGGGCGGTAAAATTTATAATGTATTTGTATAGGCGTGTTTTCGTAATGAAGAATAAAACAGGCAATGTGACTCCATGCTTTTAAATTTATTTATTTATTTATTTTGCATTAAAACCATATTGTTAAGACTTATACAGTCAAAAACATTCCATCACGAAAACACACCTATATAATTCTTACCCTCTTGAACCCCAGTTTTATATTGTAAAACTGGGGGTTTACAGGGGTAAACCTTACTTTTCTTATTTCTGCTCTAAAATATAGATTGTGGGTACACGTTAGAACCGCCTTGATGAGGCGGTTCTAATGTGCATCCACAATCTATATTGTGAGCAGAAATAAGAACAAGAGGCTCAATGAGCCTAAACCGCTCACCTGAGGAACTTAAGTTTTAACAATTCACAGACTTGACTACTAAATCTGCTAATAGAATCCAGCCCATTGACCCTTACAGGATATAAGTCATCATTATTGCATTGCATTCCAAGTTTGAGACTTCTAGCTTCTATAGTTCCTGAGAAATCTTTGACGAAAATTTAACATTGGTCAAAATGGAGAGAAAGAAGAATGAAAGAACAGATGAACAAATAAGCTGAGAAAGCCCAATCATTGTCTCTTACACAAAATAAGTCATCATTATTCTATTGAATACCAAATTTGATGCTTCTAGCTTTTATAGTTCCTGAGAAATCTTTGATTAAAAATTTAACATTGGTCTATTATCTCTATATGGAGAGAAAGAAGAATGAAGGAACAAATGAACCAGACTAGCTCCAAAACCTAATGCAGCCTTTCCCCTTGCCCAATGGTGCTACACATAAAATTTAAACAAGATTGGTCGACTGCCTTCTGAGATATGCTGCATTGAAAGTGTGGACGACGGATGGACGGACGACAGACGACGGACTCCGGAGCCTTGGTATACTATCAGCTCACTGGAGCCTTTGGCTCAGGTGAGCTAAAAATTCAAGTCGCTATTTCTGTCACAACATTTTCCCTACGTTAAGTCTATGGGCAAATTTTTTTGTCTCTCAAGGTCACGTAACTCCGAGGTCAATATTCCAATTCGGCCCAAAATCGAACTTAACCGAGATTTTATGCCTGTCCTCGTTACCTGCAAGTTTGAAGCTGAAATGAATAAAAATAAAGTTGCTATCGTGGTCACAACGTATTTTTTTATGCTCAAGGGCAGGTAACTCCAAGGCAAATAATCCGATTCGGCCCAAAATCGAACTTAACCGAGATTTTATGTCTGTCCTCGTTACCTGCAAGTTTGAAGCTGATCTGAAAAAAATTCAAGTCGCTATCGTAGTCACAACATTTTCCCTATGTTAAGTCTATGGGCAAATTTTTTGTCGCTCAAGGTCATGTAACTCCGAGGTCAATATTCCGATTCGAACTTAACTTAGATTTTATGCCTGTCCACGTTACCTGCAAGTTTGAAGCTGATCTGAATAAAAATAAAGTTGCTATCATGGTCACAACGTATTTTTTTATGCTCAAGGGCAGGTAACTCCAAGGCAAATAATCCGATTCGGCCCAAAATCTAACTTAACCGAGATTTTATGTCTGTCCTCGTTACCTGCAAGTTTGAAGCTGATCTGAAAAAAATTCAAGTGGCTATCGTAGTCACAACATTTTCCCTATGTTAAGTCTATGGGCAAATTTTTTGTCGCTCAAGGTCACGTAACTCCGAGGTCAATATTCCGATTCGGCCGAAAATCGAACTTAACCGGGATTTTATGCCTGTCCTCGTTACCTGCAAGTTTGAAGCTGATCTGAATAAAAATAAAGTTGCTATCGTGGTCACAACGTATTTTTTCATGCTCAAGGGCAGGTAACTCCAAGGCAAATAATCTGATTCGGCCCAAAATTGAACTTAACCGTGATTTTATGTCTGTCCTCGTTACCTGCAAGTTTGAAGCTGATCTGAAAAAAATTCAAGTCGCTATCGTAGTCACAACATTTTCCCTATGTTAAGTCTATGGGCAAATTTTTTGTCGCTCAAGGTCATGTAACTCCGAGGTCAATATTCCGATTCTGCCCAAAATCGAACTTAACCGAGATTTTATGCCTGTCCTTATTATCTGCAAGAATGAAGCCGACAAGTTTGAAGCTGATCTGAATAAAAATAAAGTTGCTATCGTGGTCACATTTACGTATTTTTTTATGCTCAAGGGCAGGTAACTCCAAGGCAAATAATCCGATTCGGCCAAAAATCGAACTTGACCGAGATTTTATGCCTGTACTGGTTATCTGCAAGAATGAAGTCGATCAGAAAAAAATTGACGGAGCTAGAGTGATGACAAGCTTTTTCCTATGTGAAGTCTATGGGAGCTAGATGTTGCCATGGCAACCAGAGTTCCACTCAGATCTGCCTGAAAACCTAATGAAGCCTTTCCACTTGCCCAATAATGCGACACATGAAATTTGATCAAAGTTGGCCAAGTAGTCTTTAAGATATACATTTTTTAAATTCCCATTAACCCTAATGCAAAAACACACAAGGGCAGGTAACTCCTAAGTGAATGATCCGATTCTGCCAGTTATCGAACTTGACCGAGATTTCATGGCTGTGCTGGTTATCTGCAAGAATAAAGCCAATCTGAAAATAATTGAAGCAGCTACGGTGATGACAACATTCTCCCCATGTTAAGTCAATAGGCAATTTTTTCAACGCTCAAGGGCACGTAACTCCTGAGTGAATAATCCGATTCAGCCCAAAATCGAACTTGATCGAGATTTCATGCCTGTCCTCGTTATCTGCAAGAATGAAGTCGATCAGAAAAAAATTAACGGAGCTAGAGTGATGACAAGCTTTTTCCTATGTTAAGAACGCTCAAGGGCACGTAACTCCTGAGTGAATAACCCGATTCAGCCCAAAATCGAACTTGATCGAGATTTCATGCCTGTCCTCGTTATCTGCAAGAATGAAGTCGATCAGAAAAAAATTGACGGAGCTAGAGTGATGACAAACTTTTTCCTATGTTAAGTCTATGGGAGCTATTTGTTGCCGTGGCAACCAGAGTTCCAATCCGATCTGCCCGAAAACAGTATGCAGCCTTTCCCCCTACCTGATAATGCTTCACATGAAATTTGATCAAGATTGGCCCACTGGTTCCGGAGATATACTTCTTTGAAAGTGTGGACGACGGACGACGACGACGGACGACGACGACGGACGCCGGCTCGTGGTATACTAATACCTCACATGAGCCTTCGGCTCAGGTGAGCTAAAAATATAACAATTGTTCATCTTAATTTTTTTTTTTTCGGTTGTAAAATTGCAATGTATTTGTATAGGTCTGTTTTGGTAATGCATAGGTGATTCAGTTGTCTAAACTTCCAGTACTGTCAATCTACATCACAACACTTATTTAAAGTCTATTTGAATTGTTTCCCTTATTAAGGGGAAAGGGTACACTACAAGAAATGAACTGTCAAGGAAACTGAATTTTATCATTGTCGATTATTCACATACAGTGGCAAAATCGTTGTTTCAATGTATTTTCTGACAAAAATACAAGCATGACTTTTAAAAAAGCTTGACCCATATTGTGATTTTCATTCTTTTAGAAGTTTTTTCCTGAAATTTTTGAGGCATGAGAAAAGGTATTTTTTTAAGTCTCCAGTGATTTTCGGGAGACTTAACATGTCTCCACTTTTACTGGTAAACCTAGCTATAAACATTAAAGTAATTTACTTTAGCATTTTTCTGTATAAATCCATCTTTGCATGATTCTTAATCATAAACATTGTATCTCATCAAAAGCAATCATTTCTTCAACACTTAACATGTCTATGGAGAAATGTTCTATGAAGCTAAGTAGAAATGTTGGTAGTGACAATTTAACCAATAAGATGCCAATCACAACAATTGTCATCTGCTTTGTCATCTGCAGGTTACTTTGAAAGCCATGTTTGCTAACAGAGTGACCCAAGAACAGACTGCTCCTCCAGGAGCAGTCTGATCTGGGTCCACAATGTTTGTCTATATGCAAAAATATTTTCATAAAAGTTTGATAAAAAAACATTCAGCAGACGACATAAGCAGACAACATTTTCAGGTCATCTTAAGGGTTAATGACACAAACTTTGCATTTTTCACTAAAAAGAACAAAACAAACAACAGCAACAACAGCAGCAACTGCAAACCGAAAACAACAGTGGAGCTGAAAATGAAATAATTTATCAATGACTCAAAATTTATCAATGACTAAAAATTTATCAATGACTCAAAAAAGAAAAGAAAAAGAACAAAACGACATAAATATCAATCATAAAGGGGCCTGAAGCCATGACAAAACTCAGTCTAGCAAAACTTCAGGGATTAACAATGTCGTTAGTTAATGTTTTTCTATGAGATTTGTGAAATAGAGTTTATTTTGGTTGTTTTGATCAATTATGGTGAAATAATTCACAAGTTTTCTATGGCTTCCGAGTAAAAAATGAGTGAGCAATAGCTAACGAGTTTTTTACACAAAAGCCATGGAACAAGAGTGAATCATTTCTCAGTAATCAATCAAAATAAACTGTTTCCAACCTAAATAGTTCTAGTAAGGGCATGGATTTCAGGAGGCATGGTTTAGTTTGAAAATCAGTCGCCATCTTGTTTTCATTTCAATGCAAAAATCATCCTGTGCTTGAAATACAGATGCAACAATGTTATGAAAGTAGAACTGCATTATCAAGAAAATAATCTTCATGTTGCTGGTCTTCCCTCAAAAACGTCAAATGGATGTGAAAATTGAAGTCTGATTTCTATGATTATATCAGATTTTCTGCCAATCGTCAACTATTGTTATTGTTGTTACAAACGACGTCAGCAATGTCGCCTAGCCATTATGTCAAAACGTTCGAAATGAAATAATTCAGTGAATTATAGATTGATAATTCATGGAGAAATCTCAGTAAATCACTACTGAAAATGTAATAATTTAATATGGTAAATGTACTCATATTTTGCAGAAAAATGTGAGAAGCTTTTACAAAAGCTGCTCACATTTATTCAGCATAATTTTTTTTTTTTTTTTTGGTTTTACGGCCCTTTCAAGATTATTTCACTCATATCGAGCCGATCCTTAATTAGAGGTGGGCGAAAACCGGAGTACCCAGAGAAAAACCACCTGACCTTCTGTTGCAGAACTTGGCGTCCCACATGTGACCCGAGCGAGGCTCGAACCACAGCTGTGAGAGACCTAATGATCAAGAGTCAGCGCTCTTAACCACTAGGCCACGGAGGCCCGTCTATTCAGCATAAATATCACTGTATTAGGTATTGTACCTACTAGAACAGTTAACATTTGATCACTAAGGAGCTTGTTAAGCTAACCAGGCTTTGAACAAATGGGATAGGGAAATTTTGTTTCAGGAGTTATTTGGTGGTGGATCGTGTGAATTATATGTTTCAATGGAGAAATAATAAAAATGCCCTATTAATATCCTTGTTCTTGCTGCCCTTGCGACATAGTGCATTTTTTCACATCTCCAAAACGGCTTCTTTTCTGATGAAAATCAGTAATATTGTTCTTATTAATACTGCAAACATAGGTTGTGGGTGCTCGTTAGAACCGCCTCATTGAGGCGGTTCTAACAAGTACCCACAATCGATGTCTTGGAGAAGAAATAAGAAAAATAATGTATACCCCTGTAAACCCCAGTTCTCTCTATATAAAGTGGGGTTTAGGGGGTGTTCATTTCAAGGACTTGTTTATGTGATGCTACAGTGGTGGTCATTATGCAAACACGCCTATTCAAATACATTGCCACCTTTATCGCTGAAAAAAAATGAAAATTTTTAGATGAAAAATTGTGATATTTTTTGTTATTTCTGCTCAAAATATTGATTGTTGGCATTCGTTAGAACCGCCTCATCAAGGCGGTTCTAACGAGTACCCACAATCTATATTTTAGACCAGAAACAAGAAAAATAAGGTATACCCCCAGGAACCCCAGTTTTACTATATAAAAGTGGGGTTCAAGGGGGTCAATATTATATAGGTGTGTTTCCGTGATGAAACAGAAATCTCGGGCAACTGAGATTTCAGTTATCACTTTTGGCATTGAGGACACATTATGCATAATTCAAATCATGTAACTGCTTTAAAGGTAATGGATTCACCTTCAGGGGGAGAAAACTGAAAAAATGTCGTCTGCTTATGTCGTCTGCTGAATTTTTTTGCAAACTTTTAAAAATATTTTTGCGTACAGGCAAACAGTGTGGGCCCAGATCAGACTGCAGTCTGATCTGGGTCCACACTGTTTGCAAAAAATTAATTTTAAGGTTAACTGGCAGACGGCAAAGCAGACGACAATAAAACAGGAATTCAACATCATACCATTCTTGAGTTTTTCATTAATCTCAATCTCTACATCTAAATTTAAGAGAAACAGTGGCAACTTGCTAATGAATGACTAAAACTGGACATGTTACTGAAAAATATGGGATTCATAATCTTTAAAAAAAAAGTTCTACAATTTCATAAATAGACGAATACTTTGAAAAGGAAAATCACACACGCAAAAAAAAAAAAAAAAAATCAGACACAAAAAATTAATATTCTACAGGTTTCAGAACAGTATTTTGATGTCAAATGCAAACTCACTACAAAATGATATCACAAACTGTATAACTGGCTTTTTGGAGGTTTTATTGTTATTTAAACCATTGTATACGGGTGGACTCTTCCACAGTTTTGGCCAGCCTCACTAGCTCAGTCCGATGCGCTTCTGACTGGTGTTCAGGAGGACAAGGGTCCGATACCTGCCTGGGTCAGCAACATTCTTTCGTGGAGATTGATAATGAAATCTTTTCTATGGTAATTTTCTCCCTTCCGCTGATTCAATCCGCTGATTCAAGAAGGGCACTTGTCAGTTTCTGACAAGAGAATGTGCACTGCACTGGTTATGAGCCTGCCCAGGAAAAGTATGGATAGGTAAACTGACTGGTTCAAACATGACCTAAAATACAGATGACTGGGCCATTAAACTCCAATACCAGCAAACAAATTTTCCATTGTTATATGCTGGACAAGTCCATTTGTCATTGAATGGGTATCAGATCTAGTGAAATTAACCCTTGTCCTGCTGAAAATGATAACCTCTACCATTGCAAGCAGTGCAGGTCCAGATCAGATGGCATCTGATCAGGATATACACTGTCATTTTGTTTGCAAATTTGAATGCATCATCTTGGCAACTTTGATTGTATTTTTCCGGAGCTTTAAGGTTTTGACCAAATATGGGCATGGCGGCCATCTTGTCATCTTAACCCTTATCTTGCTGTTCACGACAAACCCTATCTTTGCAAACAGTGTAGATCCAGATCAGATGGCTTCTGAAGAAGCCATCTGATCTGGATCTACACTGTTTGGCATTCAGTTTATGAATTTGTAGCAATAAATTACATCAAGTAATTTGATTGATTGATAGACAGAAATGGGTGTGGCTTAAATGAATATTCAGCAAGAGAAGGGTTAATAATGTGACCTGGACCTTTTGAACAAGCTTTCATTTCCCCTTGCCAGAAACCTGCGAATGAAAGTTGCTTGAAATTGGCCTGGTTTCAGAGAAGTCCTTTGAAGACATTGACAGTCTAAGATGACCACAGAACTTTAACTCGCTCATGGGTGCTGAAATAGCATAATGAAACTGGATTTTTCTGCACATTTCAAAATTGTTCACATGATAATGTCAGAAATGAATCCATGTGCTGTTTTTCATCTGAAAATCTGAAAATGATGTGAATCGTCAGAACATCATTTACCTGCGTACATACATCATTAACCTGGGTACTTATCGACCCCTGCCCATCGGACTGTCCATGCTTATAAACCCTATTGGTTTCATTGGACGACAGGGCTTGAGATGGCATTTCATCTCAATGTCGAGTAAAAGTCCCACAAACTCCAAAATGACATGTAGTGTGGACGGGGACGTTAAAACATGAACTCAAACAAACAAAAACCTGGGTACGTATGAATTTATCAGTAAAATGTTCCACTTTATGCAGGCAATTTAAGTTAGAACAGCCATTAAAGAAGCTTTACAAACAAAAAGCAAACCAACCTACAAACATGACAAATTGTACCCGTTATACAGTAAAACAGGTCTACCCTAAATTATCACACATTAAGTCTACAACAGAGGCATGCCGCAGGGAGACTTACTAGCACCATTTGTATTTGCAATAGGTTCAGTTTGTTGGGGTTCCGCTGAAACAACACAATATTAATAGCCTTGTAAAATTTACAACAGTCATCTCAAAACCAACATGCAGCAAACATGCAAGTCAACACACTAGAAAAATAGGTTTAGACTGACAAGACCAGAAGAGACAAAACTAACAAATACAAAATTTATAGACATTTTATTGGGCTATTTCACTGATATTCATGAGAAGATGGATCCAATGTTATGACACGTGACTTTTTTTCATACTTTCCTTTGAAATCTGACATGGATTACCGTTCACCGTGGTGGGCAAAAAGCATCTGGCTCCATATAAACGCACTGCAAATAGGGGTTCTGTTCCGTGTTTATTTCAGTTGACTATCATAGATAATCTATCGAATTACACTATAAATGAGTACTTAAATATATTCTAGTACTAATTCATGCATTTTCTGCTTTAGATCATTAGTTATACACATTTTTATAAAGACAGAACTCAGACCATCCTGTCGTTGTTACAGCCGTAAAGACAAGTAAATGTCATAAAAAAACAGCCCCAATTTTTCTATAAATCATTAATTACAAGCTTAAATGTGTCTATTTTACTTGTTTAAAGGTCAAGATCATCATTTCAAATCCAAATAAAAGACATGCTTACAGAAAATATAGTTGTGTTTACAATGGCGACAAATGGCGAAAGATGTTTATTGTCAACCATCGGTAAGTCCCGGAAAATAGTAGGACTGGGTGATGACGTAATGCTTGGATGTGTCTATACTGTCTCGAGTTGGGATACAAGCTACAGTACCCTATTTACCGTACGTATTTGAACAGACAGGCCTGAGCAAACAGTAAACTCAGATGAGATGCTGCAGAAGGCAGCATCTCATCAGGGTCTACACTCTTTGCCATTCATTGAGCTACCTTGATCCTTTAGATGTCGTGAAAAACTAAATCTGAAAATGTTGTCTGCTTATGTCGTCTGCTGAATTGTTTTGCATACTTTTTAAAAACATTTTTGCATACAGCCAAACAGTGTGGGCCCAGAGCAGACTAATCTGGGTACACACTGTTTGCAAAAAATTACTTTTAAGGTTACCAGCAGACGGCAAAGCAGACGGGAATTGTCGTGATTGGCATTTTATAGGTTAAGGGACAACATCGGGTTGTAAACTGTACTTTTTCAAATTTTGATACAAGTATGGTGAGAAGCAAAGGTGTCCAAATATTTAGAGTAAATTCGGTATTGTTCAACACCCTAAACCATGATACCTGTACCACACAGACCATCTACCAGATCAAAGCAGTTGAAAGATACAACCCTAGACTTCCTTTCACCAAAAAGATACTTTGCATAACAAGTCTTAATTTCCGAATACATGTACATATAAAACATACACACTTAAACCTATTAGCCACACTAGCCAAAGCTGGTTCCGTATTTTACCCCCAGCTCCAGTTTAATAGCCACACTAGCTCAAAAGGTGCTAGCTTTTATACCACTACTGTGTGGACTTACTCAGAGTGCTATCCTCTGGCGTTGACAACTTTACTGGTGTTTTAGAGCTGATGCTCAAACGTGAAGCCCTACGACTTGCTCCTCTGGAATCTTGTTTGGATTCTAGTGACAATTTATAGTGTCACAATGATAAACAAGGCATTTTCCAATTTAAAATTTCAGATGATTTTTTTTCTCAATAGCAATAGCAAATGTTAAGCAAAGCATAGTGATTTAATTTACATGCCAAATTAAAAATACATTGCCATGAAGTATTTACTCCATACACATAATGAAAAAACATTAAAACACATCTAGCTGTGCACGTAAGTAGTTAAAATAAATAAAAAGAAACAACAAATAAATGATCTGGCAGAATAACAAATGTAAACAAGAGGCCCATGGGCCACTACGCTCACCAGAGGTCATGTGGTTTATACCATATACAGGCAAGGTGCCCATCTTGGTCATGTGACAATACCATGAATAATGTTTAATTGCCTCACCCCCATAGAGGCTTTTCATGTAATTTGGTTTCAATCAGCACAACTCTTTTACTGGAGAAGAAGATAAAAATACTGAATCAGAGCCATCCAAGACAAAGGTCAGTAATGACCTTGACCTTTGGAATTGATAAACTTCCATTCAGCTAACTGCAAATATCATTTTTGATGTCACAGCCTACCAGGCAATCAGAAATATCCACTACTTTGCCATTTTTCCATACGAATGTCAGAGTGACCAAATCTGACCTTGACATAAAACAGGTCAAGGTCAACCAAAGGTCATCATTTGAACAAAATTGGTAGGGCCAGAGTCCCTGATGCTGCATACCAAGTTTCAAGATCATCGGCCGTTCGGTTCTTGAGAAGAAGATTTTTTAAGGTTTTTACCATATATGGGCAAGGGGGCCCATATTGGTCATGTGACCCAGTCCTCACGAACAAATTTTCGTTCCCTCATTCCATAGAGGCTCAAAATGTAATTTGGTTTCAACTGGCCAAGTAGTTTAAGTGAAGAAGAAGATAAAAATACTGAATCTGAGGTGTCCTGGACAAAGGTTGGTAAATGACCTTGACCTTTGGAACTGATAAACTTCCATTCAGCTGAAGGTAAATACCATTTCTGATGCCACTAGCTAATATACAATCAGAAACATCCACTGTTTTGCCATTTTTCCATACAAATGTCTAAGTGACCAAATTTGACCTTGACGTACAACAGGTCAAGGTCAACCGAAGGTCATCATTTGAACAAACTTGGTAGGGCCCGAGTCCCTGATGCTGCATACCAAGTTTCAAGATCATCGGCTATTCGGTTCTTGAGAAGAAGACTCTTCAAGGTTTGTACCATATATGGGCATGGCGGCCATATTGGTCATGTGACCCAGTCCTCCCGAACAAACTTTCGTTTTCCCTTCCCATAGAGCCTCCACATGTAATTTGGTTTCAATTGGCCAAGTAGTTTCAGAGGAGATGTTGTTTGAAAATGTTGACGACGCAGACGCAGACGACGACGACGGACCAATGCCTATACTATAAGCTCCCCCGGAGCCTTTGGCTCTGGTGAGCTAATAAGGCAGACAAAAACAAGACAGATAATGTAGGAATATTGCACTGTTATTTTAGAATATTTTCCCAAGTTTGGACACTGAAGGACATGAGCTTGAGACACAAGCTCATGTCCTTTAATATCCCAACTTGGGACACAAGCTCATGTCCATCAATATCCCAACTTTGGACACCAGCTCATGTCCCTGAATATCCCAACTTGGGACAAAGCTCATGTCCATCAATATCCAAACATCGGACACAAGCTCATGTCCCTCAATATCCCAACTTGGGACAAAGCTCATGTCCATCAATATCCCAACTTTGCATACAAGCTCATGTCCTTCAATATCCCAACTTTGGACACAAGCTCATGTCCTTCAATATCCCAACTTTGGACATAAGCTCATGTCCATCAATATCCCAACTTGGGAAAAAGCTCATGTCCTTCAATATCTCAACTTTGCACACAAGCTCATTTCCGTCAATATCCCAACTTTGGACACATCCTCATGTCCTTTAATATCCCAACTTTGAACATAAGCTCATGTCCTTCACTATCCCAACATGGGCCACAAGCTCATGTCATTCAATATCCCAACTTGGGACACAAGCTCACATTCTTCAATATCCCAATGGGACACAAGCTCACATTCTTCAATATCCCAACTTAGAACACAAGCTTGTGTCCTTCAATATCCCAACTTGGGACACAAGCTCATGTCCTTCAATATCCCAACTTGGGACAATATTCACCAATATTAGCACAATAAATCCTTCAATACACAGGTATAAATATGGCGCATATTACCACGAGTGACGTCATTGGTGTCATTGGTGTAAGACGTCATCAAAGCAATGTTGCCAAATGAGAGAAACTGAAGGCATTTGAGTAAACATGTAATATCAAATGAGCGTGTGATATCAAGTGATATTAGCATGGTTGGCCTTTGAGTTTTATCATATATTTCTAATCATTCATATTTATAGCTATGTAATAATGAAGGATGAGCAACAGACTTGAAACAACTACAGAAAAATTCCTATATTAAGACCACCTTTGGAACTGTTCAAAAGTGGTCTTTAAGACCACTTTTGAACAGTCCCAAAGGTGGTCTCTGGTCAGATGACACCGTATGCAGGAAACACAAAGAAAGAACTAGAGCTGTCAGTGAAACTGACTAGGGCCCCGGCAGCGCTATCAGAGGAGTAGGAAAATTTGTGGACGGACAGACGGACAGACAGACAGACAGACGGACGGACAGAGTGATTACTATAGGGCACCAACACTTTCAGTGCGGGGCCCTAATAACGGCAACCTATTAAGTAAGCTTTTAAAAGCAGAATTAGTCTTAATTTTAGGTGGTCTTAATAGCAGAATTTTACTGTATGTGTGTATGGTATATGATCCAATCAGGAAGGGACAAATGGCATGCACAGGAAAATATAGCATGGGATATCTACTGATTACTACATGGAGAATATTAAATATGGATGATCGGGAAACATGAAACAGAAGAATGAAAAACACTATGCACTACTCTAAAAACAAAGGCAGCATCAAAAAAGAGTTTGACCCCACTCCTGAAACCCCCTTCCCACTTTCCCTCCACCTCCCCACCTCTCCACCTGAAACTGATCCTGCTATACCAACAAATACAGGGTCATTTAATCTTAAATAAGACAGTGGGGACCTATGCTATGGCTTAATTCCAATGATTTAAATGTCACCTAATGTTTTCAGCATAAAAGGCATCACATTAACAAGATCATGTAATAGTAAGACCATTAAAATTTTCATGTGTTTCAGTCAGACCATCAAAATTTTCATGTGTTTCAGTCATTCCATTAGAATCTTCATGCATTTCAGTCAGACCATTAGAATTTTCATTCATTTCAGTCAGACTATTAAAAGTTTCATGCATTTCAGTCAATCCATTAAGATTTTCATGCATTTTAGTCAGACAATTAGAATTTCAATGCATTTTAGTCAGACCACTAAATTTTCATGCAATTTAGTCAAAGCACTAAATTTTCATGCAATTTAGTCAGACCATTAGATTGTTCATGCATTTTAGATTGAAACAACAAATTGTTATTGGGGTCTACAGATACTAAGTTGATTGAGAAGAAAAGGTTTGAAGAATAAAGGTGCAACTACTTTACACAAATTTTTGGGGCAGAGAAAGGAATCGAATGAAAAATGGAAGGGCTACTAAAAGATCAGATTGTCATACCGAGAAATTCTGATGAGCCATGGATCCAAGCATATGAATTATCTGTGATAAAATGAATTCAGAAAAGTGAGTATGGAAATTGGTAACTGCAATATTTGTGAATAACATTTATTATACCTCATGTGCCCAGTGGGCGAAGATCGCTCACCTGAGAAATAGCACAGTTGGAGACTTCATTTTTTCCATTGTAAGCCTATGGTAAAATTTTTCACGCTCAAGGGAAGGTAACTGCGAAACTAATTGTCAGATTCGAGCCAAATTCGAACTCGTCTGAGATACTATGCTTGTCCTTATTTACTTAAAGTTTTAAAAAGATCAGATCAAAAACAGCTGAGAAAAAGTGGAGACACCATTGTTCGCTTATTTTTAAGCTCAAGGGCAGGTAACTCCAAAGCCTTTGGTCCTGGGAGGCCCAAATTCGAACTCAACATAGACTATATGGCTTCTGGTTATCTGCAAGTTTGATAATGATCAGATCAGAAATGGCTGAGAAAAGATGGAGACATTGTTTTTCCATTGTAAGCCTATGGTCAAATTTTTCACACTCAAGGGACCGTAACTGCGAAAACGGTTGTCAGATTCAAGCCAAATTCAAACTCATCTGAGATATAATGCTTGTCCTTGTTTCAAAGTTTCAACAAGATCAGATCTAAAACAGCTGAGAAAATGTGGAGACATCATTTTTTGCTTATATTTACACTCAAGGGTAGGTAACTCCAAAGCCGTTGGTCATGTGATGCTTTGTTTGTTTGTTTGATTGGAGGTTTAACGTCCCCATCAACACTGTAAAGGTCATTTTGGAGACATTGCTTCCAATTTTGTGAGACTTTTACCAGACACTGAGATGAAATGACATCTCAAGCCCTGTCGACCAATGAAACCAATTGGTTTTAAAAGCATTGATGGTCCGACACTCGCACCGCTTTGCCTTGGCAGGCTTAGAGCCTCTAAGCGGTTTACCAGTACATGTGTGCAGTTCGGTTTCAGCTCTGCATGGAAGCATCATGCAACCAATCTATTTCTTCAAGCCCCGAAGGGCTGGGGCCAAGGTCATGTGATGCTCAAATTGGAACTCAAAGTAGACTGTATGCCTTTCCTGGTTATCTGCAAGTTTGATAGACGGCTCAGAAAAGTTGGAGAAGTCGCTTTTCCCATTATAAGTCTATGAAGCGTATCTGTTTCCATGGCAACCACAGTTCTGATCAAAGCCGGTCCAAAACCTAATGCAATCAATCCCTCAATTCAGTGATACTGCAGATGAAATTTGATCAAGATTGGCCAGCTAGTTACTGAGGTATTCAAGTTCAAAAATGTGTAGACGATGGACGGACGACGGAAGCCTGCCTATACTATAAGCTCACCTACAATAATACAGTTTTTCCAGCCTGCATCATTACTTTAAAACAACTATGTGCTAAAATATCCTCTTTCTTACTTCTAAGTGTAGCATTTTTTAGACTATTTACTTTTTTTATTTCTAGTCCAAACATAGCATAACGAAAACACGCCTATATAATTTTGACACCCACCAACCCCATTTTTATATAGAAAAACTGGGGTTTACAGGGGTAAACCTTATTTTTCTTATTTCTGCTCTAAAATATAGATTGTGGGTACTCGTTAGAACCGCCTCGATGAGGCAGTTCTAACGAGTACCCACAATCTATATTTTGGGCAGAAATAAGAAAAATATCACAATTTTTCATCTTAAAATTTTCATTTTTTCGGCGATTAAGGTAACACTGTATTTGTATAGGCGTGTTTTCGTAATGGATTGTGGTTGCTTGTTAGAACCGCCTCAATGAGTACACACAATCTGTGTTTTTGAGAAAAAATAAGGAAAATTATGTATACCTCTATTAATCCCACTTTCCTCTATATATAGTGGGGCTTACAGAGTGCCCCTGTTAATTACATGGACATGTTAGCAACATGTGAAGAAACTCTGGGTCAACCCACATCCATATAGCACACACTGAAGACTCTGATCAGACACAGAGGTACAGGCCAATCTTAATATTTGCTGTGTCCCTATATCCCAGCATCAGTTCATAGAGCAAAAAGGAGGCCATTAGTGGCCATTTTTCTACAAATAAGTTTTATTTGACTATAATACTAATAAATTAACTTTTTTAGATAGAGATCTAATGTAGATTTGGATCCAACTTAAAGTGTTATTAAGAGGCCTGCGGTATATTACTGAAAAAAAAAAAAATCATCAGAAATACATACGCTCAGGTTCATTTTCCCCATTAAACCCTTCCCGACAGCTGTTGACAGGAAATTCAATTTAAAACAGTATGCAGTTTTTTAACCCTTATGACACCGAGAAAACCTACATCTGATATGTCATCTGCTGAATTATTTTGCAAACTTTTTAAAATATTTTTGCATACAGGCAAACAGTGTAGGCCCAGTTCGGACTGCTCCTACAGGAGCAGTCTGATCTGGGTCCACACTGTTTGCAAAAAAGCAGGCAGACAACAAAGCAGACGTCGTGATTGGCATTTTATGGGTTAAGCTGGTTTTGTTTGATTTGAGGTTTAACGTCCCCGTCAACACTGAAAAGGTCATTTTGGAGACGTTGCTTCCAATTCTGTGGAACTTTTACCCGACATTGAGATGAAATGACATCTCGAGCCCTGTCGCCCAATGAAACCAACAGGGTTTATAAGCATGGATGGGCCGACTTGCACCGCATTGCCTGGGCAGGCTTAGATCCTCTAAGCGGTTTACCAGAACTCGTGTGCGGGTCGGTTTCAGCTCTGCGTGGAAGCATCATGCAGCCCATCTATTTCTTTAAGCCCCAATGGGTGGGGGCTTTTGGTTAAGCTGGACATCTGACAGACTACAGGGAGCAAATTCTTTTCTTTAACAGTGGCCCCCTTTTCAGAATGGAATTCAGACACCAGAAAAGCCATTCCTTTTTTCCAAAGACTATCTCCCTTTTGGAAATGGTTGCAAACTTACTTCACCATACTGGGAACTGCTATACCTGACATCTTTTTTACCATTATTTACAAGGCAGACAACCTTCGGGACTTCCTTTTTACTTTTCTATAAATTCAGCCCTCTAAAAAAGGGGTCTACTCTTAAAGGAAAGAATTTGCTCCTCAGGAGCAAATTCTTTCCTTTAAGAGTAGACCCATACCAACATGGGAGACAAAAATAATTTAGAAAGAATTGCCTTCCCGGAAAGTGTATCTGTTCCTTTTAAACAAAGTAAAAGACAAAAATAATTTTGAAAGAATTGCAACCCCCCCCCCCCCACCCCAGAAAGTATATCCATTCCTATCAAACAAAGTAAAATGAAGATAAAAATAAATTTTCCTCCGATGAAAATGATCTTCCAAGGGGAGGTAATACTCACTTAATTCGTCATAGTAATCATCTTCTTTCTCGGGCAGACCCATGATCTGGCGTAGCATCGCCGACTGGCCAACAATGTTGTCTATTGTTTCTAGCATCAGCTGATAACTGTAAATGAAGACACAGACCAACCTGTATTAAGCAAGCACTTAAGGGATAATCAAAATGGGCTTGGTTAGGACAGTTGCTTGCTTAATAGAGGTGGCCACTATGACACAGACCAACCTGTATAAAGCAAGCACTTAAGGGATAATCAAAATGGGCTTGGTTAGGACAGTTGCTTGCTTAATAGAGGTGGCCACTATGACACAGACCAACCTGTATAAAGCAAGCACTTAAGGGATAATCAAAATGAGCTTGGTTAGGACAGTTGCATGCTTAATAGAGGTGGCCACTATGACACAGACCAACCTGTATAAAGCAAGCACTTTAGGGATAATCAAAATGGGCTTGGTTAGGACAGTTGCATGCTTAATAGAGGTGGCCACAATGACACAGACCAACCTGTATAAAGCAAGCACTTAAGGGATAATCAAAGTGGGCTTGGTTAGGACAGTTGCATGCTTAACCCTTTCCCACTCAGATACGTGTTTTTACGTGTCTGCACCCTCCCCCCCCCCCCCCCCCATTTTAAGCCCCAGAAGCACCTAAAATCTGCATTTCCTACCCTTGGATAGTTATGTTTGCTTTACAATTTGTTGGCCTTAAAAGTGACCTGTTTTTTCAAGCGCCTCCCCACTAAACATATTCTGGGGGGATTGAAGGGGGGGGGCATGCCCCCTAATCCCCACCCCCCATTTTAAGCCCCAGAAGCACCTAAAATCTGCATTTCCTACCCTTGGATATTCTGGGGGGATTGAGGGGGGGGGGACATGTCCCCCAATCCCCCCCCCCATTTTAAGCCCCAGAAGCACCTAAAATCTGCATTTCCTACCCTTGGATAGTTATGTTTGCTTTACGATTTGTTGACCTTAAAAGTGACCTGTTTTTTCTGGGGGGATTGGTCTGTGACCTGTTTTTTCTGGGGGGATTGAAGGGGGGCATGCCCCCCAATCCCCTCCCCCCATTTTAAGCCCCAGAAGCACCTAAAATCTGCATTTCCTACCCTTGGATATTCTGGGGGGATTGAAGGGGGGGGGGCATGCATGCTTAATAGAGGTGGCCACTAAGACACAGACCAACCTGTATTAAGCAAGCACTTAAGGGATAATCAAAATGGGCTTGGTTAGGACAGTTGCATGCTTAATAGAGGTGGCCATTAAGACACAGACCAACCTGTATAAAGCAAGCACTTAAGGGATAATCAAAATGGGCTTGGTTAGAACAGTTGCATGCTAAATAGAGGTGGCCACTAAGACACAGACCAACCTGTATAAAGCAAGCACTTAAGGGATAATCAAAATGGGCTTGGTTAGGAAAGTTGCATGCTTAAAAGAGGTGGCCAATAAGACACAGAACAACCTGTGTTAAGCAATTATGAAACAATGGCTAGTTGAAGTTGCTGTCAGGTGCGACACTGTGAAAATCAATGAAATTCACAAAATCCTTGAGTGGGAAAGGGTTAATAGAGGTGGCCACTAAGACACAGACCAACCTGTATTAGCAAGCACTTAAGCAATAATCAAAATGGGCTTGGTTAGGACAGTTGCATGCTTAATAGAGGTGGCCACTAAGACACAGACCAACCTGTATTAAGCAAACACTTAAGCAATAATCAAAATGGGCTTGGTTAGGACAGCTGCATGCTTAATAGAGGTGGCCACTGTAGTAACCCTTTTTGTACCAAATGGAAATTTCCACCTCATATATAGCAGGAGTCGATTTCAAAATTTTGGGGTGTCAGGCTGCGTTTTCTTCAAAATTTATTTGGGAAATGGCTTAACTTTTTGCAAACAGTGTAGGCCCTGATCAGACGCCGCATGCTGCGGCATCTGATCTGGACCTGCACTGTTTGCTCTGGTACCCGTTTTGGGGTTTCCACTACTAAATGGGTTCAGCAAGCATTTAAACAAAAATGGGCTTGGTTAAGACAGTTGCTTGCTTAAAAGAGATGGCCACTAAGACAGGTTTTACCGTATACAGATACTTAGGGAATTACTGTGGTGTAAATTGTAATTTGGGGAGGTAAATCAGAGGTTTTACAGTCCAAAATTTGGTTTTACAGGTCAGCTGAGCTGTAAAATGGAATTTGCGATCATAAAACGGACAATTTACCTCCCCAAATTACAATTTTCAATACAGTTATATCCCCGTTCTAATGCACTTTGTTTTGTAAAAAAAAAATGTACTATTCTTGCACAAAGTTTGTTTGTTTGGAGTTTAACGGCCCAGTCAACACTATTTTAGGTCATTTTTGAGCCTGTCAGTTTACCTATCCACACTCTTTCCTGGGCAGGCTTATACATAAGAGGTTAACCAGTACAGTGCACATTCTTTTGCCAGAAACTGACACAAGCCCTTCTTGAATCAGCAGAAGGGAGAGAATGACCGTAGAAAATATTTCATGATCAATCTCCACGAAAGACTGTTGCCGACCCTGGCAGGTATCAAACCCGCGTCCTCCTGATCACCAGTCAGATGCACATCTGACTGAGCTACCGAGACAAGGTAGTTTGACTATCTATTTCTATACATCAAGTTTCAAAGCTTATATACTTACCCAGCTTTATATAACTGCTGATGAACAGGTTTCTGTGGCATAAATGACATTTTAGAAACGGCAGAGTTTAGTTGGTGTAGGAACGGCTCTTTTCTTTCATCATCTTCATCAAGGTCCATAATGTCCTGTAAGAAATTGCTTGCAAATAACCTCCCTTTGGCTAACATTGCTTGGCATAAACTGCTTCATTCTTTGTTTTGGGAAATGTCGGGGGTTTTTTATTTGAGACTTACAGATTATGTTGAACAGATAATTAATCAGATTGGCGAAGACTGGAATACACTACCCACACCCCCGCTCACCACCACACCTCCATAAAAAAAAAACAACCAAAAAGAACCTTACATACTGTTGCAGAAATTGGCATCTCACAAATGATCTGAGCCAGGCCTGAACCCACAGTGGTGAGTTACCTAATGTTTATGAGTCAGAGCTTTCATCCATTAGGAAATGATGCTTTAGTTTGCTTTATCTTCATAGCACTAGTTAAGGGGAATGGGAACATCTGGCAGAGTTTTCCGCCATTTTTCAAATGGAGACAACTTTTGGGACTTCCTGTTCGCTTTTCCATAAGCCCTGCCCCAATGAAAAAGGGGTCTACTCTTAAAAGAAAGAATTTGCTCCTTAGGAGCAAATTCTTTCCTTTAAGAGTTGACCCCTATTGACATGGAAGACAAAAATACTTTTGAAGGAGTTACTCCCCTGATGGTGTTCTCATTCCCCTTAAGGAGTAAAAAGGATTATTCTGGAATAATTTTTCTTAGTCCTCCATAAAAACACACACTTCAGGTACTTGTTACAATCGCCTCAATGAATATGGCATACCCACTATTATTTTGGATAAAAACTTGTGAGTAGCTTTTGCATTTGGAAAACTATTCACATTTTTTTCAGTTGAAATACATGTACCACTATTAGATATAGTACTTACTAGAACAGCTAAAACTTTTTCAGCTAAAAAGCCCTTTAAGATAAAGATGCTTTCAACAATGGGGCCCCGATAAATATATTTTTACAGCCACTATTATTATTACCGAACAGGTGCTCTGACTGGAAGCAAATTGATATATTTGGTACGTGATTCCATATTTCAAAGGCATACAACTTACAGACAAGTTGATAAAAGAAAAAGAACACAATTCATGATAACTGAATTAACCCATGGCATGTGGGAAACCCCTAAAGGGTACCTTGGCAAACAGTGCAGGCCCTGATCAGACGATGCATTCATCTGGGCCTGCACTGTTTGCTAACAGAGTTTTCTGTCAAAAATAGAATAAAAACAAACAAGAGGGCCATGATGGCCCGGGATCGCTCACCTGATCCTATTGTACAAACGGAATTGTGGGTAATATATGGTGGAGTGGAGGGTTTGAGCAATTTTCGCTGGACCCAAAGACCATTTCTGTGAAATTAATTCAAAATCAGTCTGCCTGTTTAGGAGTAGAAGTCATTTTGAGAAGTAGAAGTCATTTTTGATGAAATGATATCTCAAGTCCTGCTGCCCAATGAAACCAATGAGGTTTAAATGCATTGATGGTTCCACTCGCACCACTTTGCCTAGACAGGCTAAAACCTTCAAAGTGGTTTACCAATACTCCTGTAGAAGCACCTTGCAGCCAAGGTGGGTGGGGCCAAAACTTTCAAAAGACATCTGTCTCTAAAAGGAAGAAATTTTATAGGAATGTTCCATGAGTGACCCTCTAACAAAATTGCTCAAAATGTTTTGCTTAACTGAGCATGATGGCCACCAGAGCTAAAATACCTCAAACCTCATTCCTGTCAAATAATTTCATAATCCATCCACTGGTTAAGGAGAAGAAGTCATTTAAAGCCAATTTGTTCACCAGAGCAGAACAGTTTGAGCAATTTTGGTAGAGGGTCACCCAAGGAACAATCCTGTCAAGTAATTTCAAAATCCATCCACTGGTTAAGGGGAAGTAGTCGTTTAAAGGTTTTTCTATTTTTAGCTCTGGTGGCCATTTTGTTCACCCAAGCAGAACGGTTTGAGCAATTGTGGTAGAGAGTCACCCAAGGAACATTCCTGTGAAATAATTTCAAAATCCATCCACTTGTTAAGGAGAAGAAGTCGTTTAAAGGTTTTTCTATTTTTAGCCCTGGCGGCAATTTTGTTCACCCGAGCAGAATGGTATGAGCAATTTTGGTAGAAGTTCAGCAAAGGAACATTCCTGTGAAATAATATCAAAATCCATCTACTGGTTAAGGAGAAGAAGTCGTTTAAAGGTTTTTCTATTTTTAGCTCTGGCGGCCATTTGTTCACCCGAGTGGAACAGTTTGAGCAATTTTGGAAGAGGGTCACCCAAGAAACATTCCTGTGAAATAATTTCAAAATCCATCCCCTGGTTAAGGAGAAATTGTTTTTGTTTGTTTTGAGGTTTAACGTCCCCGTCAACACTGTAAAGGTCATTTTGGAGACGTTGCTTCCAATTGATGGGACTTTTACGCGACGTTGAGATGAAATGACATCTCAAGCCCTGTCGCCCAATGAAACCAATAGGGTTTATAAGCATGGACGTTTGGCCTCGCACCGCGGTTCACGGACAGGCTTAGATCAACTAAGCGGTTAACCAGTACTAGTGTGCGGGCCGGATTCAGCTCTGCATGGAAGCATCATGCAGCCCATATATTTCTTCAAGCCCTATGCTGGTTAAGGAGAAAAAGTCCTTTAAAGGTTTTTCTATTTTTAGCTCTGGCGGCCATCTTGTTCACCTGAGTGCAACAGTTTGAGCAACTTTGATAGAGGGTCATCCAAGAAACATTCTTGAGGAATAATTTCAAAATCCATCCACTGGTTAAGCAGGAGAAGTCGTTAAAAGGTTTTTCTATTTTTAGCTCTGGTGGCCATCTTGTTCTCCCGAGCGGAACAGTTTGAGCAATTTTGGTAGAGGATCACCCAAGGAGCATTCCTGAGAAATTAGATCAAAATCTGTCCAGCAGTTTTGGAGAAGAAGTTGTTTAAAGCAAAAGTTGACGACGGACGCACGAACGACGGACAAAGACCGATCCCAAAAGCTCACCTTGAGCACTTTGTGTTCAGGTGAGCTAAAAAATAAGCCTACCAGCCCTTATATGACAAATAGACTTGTCCAACATAACACAATGGAAAAGCCCACTAGTATACAATGGGTTGAAGTTTTAATTAAATCCTGCTGTATCGTGTGCATATTGCAATTATAGAAAATCATGCTTTGAAATGAAACATATTTAACCCATAACATGCCAATCACGACAATTGTCGTCTGCTTTGCCATCTGCAGGTTACCTTAAAAGTCACTTTTTTGCAAACAGTGTGGACCCAGATCAGACTGCTTGTATGCAAAAATATTTTTAAAAAGTTTGCAAAAAGATTCAGCAGACGACATAAGCAGAGGACATTTTCTGATGTAGTTTTTCCCGGCATCTTAAGGGTTAACCCATAACCTGCCAATCATCATCAGTCATCTGCTCTGCCATCTGCTGATCTATTTAGAAAGTCATTACAACAAACAAGTGGATCCAGATCAGACTGCTCCATTGGGAGCAGTCTGATCTGTGCCTATGAGCAGAAATTTGTTTGAAAAGTTTGCTAAGAGACGCAGCAGACCAGAGAAGCAGACAACATTTTCAGGTCTGTTTTTCTCGACTTCTTAAGGGTTAACCCATTTTAGACAGTAAACATCAAAACAAGACATTGGCAAACAGTGAAGGCCCGGATCAGATGCTGCAGAGAGCGGCATCTGATCAGGACCTTCATTGTTTGCAAAAAAAACAGAATCCGCTGTTTTCTAAATAAATTCCTAAAAATAAATGAACCTTACATACCTTCATTTCAAAATGAAGTTCTGCTATATATAACAGGATGGAAGCCCTATTCAGGACAAACTGGGTTAGACCATTGTATACTGGTGGACTCTTCCATTGCAATATGTTCATTTGTCATATAAGGGGTATCAGGCCTATTTTTCATTCTTATTCTTTTTTTGACGGAAAATTCCGTTAGCAAATAGTGTAGGCCCGAATCAGACGCCGCGTTCTGCTGCGTCTGACCTGAGCCTGCACTGTTTGCAATGAGTTAAGTGGTGAAAGTCTTACATCTTTAAGATCTTGGACACTGAGATCCCAGTATCTTCCCTCCTGTTCTTCTGGGGTAACTAAATCAACATAAAGTTGTTTAAGTTCCTGTACAGCATCATGGTGGTACTTCAACTGAAATATAACAACAGATATTGTTAACCCATTTTGTACCGGAAACCCAAAGAAGCCTCCGTGGTGTAGTGGTTACGCTACTCGCCTTGTAAACCAGGTATCGCAGGATCGATCCCGGGCTTCTCCAGACTTTCGGATGAGTCTTTAAACCGAGGTCCCTTCTCTGTATGACCTTAGCTGTTGGTGGGACGTAAAACTTAAACACTCACTCACTCACCAGTAACCCCAAAATTGGTAGTTGGCAAACAGTGCAGGCCCAGATCAGATGCCACAGAATGCGGCGTCTGATCAGGGCCTACACTGTTTGCAAAAAGTTCAGCCAATTTCCAAATAGATTTAGAAGAAAACATAACATGACACCCCCAAATTTTGAAGTGGCCTCCTGCTATATATAAGGAGGAAGATTCTATTTGCTGCAAAAAGGGTTAAAGACCAAATGTTATGATACTTTTTGTACTATCACATCATGCTTCTCCTAAAAATTACAGCAAAATTTCTGCACTCACACCACCTTTGGGAGTGTCCAAAGTGGTCTTATTTGTAGGGTGGTTTTAATAATGGATATAGAGAACCTTACATGAGTGTTCATGTATTATTAAATTTATTAAACAAGTTGAGGAAAAGGGATAAAATGCGAGGCTGTGCCAAGCATTTTATCCCTTTTCTTCAACGAGTTAAATAAATTCAATAAAACATGAACACGAATGCAAGATTCTATTTATCATATGACATTTAAAACAAATTTTATCTACGATTATTTACCAAAAATGTCAATATTCCGCCATTAATAAATGCAACGTCTTTAAGGACATCATACATATAATGTTACAGGGCTATCTAACTAATTTGCATATTTAATCCACTTGTGGATTATCCAGTTTATTACATGGCGTTATTACATTCTCAGATGCAACGTCATACGATAATAACAGATATTGTTAAAGACCAAATGTTATGATACTTTTTTGTACTTTTAAAAATTACAGTAAAATTTCTACACTAACACCACCTTTGGGGCTGTCCAGAAGTGGTATTATTAGTGGGGTGGTCTTAATAATGGATATAAAAATATGAGAAAAGCAAAATTTGGGACAAGCAAATGGTGTCCTTAATTAATAGTGGAGCAGTCTTGATATTAAGAGTATGTGAGGGGGTGGGGAGGGGGTGTTCTTTATAGTGAAATTTTACTTTATTTCGCAAGAAATGGGACTCCAATCTACCGAGTGCTAGATACTCCAACCAGATTGGTCTTTCTCTGTCTGGCTTTTTCAGTCTCCATGTACTGTGTTTGAACAACAATGGGTTTTGTAGACTCTTTCATCTTTGATTTTGGGCATATCTAGTATTGTTAATAGTTAATTCAGTCAAAATCACTAACAATATTGGCAAACAGTGTTGATTGCGGTAAGCCATCTCATCAGGATCTACACTGTTTGCAAAGGTACCTGTACCAGTCTACGGGGTTCAAAGAAAGCAAAAGGGTATGTCACCAAAGAGACAAGGCTGTGTATATGTCATCCCAAGTCTGCACTTATGAACAAGTGAAAAGAGGGGAAAACAGGAATCATAAATAAAAGCACTCCACATCAGCAGCTTATTCCAGGTGAAGCCAATCAAATCTCAGGACATTGGCAACAATTTCCAACATCATATGGACATGTCCATAAAATGAACGACCCCACCACCAAACCCCACTTTATAGAGAGAAAACTGGGGTTTATGCAGGTACACATTATTTTTCTTATTTCTGCTCCAAGACATAGGTTGTGGCTACTCGTTAGAACTGCCTCAATGAGGCAGTTCTAACAAGCACCCACAACCTATGTTTGCGGTATAAATAAGAAAAATATCAAAGATTTTCATCAGAAAAGTAGCTATTATTGATATGAGAAAAATTCCACTATGTCACATGGGTGTATTATCATAATGAAAACCTCCACCAGTTTCCAGAATCTTATTTTAAACTGAAGAAAACTTTCAAATATGATTGTTTTTATCATTTGATCGTTTTGATCATTTGATCATTTTGATCATAGATCGTTTTGATCATAGAAACTCCAAAGTTGGCTAGCAAAAGTAGAATTCCTTTTAAAAATGAGGTTTGTTCTTTTTTGAATGCAGTGAGTTAAAGGTTAAAACAGACGGCCACTTACCCTGGGGTTACATCTGTTGAATATTTCTTCCTCGGTAATATAAGCATCAATGGGTGATGATGGTCGCTCAGGAGCTCTCATACCACCAATAATCTCATGCAAAATCTGTCTCACCATCTGCTCGGTCTCTTTCTGTTTCAAATCAAGCTGGAAAACAATCAAATCCACGATACACATATAAAGAATCCATATCGGGAAGTAGCGAGTCTTCATCTAAGTGCTTGTCAAATACACAAGTTACTTAACATTTACCACTCTCGAGGGCTAAAGCAGCAGACGACATTTTGAAATATTTTTCTAATTTTCCCAATTAACAGGATTTGACATCTCATGCAAATTGTCTCCTACGGAGACAATTTGCATGAGATGTCAAGTCCTGTTTCCAAGGAAATATAAAAAAAAACATCAACAATTTGTCGTCTGCTGATTTAGCCTAGAGAGGGGTAAAGGTTAAGTTACTTGCAAGCGAGCAGTCATAGTGTGCGAACAACCCATACGCTCTGCAACTTAGCAGTATGAAAGACCATCTTCAAATATAGAGGGCACGATGATGATTGACGTTACTGAGACGTCCCAAACATAAAGAATCTGGATCTTATAATGACAGCAAAGAAAGTGCCAACGATCGTACGAAAATTTTTCAATTTTTGTATTTTGCAAGTGCACATGCACATCATGAAAATCACGCAGTATTTGTGTCAAACAAACTCATGCTTCTGTGACAAGTTTATAATACCGTATTTATCAGTTGAAAAAGTCAGTCATTTTTACCTTAAACTAAAGAAATCAAAATTCTAAAAGTGGTGCGTTTTCAATGAATCTGAGTATACATAATTTGCAAGTGCAAATAATAAAATACACACATTTATAACCCACAGAAACAACAAAACTGCAAATTTTAAGCTTTGAAACAATATCAGTTAAACAACCATGTTTTATCCAAACAAAAATGGATAGATTATCTTGAAAAATCACCATTTGGGACCAATATTCAAACGTTAACCCATAACATGGCAATCACGACAACTGTCGTCTGCTTTGCCGTCTGCCGGTTACGTTAAACGTCATTTTTTGCAAACAGTGTGGACCCAGATCAGACTGCTCCTGTAAGAGCAGTCTGATCTGGACCCGCAATGTTTGCAACTGTATGCAGAAATATTTTTAAAAAGTTTGCCAAAAAATTCAGCAGACAACATAAGCAGACGACATTTTCAGATGTAGTTTTTCTCAGTGTCTTAAGGGTTAAATTCAATACAGCACTGCAATGAAGTAATATACAGAGGTTTATGTGTATTTATTTTTTTCACAGTTTCTTGACACTGTGGGGGATGGGGAGGGTATGACACATTAAACTAATAAATATTTACAGATACTCATACCTCTAACTGATGTCTCTGTTTTGCAAATTTGTCCTCCTGGAAAGCTATCCCTCTCAGGGTAACAAGCAGCATGGCACCCCCACAGACCACCGGCCTCGTCTCAAACTGCCACTGCTCGTGGAACACCCCAGCGTTAGGTGACTTGAAGACGAATGGAAACTTCATGGTCTCTCCTGGCAGTACCACACCACTGCTATTGTTGAAGTAGAACCTCTGAACATTGTGTTGAACAAGGTCAAACGGGTTCTCCTTGGGACGTTTCTGAAATTTCATAATGTATTTATACATGAATTATTGTGTCAGGTCTGCCATCCTCAGATCAAATCAGAATTCACTGACTCCTTATTAAGATAACACATGTGTATAACATAGTGCATGCTTCATACCTCCAAAGAGAACCCGTTTGACCTTGTACAACACAATAATAATAATAGATTATATTGAAAAATACCATTTGGGATCAATATTCAAACAGTAAATTCAATACAGCACTGTAATGAAGTACAGTAAAATTACTATATTAAGACCACCTTTGGGACTGTCCAAAAATGGTCTTAAAGACCACTTTTGGACAGTCACAAAGGTGGTCCCTAACGAATGGAAACTTCATGGTCTCTCCCGGCAGTACCACACCACTACTATTGTTGAAGTAGAACCTCTGAACATTGTGTTGTACAAGGTCAAACGGGTTCTCCTTGGGAAGTTTCTGAAATTGCATAATGTATTTACATGAATTATTGTGTCAGGGCTGCCATCCTTGGATCAACTCAGAATACTCTGATTCTTTATAAAGAGAATGCATCCGTATAACATAGTGCATGCTTCATACCTCCAAAGAGAACCCGTTTGACCTTGTACAACACAATAATAATAATAGATTATATTGAAAAATACCATTTGGGATCAATATTCAAACAGTAAATTCAATACAGCACTGTAATGAAGTACAGTAAAATTACTATATTAAGACCACCTTTGGGACTGTTCAAAAGTGGTCTTAAAGACCACTTTTGGACAGTCACAAAGGTGGTCCCTAACGAATGGAAACGAATGGAAACTTCATGGTTTCTCCTGGCAGTACCACACCACTACTATTGTTGAAGTAGAACCTCTGAACATTGTGTTGTACAAGGTCAAACGGGTTCTCCTTGGGACGTTTCTGAAATTGCATAATGTATTTACATGAATTATTGTGTCAGGGCTGCCATCCTTGGATCAACTCAGAATACTCTGATTCTTTATAAAGAGAATGCATCCGTATAACATAGTGCATGCTTCATACCTCCAAAGAGAACCCGTTTGACCTTGTACAACACAATAATAATAATAGATTATATTGAAAAATACCATTTGGGATCAATATTCAAACAGTAAATTCAATACAGCACTGTAATGAAGTACAGTAAAATTACTATATTAAGACCACCTTTGGGACTGTCCAAAAGTGGTCTTAAAGACCACTTTTGGACAGTCACAAAGGTGGTCCCTAACGAATGGAAACTTCATGGTCTCTCCCGGCAGTACCACACCACTACTATTGTTGAAGTAGAACCTCTGAACATTGTGTTGTACAAGGTCAAACGGGTTCTCCTTGGGACGTTTCTGAAATTTCATAATGTATTTATATGAATTATTGTGACAGGGCTGTGATCCTTGGATCAAATCAGAATTCACTGACTCTTTATAAAAATAACACATCCTTATAACATAGTGCATGCTTCATACCTCCAAAGAGAACCCGTTTGACCTTGTACAACACAAAAATAATAATAGATTATATTGAAAAATACCATTTGGGATCAATATTCAAACAGTAAATTCAATACAGCACTGTAATGAAGTACAGTAAAATTCCTATATTAAGACCACCTTTGGGACTGTCCAAAAGTGGTCTTAAAGACCACTTTTGGACAGTCAAAAAGGTGGTCCCTAACGAATGGAAACGAATGGAAACTTCATGGTCTCTCCTGGCAGTACCACACCACTGCTATTGTTGAAGTAGAACCTCTGAACATTGTGTTGTACAAGGTCAAACGGGTTCTCTTTGGGACGTTTCTGAAATTTCATAATGTATTTACATGAATTATTGTGTCAGGGCTGCCATCCTTGGATCAAATCAGAATTCACCGACTCTTTACAAAGATAACACATCTGTATAACACAGTGCATGCTTTATACCTCCAAAATGGTCATTTTACTGTTGAGAATTTGCGATATTTTCCTTATTTTTACTCCAAACATTGGTTGCGGGTGCTTGATAGGCAGCTCTAAAGAGTACCCACAACCTTAGTCTTGGAGTAAAAATAAGCTAATAAGATGGTAAGTGTGTGGAGTTTCATGAGAGTAGGGCAAATACTTATGATGTTATGACCAAAGTTTTTTGGTTAAGGCACAACAAACACAGACAAAATCAATATAGTTATGGGCCTTTGTCAGAATGTAGGTCTTGTGAAGGTAATTATGTGTGTGAAGTTTCAGAAGAGTAGGGCAAATACGTTTGAAGTTATGACCGAGGTTAAGTTTTTTGGTTAAGGTGTGAAAAACACATGGACAAGAGCAATATAGTGATGGCCCTTTGTCAGTATGTAGTTCTTTTGATGGTTAGTATGTGTGTGAAGTTTCATGAGATTAGGGCAAATACTTTTGAAGTTATGACTGAGGTTAAGTTTTTTGGATAAGGTGTGAAAAACACATGGACAAAAGCAATATAGTTATGGCCCTTTGTCAGTATGTAGTTCTTTTGATGGTAAGTATGCGTGTGAAGTTTCATGATAGTAGGGTAAATACTTTTGAAGTTATGACCGAGGTTAAGTTTTTTGGTTAAGGAGAGACAAACACATGGACAAAAGCAATATATTTATGGCCATTTGACAGAATGTAGTTCTTTTGATGGTAAGAATGCGTGTGAAGTTTCATGATAGTAGCGCAAATACTTTTGAAGTTATGACCGAGGTTAAGTTTTTTGGTTAAGGTGTGAAAAATACATGGACAAAAGCAATATAGTTATGGCCCTTTGTCAGAATGTAGTTCTTTTGATGGATAGTATGCGTGTGAAGTTTCATGATAGTAGGGCAAATACTTTTGAAGTTATGACCAAGGTTAAGTTTTTTGGTTAAGGACTGACAAACACACTGATTGACACAATGTGATTGACTTAGGGCACCCACACTGCCGTGTGGGCCCTAATAATATTTGACTTCTACTCTTCTGTCTTACACAGTTAAACTTCAATATCTCGAATACCTGTGGAACCATGAAAATTTTTTCGAGATAGGAGCAGTTCGAATTACTGAGGATAACTGATACCGCCAGGCAATGAAGCATAACGAGGGTGTCTTCAGGATATATTTCTGAATTTTTAAAAATTAAAGTAATGTTGTGTGTACTCATGGCAATTTTAAAGAATACACACATCATACCATTGCAAGATAAAAATCACTCAAACATTCATTAACCCTTTTTTTATCGGGTATTTGGCAAACAGTCCAGGCCCAGATCAGATGCCGCAGAACGTGGCATCTGATCAGGGCCTACACTGTTTGCAAAAAGTTCAACCATTTTCTGAATAAATTTTGAAGAAAACACAACCTGGCACCCCTAAATTTTGAAATGGATTCCTGCTATATATAAGGAGGAAATTCCATTTGGTACAAAAAGGGTTAATTGTACTAAATATAGGGATATCTGGGGCCAGTTGTTCAAAACTAACGACGTCGTTAGTTAACGTATCGTTAAAACTTTGATCATTTAATATGGCAAATATGTTGAAATTTTTGCTGAAAAAATGTGAGCAGCTGCTCACATTTTTTCAGCAAAAATGCCAAAATTTTTTATACTGTACTTGCTAGAACAGTTAACAATATGACCGCTAACTAGCTCGTTAAGCTAACAATGCTTTGAACAACTGGCCCCTGGAGTAATGGGAAGAATTTGCCAGGGACTCCAGAACTAGTTCAAATTAGTAAAAAAATTATACTGGTTCCAGTCATCAAAGTTTCACTGTATATAGCAGGAGTCCATTAGGAGTTTGAACCCTTAACCCTTGTCCTGCTGAATATTCTAATCTGCAGCACCCACTACCGATTATCAACCAATCAGATTACTTGATGGAAATTATTGCAACAAATTCACAATCTGAATGACAATGTAGCTCCTGATCAGATGGCTTCTTCAGAAGCCATCTGAAGCCCTCTGATCTGGATCTACATTGTTTGAAAGATAAGGCATATCCGGGCTCAGCAGGTCAAAGGTTAAGAAACACAGCATCTAACAATTTTGTCTGTTTCTGTTATCTATTGCATCTTCTTGCAAAAATGAACTAGGTACATACTGGTTGCAACAACGACTTTTAAGGTAACAGCAGACAACAAAGCAGACAACAATTGTGGTGATTGGCATCTTAAGGGTTATGGGTTTCATTTATCTAATCTACAAAATGTCTGAATCTTTCGCAAACAGTGAATGCCCTGACTGGACACTGCACTTCTATCCCAATATTCAAATTAACTGTGACACTTACCTTCCAGTCATAGTATATAGATGTAGTACCATTGTTGACAATAGACAGATAACTTGTCACTCTATCCCCGGCAAAACTCTCAAAGTTAACCCTTGCCTCTATCCCTATCTGATCATTGAAGCTGTGACTGTCCCCTGTCCATCTCGCAGCCTGACCAGCAAACTGGATAGCCGGACCAAATATCGGTGTTGGGCTGGGGTTGGCATTGCTGGTGAAATTTTCCCTGGAAGTAAAGCAGATTAAACTCAATTGCAAACCTAAATATGCTTTCAAAGGTAACAATTTCCTCCACACACATCACAATTACAAGTCCGTGAAATGAAGACACCCTAAACCCCACTTTATATAGAGAAAAAGTAGCCTAGGGTTTACGTGGGTATACATTGTCTGCCTTATTTTTGCTCAAAAACAGATTGTGGGTACTCTTTAGAACCGCCTCATTGAGGCGGTTCTAACGAGCACCCACAATCTATGTTAAAAGCAGAAATGATAAAGATGTTATCATTTTTACCTAATATTTATCATTTTCTGACACCATGTTGAACGCCATTTTTTCTTACGGACATGTTTTCCTAATGCAGGAAAAGCATATTATGTCAGGTGTTGAATTCAGAAGCCTACTTGGTGTAGTAGATAAGCTACTCACCTCACTAGAGAAAGCGACCAGTGGGTCACGTATACCCCCGGCCAGCGCCATACTCTGATATAGCTTTCAAGCTTGTATGTAATATGAATGAAGATGTCAAGAAGCTATAAGAATCTATAATTGTGCTTGTAAAAGCTAAACTAAACATAAAATTTCTAAATGGACCAAGAGAGTGAGGGCATCAAAGTTACTGAAGGATTGGGGGTATCAATGTTACTGAAGCAGCAGGGTGGGTTATGCATCAATGAAATCTTTGGACTGTATGCAACATAGATGCAAGTATGAATTGAATTTGTCTTAGATAGAGTTTAGAACAAACAGGCATCTATAAACTTTGTCATAAAACTTTAACCAAATGTAAAATTTCTAAGTCCATGACTTTGAGGTCCAGGACGCCATGGGTGGGGGAAGGGACATACATCACAAAATGTTGGGACTGGTATATTGATGCAAGTATCAACTGAATTTGTCTTAGAGTTTAGAACATAAAAGGCATCTATAAACTTTGTCATAAAACTTTAACCAAATGTAAAATTTCAAAGTCTGTGTCCTTGACCTCAAGGTCACTATGGGGGGGTGGGATATGCATCAATGAAATCTTAAGACCAGTATGTAACTTCAGTGTAAGTATCAACTTAATCTATCAAAGGGTTCAGAAGATACAATCTCTCAGAAAATTTGAAGCAAAACTTAAACCAAATGTAAAATTTCCAAGTCTGTGACCTTGACATCAAGGTCACTGTGGGGGGTGGGACATGCATCAATGAAAACTCAAAACACACACAAGTGTTAAATTTGAGAAAAAGTTCAAGGTCACCAAAATCAAATAACTAATACATGTGTGTGACACATCACTGAAAGTATGAACAAGCAGTTTCTTCAAAAAGCCTGTTCTAACATTAAAAATAGTGTCATGTTCATCACAATCTAACAACCCATCATCTTGTCTTACTGTATCAATACTGATTTGGTAAGGACCCATCTGAAGGTTCTAAAGACAGTGTGCATAAAAGCTTAAAAATAGACTAGCTGGTTGGGGTCAAGGTGTCATAAGTCTTATGTCACCAGGGGGAACTAATACTGGCTTTCAAGTGGTAAATTGGTCAAGATCGGCTTTCCTTGCAGCAGGTAAGAGTAGAGCAAGAATGCTTTTATTTCTTCTGTTTCATTGTTTTTATTCATGTTTCTCTTTTTCCCCTGCCCCGGTCTTTCATCTCTCCTGGCACAAAATGACCAACAAGGGTTGCCATGCCCTTTACACCTGACACAATCAATCAAGAAAATCAAAGCACTGAGAGTACGGGGGGGGGGGGGGGGGGGGTTGATTGTTTGTCAGTGTAGATTGGGAAAATGGGGCTGAATGGTGACTTAGACTGTTTCATTTTACTAAAAAATTCCTGTACTGTAAGCAAACCCTGTAGACCCTGATCAGACTCTGCTTTTTCTGGCATCTGACCCTTAAGTTCCTGTATTGTAAGCAAACAGTGTAGACCCTGATCAGACGCTGCATTCTGCAGCGTCTGATTTGGGTCCACACAGTTTGCCAAGCCCAAACCATCATTCCAGCCCAATTCTACAGATAACCCTTTTACGCAAATACGCAGACATCACGGAGATAAAATTCTATAAATAAATTACATGAATTTCCTACAAATCAGTGATAGTCACATGGACTTCAGCACTAATTGGGTTTTGTCCTCATGACTTTGGGTTGATTGATAAACAATCAACCCAAAAATACACAGACCAATACAAGTGTCAACAGAATAAAAGATCTGATCAACTTACTGAGTCTCATCGGCATCAACCTCCTCATCAACCTCTGGTATTCTCTGAGCCTCCATATCTATCAGGCTACGTTCTAGGGACTGGGTCCTCTCTGGTGGTTTAGGGTGGGGGTTGTTGGTACCTATAACTTCCAAACCATCAAACTCCTATAAAAAATACAAAGAAGTCTTATTTAACCCTTATCCTGCTGAATAAATTACTTTAGCCACACCTACCACTGGCAATGAACCAATCAAATTACTTGATATAATGTACTTGTTCAATTCACAAACTGCATGACAAACAGTGTAGATCCTGATCAGATGGCTTCTTCAGAAGCCCTCTGATCTGAATCCACACTGTTTGCCAAGGTAGGGTTTGTCATGTTCAGAGTGATAAGGGTCAAGTAACAGAAAGCATAAATGGATTACATCTCAATCTAAAACACCTTCAGCAGAACTGGTACACTTCACTTGGAGAGAAATCTTTTTTTTTGTAACAGTTATTTTAAGAAATGGACTAAACATGATGAAACAGGTCTCTGTTTGACTGTTACATCATAGTCCACTTTTTTCCTTATAAAAAGATGTATGGACAATTGCTTGCAAGTCTGTCACGTAAAAGAATGAAACATTACTAAATAGGACAGTTCTATTATGAAACGAACTGAAATGTTATGTAGCGACATCGTAACAAAGCATACATGATATAGCTACTTTCATAGATATTATATTACATGTTATATTACTTTACAGAAATACATGTCCACTTCTAGGGGTGCCTTGATTTTCTGCAATATATGTAATAAACAACTGCTCTGTAACAGGCACTTTCACTGGTGAGAACCCAGCCACGTGCTTGTCACTTTTATACAGTAGAAGCACAAGCAGGCACTATCACGTGATATGGACCAGTACAGGTGATAACGCCTGCTGAGTTTATTTCCACTCATTCATAACCCAGTTCAGAAATTGTAAAGAAGGACTGACAATGTTGACTACAGATACCTTGAAGATTTTCACATAAAAAAATGGGCTGAAAAGCAGGAATGAAATGATGCTTTGGTGGCGTCCAGGTACACAAATGTCAGCCATGAACTTGTGACAACACTATATTACACATGAACATTATTTAACCCTTATCCTGCTGAATAATTAATTTAGCCACACCGATCTCTGACTTTCAACCAATCAGCTAACTTGATGTAATTTTATTCTTACAAATTCACAAACTGAATGTCAAACAGTGTAGATCCAGATCAGATCTGATCTGTAACTACACTGTTTGCAAAAGTAGGGGTTGTCCTAAACAGCAGGATAAGGGTGACACTGAAAGGATCAAGGATCAATGCACTAAACACAACAGAAAGCTATGTTTCTGGCTCTATCTAGAGTTATGGACAGATCTCAGGCCTATATTTGGACCTCTGGACTGACACAGATGTCGCCTGCGGTTCAGCCTATATCAGCCTAGGGGCCCAGCCTTGGCCCTTGGGCAGTCAATAACTTTAGGCAGAGCGAACAGCTGAGGCTGCTATTGTATAATTAGCACTGTAAATTGATTGATTGTTTTGGGTTTAATGACACGTCAACCCTTGTGAGTCATTTTGTGTCGTCTCCCAGAGAAAGGGAGAAAAGAGATAGTAGAGGAGAAGAAAGTGGGGGACAGAGGAGAAAAAGGATAATGAATGGAAGTGTAGAAATGGAAGAAATAACAATATTTTTTCTCAAAGACAGCAGGCCTTGCCCAACTGAAAGCCAAAATCACATTACGACAACACATCTATGTGACATAGTGCATTATTTCACATCTCCAAAATGGCTACTTTTCTGATGAAAATCTGTGACATTTTTCTTATTTATTCAGCAAACATAGGTTGTGGTGGTTCTAACAAGTACCCACAACCTATATCTTGGAGCAGAAATAAAAAAAAATATGTATACCCCCATTAACCCAAGTTCTTTCTATATAAAGTGGGGTTTGGGTGTGTGTGTGTTGTTCATTTCATGGACTTGTTCAAGTGATGAGTTGCACGCCTCAGTGACATACCCCATCACCCTCAATTAGCACTGTAGAAGTGAAGAGACAGCAAATATGTTTCAGAGTGCCAAACAGTTTGGAGCCAGATCAGGCCCAACATTTTAAGGGACCTGATTTGGGTCCTAACGGTTACCAGTAGGTGACAAAAGTTGCCACTAGTGGGACAAGAATAAATCCTTAACCCTTATCTTGCTGAATATTCATTTAAGCCACACCCATTTCTGTCTATCAACCAATCAAATTACTTGATGTAATTTATTGCTACAAATTCATAAACTGAATGCCAAACAGTGTAGATCCTGATCAGATGGCTTCTTCAGAAGCCATCTGATCTGGATCTACACTGTTTTCAAAGATAGGGGTTGTCATCAACAGCTTCATCAGAAGCCATCTGATCTGGATCTACACTGTTTTCAAAGAAAGGGGTTGTCGTGAACAGCAAGATAAGGGTTAAGCTGCTGTTCATGACAACCCCTACCTTTACAAACAGTGTAGATCCAGATCATTTGGCTTCTATAGAAGCTATTTAGAAGCCATCTAATCAGGATACAGTGTAGATCCAGATCAGGTGGCCTCTAAAGAACCCATCTGATCTGGATCTACACTGTTTGTCGTTTAGTTTGTGAATTTGAACGAAAACATTATATCATGTAATGTGATTGGCTGATAATTAGAAATGGGTGTGGCTTGTTAAAACATTCAGCAGGATAAGGGTAAATGTCCTAAACATCCTTACTGGTTTGTGTGGGTCCAGCTCTTCCTCATACTTGTTCAGCTGCTTCTTCCTTTGTTCCAGGTATGGGGACTTATGCCAGGGGTAGTGCATCGGTCTTGTGTGGGTAGGGGTCCAGTGCCAGCCTAAAAGGAGAAATCAAGCATTACAGTCAATATGATAACATACTCATCATCACGAAAACACGCCTATATAATTTTGACCCCCTTGAACCCCCACTTTTATAGAGTAAAACTGGGGTTTCCGGGGATATACCTTTTTCTCTTATTTCTGCTCTAAAATATAGATTGTGGGTACTCGTTAGAACTGCCTCGATGAGGCAGTTCTAACGAGTGCCCACAATCTATATTTTGGGCAGAAATAAGAAAAATATCACAATTTCTCATCAAAAATTTTTCATTTTTTCAGCGATAAAGGTGGCAATGTATTTGTATAGGCGTGTTTGCGTAAAGTGTACTAAAAGGGCATCTTTCTTATCTCTAGAACCATTTTTCATGTGAATAATTTTGATATTTTTTCTACTCCACACATAGATAGTGGGTAATCTTTGGAACCACATCATTGAGGCAGTTCTAAAGAGATCCATGAGCCTATGCTTTTGAGCACAAATAAGGACGGACAATACTGTTTACCCCTGTAAACACCAGGCCCAGTTGTTCAAAACTAACGACGTCGTTAGTTAACGTATTGTTAAAACTTTGATCATTAAATATGGCCAATATGCTGAGATTTTTGCTGAAAAAAAATGTGAGCAGAAGCTGCTCACATTTTTTCAGCAAAAATACCAAAATTTTCGATATTCTACTTGCTAGAACAGTTAACAATATGACCACTAACGAGCTTGTTAAGCTAACGATGCTTTGAACAACTGGCCCCAAGTTTCTTTATATAACGTGAAGTTCACACAGACTTGTTTACCTGGCCGTGATGCACCTGTCAATGTAAATCCCAAATTGCAGGCCTGTCATGGGGACTGACACAAATTTCAAAAGTTTGGATCAAATTCCCCTCCCTTGTGTATACTAAAATCCAAAGGATGGGACTTTGACCGTAACGTCACCAAGTAAAACTGCATCTGAAAATGTAGTATGTTTAAGTCCTCTGCTGGAACTTCTTGCAATCTTTTTAAAAACATTTTTTGGCATAAAGGCAGAGGGGACCCTGATCAGACTGCTCCTATATGAACATTATCTTATTTTAAAAGAAGTCATGTGAACAAAAATGCCTGAGCACACATAAATTATGCCAATAATTAACCCTTATCTTGCTGTTCACGACAACCCCTATCTTTGCAAACAGTGTAGATCCAGATCAGATGGCTTCTGAAGAAGCCATCTGATCAGGATCTGCACTGTTTGGCATTCAGTTTATGAATTTGTAGCAATAAATTAATTAAGTAATTTGATTGGTTGAGAGATGGAAATGGGTGTGGCTTAAATGAATATTCAGCAAAATAAGGGTTAACTTCTAAGTTCACTTTTCACTGACAAACAATCAACATAAAGTCAATATTACTGCCAGGCTATATTGCTGCTGTCCATGTGATCTACAATGACCAATAACGTAAAATTGTGCACAAATTTAAGGCTTTGTGCAGTATTTGATGACAGAGAGCAAACAAATTTGTTTCAATTGAGGTTTTACGTTCCTGTCAACACTACAGTAGAACTTCGATGGCTCGAACACCGATGGCTCGTTTACCATTGATGTGTCAAACCCATTCTTGAGCCCCTAACGAAATCCTCTACATAAGAAATAGTGGGGGATAATTAAGGAGATTTTAGTCCTTTATCTTCCAAATGTATGCTGTGTGTACTCATTAGAATTGCCTCGATGAGGCGGTTCTAATGAGTACACACAGCACACATTTTCATTATCGAACACCGAAAAGATGTCTAAAAGTATCTCGTTATGCCTCCTGGCAGTCACCCTCAGTGGCTCGAACTACCCCTGTCTCGAACAGATTTGAGAGGTCCCTGAGGTGTTCGAGCCACCGAAGTTTGACTGTATTTGGATCATTTTAGAGATGTTCCTTCCAATTCTGGGGACCTTTTACCCTACATTGAGATAAAAAGACATCTCAAGCCCTACCGCCCAAATGAACCAACAGGGTTTATATTCAGGGCGGTCAATCTTGCACCACTTTGCCTGGGCAGGCTTAGCCCTTCTAAGTGATTTACCGATACTCATGTGTGATCGGATTCAGCTCTGTGTGGAAGCACCATTCAGCCCAGTCTATTTCTCCAAGCCCTGATTGGCAGGGGGGCAGAGCAATAAAAGTAAAGGATCTACAAATATCAAAAAGTCTATAACTGGTTAACATATATATGCCCTGGGTTCCAAATACAGGTAATTTGCAAACAGTGTAGTCCCAGATCAGATGCTTGCAGAATGCAGCATCTGAATGCAGCTTCTGATTATGGTCTACATTGTTTGCTTATAACCCATTCAGTACCAGAAACCCCTAAACGGGTACCCTGGCAAACAGTGTAGGCCCAGATCAGACGCCGCAGAACGTAGCGTCTGATCAGGTCCTACACTGTTTGCGAAAAGTTAAGCCATTTTCCAAATCAATTTTGAAGATAACACAACCTGACACGCCTGAATTTTGAAATGGACTCCTGCTATATATATGGAGGAAGATTCCATTTGTTACAAAAACTGTTAAAGTACAGGATTGAAATATTCTTCCACAATGATCCCAAATATTGGGACAGAAAGATATAACCAAATAGTGCAGACCCAGATCAAACTGCTCCTGAAGGAGCAGTCTGATCAGGGTCTACACTGTTTGCCATTTCTGTCTTCACTTTTTGGACTCCTTGCTGGATCATGAAATAAACTTGTTAAAATTTTAGGAGAATTACAGCAAGTACTCACGATGTCTGAATTTTTAGGACTTTTACACAAAGACCAGGTTCAGGACTACCCACGTGCACCCAGCTGATATGGAGGGACTATTGTCCTACCAGTACTGTCAGTGCTTTGATTTTTTTCTGATCTGATAAGTGAAGTGAACCGTATTTACCCTTAATATTCTAACAACTCAACTTCCTACCATTCTTCTTCTAAAACAAGTACAATTTACTACCCAATGTCATGTCTAACAAGATGTGTTTGTGAAATAAGAACATATCCCTGGGACAAGGTAAATTTTTTCTTTAAAGTAGACCACAGGACAAGGTCAAGGTCACAGCTCCAAATTTTTTGTATGTGTGGGAAGCCCATGTCACAAGCAACCTACATGCCAAATATGAAGGCTTTATCTCAAACAGTACAAAAGTTATGATAAAGTAAGTCACCCGTCAAGGTGACAGTTCAAAATTTTGTATGAATGAGAAGCTTCTGTCACAAAGAACCTACATGCCAAAATATGAAGGCTCTATCTCAAACGGTTCAGAAGTTATGATAAAGTAGGTCAAGGTCACAGGTCATTTTTTGTAAGGGTGAGAAGCCCTTGTCACAAGGAACCTACAAGCCAAATATGAAGGCTCTATCTCAAACGGTTCAAAAGTTATGATAAAGTAGGTCACAGGTCGGGGTCAAGGTCACAGGTCATTTTTTGTATGAGTGGGAAGGCCATGTCACAAGGAACCTACATGCCAAATATGAAGGCTCTATCTCAAACAGTTCAAAAGTTATGATAAAGTAGGTCACAGGTCAACGTCACAGGTCAAAATGTTTTGTATGGGTGGGAAGCCCTTGTCACAAGGAACTAACACGCCAAATATGAAGGCTCTACCTCAAACAGTTTAAAATTTATGACCAATATTATTGTTTTCTTTAAAGAAGGTCACAGGTCAAGGTCAAGATCATTTTTTTTTGTATCAGTGGAAAGCCCCTGTCACAAGAAACCTATGTGCTAAATATGAAAGCTCTATCTCAAATTGTTCAAAATTTATGACCAATGTTAATTTTTTCTTTATAGGAGGTCACACGTCAAGGTTATAGGAAATTTTTTTACATGAGTGGCAAGCCTTTGTCACAAGCAACCTACATGCCAAATAGGAAGGCTCTATCTCAAACGGCTCAGAAGTTATGACCAATGTTATTTTTTGCTTTAAAGCGGGTCACAGGTCAAGGTGAATGTCATGGGTAAATTTTTTTTGTATGAGTCTGAAGCCCTTGTCAGAAGGAACCTACATACCAAATATGATGGCTCTAACTCAAAGGGTTCAAAAGTTATGAACAATGTTAAAGTTGCCCAACAAACCAACGGACAAATCAACAAACCAACAAACAGAACGGGGAAAAACAATATGTCTGGAAACATAAAAATACTTGGATGAGTGGCAGATAGTGTAGACCCTGATGAGTCTAATCCAGTTACGGTTTGCTCAGGCCTATCTGTTTGAATACTTATTAATTGATTATCCTATATTACACAAGGTCAACCAATATTCAAAAATCATAAATCACGTTTTTAATTGCATTAATTAATAAAATTGTCATTAATAAAGTAATTTCGTATTAGCCCAGTTACAGGATTAATAACATTATAATATTATAAATATGGTATACTGGAGTATTCTATATGCCAAGGAATTCTTCAGTAACCACCTACCTTTCTCTTGTCTAATAGACCCAGGTATGCCAACATGCTCTATAGGAGGAGGATAGCCCTTCTCTGTCTGAGTCAAGGTCATGCTATAAAATAAATGAACAATAACAAGCATGTAAATCATGTTATGTCACAACAAAAAATTGCACCCAACAGGCAGCATGGTGCTTGCTGCAGAGCAAAAACCAACCAAACTGAAGTACTGGTAAACTGCTTAGGTCTAGATCTTGCCCAGGAAAAGTCGTGCTGGACTGCTCCTTTTTGCACAGCTGTTTTTTGTGCAGTAGGCTTGAGATGTCATTTCACTCCAGTGTCAGGTATAACAGGCAGTCCCTAAAAATCGGAAGCAAAATCTCCAAAATGACCTAAATAGTGTTGACAGGGACATAAAACCTCAACACAAACAAACAATAAAAATCATAAATGGCATCAATGTAGAAAACAATGAGGATATATTCAATATAATTGCTCAGTTAAATTTTTAAAACCCAGGCTACATAATATAACTTGGAAGATCTATCAAGGTAGGTCATGTTGCCAACACTAAAACTTTGAAACAGAACTTTTTAGAGATGGATCCAACATATTTTGTTTAAGAGTGCCAGATCCCAAGGGATTATGAAAACATACCTATTCAAATATATTGAAAATTTTACCACCAAAACATGAAAAAGTTCTGATATTTTTTCATATTTTTGTTCAAAAAAGATTGCGAGTACTCATCAAAACTGCCTCAGTGAGCCAGTTCTAAAAAGTACCCACAGTCAAGGTTTTTGGGCAGAAATATGAAAATTGATAAATACCCCTGTAAACCCCAGTTTAACTTTATAAAAGTGAGGTTTAAGGGGGTCAAAACTATATAGGACGGCATGTTTTCATGATAGAATATGCAACCCTTAGATGGACAAGGAAACTTCTTCAGCAGATAACAACCTACTTTTTTTATTATTTTTTTTTATTATTTCTATTTAATTTTTATTTAATTCAGAGAAAAGCTGTCTTATCATAGCCCCAGATAAAAAGGCGGTATCGAAATATTATTTTTCTTATTTCTGCACGAAAACATGTTATGGGTACTCATTAGAAGCGCCTCGCTAGCTGAATTTCTGAAACTTACCCAACCTGACACTCCTTAACCCTTTGTATACTAGTGGACTCTTCCATTGCTATATTTGGACAAGTCCATTTGTCATACAAGGGGTGCCAGGCCTAATTTTTCATTTTTATATTATTTTTGATGGAAAATCCTGTTAGCAAATAGTGCAGGCCCTGATCAGATGCCGCATAATGCGGCGTCTGATCTGGGCCTGCACTGTTTATCAAGGGGTTTTCCACATACAATGGGCTAACATAGTGTGGAAGATGACACTCAGTTGAAAATGGGTTAACCCATAAAATGCCAATCACAATAATTGTCGTCTGCTTTGTCGTCTGCTGGTAGCTTTAAAAGTCATTTCTACAAACAGTGTGAACCCAGATCAGACTGCTCCTCTAGGAGCAGTCTGATCAGGGTCCACACTGTTTGCCTATATGCAAAACTATGTCTGAAATGTCGGACCGAACTTGCAGCAGAAGACATAAGCAGACAACATTTTCCGATGATGTTTTTCATGGCATCTTGAGTGTTAATTAACATTAGTGTGAGACAGACACACAAATATGGATACTGATGCAATGCAAATGCCGAGAAGACAATAATATAGGGATCAACCATGGTTTTTCATGCATTAAGATTCGCGGGGTCCCGAGGAAGCTGTTTGAAATGAAGCCGTCAGGCCGAATGTTCAAATATCTTCCGAGGGATGCGGCAAATGTTAATGCAATGAAATAACCATGGAGGATCGTTGTTCTTGCATAACTTATGATTCTGACAGCAAATTTTGACGAAAACACTCCAAATCTCCATATAAACACCATAAAAACTCTTCAAATGCGACCGGCGAACCAACATGGCGGCCAGTTCAGAATGTTGTTTACAATGACGTTGTTACGCAGTCACCATCTGACGTCATCATAGAATCCTAAAACGCTACGTTCAGGGCGATAACATTACGTCGCTTAATGTAACGTAAACAAAGCAAGGCCAGGCTTGTGATATCGAAAGCTCAAAATCCATGATCAAACAGCACGCGAATTTCATGATTTGAACATGGTTTTTGCTGTTTAAGCATGGCTTTCGGTCCATTTGACAATGGCTTCAAACAGCCATGCGCATAGGTATTAATGCAAGAACAGTTCTTCCTGTGTATGTTCATACAGCTTAGCAAATCCATGACATGTATACCCATGTAAACCCAACTTATGTAGAGAAAACTGGGATTTACAGGGCTATACATTATTTTTTCTTATTTCTGCTCCAAGACATAGGTTGTGGGTACTGGTTAGAACTGCCTCAATGAGGCAGTTCTAACTAGCATCCACAACCTATGTTTGGAGTACAATTAAGAAAAAGATTGCAGATTTTCATGAGAAATATAACTGTTATTTCTGCTCCAAGACATATGTTGTGGGTACTTGTTAGAACCGCCTCAATGATCTACACTGTTTTCAAAGGTAGGGGTTGTGGTGTTCAGCAGGATAAGGGTTAACAATATGATAATCCTACTTGTGGGTCACAGGCCTCAAACCGTAATAAACTAAGTATATGTATTGGGACAGATAGGCCTGCACAAACAGTGCAAACCTAGACCAGACTGCCCGAGCCTGATCAGGATCTACACTGTCTGCCATTCTGTTTGCACCTTTTGGACACCTTGCTGGATCGTGAAACAAATTTGTTAAAATTTTAGGAGAATTACAGCAAGTCTTCAAGGTGTCCCAATTTTTCGGATTTTTACGGTATATGTTAAACAATACTATAGATAACAAACATGGTGAAGAATAGAAGTTTATGCAAGAAACATTAAAAAGTTAGAATATCATAAAGTCAAATTTAACAAGAGGGCTAAGATGGCCCTGTATCGCTCACCTGTGGACCAGAAAATCATTAGCAATGTTAAGAAAAAAAGAAACTGTGAAGAAAAGAAAGACGTGTACATCAGTCAAACCAGTTGAACCCCTTGGCAGGGTCAATTTTTTGCCCAAAGGCTATAATTTGAAAATCTTGGTAGAGGTCTACTTCAAACCAAATATCAGAGACCTGGGCCTTCTGGTTTCAGACAAGAAGATTTTAAAGGTTTTCCTTATATAAGTCTATGTAAAACATGTGGGCCCTGGTGTGGGGCCATTTTTGGCCCCAAGGCTATTATTTGAACAATTTTGGTAAATTTTAAAAAGTCCACTAGATGAACTATCATGTCAAATATCAAAGACATGGGCCTTGTGATTTCAGAAAAGATGATTTTTAAAGGCTTACCCTACTATATAAGTCTATGTAAAACATGTGGGACCTGGGGCAGGGCCATTTTTGGCACCAAGTCTATAATTTGAACAACCTTGGTAGAGGTCTAGTAGATGAAGCTTCCTACCAAATATCAAAGACCTGAGCCTCCTCTTTTCAGATAAGATATTTGAAGGCTTTCCCTATATAAGTCTATGTAAAACATAAGGGCCCCGGGTAGGGGCCATTTTGGCCCCAAGACTATAAACTGAAAAAGCTTCATACAAAATATCAAGAAACCTGGGCCTTCCAGTTTCAGACAAGAAGATTTTTAAAGGTTTTCACAATATAAGTCTATGTAAAACATGTGGGCCCTCTGGTGGGGCCATGTTTGGCCCCAAGACTATAATTTGAACAATCTTGGTAAGGTCCACTAGATAAAACTACATACAAAATATCAAAGACTTGGGCCTTCTGGTTTCAGACAGAAGATTTTTAAAGGTTTCCCCTATGTAAGTCTATGTTAAAATTGTTGGCCCCGAGGTGGGGCTATTTTTGGCCCCAAGGCTATAATTTGAACAACCTTTGTAGAGGTCCACTAGATAAAGCTTTATACCAAATATCAAAGACCTTGGCCTTCTGATTTCAGACAAGAAGATTTTGAAAGATTTTAGTTAAAAAAATCTATTTTTGGCTCCTGTGATGTAGATATGCAATAAACCAGAACCATTTGAATAACTCTGAAAGAGGACCAACCCAGGATCATTCCTGTGAAGTTTGGTCAAAACCCAGTCAGTAGTTTGGGAGTAGATGTCGTTTGAAGAAATTGTTTACAGACACACATATGCATGGAATACAGACAAAATGTGATCACAAAAGCTCACCTTGTCACTACGTGACAGGTGAGCTAAAAATGAGAAAGTATGATGAACAAGTACATCTTCAAAAAACTTGTCATAAATTGTTCCCTTTGATGCATAAGTTTCATGACAGTGAAAAGGCAATACAATCAACTAAAATATTTTGATATATAAATGTATATAAAACAAAAAGCCTGCCCATCATGGTTAAGAAGATAAGATATATGTTGAAAATATAATCAACAGACAATTCTTTTGTGAAAAAAACAGGATACCATCTCCTAACAAACAATGTTTGCAAGGGGTATTATCAAACAGATATGTTATATTCATATTTTTATTCCTATAATTAAGTATGAGGAATCCATCAAATGAACAAACCGAATGTTGTTAAGTATGAGATATGAACTGCACAAACATTAATGGCCAAGAATCTCTTTAAGATGTAATCAACAACATGCACAGTTGACACAGGGTTAAAGTCAGTTATTTATCATGCTAAATTCATCAATAAAACTTTTAAGTACATGTGTAGATGTATATTTTGCAAGATAAAACATTAACAAAGAAAGAATGCATAGTGTGCAGTTGTATTTAGCAGTGAAAAGCTGAGAAAATAAAATTGCTGTGTCACAATATGTGTAAAGCTGTCCATCAACAAAGAGCAAATTCTAGTTTCCCATTCCAGTTTTCCATTATTAAGCACCTTTAGTTGTTTGTTTTAATGAATGGTTTTCTGAAACAGTAATATACACTTGTATAAATGCTTGTGTTAAAGTCCATGTGACTATCTCTGATTTGTAGGAAATCCAGGTTACGATTATTTATAGAAAATAGACTTTTTTATTGTATCGCTGTGAGGTCAGAGTGTTGCCTAATAGGGTCAGCTGTAGAATCTGGACTGGAATAATGGGTTGGGCTTGGCAAACAGTGTAAACACAGATCAGATGCCATAGAACACGGCATCTGATCAGGGTCTACACTTAGTGATAAAAAAATGGAATTTAAGGGTTGAACAAAACAATTTAAGGGGAATGGGAACACCTTCAGGGAGTCAACTCCTGCAAAAGTATTTATGTCTCCCATGTCAATAGGGGTCAACTCCTGAGGAGCAAATTCTTTCCTTTAAGAGTAGACCCCTTTTTCAGTGGGACAGAGCTTATAGAAAAGTGAACAGGAAGTCCCCAAAGTTGTCTCCCCTTGAAAAATGGCGGAAAAATCTGCCAGGTGTTCCCATTCCCCAAAACTCTCTGCTCAGGACTAATTTCCCAGACTAAACTCAGAAACAATAGACCCAGTAGTACTCTCAGTGCTTTGATTAATATTCCCCGATTACTGGCACAGTTCTATAAAACATACTGCATAGCCTTATATACTATATTTACTCTAAGAGTCGGATATTTGAACTCCATATCATACTTGTTCTAAAATTTGAACACGTACAATTTTCAACCTGATATTGTTTCTAAAAATAGCTGCAGGAGTGGCAAACTGTGTAGACCCTGATGAGATGCCACATTCTGCGGAATCTCATCTGATTCTTCACTGTTTGCTCAGGCATGTCTGTTCAAATACAAATGGTAAATACGGAATAGAAAGATTCCTGAAAGTCTGCATTAAAATGCATCTACATGTATTTACTGCATCTACATGTATTTACAAAAACCTTTTTTTCCTGACAGTCATGTTTTTTTTAACCTCAATGAACTGCAAATTAAAATTTAATTCTTGCCCCACTTTTTATTCCGGCGCTTTTATTTTAACTAGAAATTCGGTAAAATGATGTGTTTTTTTTGGTTTTTATTGTTTTAGTTTTGAATAGTCTGGACATGCAACTGAATGATGTAGACTATTTTCTGGACATCAGGTCCAGTTGTTCAAAGCATTGTTAGCTTTATGAGCTCATTGGTGGTCAAATTGTTAACTGTTCTGGAATTTTTTCAGCAAAAACATCTGTATATTTGCCATATTTAATAATAAAAGTTTTAACAATTTGTTAACAATGTCATTAGTTTTGAACAACTGGCCCATGGATGTCGACATGAAAAGCTTATATTATAAATGACATAAAATTTGTGTAACATTCCACATGTAAGATATCCTTTTTTCAAGAGGAGTTTCCCTGAAGCATGCAAGATATAGCTAATCTACACTAGAATGTGGGCATAACTGTCAGCAAATATTTTGATTTTTCATTTTTTTGCATGTGTACATTGCATGTGTAGAACTAGCATTTGTGACAGCATGCATATTCAAAGCTTCTGTTTACAAAAGAAAATGAAAGGTATGAATTAATGTTCATGCATATGCATTAGACAACAGCAAAATGAAAGATGACCTTCACCTTTGATATGGTTGCCAAGGCGGCTTTGAGGAACTAAAGTTAGAAAAATAAAACATATGGACACATGTAAAAGCATGATAGTAAGAAAAGACACACACACACACTCACTCATGCATGCACACATGCATGCACACACACATGCATGAATGCATGCACACAAGCACACATACACACACAAATATTTTGAAAATCTCATCTGCTAGTCATAATTAGCAGTTGAATAGTGAACAGGTTATTTATATATCAGCAGTTTGCTTTATGATAAAAGATACTCATCTATGTACTTGTAAAGCAGTCTAAGCCCTAAGCCAAACTGCTTTGACAATACTCTCTGGGCAAACCTTGGAAGCTAAATCAGATGCGCATCTGACAGGTGATCAGGAGGTCACGGGTTCAATACCTGCTGGGGTCAGCAACATTCATTAGAGGAGTTATGATCATGAAATCTTTTCTATCGGCATTCTCTCCCTACTGTTGATTCAAGATGGGCAGTTGTAAGTTTCTGGTGAAAGCCTGCCCAGGAAGTGTAGTTAAGTAAACTGACGTAAATTGTGTTGACTGGGGTCATAAAACTTCAAAGACAAACAAACAAACAGTCATTCTTTCAGTCCACAAGACTAAAACTCTTTAAGGAGGGGAGGTTTATGCACAAAAAGAAAAAATAAACAATCAAGATTGAAGAAATTCCAAAACATTATGACAGATTTATGAAAACAAGAGGGCCATGATGGCCCTGGATCGCTCACCTGATCCATAGAGTAACAAGTGGGACCCGGGGAGGGCCATTATTAACCCCAGGGCTATAATGTGCATAATGTTCAGAGACGTTTTAAAAGGTGAAGCTTCATACCAAATATCAACAAAGGCTATAATTTGAACAATCTTGGCAAAGGTCCACTAGATATGCTACATACCAAATATCAAAGACCTGGGCCTTGTGGTTTCAGAGAAGAAGATTTTTATTAAAGATATTCCCTACATAAGCCTATATAAAACCAAATGGCTCCAGGGCGGGGGCATTTTTGGCCTCAGGGCTATAATTTAAACCATCTTGATAGAGGTCCACTAGAGGAAGCTTCACACCAAATATCAAAGACCATGGCCTTGCTGTTTCAGAAGAAGATTTTTAAGGAATATCTCTATATAAGTCTATGTAAAACCAAAGGGCCCCAGGCCGGGGGCAGTTTTGGCCCTAGCACTATAATTTGAACAATCTTGGTAGGGGTCCACTAGATGAAGCTTCATACCAAATAGCAAAGACCTGGCCCTTGGGGTTTCAGAGAAGAAGATTTTTAAAGATTTTCCCCATATAAGCCCATGTAAAACCATAGGGCCCCGGGGCGGTGGCATTTTTAGCCCAAGCACTATAATTTGAACAATCTTGGTAGGAGTCCACTAGATGAAGCTTCATACCAAATAGCAAAGACCTGGGCCTTGTGGTTTCAGAGAAGAAGATTTTTAAAGATTTTCCCTATATAAGCCCATTTAAAACCAAAGGGCCCCGGAGTGTGTGTGTGTGTGTGTGTGTGTGTGGGGGGGGGGGGGGGGGGGAGAAGGACCATGGCCGTGAGGGATGAAGCTTCATACCAAATATCAAAGACATGGGCCTTACGGTTTCAGAGAAGAAATTTTTTAAAGGTTTTCCCTATATAAGCCCATGTAAAACCAAAGGGCCCCGGAGCGGGGGCATATTTGACCCCAGCACTATAATTTGAACAATCTTGGTAGGGGTCCACTAGATGAAGCTTCATACCAAATATCAAAGACCTGGGCCTTACGGTTTCAGAGAAGAAATTTTTTAAAGGTTTTCCCTATATAAGCCCATGTAAAACCAAAGGGCCCCGGAGCGGGGGCATATTTGACCCCAGCACTATAATTTGAACAATCTTGGTAGGGGTCCCCTAGATGAAGCTTCATACCAAATATCAAAGACCTGGGCCTTACGGTTTCAGAGAAGAAGATTTTTAAAGCTCTTCCCTATATAAGCCCATGTAAAACCAAAGGGCCCTGGAGGGGGGGGGGGGCATTTTTGGCCCCAGCACTATAATTTGAACAATCTTGGTAGGGGTCCACTAGATGAAGCTTCATACCAAATATCAAAGACCTGGGCCTTGCGGTTTCAGAGAAGAAGATTTTTAAAGATTTTCCCTATATAAGCCCATGTAAAACCAAAGGGCCCCGGAGCGGGGGCATTTTTGGCTCCAGCACTATAATTTGAACAATCTTGGTAGGGGTCCACTAGATGAAGCTTCATACCAAATATCAAAGACCTGGGCCTTATGGTTTCAGAGAAGAAGATTTTTAAAGATTTTCCCTATATAAGCCCATGTAAAACCAAAGGGCCCCGGAGCGGGGGCATTTTTGGCCCGGGCACTTTGTGGTTTCAGAGAAGAAGATTTTTTAAGTTTTTGGTGAAAAAAATCTATTTTTGGCTCCTGTGACATAGATGTGCAACGGACCGGAACCATTTGAACAACTTTGAAAGGGGACCACCTAAGGATCATTCCTGTGAAGTTTGGTCAAAATCCGATCAGTGGTTTAGGAGGAGATGTCGTTTAAAGAAATTGTTTACGCACGGACGCACGGACGGACGGACGCACGACGGACGAAAAGTGATTCCAAAAGCTCACCTCGTCACTACGTGACGGTGAGCTAATAAATACATGTACTGTTCAGGAACAAAACAACTGATTAAAAGTGAAATTTTTCAAACTGATGACAGTTAACATAACAGATCTAGTGGAAAGAAAATTCTTTCACTTCCATGATGGTTGACGGAAAAATTTGAAGTCCTGTGGTTTGCGCTTCCATTACCTACGTCATTTGACTATTTGTCAAATGGACTTGTCAGTCTCATCCTCCTTTAGCTGGAGGAGCTCACAGAGTCGAATGTTGAATCTTCTGTCAGAGGCAGTAAGAAATAGCAAATACAGTCGAACTTCAATGGCTCGAACACCTTTGGGACCTCGAAAATCTGTTCGAGACAGGGGTAGTTCGAGCCACTGAGGTTACTGTCAGGAGGCATAACGAGATACTTTTAGACATCTTTTCGGTGTTCTATAATGAAAATGTATGCTGTGTGTACTCATTAGAATCTCCTCATCAAGGCGATTCTAATGAGTACAAACAGCATACATTTGCAAGATAAAAGACTAAAATCTCCTTAATTACCCCCCACTATTTCTTATGTAGAGGATTTCGCTAGGGGCTCAAGAATGGATCCGACACATCCATGGTAAACGAGCCATCGGTGTTCGAGCCATCGAAGTTCTACTGTAAGTTAAATATACAGTCAAACTTCGATAACTTGAACACCTTCGGGGCCATGCAATTTTGTTTGAGATAGGGATAGTTGGAACTATTGATGGTAACTCAAACTGCCAGGCCACGAAAAGCATAACGGGGATTACCGTAGGATATATTTTTGACTTTTCATGAAATAAATGTGTATGTTGTGTGTACTCATTAGAATTGCCTCAATGAGGTGATTCTAATGAGTACACACAACATACCTTTTTAAGTTAAAATCAAACAGATCTCTATAAATTAACCTAAACACATGGATATCTGGAGCTATAAGAACAATTCTATAGGGACGCATGAGTGAGTTCGAATTAGCTATAGTAAAAGAATTATCTGTACTTGAGTTATCGAAGTTTCACTGTATATATGGGCCCCATCAAGCGATTTTGGTACTTATCGCCTATGCGAGCAGGGAAGGTTCAGGCGAGCCTGCGCATCCGCGCAGTCTCGCCAGAACCTTCGCTGCTCGCTCATTCAAGCAGTGAATCAAGAGGAACCTTCGGACAGAAAGCCATATCCCTGGCCCCTCTGAATGGCTGGGCATGCGCAGTTAAAATTTGTCATGACACGGAATGCTCGAAGACACAAATTCGCTTGGCGGGGCTCATATGATAGAGTATTCCGCACATTAAAAACCTTAAGTATATACACCCTGTATAAACATCCACAATGAAATAAAAGAGTGAAATGCTGGCAATACTTACTGGACTCCAGTCAGTTCATCCCCAAACCTCTCTTGCTGTTTCCAAAACTCACTGCCAACTCGGACTGAAAAACATAAAGGCCAAGGCCCAGAAGTTCAAAGCATTGTTAACCTTTACCCTGCTGTAGGCGACAAGCCCTATCTTTGCAAACAGTGTAGATCCAGATCAGATGGCTTCTGAAGAAGCCATCTGATCAGGATCTACACAGTTTGACATTCAGTTTATGAATATGTAGAAATAAGCTGCATCAAGTAATCTGATTGGTTCAAAGTCAGAAATGAGTGTGGCTTAATTGAATATTCAGCAGGTTAAAGGTTAACTTAACGAGCTGTTCTAGTTAGTACAATGGCTAATGCTCTGGAGCCAGTTGTTCCAAGCATCATTAGCTTAACGAGCTTGTTTGTGGTTACAGTCAAGCCTATTTATACTTACATTCATTATAATGGCAAAACTAGTTATAACGACAATTTTAATGGAATGAATTCTTAGCTCAAGGCTTAGCCTTGAGTCCGATCGACATGAGCTTCCCTCAGGTTGGGAATGCCAAAATCGAATCCATAGTCATGAAAGATTCTGGTAATTTAATACTCACTGAGGCGATTCTAACAAATGTCTATAACATTTGTTTTTTTGGAGTAATGATGTGGAAAAGACCTTTTATAACCAATCATACTCGTAACTGGGATTCTTTATAACGGCAAATTCATTATAACGGCACAATAATAGGGAACAAATACTGTGGTTATAACGCGAGTCCTCTCTATATTGCTAACTCTTCTAGCAAGTATAATATCAAATTCTCTATTATTTTTTGCTGGAAAAATGTGAGTAGCTTTTGCATTTGCAAAAGCTACTCGCATTTTTTCAGCAAAAATATAAGCATGTTTTTCATATCAAATGATCAAAGTTTTAACGATTTGTTAACTAACGACATCATTTGTTTTGAACAACTGGCCTGTGGCATTTTTGCTTGACAAATGTATGTAGCTTTTGCATATTAACTGATCAAAGTTTTAACGATTTTTTAACTAACAACACCGTTAGTTTTGATCAACTGAACCCAGATCATGAGAAAACCTTTTTTGCAATTTGCTTCCAATTTTGTGGGACTTTTACCCGATAGATGAAATGACACCTCAAGCTCTACCACCTAAGCAAACCAATAGAATTCTATGCAAGGACGGTCCGACTCGCACCACTTTGCCTGGGCAGGATTAGACCTTCTAAGCCTGTTTTGCAATTTGCTTCCAATTTTGTGGGACATTTACCCGACAGATGAAATGACATCTCAAGCCCTACAGCCCAAGCAAACCAATATGGTTTCTATGCAGGGACGGTCTGTCTTGCACCACTTTGCCTGGGCAGACTTAGACCTTCGAAGTGGTTTACCAGGAAGCACCATGCAGCCCATTCTATTTCGCCAAGCCCTGATGGGCGGGGGCCCCCAAAATTTGACACTGGCAAACAGTGCAGGCCCAGATGAGATGCTGCAAAATGTGTCATCAGATTGAGGCCATCACAAGTTTTGTCATTGTTTATTAGATTTCACTAAATATCAAAACCTGAAACCCCTAAATTTGGAATGGGCTCCTGCTAGAATAAATGCAGAAGATTCCAGTTTGTACAAAAAGGATTATCACATTTACCCTTAATATTTGGACACCTAAACTCCTTACCATACTTGTTCCAAAATTTGAACAAGTATTAAAATCTCCCCGATTTTGTGTCTGAAAATAACTCGGAGAGTGGCAAACACGACCCTGATGAGACGCCGCATTCTGCAGCATCTCATCTGTGTCTACACTGTTTGCTCCAGCCTGTCTGTCTGAAAACATAGTTTCTTGTCTTTTTTTTGGGGGGTGGTTGGGGGGTGGGGGGTGAGGTTGGAGTTGAGGGGTACTTTCTGTATCTCATTTGTATTGATTGAGCTGGTTGCTCAGCTAAGTTAGTGAAAACTTAAGTGTCTGGACTTTCTGTAATCAGAACGATTTTTATGTACCACATTTATATGTAACAATTTGAATTTTCCCACTTACCCTTGTATTGTATAGAGTGGAAACTTTTTGTTAAGCACTGTGTTGTAGTGGTACAGCATCAGAATTAAGATCGAAATGCAGAGGGTATGATTCTGACTAATGGCTACAATACAGTGTTGTGTCGTTGACAAAGACACTTTTAAAACACACTGATTTGTGGAGATTGATCTAGTCATTCTCTCCCTTCTGCTGATTCAAGAAGGGCAGTTGTAACATTCTGGCGAAAGCATAAGCACTGTACTGTTGAACCATTTACATATAAGCCTGCCCAGGAAAAATGTGGACAAGCAAATTGACTGGCTCAATATTACCTTAATAGTGTTGAACTCCATTTTAACAAACAAAAGAACAAACTGCTTTGTACCTGTTTCTACCTATGCCTACAATATGGCAGTACACAACAACCTCTTTTTATAAAATGACGTGAGAATGTAATAAGGCCATGTAATAAATTCGCTACTCCACCAGTGGGTTAAATATGCAAATTAGTAAGATATGCCCCATAATGTTATCTGTACGACATCCTTAACAACCTCTCATTTACCAATGGTGGAATATTCCCGCCCCCACCCATCAGGGCTTTAAGAAATAGATGAGCTGCATGATGCTTCCACGCAGAGCTGAATCCAACCCGCACACGAGTAATGGTAAACCACTTAGAGGATCTAAGCCTGCCCAGGCAAAGCGGTGCAAGTCCGACCGTCCATGCTTATAAACCCTATTGGTTTCATTGGGCAACAGCGCTTGAGATGTCATTTCATCTCAATGTTGAGTAAAAGTCCCACAAAATTGGAAGCAACGTCTCCAAAATGATCTAAACACTGTTGATGGGGACGTTAAACCTCAAATCACACAAACAAACAATGGCGGAATATTGACATTTTTGTGAAAAATCGTGAATAAAATGCATTTTAAATGTCATATGATAAATATAATGTTGCATTTGTTCTCATGTATTTTTAAATTAATTAAACTTGTTGATGAAAAGGGATTAAATGCTCAGTGAAGCCTCGCATTTTATCCCATTTCTTCAACTCTTTTAATAAATTCAAAAATACATGAACACTCATGTAAGGTCCTCTATATAATACTATTGTTGGCGTCCAAAGCAGACACCATGTTGTTAAACAACCATCTTACATCCAAACAAAAATGTAGAGATTATGCAGAAAAATGATCATTTATGGTCATTTTTCTATATAATTTATTCATTTTTGCATCTATCTTTTAACCCTGTTATAATGAACAGTACTAGAAAGAGGTTCATGAGAATATGAAGACAATGAAACTTTACTCACATCCTTTGCCATAGCCAACAGCAGGAATTGTTCTGTCAACCATGTATCTATCCTCTTGTATTGTCCTGTAGTTGTCAGCCTGGTTCATAGCTAAATCTTTTGGATCCTTTTGCAACAATTCTGTAAAAATTATACAGAGCATTTTATTATAATAATTTACTTTTGCAAGGTTTGGCAAGCATAAGATTGTAACCATCAAACAAGGTACATTTTGGATCCTTTTGTACACTGCAATAACGCTGATCATCTTACCTTGGATATTACCGGCCCCGATAGCTCAGTTGGTAGAGTGTCGGCTCCGGGGAACGGGAGGTCTCGGGTTCGATCCCGGGCCGCGACATACCAAAGTCATTAAAAATGGTACTAGCTGCTCCTCGCTTGGCACTCAGCTTTATGGGGTAGAGCTAGGACTGGTCGATCCAGTGTCAGGATAATGTGACTGGGTGTTGTATCATGTAATGTGTCTGGGACATGATACTTCAGTGAGGCAGCACTATAAACGTGAGCATTGAGCTCCCTGTCGCAACCAGACACCGTCGTCATATGACTGAAAAATTGTTGAAAGCGACATTAAACCCGAATTCACACACACACACACACTTACCTTGGATATCAGTATAACTTCTGTGCTCTGTAGCTCCCAATTTTTTTCCATGAATTATGGTAAAAATAAAATGCATATTGGTTTCAGAGTTTTGAGAATACAGTAGTTCTCCTAAAATTTCGAACACCCGAAAAATTCAGACACCAAACATTATTGGCAAAAATAATTTCCAAAATACCTCTAAAATCTTGAACAGTGGCATTTTTATAAGACAGCAATTTCTAAAATTTCGAGCACTGAATTTTCTAAAGGAACTACCATCCATTATTTTTCGTTTGCAAAAATTAATGGATTCCAGCTAAAGCCATTAATGTCCATATAAATGACCATTAATTTAGTGGCAATGGTTATTAAAAAGCAAGTCCAAGCATTTAATTGCAATGAATTTTATTGCCTTGTTAAATTTAATGACCATTAAAAACTAGACAAAAGTGCCCAGTGGGGCACATATACCCCCGGCCAGTGCCATCACCTCAGCTGAAACAAGAACTACAAAGGGAAATCACTCTAAAAGGCCTGACCCCTTGGCCCTTATTTTCTTTCCCACAATACAACTAGTCATACTGATCATGTTTGCAAAATTTCAAGTTTCTATGTACAGTAGTTATTGAGAAATCTTTGACACAAAATAAAAATATACACTATTAAACAGCAAGAACTACAAAGGGAAATAACTCTAAAAGGCCTGACCCCTTGGCCCTTATTTTCTTTCCCACAATACAACTAGTCATACTGATCATGTTTGCAAAATTTCAAGTTTCTATGTACAGTAGTTATTGAGAAATCTTTGACACAAAATAAAAATATACACTATTAAACAGCAAGAACTACAAAGGGAAATAACTCTAAAAGGCCTGACCCCTCGGCCCTTATTTTCTTTCCCACAATACAAGTAGCCATACTGATCATGTGTGCAAAATTTCAAGTTTCTATGTGAAGCAGTTCCTGAGATATCTTTGACACAAAATAATTGTTTACGGACAGACAGACAGACGGAAAAGACAAAAACTATATACCCCCATTGCATACTTCGTATGCCGGGGGTATAATAATGGCCCATTAATTTTCATTTTTGTGATGTTTGAATGCCCATGTTTTCACAGCTTTAATGGCCATTACAGAAAAATGATGGCTATTAAAACAGTGTCTATCACTGGCCATCAACTATATTTTCATGGTCATAAAAAGACAATGAATTAGATTTTCCATTTTTAATGGTCATTAAATATATTAGCATCAAATTATTCACATCAAAACGGCTAATTCAAAGGTGTTGACATTTGCATGGCCATTATTTTGTGACAAGGTTGTGTTGCAAGTGAAGAATATGACCACATTGGCTAGATAGGTTAGAACTTTACGATTCGCCAGTTCTAATTTCTAAAAATTCGAACAGCTGAAAAAATAATTAATTTTGTTCGAAATTTTAGAAGAATTACTGTAATACCGGAAAAAAGTAGGGACCTTCATATACAAGTCATAAGTAGCTTGATACATATCATAATTAATAGCTCTCAACTGCTATGGTCTTTATCTGTTAGTTGAGACATTCACAATTCAGTGCAAGTGCCAATATTGAGATCATGTCATTTCTCCACTGGGGAAAACCAAACAAACTCATCTTCATTGTCATCATTGCCTTTCAATGGGCATTCCCCCATTATCAACGTAAAAGGACAAAATGGAAGAGTGACAAGGTGACATCATAAGGGTAAGCGGCAAAAAATAATGACTTCCTTTCTTGCTCAAGCAAACAGTAAAGACCCTGATCAGGGAGCAGTTGTCCAAAACTGAGACCGTTAGTTAAGGTATCGTTAAAACTTCAATAACTAACTATGGCAAATATACTAATATTTTAGCAGAAAAAAAATGTGAGTAGCTTTTGCAAATGCAAAAGCTGCTCACATTTTTTCAGCAAAAATATTAGAGTATTACATATTGAACTAACTAGAACAATTACCAATTTGACCACTGTTACCTCCCTTCCATTATCTACCTTGGTAGATCATATGCATAGCTTCTAGGTTTATAAACACTCTCTGACAACTGCGTCAGGGAGTCGACTCTTTGGCTCAGGGGTAAGAGCAGTGGACTATCACCCGGGCGGCCCGGGTTCGAATCCCACCATAGGCGGGGATTTTTTTCAGGCTATGCATCTTTCCTTTGTTACGGCTTTCATGTCGTAAGATGGGGGCTCGTCCGGGATGCCAGAATTGGCTTGTGCCGAAGTTGGTATCCTTCACGTCATCATAAATGATGACTTCCTTGAAGAGGGGGTGTGTTACCTCCCTTCCATTATCTACCTTGGTAGATCATATGCATAGCTTCTAGGTTTATAAACACTCTCTGACAACTGCGTCAGGGAGTCGACTCTTTGGCTCAGGGGTAAGAGCAGTGGACTATCACCCGGGCGGCCCGGGTTCGAATCCCACCATAGGCGGGGATTTTTTTCAGGCTATGCATCTTTCCTTTGTTACGGCTTTCATGTCGTAAGATGGGGGCTCGTCCGAAATGCCAGAATTGGCTTGTGCCGAAGTTGGTATCCTTCACGTCATCATAAATGATGACTTCCTTGAAGAGGGGGTGTGTTACCTCCCTTCCATTATCTACCTTGGTAGATCATATGCATAGCTTCTAGGTTTATAAACACTCTCTGACAACTGCGTCAGGGAGTCGACTCTTTGGCTCAGGGGTAAGAGCAGTGGACTATCACCCGGGCGGCCCGGGTTCGAATCCCACCATAGGCGGGGATTTTTTTCAGGCTATGCATCTTTCCTTTGTTACGGCTTTCATGTCGTAAGACCACAAACAAGCTCGTAAAGCTAATGGTGCTTTGAACAACTGTCTGCAGTTTGTCTGGATGCATAGGCTGATCTATCTTGTTGGTCTAAAAGGACTCATCACGATAACAAGTCCATGTAATGAATACCCCTCTAAACCCCACTTTATATAGAGAAAAGTAGGGTCTACAGGGGGTATACATTATTTTCTTTATTTCTACTCCAAGACATAGATTGTGGGTACTCGATAGAACCGCCTTGCGCCTCAAAAAAGGCGGTTCTAACAAGAACCGTCAACCTAGTTTTGAAGTAAAAAGAAGAAAAAATTATCACCAATTTTCACCAGAAAAATATCCATTTTTGAGCAAAAATATTTTTCAGCATTTTTTATCATTTTTGAGCAAAAATGTAATGAAACAATGCACTATTCCTCCTGGATAAGTTATCGTAATGTTATCCGAAAGTCAGGAGAAGTAGTTTTTTTCTTGTTCAGTATGGGCTTATTCTACCTACTTGATATATATCCCTGTTGTTTCTTTCTTTCCATCATTCTCAACTGCCAGTTCTTCAGAGCCTTACTCTCGTCAGTATGGCTGGTGGCCTCATGCTGTTGTCGACGTTTCTTCTCATATTTCAATGTAGGAGCTATAGGCTGGGCATCCTCTTTTCTCACTATCGGCAGATCCTGAAGATGAATTTTGTTTGTTTATTTGGAGTTTAACAGCCCAGTCAATACTGTTTTAGGTTATATTGAGCCAATCAGTTTACCTAGCCACTATATACATGGGCAGGCCTATATGTAAGCGAATAAACAGTACAGTGCATATCATTTCCCCAGGAACTAAAAACTGCCCTTCTTAAATCAGTGGTAGGGAGGGAATGACTGTAGAAGAGATTTCATGATTTATCTCCATGAAAGAATGTTGCCAACGCTGGCAGCTATAGAACACAAAAGGCCCTGACCGCCAGTCAGATACATATCTGACTGAGCTACCGAGGCCCCACTGAAGATGAATTTATAAATTCAAACAGTATTACTCTTATAAATCCCCCCACCCCCACCCCCACTCCCACTCCTCCCCACTAGATGGGACTGATGCACATCACATTAACAACTCCGTGTAATGAAGACCCTTCTGCGTGAGTGTGAATTCGGGTTTAACGTCGCTTTCAACAATTTTTCAGTCATATCACGACGGTGTCTGGTTGTGACAGGGAGCTCAATGCTCACTTTTATAGTGCTGCCTCACAGAAGTATCATGTCCCAGACACATTACATGATACCACACCCAGTCACATTATCCTGACACTGGGTCGACCAGTCCTAGCTCTACCCGGTAAATCTGAGTGCCAAGCGATTAGCAGCTAGTACTATTGTTAACGACTTTGTATGTCGCAGCCCGGGATCGAACCCGTGACCTCCTGTTCCCCGGAGCGGACACTCTACCAACTGAGCTTCTAAACCCGACTCTACATATAGAAAACTGGCATTTACAGGGGTACACATTATTTTTTCTTATTTTGCCTCCAAGGCATAGGGTGTGCACTTTCATCTTACCCTCAATTTCTTATACATACAACTTCAAGCAAACAGTGTAGATCCTGATCAGATGCTGCATTCTGCAGCATCTGATTTGAGCTTACACTAATTTCCAATGATAATAGGCATATTTGGGTTAACTTATTCTCTATCTAACAACACTTCCCCATACTTGCGGGCTCTTTATTATAATTGGGCTCTGTTGATCAACCCTTATCCTGCTGAACACAACAACCCCTATCTTTGCAAACAGTGTAGATCCAGATCAGATGGCTTCTGAAGAAGCCATCGAATCAGGATCTACACTGTTTGGCATTCAGTTTGCAAATCTGAACGAATAAATTACATCAAGTGATTTGATTGGTTGAAATGTAAATGGGTGTGGCTAAATTCATTTAATGCAGTGGGATAAGGATTAAACAGTGCACAAAACCTTTAATGTCAGCGATAATCACGAGGACAACAGCAATATAAGCCTGTCAGTATTTTTAACTTAGAACAGCTTGTATCCACTTACCAGAAGGTCTCCTCTTTTGATTGCTTCTGTCTGAAAGTCATCGTAAGTTCCTAGAATGCTGTGGGCAATCACGTTACCATGACAATCATATCTGGGACCAGAAAAACCTGAAAAATTGTGTTGCATATGATAATATAGTTACAATAACTCAGGGTTGCCACCAACAGAACAAAACCTAAATTCCCTGACTTTTCACTGACCTTTTTCTTACTTAACCCATTTTGTACCACAAACCCCGGTTATTGGCAAACAGTGCAGGCCCAGATCAGACGTCACATAATGCGGCATCTGATCAGGGCCTACACTATTTGCGAAAAGTTCAGCCATTTTCCAAGCAAATTTTGATGGAAACACAACCTGACACCCCTTAATTTTGGAATGGACTGCTGGTATATATGTTCTGCGCAAAGTGAGAATCAGTACAATTCTAGAATTGTCCTGCGCAAAGTAGGAATTCTCACTTTGCGCAACAATTCCGGATTTGCAAAAGCTACTCACATATTTTCAGCAAAAAACAGTAAAATTCCTATATTGAGACCAATTTTGTGACTGTTCAAAAGTGGTCTTAAAGACCACTTTTGAACAGTCCCAGAGGTGGTCTCTTATTAGGAAACACTGGGTGTAGAAAATACAAAGAAAGAAGAATTTAAACACTCTCGATAAGCTTTTAGGTGGTCTTAATCGCAGAATTTTACTGTGTTAGCTAGGCCCCCGCCCATCGGGGCTTGAAAAAATAGATGGACTGCATGATGCTTCCACGCAGAGCTGAAACTGACAGCACATGAGTACTGGAAAACCGCTTAGAGGATCTAATTCTGCCCAGACAAAGCGGTGCGAGTTGGTCCGTCCATGCTTACTAACCCTATAGCGACAGGGCTTGAGATGTCATTTCATCTCAGTGTCGGGTAAAACTCCCACAAAATTGGAAGCAATGTCTCCAAAATGACCTATGCTGTGTTGATGGGGACGTTAAACATCAAATCAAACAAATACTGTGTTAGCATGTTTGCCATATGAAATGATCAAAGTTTTAATGACTTGTTAGCTAACAAAATCGTTAGTTTTGAACAACTGGGCCCCGATAAGGTGGAATAACATGGAAAATTAAGAGATAATTCTTCCATATTTCTTGTCAGAAACATATGATATACATGATGTTTGTTGGTTTGTATTGGAGTATAATGGCCCAGTCAACACTATTTAGGTCATTTTTGAGCCGGTCAGTTTACTTATTCACACATTTCCTGGGCAGGCTTATCCGTAAGCAGTTAACCCAGTACAGTGCACATTCTTTTGCCAGAAATTGACAACTGCCCTCAGCAGAAGGGAGAGAATGAACGTAGAAAAGATTTCATGATCAATCTCCACGAAAGAATGTTGCCGACCCCGGCAGGTATCGAACCCGCATCCTCCTGATCACCAGTCAGACGTGCATCTGACTGAGCTACTGAGGCCGGCATGATATACATGTATTGTGGGTTTGTTTGATGAGTAATTGATTCTCAAAGCTACCCACAAAATGTTTTCCTATTGTGGGTACTTATTTGAAATGCACTGATGTGCTTTCATGGGAAACCTCTGCTGCATCTTTCAGCAAACTTTTCAAACACGTGTTTGCATACAGGTCAATAGTGTGAATCCTGATCAGACTGCTCCTACAGGAAGAGTCTGATCTGGGTCCACAATGTTTGCAAGAATGACTTTTAAAGTAACCAGCTGACAACAAAGCAGACAACAATTGTTGTGATTAGCACCTTAAGGGTTAATAAACTCTGGAACTGGTCCTTTGAGTGTTTTTTCTTCTTCTTTTTTATTTGGGTTTCATGGTGCTGTCAAATTTATTTCACTTTTTTTCAAGCCAGTTATTAACTTTTATCCAGTTATTAACTCTTATTCCCGACAACCCTTTTCTTCGCAAACAGTGTAGATCCAGATCGGAGGCCATCTGATCAGGATCTACACTGTTTGAGATTCAATTTATGAATTTGTAGGAATAAATTACATCAAGTAATATGATTGGTTCAAAGTCAGAAATGGGTGTGGCTAAACTGAATATTCAGCAAGAGGGTGGAAAAAAACAACAACAGAGCTACTAGTATAACTAAAGCAACAGGGCCCTGGCACAAATCTTCCTATGCCAGCCTCATTAGATCAGTTAGATGCATGACTGACTGTTAATCAGGAGGTTATGGGTTCGATACCCATATTTTTGAGGCGATTGATCATGCAATTTTTTCTGCGGTCCTTCAGTTGTCAGATAGTGTACAGGACTAGTTAAGCTTGCCCATTAACCCTTGTCCTGCTGAATATTTTAATCTGCCACACCCACTCCTGATTATCAACCAATCAGATTACTTGATTCAAATTATTGCAACAAATTCACAATCCGAATGACAAACAATGTAGATCCTGATCAGATTGCTTCTTAGATCCTGATCAGATGGCTTCTTCAGAAGCCATCTGATCTGGATCTACATTGTTTCAAAGGCTTCTTCAGAAGCCATCTGATCTGGATCTACATTCAAATGGCTTCTGAAGAAGCCATCTGATCAGGATCTACATTGTTCCAAAGATAAGGCATATCCGGGCTCAGCATGGCAAGGGTTAATAGTGTGGTAAGGTATTTATATAAAGAGATGCGGTGTAGTTCCACATTACTAACCTGAGTAGTCCATTGGCTTGACAGCAGCATCTGGTGGAGCATGCTTGGCAACTGTTATCCTGGTAACAAGAAATGTGACAGTTATATTAAGGAGTATGGATACATATTCGGGGAAAGCCACTTTTCAAAATTAATATACCTTACTTTTCATTGCGATAACACTCCTGTGTGGTAAAATGGCATCTTTTAAATCTCCAGAACTAACATTTATCAGATGAAAATTAGTGGCATTTTTCTTATTTATGCTCCAAATATAGGTTGCACCCATTTCTGACTTTGAACCAATCAAATTTCTTGATGTAATTTATTGCTACAAATTCATAAACTGAATGCCAAACAGTGTAGATCCTGATCAGATGGCTTCTTCAGAAGCCATCTGATCTGGATCTACACTGTTTGCAAAGATAGGGGTTGTTGTGAACAGCAAGATAAGGGTTAATTTGTAACAAATTTGTGGTGCTTTCTTAGGCATTGTAGCTGAACCGTAATCAATTTGGATGCATTCCTAGGTATTTTTAACTCATTTGTACACATATCAGAGAAAAGGCTAACAACTCCCAAGTGTACAAAATTTTACTCAAAACAGTACTTCAGTTGTACAAATGATATATTAAAACTGTGCACTCACAATGGCAAACAGTGCAGATCTACATCAGTCTAATATGTATTTTCACTCTTTGTTCAAGCACTACTTTCCAAACCTATACATTAACTATAGTACTTACAATTTAGGCTTTGGTTTGGCTAATTCTGAGGCCGGTTTCAACTTCTTGACAGTAACTCTCTCTGTAACTGGACTTCTCCTCTCGGTAGATGGTGGTCTCGGCTCACGCACCTATAGAAACAAAGAAGTTTATTCATAATCCAGGGTTGGAAAATTTTCTCGTCTAATGGTTATGACGAGTAAAAAACTTTTGGTGGAAAAGTAAAAATTTTGTCTTAAGACTAGTAACTATGAAACTTACCAAAATAGAAGTGCAGGCAAAGAATGCAAGGGAAAGAAACACCAACAAATAAAACCCAACAAAAAACAACTTCACCATAATGAAAACGTCACAAGCGGAAAGCCAAAAGGACAGTTACTTTCCCACAAAACGGCCAAAATAAAAAAAGATATTAGCAATACATACATTCAAAGACAAACTATAAGAAGAACCAACTTGGAACTTTACTGGGCGGTGGGGATAAAATCAATTTAACATTGCCACAACCCTAACCCTACATGTCCTATATGCCCTTGGCCATGTACAGCGAGAGAAATTTTGAAGAATTTTTAAGCCCTGATAATCCACAAAACAATAAATACCATCCTGTTAAAATTTAAGAATAACATTTTTTATCTTACATGACATTAGAATAACACATCAATGTCAGATAATGCTAATCATGTCTAAGAATCAATTTTTCTAATGAAAATTCCTTTTTTTTTTTCCTTTATCCACTTCAAACATAAATTGTAGATTCTCAATAACCATCTAACTGGTTCCCACAATCTATGTTTTGATAGATTGCAACTAGTACCAAGAGCCAAAATAAAGAAAATAATGTATTCCCTTGTAAACCTCGCTTTTCTCTATAAAAAAGACTGGTTTACTGGGATATTATGCTTTAGCTGAAAAAATATTTTATTACAGACCTTTTGCAATTCTTCATCTTTAATCTGCAATTTTTCTATCTCTTCATTCCAGATCACATTTCTAGAGGGAGGTCGAAGGTCATCCTGTAAGGCATCAGCAGAAGGAGTACCGGACTTGTCGGGTGTGCCATCTCTTCTTTTATTCTTTAGTTTATCTGAAAATGAAATTTTACAATTAAACTTTAAGATGCCAGTCACAACAATTGTAGTTTGCTTTGTAGTCTGCTGGTTATTTTAAAAGTCACTGTTGCAAACAGTGACGAGGAGCAGTCTGATCAGGGTCCACAATGCCTTTGACAATACAGGTAAGCATATATGTACACCATTGACACTGTCTTTGACAATACAGGTAACTGACCATGTACACTGTCTTTGACAATACAGGTAATTCACCATGTACACAATAGAAACTGCTTTTGACAATATGGCTAACTGACCATGTACACATATACCATAGACAATGTCTTTGACAATACAGGTAACTGACCATGTACACTGTCTTTGACAATACAGGTAACTCACCATGTACACCATAGAAACTGCTTTTGACAATATGGCTAACTGACCATGCACACATACCATAGACACTGCCTTTGACAATGCAGGTAACTCACCATGTACACCATGGACACTGCCTCTAACATTACAGGTAACTCACCATGTACACCATAGACAATATGACTAACTGACCATGTGCACATACCATGGACACTGCCTTTGACAATACAGGTAACTGACCATTTGCACCATGGACACTGTCTTTGACAATACAAGTTACTGACCATGTACACTATGGACACTGTCTTTGACAATACAGGTAACAGTAACTGTTCATGTGCATCATGGGCACTGCCTAACTGACTATATGTGCACCATTGATGCTGTCTTTGACAATTCAAGTAACTAAGCAAGTGCACCATGGACACTGCTTGAGACAATACAGGGAACTGATAATGTGCTCCACGGATACTGTCTTTGACAATAAGGTATTCAAAACAAAAATTAGACCAGACTCACTTGATGACATTTCACCAGAATTCAAGAAGAATCTAATTCCACAACTAGCTGATTAATCCAATTACTTCACATATCAATGTTCTACCTATTACATAATCTTTTGTTTTTAATGTTTCACCAAACTGGCAAAATAGTCTGTAGCAACAAGATTGTATCTATGGCCTGAATCAGTCAACCAAATTAGCAATTCATGAGCTATATCAGGCAAAAAGGAGACCACGATCAGTAATTACTGAAACACCCATACAAAAGTGGTTACCAGATACCCAGCCCTTAATCTGAAACTTCATCTGGGCCCATAAACTCTGGGTGTAGACAACAAATGCTCTTGCAGGATTGTGTGGCGTCACAATCTCACTACTGGATGTTAAGATATTTATAAGTACCCTTTTAAAATATTTTGCAGCCCCATCTATAAATGACTGGTTCAAAGCCTTGATTCTCACAAGCAGCTACTCATAAATGGTAGAATTTGCTCGGGGAGCAAATTCTGTCCTTTATGAGTAGCTCCATGAAGCAAATCCTGTTCTTAATGAGCAGAACCTGTTCAAAATTGAATTTAAAGCATGAAAAGTGTGAAAAGTATTACATGTACCTTCTTAAACTCAGCATTAAGACCACGACAATGGTAAGGTTTTCTTGCTTCATGGCTAATGTTATGTTACTTTATTATTATTATCAAAATCATACTATTGTAATATTTTGTATACAATCTGTTTTCTGTGCTACTGTGATGGTATCAACCAATACAGAAATCAGATACCTCTTTTAATACTTTGTTCATTCTACAGTTTTGTACATTGTTTACTGAACAAACTTAGCTTCCATGAGTGTTTCAATATCTTGTTCTTCTTTAGTTCGATAGACAAAGTATTTTGTTATTCATCCTATTAACATTAATAGTCTGACAACAAAATATAATATGAACCCCTTCATACGAAAACCCATTCTTGCCATTTATGAACACCAAGGTGCAGATCAGCCTGCTCATCCATGCAGTCTGATCATGATCTCAAGTGTTTGCTGCCTGGAAAGTACAATACCCCTAGCTTCTATATCCAAAGTTTCAAGACAATAGCTTGTCTGAGTAACTGTGAGCAGGCTTGTTTGCATCTAATGCACCAGTCATTTGTAACCACTACCCCCCCCCCCCCCCCCCACCTACGGGAATAGCGGGGACAATGATTTTTCACTTTTCACAGCCCTGCTAGAAGCCCTGCACTGCGGGGACCTCCTGAATGTCATTGCTCCGCTGTTTATAATAATTAATTCCACTGGGGTATGTTCGCATAATATCAAAACCCCTGCATTAACCCGGCACTGAGGGAGAACACAGAGGGTTACTACCCAGCACATTAGCCCTGCTATCCCCCACCCATCCCCATAGGTGGGGGGCCGGGGTTACAAATGACTAGTGCATAACGGTACCTGGTTGTAAACCCTGAAGACAGGTTTTCTCCTGATGGGGCTCACACAAAGTCAGTCTAACGGGGTTGATTACTTGCTAATGTAATCAATTACAATTACAGTAGAACTTCGATGGCTCGAACACTGATGGCTCGTTTACCATGGCTTAGTCAAACCCGTTTTTGAATCTCTAGGGAATTCCTCTACATAGGAAGTAGTGTTGGATAATTAAGGAGATTTTGAACTTTTATCTTGCAAATGTATGCTGTGTGTACTCATTAGAATAGCCTCGATGAGGCTATTCTAATGAGTACACACAGCATACATTTTTGTTATAGAAAACTGAAAAAAAAAAAAAAAATTAAACCTGTTATGCCCCCTGGCAGTAACCCTCAGTGGCTCAAACTACCTTTGTCTCGAACAGATTTTCAGTTCTGCCATTTTCCAAATCAATTTTGAAGAAAACTCCAACTTGACACCCTAAATTTTGAAATGGACTCCTGCAATAGCAGGAGTCCATTTCAAAATTTAGGGGTGTCAGGCTGTGTTTTCTTCAAAATCTATTTGGAAACTGGCTGAATAGTTTGCAAACAGTGTAGGCCCTGATCAGACGCCGCGTTCTGCGGTGTCTGATCTGGGCCTACACTGTTTGCCAACTACTCATTTTGACGGAGGTTTCCGGTACAAAATGCATTAACAGATTGAAATATTATTCTCACCTTTCCCTGGCATGCCAGTTGAAGCAACAGAAAGTCTACGATCTCTGCCGCCATGCCCCAATGACATTTTCGAAACATCACGAGTATCTCTACTACCAACAGTACTGTCACGTCTACTCATTGTCAATTTCAATCACAAATATTTGCTTTTGTTTTTAATTATAAAATATACTTTTGATTTTATGTTTGTTTTGTTTTGATTTGCTTTGTTTTCCTTTCAATTTCTTCTTTCAAACAACATCTCTCAGTTTTGGAGAAAGTAAGCCCGTAACATGCCATCACAATAATTTTCTTCTGCTGGTTACCAATCATAACAATTGCCATTGTCATCTACTTTGTTGTCTGCTGGTTACTTTGAAAAAGTCATTGTTGCAAACAGTGTGGACACTGATCAGGCCGCCCCTTCAGGAGCGGTCGGATCAGAGTCCACACGGTTTCCCTGTATGCAAAAATATGTTCGAAAAGTTAACAAGAATATGCAGCAGACGACATAAATTGCTGACAGTTTTCCTAGCTACATGTACACACACGATTTATTTTCCACCTTATTTACAAGGGAGTCAACTTCATGTTTGCATTCCGATGAACTGAACCATTCTGAAAAAGGGGTCTACTCTTAAAGGAAAGAATTTGCTCCTGAGGAGCAAATTCTTTCCTTAAATAGTAGTAGACTCCTATTGGTTACGGAGACAAAAATATTTTTTAAGAGTTGCCTCCCAGGAAGGTGTACCCATTCCCGTTAGTAGCAAAAATTCTTAATTCAAATGTTTACTACATAAATATTTGAATAAAAAGCTATACCTCTATCAACCCCAATTAATGACAGTGAAAAGATGAACTACCAGGGAATATATTCAAATGTAATTTTTTCCCACCTGGATTAATCCAGTTCATTTTTTTTTTTTTTAATTTCTTTTAGTATTACAGATCTTCTTTTAGTATTACAGATCTCGGCCCCCGCCCATAGGGGCTTGAAGAAATATATGGGCTGCATGCTGCTTCCATGCAGAGCTAAATCCGGCCAGCACACTATTACTGGTAAACCGCATAGAGGATCTAAGCCTGTCCAGGAACCGCAGTGCGAGGCGGACCATCCATGCTAATAAAGCCTATTGGTTCCATTGGGCGACAGGGCTTGAGATGTCATTTCATCTCAATGTCGGGTAAAAGTCACACAAAATTAGAAGCAACGTCTCCAAAATGACCTTTACAGTGTTGATGGGGATGTTAAACCTCAAATCAAACAAACAAAAGTATTACAGATCTATCTAAATTCAACATATATATTTTTATTTTTTACTTTTTCTATTTATTCATTTATTTATTTATGCATTTGTTTATTTATTTCCTTATATTTTGATTTCTCTTCTATGATTAAGCCCTTAATTACATTAAAACTCAGCAAAAACAGTATCATAACAAAATTCCAATGTGCAGAACACTTTTGCATAGAAATGTTAAGTATCCCTGACACTTTTCCAGTAAATTTTCAACCTTCTTGAAGAGCATGGCCTACATGCCAATAGTTAATTTGGAACTACCAAAATACTCCTGAACACCATGATTTCTGACCAATCACTTAGAATATCCATAAAATGCATCTTGTGATTTATCAAACATGTACTTGATGTGCTACAAACAGTGCAGACCTTGATCAGACTGTTATAAATTCTGACCTGGGGTCTACACTGATTGCTCAAGGGATTTCTAAGGCTCTGATTATGGTGTTACTGAATAATGAATAAGCTAGGACACAAGAAAACCTGCAAAGCCTGTGTGACCAGCAAAGACTCAGATCAGCCTGCGCAGATGCGCAGGCTGATCCAAGTCTTTACTAGTCACTTCTACCATCAAAAGTCCGTGATTTACCCAAAGAAAGATAAACAAAAAGTCTGTTCAGACTGGCTGAAACCATAGGTACATCGAAGTCTGCCTTCTTGGAGGTTTATGCCATACCTGGATTCAAAGGTATTGTCACTGATAATAAGAAAGAAATTGAGGATGACAAAGGAAAAGAAGATTAATTCAATAAAATTGATTAAAGAATTAATTGAACCATCGATCCCTGTCAGCTCTCCGACTTAAAACACTTTCAAGATAATTACTTGTAGTGATATCCCATTGTTAAACTGTCATGTAACAGATCGAACGGGCTCAACAACATTCTCTATGATTTGTTTTCTTACACCCCACCCCTGAAGAAATATATGGGCGGCATGATGCTTCCACGCAGAGCTGAATCCGGCCCACACACTAGTACTGGTAAACCGCTTAGAGGATCTAAGCCTGTCCAGGAACCGCGGTGCGAGGCGGACCGTCCATGCTAATAAACCCTATTGGTTTCATTGGGCGACAGGGCTTGAGATATCATTTCATCTCAATGTCGGGTAAAAGTTCCACAAAATTGGAAGCAACGTCTCCAAAATGACCTTTACAGTGTTGACGGGGACGTTAAACCTCAAATCAAACAAACAAACACCCCCACCCTTCACCCCCCGGTTAACATTTCTATGTCTGTTTGGAGTTTAACAGCCCATTCAACACTATTTAGGCCATATCGAGCCAGTCAGTTCACCTAACTATATTTTTCCCGGGCAGGCAAACGGGCACATTCTTTCCCCCAGAAACTCACGACAACTGCCCTTGATTAATCAGTGACCATAGAAAAGGTTTCCATTTCAATGTAAAATAAACAAATATCAATTTCGACATACCCCGCTAATAAATCCACAAATTTCAGTAAAATGCAACAGAATTACGACACTGTCCATAACAAATACCATTTATATATTTAAATAATTATTAAAATTATTATCTTCAAAATGTAAACAAGAATATTTTTAAACTGTTTTCCCAGTATATGAAGAAAAAGTTCACACAAAAAGAAAAAAAATCCAATTGCCTATGAAATGCATTGAAATTTTTATGAAATGCACTGAGATTTTTATGAAAACTGTACAGTAAAATATGTCTTTTTCACCAAAGTTGCATGTAATGCATTTACAAACAATAAATGATGTACTGTCAAATATTGTTTAGACCATTATGACCAAATGTTTTCAAAATTTCTACCAATGTATAACACAACATTAAAACATTAAAAACTGAGAGGGTAATTATAAACACTTAAATGAAATTCCTAAAAACTTTAAAACTTTAGATCATAAACACATAAACGGAATTCCTGATTGAATTAAACCTGATCTAAGGGACATGAAAACCATATATTAATGAAGTTTCCCTGTATAAAAGCACTAATATACAAATGAACATTTAACATGCCCCAAAATCAAATCAAACACATCACTGAGTGAGAATAACTACACCTTCAGGGGATGCAACTTCTAACAAATTAGTTTTGCTTCCCTTATCAAAAGGGGGTTTACTCTTAAAAGAAAGAATTTGCTCCTTTGGAGCAAATTCTTTCCTTTAAGAGAAGACCCCTTTCCGTAGGATTTAGTTTCATTACCAGAAAGGAAACATGAAGTAACAATAGTTGTTTCCCTTGTACAAAATGGCGGAAAATAAAATTATGACCAGCGTATCCATTCGGCTTAAATCCGTTTCACAGATTTCATCCGCTTCTGAATTAATCTTTAATCCAAGATTACCACCTTCTACACTTTCCAACATTAATCCTTCCACTGCTAATCACCACCAGCAGACGACATTTTTAAGCGTTTTTTTTTTTTGTTTTTTTTTTTTTTTGGTTTTTACTATTATTATTATTTTTCGGTGAAAATAAGTTATTATTTATAATAAATTATATGTAAATGGTCTCCCCAGCAGATAATTCAAATGTGATGTTAGGCCATGTTTTTATTGCAAAAATATTTGTCGTCTGCTTTAGGTTTCATGTCACAGTAACAAATACCATTTTAATTTTACATTTTTCAATTGCAAAAGTAATTTATATGTATATCAAGAAACGTTGAGTCATTGGCCACATACGAAGACACTTATTTAATTCATTTTTTAATTTTTTCCCCCTTTTAATCAAGAGAAAAATATAAACCAAGTACTGATAGGCTTTCTTTATATAGAAATCTTTGTACTGTCTGGTGTTATTCATTAATTTTCTAAAAACGTCAAAATCGAATTGCAATTCAATAAAACCAACGTTACATTGAACAAAAGAGATATTAACTGATATTGACTACTCAACAATATGTTTTAATACAACTATAACATTTGAAGGGGATTTCTTTTCTTTGAGTATTTTTCTTATTTTAACACCTCAACAATAACTGAAAAACTGGTTAAATAACTTTTATTGTCATTAAAGGAAATTAATCTTTATAATCAAATGCAATTCAAAACCTTCATTTAATATTTATAACCTGTTAGTTCATTAACCCATTTGGTACCAGAAACCCCAAAACGGGTACCCTGGCAAACAGTACAGGCCCAGATCAGACGCCGCAGCGTCTGATCAGGGCCTCCACTGTTTGCTAAAAGTTCAGCCATTTTCTAAATAAATTTTGATGAAAAACACAACCTGACACCCCTAAATTTTGAAATGAACTCCTGCTATATATAAGGAGGAAGATTCCATTCGGTACAAAAAGGGTTAAATTGGTCACTCTTTTCAAGCACTGTTTTTATAGCTGTAACATAGTCAAGAAAACGTTTTTCAAGTTATTCCAAATTCAAGAAAATCTAGCAGTTGATCAAGTCCATCCAAACTATGACATATATTCCAGTCAATTAAGGTGAAAAGCATTTATTTCTTATCCTTTTCTTTCCATTTTTCATATCAAACTAAGAAAAAAAATTAAAAGGGTCGAAACGCATAAGAATGGACCTTATCCCTTTAAGCACTATGGAAAAATTCTAGAGCAGATGACAATCTTTTTTTTTTTTCCATATTTTTCTGTGAAAAAGGTATGACATTTCACGTGAATCGTCTGTCTAGCAGACGATTCACATGTAATGTCAAGCCTTTTTTTCTAAAAAAAAAAAAAAAGAAGAAAAAAAAAATGCTTTAAAAATTCAGTCTGCTAGTTGAGATAAAACATATTGCAAGCCAGCACTCAGGCAAGGGCTAAAGATTATTTATTTATTTTTTTGGTTTTGGTTTTACGGCCCTTTCAAGATTATTTCACTCATATCGAGCCGATCGTTAATCAGAGGTGGGCGAAAACCGGAGTACCCAGAGAAAGGGCTATATATTATAATACCTTACCAATCAATGGTTCTTTGGTCCATCATGAAGTTTCAGAGAAAATAAGGCTTGCCATTACATGGGAATTGTCTGCTGGAATCGTGTTAACAAGTTCATGTAATCAACATCCCTCTAAGCCCCAATTTATAAGTCAAAACTGGGGTTTAAACGGGTATACATTACTTTTGTTATTTCTGCTCCAAAGACATAGGTTGTGGGTAATTCTTAGAACCACCTCAATGAGGCCCTTCTAATGGGCACCCACAACCTATGTTTAGAGAATAAATTTGAAAAATATCATGAAGTAACCATTTGGAGATATGAAAGATTACACCATGCTAATGGCTGTGTCCCATAATAAGTCATTTTTTTTTCCACTGAAAAATAACTTGGAAAATAAAATTGCCATCTGCTATAAAAATTTCTGTGGTGCTCTAAGGACTGGTTGACCTTAAGATACCTCCAACTGAAAGATCAACCAGAATGCATAAAGCAGAGCAATATGATTCAAATATTTCTAAAGCATATAAAATATCTCGCACTTAATCTCGTAGTCTATCATGGGCCTTATTAAGAAGTTCAATGAAGCCATTGTCATTCTTTTTTTTTTTGCAATTTATAAACTGAATATACATAGAAATGTCAAGCATTGTGAATTGCCAAGTGAGCCCCGCCAAGCGAATTTGTGTCTTCGAGCATTCCGTCATGACAAATTTTAACTGCTCATGCCCAGCCATTCAGAGGGGCCAGGGATATGGCTTTCTATCTGAAGATTCCTCTTGATTCACTGCTTGTATGAGCGAGCAGTGAAGGTTCTGGCGAGACTGCGCGGATGCGCAGGCTCGCCTGAACCTTCGCTGCTCGCATAGGCGATAAGTACCAAAATCGCTTGACGGGGCCCAAGTAATATTGCAATGCCCAGGTTCAATCACTTAACCTCAAGCTTCTACCAGGTGCCAGAATGATTTTAACCTCAAGCTTCTACCAGGCGCCAGACTGATTTTCTGACAGATCACAGATTTTCACAATTTTGTGAGTACATGTATTTCAAATATTATTATTATTTATAATACAACTAAAAATGCTTGTATTCTTACCAATAACGCTTACCAGTATATATAGTTCAAATGCCTAATTGGGGCAATGAAAATTAGTTCCAGACAGGTAGTTCAAGCTACTGAGGTTTAACCCTTATCCTGCTGAATAAATTAAATTGCCACACCCATTTCTGACTATCAACCAATCAAACTGCTTGAAATTAATGTATTCATTCAAATTTGCAAATTAAATGACATAATTAGCCTGCCCAGGAAAAGTGGTGCGAGTCGGACTGTCCATGCATATAAACCCTATTGGTTTCATAATGGGCAGCAGGGTTTGAGGTGTCATTTCATCTCAATGTCGTGTAAAATACCAGCAAAGGTTCTGATCAGACGGCACTGTAGCTGTGCAATCTGATGAGAGCCTTTGCTGGTTGCAAGCCCAGTCTATCCCTAAAAGCTCCGATCTAGTTCTTGAGATGCACAGTCTACCGTAATGATCCTAAGTATTGGGACATATTTAACCCTTGTCCTGCTGAATATTTATATATGCCACACCCACTACTGATTAACAACCAATCAGATTACTTGATGCAAATTATTGCAACAAATTCACAATCTGAATGGCAAACAATGTAGATCCTGATCAGATGGCTTCGTCAAAGATAAGGCATATCTGGGATTAGCAGGACAAGGGTTAAGCCTATCGCTTAAGGAAGCAGTGCATACCCAGATCAGACTGCTGCTTCAGGAACAGTCTGATCAGGATCTACACTGTTTGCCATTCCGTTTGTACCTTTTGGACTCCTTGCTGGATCATGAAAAATTTTTTTGTTAAAATCTAGTCCAAATTTTTAGGATTTTTAGAGTAATCTGTGTTGATCACTCCACAGAGGATGTATTCGGATAGACCACAAATAGCACAAGTTCTAACATACTGAACCTTTTCAAGATAAAATATATCCCTTAATAAACAATATTTGCAATCTGAAGGTGTGGGACAATTCCACAGCCCTATTGACATGGGAGACCAAAATGTTTTGAAAAGAGTTGCCTCCCCTGAAGATTGTATAATTATAATAATAATAATAATAATCAACTTTATTTATAGAGGGTAACACATTTAGTACTACATGTAGTACTAATCTTCCATGTGGCCCTCTTTTCCTGGGTAGGAACCAGTACTAAGCAATGTGGATAAAGTTTCTTGCTCAAGGAAACGACACATGGCGCTTGCGAGGATCGAACCGGCTACCTCTCAATCTCAAATTCGATGCTTTACCACTGCACCACAGCGCTCCACATCAATTCCCCTTGAAGTCAAAAGTGTCATAACATAAAAGTCCTTGATGTACAACCCACTTTGTATAGAGAAAATTGGCATTTAGAGGGGTATACATTATTCTTTTTATTTCTGTTCCAAGACATAGGTTGTTGGTTCTCGTTAGTTCCGCCTCAATGAGGCGGTTCTACCAAGCACCTACAAGCTATATTTTGAGAAGAAATAATAAGTAAATCACAAATTTTCATCAGAAAATTAACCGTTTCGGAGTTAAGAAAGAATGTACAATGTCGCACGGGTTATCATGTGGACAAACGATGCCAATAGGCCTTCAGCTCAGCTGAGCACTTACCCAGTAATATTATGGCAGAAACTGTCCGCTCAAATCTACTCCTTTTTCCAGACATTTTCTCACTTTCAAGTCCTCAGACTTGCTCACATGCTCACATCCAAAATTAAAGAAAATATGAAAGTAACCAACCATAATGATAATGAAAACCTTTGTCATTAGATTTTCAAACCATGCAAAAGTTTACATTCCTTCTGTAAAATGTATTGTAAAGGAGATGAGTAATTATTACTTCAACTGAATGGTATGTTGATTTTATCTCTAAGGTACATGTCTTTGAAGCTTCTGAACGGTGATTCGGTGATTAGTACTGCCAACTACTGACTTTGAAAAGTGAAAATTCTCATTAAAAATGGTGTGCCCCCGCCCAAAGGGGCTTGAAGAAATATATGGGCTGCATGATGCTTCCACGCAGAGCTGAATCCGGCCCGCACACTAGTACTGGTAAACCGCTTAGAGGATCTAAGCCTGTCCAGGAACCGCGGTGCGAGGTGGACCGTCCATGCTAATAAACCCTATTGGTTTCATTGGGCGACAGGGCTTGAGATGTCATTTCATCTCAATGTCGGGTAAAAGTCCCACAAAATTGGAAGCAACGTCTCCAAAATGACCTTTACAGTGTTGACGGGGACGTTAAACCTCAAATCAAACAAACAAAAATCATTAAAAATGGTCAAAAAAGACAAAGAAAATTACCATTATTTACTGCTAAAAGGCAATAATTATATTCAAATCAGAGAAAAAAGTGTTGTTTTTTTTTAACCCATATTGCAGGCGGGAAACCCATAAAGGGGTAGCTTGGCAAACACTGTGCAGGTCCAGATGAGACGCCGCAGAATGCGGGATCTGATCAGGGCCTGCACTATTTGCTAACAGAATTTTCCATCAAAATTGGAATAAAGATGAAAAAATAGGCCTGCCACACCCAATATATGACACTTAGGCTTGTTCAGCATATTGCACTGGAAGATTCCACCAGTATACAATGGGTTAATGATGGTTAACTCTCACCATACTGAACCCAGATAACCCTTTTTACGAAAACAGTATAGATCCAGATCAGCTAGCTTCCAGGAAGCCAGCTGATCAGGACCTATACTATTTTCCATTCTGCTAAAAGTTGAAAGCATGCAACAGAATTAGATGCAAACTGAGGAGGAGTGTTGCATATCAAAATATTACGTTGAGAGTTAAATTACCTTGGGCATTTCTACAAAAGGTACTCTCTCTCTCTCTCTCTTTCTGTTTTGACAGAAAATCATGTTAGCAAAGAGTGCATAATGCAGTGTCTGATCCGGGCTGCACTCTTTGACCATGTCCCTTTTAAGAGTGGGTTAAAATATTTATTTACACAATATTTCATTTTTCACGTTATATTGTGTTTGCTGGATTGAGTTATTTATAGAAACTTAGGGGTTTTATAAGATGCTGCAGAACATGGTGTCTGATCTCTGCCTGCACTGTTTGCCAGAGTCCATTTTTGGGATGTCCATCTAATTTAAAAAGCTGATTTTGAAAACCAGTCATGGGTGAAAAAAAATAGCCACTATGTCGTACAGACCCTAAACAGCACATTTTTTTTAAAAACATTAGAAAGAACACACTTCTAATTTAACCCCACTGAACATGACAACCCCTACCTTTGCAAACATTCATCTGATCAGGATCTATACTGTTTGGCATTCAGTTTGCAAATTTTAATGAAAACATTATATTAAGTAATTTGATTGGCTGATAGTCAATAATTGGGTGTGGCCAAATTAATTATTCAGTGGGATAAGGGTTAAACACAGGTCAAAACTTGGCACAAACATTCTAAGAACCCTAAAAACAGAATGAGTATTTTTGTTTGTATTGGAGTTTAACGGCCCAGTCAACACTATTTAGGTCATTTTTGAGTCGGTCTGTTTACCTATGCGGTTAACCAGTACAGTGCACATTCTTTGGCCAGAAACTGACAACTGCCCTTCTTGAATCAGTGGAAGGGAGAAAATGATCATAGAAAAGATTTCATGATCAATCTCCATGAAAGAACGTTTCCGACCCTGGCAGGTATCGAACCCCCGTCCTCCTGATCACCAGTCAGACACGGATCCAACTGAGCCACCAAGGAGGCCAAAATGAGTATGAAGTATATATAGTCTTATTCCTTCATAAACACCTGTTCTGAATTCTAACAAGTACCCACAGCATAGATTTCCTTGTTTTTACTCCTTATCTAGTAGTCGGCCTGGGTAGCTCAGCCGGATGCACATCTGACTGGTGACCAGGAGGACGCGGGTTCGATACCTGCCGGGGTTGGCGAGATTCTTTCGTGGAGGTTGATGATGAAATCTTTTCAATGGTCATTCTCTTCCTGTACTGGTTAACTGCTTACGTATAAGAGTGTCGATAGGTAAACTGACTGGCTAAAAAAATGACCTAAAATAGTGTTGACTGGGCCATTAAACTCCAATACAAACAAATTTACCCCTTATCTAGCTTTTGATATCATATTTGAAAGACTATATTGAACCAGACTGAAACTATTAAAACTTACGTGCACTTTTTTTCCGAGCTTCCGACGCACTATCTGGCGGTGCACTTCTTCGCCTTGCCTCCAGTGTGTGCATGGAGGACGAGCATTTCTTATCTCCCATGGCATGAGACTGCCGCCGAGAGGCATGTGCTGATGCCGGGGCAGAATTATTTTTAGCTCCAATAGCAATCTTTGCGTTGGAAACAACATGCAGTGACATTTTCAATCACCAAAGTTTATCCTTTTTTTGGCAATATGGAGAGTGTTATGTAAATTATATTGTGTTTCCAATTGTTTTAAAGTTCAAGTTGCTAATTCAAGCTTTCAGCAAATGAAGGTAAATTTACCCTTTAAGCACTATGAAAAACTCTAGAGCAGAAGACAATCTTAAATTTCTTTTTTTTTTTCAGAAAAAAAAAATGGCTTGACAATTCACATAAAATGTCAAGCCTGGACAGTCTGAGCTGGGCAGGCTTAGACCTAAGCTGTTTACAAGTACTCATGTGTGTGCATGGAAGCAACATACAGCCCAATCTATGTCTCCAAGCCCACATGGGTGGGGAGCCTACTGATTATTGAAAACCTCATCTACATGGAGATACCACAGATGCTTGGGGTCAGGTCTGATTACCTTTCTTGCCCGACAGAACAGGCCTACTCTAGTATATCAGAGCCTATCAGTGATGGGGACCTTTTTTAAAACATTGTTTTAAGGCCTTCAAACAAGTTTTATCGATAGTAGGCCTGTTCTGTCGGGCTAGAAAGGTAATCAGACCTGACCCCAAGCATCTGTGGGAGTTACTGCTCTCAGTGAGAGCAAATTCTTTACTTTAAGGAAGCCTCTCCCCCAGGACAAGCAAACTACAGTGAAATTCCACTATTAAGACCCCCTAAAATTAAGACAAATTCTGCTTTTGAAAGCTTATTTATTAGACTACAGATATTCTTTCTTTGCGTTTTCTGCTTATAGTATCCTCTGCTCAGGGACCGCCTTTGAGACTTACAGACCACTTTTGAACAGTCACAAAGGTGGTCTTAATATAGGAATTTTACTGTAATTTTGGATGCAAACTATTTTATGCAAGGAAAACTTCCCTTAAGCTTGGCAATGATTATTATTCATTCTCCTTTCAGGGGAGGTAAATGTTGGAAAGCATTTTAGCCTCCCATTTCAAAAATTGTCTATAATCCCTACAGGAAAGAATTAGCCCCTTAGCAGATCTACTTTTTTGTGTAAGAGCAGATCCCTTTTTTGAGGTTCTGAGGGTTTTAGTGCACAAGAAAACAAATATGAAATAATGGAAGTTATCTCCCTCAAAAAAAACAACAGAAAACCAGTCAAGTGTGTCGAGTCAGCCTCACTACAGTGATCGAACACTGATGGCTTATTTACCATAGTAGAGTCAAATTCAAAGGCCCCTGAAGAAATAGATGGACTGCATGATGCTTCTACGCAGAGCTGAAACTGACCGCACAGGAGTACTGGTTAACTGCTTAGAGGATCTAAGCCTGCCCAGGCCAATAGGTGTGAGTCGGTCCGTCCATGCTTATAAATCCTATTGGTTTCATTGGGAGACAGGGCTTGAGATGTCATTTCATCTCAATGTTGGGTAAAAGTCCAACAAAATTGGAAGCAACGTCTTCAAAATGACCTTTACAGTGTTGATGGGGACGTTAAACCTCAAATCAAACAAACAAGAGTCAAATTCATTCTAAAGTCCCTAAATAGTGAAATTTTCCAGTATCACCGGATATCAATGTATTCAGGATAATTCAGAGAAAATTTCCTTATCTTGAAAATGTATGTTGTATGTACTCATTAGAATCGCCTCAACGAGGTGATTCTAATGAGCACACACAACATACCTCTATTAAATAGGAGAAAACAAAGGTATCGCTAGACCATCCACAATATGCCTCCTGATCATGGCTCTGTGTTTAGCCCTCAAAGGCTGGAACTACTCCTAACTCGAACAAATTTTCAAGATCACAAAGGTGTTTGAGCAATTAAAGTTAGAATTATACAGAATAATCCACTTTTTTCAAAAATTATTACTATTACACATCCATTTTTTTTTTCAGAAACATTATTAAGTGACTGCCAGTTAAAATAACCCCAAAATATTGAAAGTTTGTCTTGAAATAAAGGTGAATTTAATTAGTTCCATTAAATAAACAGTTAATAGTTAAATATTTACACAAAAATACTTAGATCCTGTTCAGGCCAAACATACACTGTTTAGGAGGCAAACATTCACTTTCAATAAATTTGCATTTGCAAACTTTGATGTTTACACCCACAGTGCACTACAAAGAGTCGGCCCCCACCCACCAGGGCTTGGAGAAATAGATGGGCTGCATCATGCTTTCACGCAGAGCTGAAACCAACCCGCACATGAGTAATGGTAAACCTCTTAGAGGATGTAAGCCTGCCCAGGCAAACCGGTGTGAGTCAGCCCATCCATGCTGAGAAACCCTATTGATTTCATTGGGCGGCAAGGCTTGAGATGTCATTTCATCTCAGTGTTGGGTAAAAGTCCCACAAAATTGGAAGCACTGTCTCCAAAATGACCTTTATAGTGTTGATGGGGACGTTAAACTTCAAATCAAACAAACAAACACCCACAGTGGACTACAAAGAAGGTTTCAGCAAAGCACTGGCCCAAAATTAGCAACTTTCAGATGTAACATTATAAGACCCCAAATGAAAACACCCAAACTTTTAGCTCCCCTGAGCCAAAGGCTCAAGAGGAGCTTCTCTGTCTTCCATCAAAAGTTTGTTTGAATGATCCAAGTCACATGACAAAGATGGCTGACATGCCCAAATATGGTAAAAACCTTTAAAAATCTTCTCCTTCAGAACCCCTTGGCCAATTGCCTTGAAACTTGGTATGTATAGCATCAGGTGACTGAGAGAATTACCAAGTTTGATCAAACAATGCCATAAGATGACTTTCAGGCAAGCTGAGGTTTATTGTCAGATCCTGGAAAATATTGTATTGCTGTATATTATGTTGTTATTTGAAGCAACCGAATTAAAGTTTAAACCAAATGATGACACTAAGTTGACCTTGACCTATTTTATGGCAAGGTCAAACTGATCCTTTAGGATTTTGTATGGAAAAAGATGAAACAATGCATTGTTCGAAAATTATTGTGGTCTTATAAAAACATGTATAATGAATGTTTATGAATGCCAAAGTCAAGGTCATTTGGTGACCTTGGCCTCAGTTCACTTGGAATGCAGGTCCAGTGACATTTCAAAGGGCTTTTTCTCTACAACATCTGAGCCAATTTCCATTAACCCTTTTTGTACCAAACGGAATCTTCCTCCTTATATATAGCATAAGTCCATTTCCTAGTTTAGGGATGTCAGGTTTTGTTTTCTTCAAAATTTACTTGGAAAATGCCTAAACTTTTTGCAAACAGTGTAGGCCCTGATCAGATGCCGCATTCTGGGGCGTCTGATCTGGGCCTGCACTGTTTGCCAGGGTACCCGTTTTGGGGTTTCTGGTACTAAATGGGTTAAATTTGATATGCATATCCTCCTGACATGGACCGGCCCCGATAGCTCAGTTGGTAGAGTGTCCGCTCCGGGGAACGGGAGGTCACGGGTTCGATCCCGGGCCGCGACATACCAAAGTCGTTAAAATGGTACTAGCTGCCCCTCGCTTGGCACTCAGATTTACGGGGTAGAGCTCGGAATGGTCGACCCAGTGTCAGGATAATGTGAATGGGTGTGGTATCATGTAATGTGTCTGGGACATGATACTTCAGTGAGGCAGCACTATAAAAATGAGCATTGAGCTCCCTGTCGCAACCAGACACCGTCGTGATATGACTGAAAAATTGTTGAAAGCGACGTTAAACCCGAATTCACACACACACACACACTCCTGACATGGAGGACTGAAGTTTAGTCAAATAGTCCAAGTCACATGACCAAGATGGCCACCATGCCCGGCCACCATGCCCAAATATGGTCAAAGGCTTCAAAATTCTTCTCCAGAACTGCTAGGCTGACCTTGACTTATTTTATGACAAGATCAAATTCCATCCATTAAGCTTCTGAAACAATGCATTATGCACTCACAAACCGACATTTAGGGGGCAAAACTTTTGGACTGTTTACCACCTAGGTAGTCATTCGTGAGTCCATATGGACTTCATTCCATAGATCAGACGTTTAAGTGGCAAAAATTTGCATTTAAGTGGCTTGCAACTTAAGAGAAATTGCCACTTATGTAGTCAATATGCGACGCCAAGCCACCTAAGTTTCCATTCATGAGAATGCCCATCTGCCCAGCCAAGGTCAAATTTTCAAGAAAATGATTGTCAATGCAACTACTTCTGTATTTCTTCACCTGTGGTGGCCAAACTTGCTACATATATTGGTTAGGGAATGCAGATGTGCATGAGGGTATTCAAATTTTGATCTGATCCCCCTGGGTCATGGGATGAGGTCAAAGGTCAAATTTACAAGAAAATGCTTGTAAATGCAAATACTTTAATATTTCTTGGCCTATGATGAATAAACTCAGTACAAATATTGCTAAGGGACTGGAGATGCACATGGAGGTATCCGAATTTTGATCTGACCCTTGGGGTCATGAGGTGACGTCAAAGGTCAGTTTTTGAAAAGGGGGTATTTGCGATGGTGCACAATCGACTTGCTCTAATTTGAAATATTGTGGTCTATGACATGAGTGTAGTTCTATGAATTCTAAAGGTCAAGGTCATTCAGCAACCTTTGGAAGTGCAGCTCATCAACATTTCAAAGGACATTACATTATGATAACACACCCGTGTGAATTGGTGCATTTTTACACATCTCCAAAATGGCCTTTTTTCTGATGAAAATCTGTGATATTTTTCTTGTATCTACTGCAAACATAGATTGTGGGTGCTCGTTAGAACCGCCGCCTTGAGGCGGTTCTAACGCGTACCCACAACCTATGTCTTGAAGCAAGAATAAGAAAGCTAAGGTATACCCCCATAAACCCCAGTTTTCTCTGTATAAAGTAGGGTATAGGGTGGCCTTCATTTCATGGACTTGTTCATGTGATGTTATTATTTTCTGAAACTGCTGGACCATTAAATGTCATGTACAGACCCCCAATGGAAATGGGTGATCAACCACAATTTGTTCAAATAATCCAGGTCACAAGACAAAGATGGCCGCCATGGTCAAATGTGGTAAAAGCCTTGACAAACCTTCTGCTTACGTTTGTTCCATTATAAGAACGGTGAAATTCCGCTGTTAAGACCACCTAAAATTATGACTAATTCTGCTTTAAAAAGCTTATTTAGTAGGTTACAGTTATTCTTTCTTTGTGTTTTCTGCATACAGTGTCCTATGGTCATGGACCACCTTTGGGACTGTTCAAAAGTGGTCTTCAAGACCACTTTTGAACAGCCCCAAAGGTGTTCTTAATATAGGAATTTTACTGTATATGGGAGCTAATGAGCCCCGGAGCATGATAAATTTGGACCCCAGAATGATGCATGGTTGGCAGGATTCATGTAGGTGATCACTTAACATTGCTACACACAAAATATCTTAGCTATGGGCCTTACGGTTTCAGAGAAAAAGATTTTTGAAGTTTGTTCCATATTATAAGTCAATGGGAGAAAATGAGCCATGAGGCATGGCCAATTAGGACCCCAGGGGCATGGTTGGCTGGATTTTTGTTAGTGACCACTTAATGATGCTACATATTAAATATCTAAGCTCTGGGAGTTACGGTTTCAGAGAAGAAGATTTTTGAAGTTTTTCCAAGTATAAGTCAATGGGAGCTAATGAGCCCCAGGGTGTGGCCAATTTGGACCACAGAGGCATGATTGGCAGGATTTATGTAGGCGACAACTCGATATTGCTCCCCACTAAATATCTAAGCTCTAGGCCTATGGTTTCAGAGAAGGAAGAGTTTTGAAGTTTTTTTTCCGATTACATGTACAAGACTACAGGATCTAATGTGCCCCTAATTATAGTGCATGGCCAATTTGGACCCGATAGGGACATCAGCATGGCAGGATTTATATAGGTGAGCACTAAACATTGCTACATATTAAATATGTAAGCTCTGGGCCTAATGTGGTTTCAGAGAATCTTCCCATTATAAGTCTATCAGAGCGAATGAGGCCCAGGGTGTGGCCATTTTGGATCCCAGGGGCATGATTGGCAGGATTTATGTATGTGACCACTTAACATTGTTACTTACTAAATATCTAAGCTCTGGGCCTTATGGTTTCAGAGAAGAAGATTTTTGAAGTTTTTCCCATTATAAGTCTATATATGCAGGGAGCATAAAATTATGGTGCCATGCCAACCATATTTCCAATCTGATCAGCCTCAAAATCTTAAGCAGCCATTTCCACTGCCTGATAATGCTTCACATGATATTTGATCAAGATATACTCATTTGAAATTGTCAACAGACAACCACAGAAGACAGAAGACGGAGCATTGGTATACTAGTACAATGTATCTCATAACTGTCTCTGATCACCTGAGCTGAAGGCTCATAATATGAGCCTTCAGCAAGGCTCATAATATGAGCCTTCAGCTCAGGTGAGCAGAGACAGTAGGGAAGATAACAGTAAAGGACAGGGTAGAACGAGGAAAATAAATGGAAGTATAGAAACTGAAGAAATAACAACATTCTGAAATAACAAGATTCCCCCTCTTTCCTTACCTGCTGCAAGGACAGCAGGCCTTGCCGGCCCCCGCCCACAGGGGCTTGAAGAAATATATGGGCTGCATGATGCTTCCACGCAGAGCTGAATCCGGCCCGCACACTAGTACTGGTAAACCGCTTAGAGGATCTAAGCCTGTCCGGGAACCGTGGTGCGAGGCGGACCGTCCATGCTAATAAACCCTATTGGTGTCATTGGGCGACAGGGCTTGAGATGTCATTTCATCTCAATGTTGGGTAAAAGTCCCACGAAATTGGAAGCAACGTCTCCAAAATGACCTTTACAGTGTTGACGGGGACGTTAAACCTCAAATCAAACAAAACAAAGACAGCAGGCCTTGCCCAGTTGTAAGCCAGTATCAGTTGGATGCCCCAGTGATGCAAGATACGTGACACCTTTGCCTCACGCAACACCCCACTCCCCATGATGGAAGTGTTATTTGAACATTTTTTCTATTTTAAGCTCTGGTGGCCATCTTGTTTAATGGAGCAAAACCGTTTTACTTAGTTTGATTCAGAGAGTCACCCAAGCTACATTCTTGTGAAGTTTGAATGAAACTGTATCGCAGGTATAGATCTGGAGTTGTCATTTATTACTTTTTTTCTATTTTTAGCTCTGGCATCCATCTTGGAGTGGAACCATTTTAAGAAGAGGGACATAAATTATAAGCACCTTTCCTGTGAAGTTTGAATGAAAAAGGATCAAAGGTACAAGAAAAAATTTCATTAAATATTTTTTTGTTATTTTTAGCTCTGGTGGCCATCTTCTTCACAGGAATTAAACGATTTTAAATAGTTTGGTAGGGAGCCACCTAGGCAACATTCCTGTGAAGTTTGAATGAAACTGGACCAAATGTATAGGAGGAGTTTTCATTTAATAGATTTTCTGTTTTAAAACTGACAGACTTTTGTTCATCAGCGCTGAACTGTTGTAGCTATTCTGGTGGAGGGTCAGATTGGCAAATGATGATTGCTGTGAAGTGTGAAAGAAATTGGACCAAAGGTATAGGAAAAATTGTCAATGTTTTCCTCTAGCATCCATCTTGTTCATTGGAGTGGAACTATTTTAGCGTCACCTAAGCACGTTTTTCTATTTTAAGTTCTGGTGACCATTTTGTCCATTGGAGCAGAACCATTTTAGCTATTTTGGTGGAAGGTCAAATAATCAACTTTGAATGAAATTGGACCAAAGATAAGAGGAAAAAAATGTAAAAGATTTATTTTTATTTTTAAGAGCAGAACTATTTTATTTTGGTAGAGGGTAACCTATGCATCATTCCTGTGAAGGTTGAATGAAATTGTTTGTTTTGTTTCATTGTTTGCTTGAAGTTTAATGTCCCCGTCAACACTGTATAGGTCATTTTGGAGACTTTGATTCCAATATTGTAGGACTTTTACCTGACATTGAGATGAAATGACACCTCAAGCCCTGCTGCCCATTGAAACCATTAGGGTTTATAAGCCTGGGCAGGCTGAAATTGTACCAAAGGTGTAGGACATGTTGTTATTTAAAGGTGTTTGTTTTTTTTAGTGCTGCCATCCATTTTGTTCATCAGAGCAGAACTGTTTTAGACTTTTTGATAGCAGGTCACTTAGACAACATTGCAATGAAGTTTGAATAAAATTGAGCCAGGAGTATAAAGTACAGTGCACATTCTTTTGCCAGAAACTGACAACTGCCCTTCTTGAATCAGCGGAAGGGAGAGAATGACCATAGAAAAATTTTGAAGATCAATCACCATGAAAGAATTTTGCTGACCCCTGCAGGAATCGAACCCGCATCCTTCTGATCACCCGTCAGAAATCTTACAAATCTTATTGATTAAACCAGAACAGTTATTTATAAGATTCACACATTACCTCCAGTCTTAATTCCAGCACTTAATCCATGAAAAGTGCAAACATATGTCCTTTTAAAATTTTAAACACTAAAATTCACTTTTCAAACAAGCATGACAAAAAACAAACATCTGAGCTGGTTTCTGCATTAATGAAATCAATATACTTTTCCCATTTAGGATAAAGCCTGCACCAAGAAAATCCCCACAAATAAACGAGACTTACCTTGGTTAAGTTGACGTTTGTTTGGGATTCTTTGTAGTCATATATAACACTGAAGTGATCAGATGAGATGCACGCCTCGCCTGACTGATCTCGCCAGTAATTCAAAGCTGGAAACCTTTTTCTCAAAAATTCTAACCTAGTCCAGTCACGTCGGTGATGGTACACTAAATCCAGCTAAAACCCATACCCTTGGGAGGGTAAAACTAGAAGTCTTTTCCTGGGTGGGCATCTGATCACTTCAGTGTTATATATGACTACAAAGAATCCCAAACAAACATCAACTTAACCAAGGTAAGTCTCGTTTATTTGTGGGGATTCTTTTACGTCATAACACTTCCTTTCACAGATGAGACTTCAAAGCTCCAATTTTTGGGAAAAAGGAGACTTTTGAACTAGCAGACAATAGCTTAAGTTATCTTAATGTAAAAAGAGATATGTGGTAAATCAAATACCATTTAATGCCACCAATATGAAATTCATATGAATACATACAAGATTCATTCCGTAAGGACTGCATGAGTAAATGCTGTACTACTATCTTCAAGTTTCTTATTATAGTATTGAGCAAAGGTCTTTGCATTCGTCCATCCTGCAACTTTAAGGATATTGTCAATAGGAACACTACACATGTTTGCTTTTGAAGAGGATGCTGAGCGCACACTATGTGCTTTATACTTCTCACAGTCAATACCCGCACCAGCCATCACAGTTTTTATCCAACGACTTATTGTACTGCTTGTTACAGGACCGAAAGGTTTGACATAGCTTATGAGAAAACACTTATTTTCACCTCGGATTATTTCTGTCCTTTTCAGATATTCCGAAACAGCACTATACACACATAATCTCTTATCTGGAGGATAAGAGCAAAGTTCTGCTAAAGGGGATTTAAAATTAGCCCTACTTTGCTTTAAAGGACCACTATAATGTAACACATACTTTGCAGGCTCTTTAACCAAATGTTCTATAGTTAAAAGATGTAATGATTGAGATCTTGATGCTGTGGTTAATGCAATCAACATTACTACTTTCAACGTTAACGTTTTTAAACTCAATTCCTCGTAAGGATATAATGATTTTAAATAATCAAGCACCTTATTTACGTCCCATACTTCACAATATCTAGAAGTAGGCGTTCTTAGATTATATACTCCTTTAAGAAATCTTATTACAAGTGGGTGTGAACCCACAGAAACCCCTTGCGTCTGTTATAATGTGCAGCTTTGGTGGACCATGAGAAATTTTCCTGCAGGTTGAGGAAATATTTGCAGTCCACCAATCTAACTCCAATAACATGTCTTTTGTGACAGACATTAAAGCATTAAAGTCTCCATTATTGCAACGAAGTGCTACTACTTTCTGTTTTTCTAAATTTCTATAATATAAAGGTCCTAGGTCAACGGCTGAGAATGCCGAGACTATAAGGCCAATAACATGGGCAACATCTCTTATTTTAGTCATGCTCTTGTGTCTTAGATTCTGACATGCCTGAAGAATCTTTTGTTTTCTCTCAGTGGGAAGATAAACTATCATTCTTTCTGAGTCAATATGGTTCCCAAGAAAGACAATATTTTGAACAGGGATCAAACCAAATTTCTTGTTATGAATCATAAAGCCAACCTCTTCCATGAGAGATACTGTGTCATGTACATTTTGTTCACATTCATGCTTTGTTTCGGCTACAAGTAAAGAATCGTCAATGTATCCCGAATTGATGTGACCCTTTTGCCTTAATGCGGCATAGACTGGTTTCATCAGCTTAGTGAATAACCTGGGCGCACTGCTGACCCCATTAGCTAGACAGGTGTATTCATAAATTTGATCCTTCCAAAGAAACCGAAGAAATCTTCTTTCTTCCCTTGCCACTGTAATACTGTAATAAGCATGGCGAAGATCAACACTTGCCATGTAGCAGTCTTTTCTGATCAATTTCAAAGCAGTTTCAAATGAATCCATCTTAAAATGGTGGTATTCAATGTATTCATTTACATCTTTCAAGTTTAGGATCATACGGTATTCACCATCTTTTTTACATCTGGTGAAAATTGGAGAAAGAACCTGATTTTCTTCATAAATAACTTTTTGTAGCACCTCCATCTCCAAAAGTTTTTCTATCTCACTATCAATAATTTCTTTCTCAAATTTTGAGAAATGTATTGACTGTGATATAGATTTCTGATTTGGTATTTGACTAAATTCCAAATGACAATTTTTAACAATATCCAAAATTCTAGAATCATTTGTTAGCTTTCTCCAATTTTCTTCAAACTGTGAAAGCCTACCTGCTTTAAACTCTTTTTTCTGGTCTGATTTCTGGCGGTTGCCAGAACCTTCTCTGACCATTTGGTGTGTCTTGCCATAGTTAAGGCCTCTACCATAGCCAGAACCCCTATGTGCACCACGACCACCTCGTCTCACGTAGCGACCACCGCGACCTCTGCCACGGCCCCTGGAGACATTTCTGCTGATTTTATTTATTTCTTGAATATCTTTAATATCTTTGATCATTGAGTCCCCATACAACTGATCTGTAAATGCAATGTTAGGTGAGCACAGATAATGCAAACTGGGATGCATATCTTTTTTGTGGGCTTCTCTGCGCCTGATATTAATCCAAACATTTGCTTTCCCTAAAATTGCCAACGCAGTAGTCCCGCATTCTTTCAGATCTTTATCAAGTTTCCCTTTATGGACAAGCTTCGCAAGATTACAGCTAGCCTTGCAAATAGCATTCTGAATGCCCCTCATTTTAGAATCTTCCGTTTGAGTCTGGGGCTTTAAGACTGACCAAACACCAGCGTTGACCCGTGTCTCTTTAAAAGCAAAACAGTTTTCTGGTCTATGGATGTTCTTAACAATATCATTGTAAGTGTCATCAGGCATCCCTTCACGAAATGTGCTGTTAATCATATCTGCCAAAGTTTGGCTCACCTCAACATCCACTTTGTCAGTTTTCTTGAATTTTTTCATGAAATTACTGAAAACATCGTCTTCACTGTCCACCTCATGAATGGATCGCTTTTCAGAAAGGGAAACGGAAATCTCCTCCTCTTGATCAGCATCAAGAGGGTCCATATTGGGGTCACTTCCATAGCTATAGTCAAACACCTGATTATCCTCATCATAATCATGGCCATAATCATATTGTTCATACAGATTATCAACCCGGTCAGACAGTTTTTCAACCTTGTCGTTTGTACTAGAAAGTTTAGAGTTCAATGCCCGGAGAATATTGAGACACTCTTTATTAAACCCTACAGACGTAGTGGGTGGGGCTATTTCTACAGGCTTGTGGGATGCCACGTGTGCCGACTTTGGTTTAGCTGCATTCGCAGCATTAGTTCTGACAGCAGATGCTTTCCCTTTCGTCAACGACGAAGGGTTTGTTCCACTTGTTGATGCTGTTGTCACTACATTTGGGACCGCGATATCCTCATTTTCTTTCTCAGTCCCATGTGCCTTCTTATGCTGCACCATTTGTTCAGCCATTTTGTTGTGATGATGTAAATATGTATAATACGTCACCAATATTTGCTATCCGACAACGCTGGGTACCAATAACTTATAATATGCGCCTACTACGTAAGCGAAACTTGTTATCGGAAAAACCAATTCTAAATATAGCCGACTGTATCACGCTATATTGTCGTTATACATGTAATTTAGACCGATGTTTTATATGGGCCTAGCCGTTTACCTTCGTAAACGAAAAGATCACATTTGAAATAAACGGATCTAATAGAAGTATCAGATTTATAGATAATACTTGAGTACTTTCAATATGATACTTCAGAATTGACAGAACTTTACTGAATCTATTCACAACGTGAACAGAACTTGTTCTGTGCCAAATTGACGAGTGACTAAGCGGACCACGTCTGCTCAGTTCAACAGTCAAAGGCGTACTGGCGAGATCAGTCAGGCGAGGCGTGCATCTCATCTGTGAACGGAAGTGTTATGACGTAAAAGAATTCAATTTACCCATTTTCAACTAAATAGAATACTCTTCACTTTTTATAGCAGGAGTCCATTTCAAAATTTAGGGATGTCAGCTTGTGTAATGTTTGAAATTTAATAAGATAATAGCTGCTGTTTTTATTATTTCTTCAAACAGTGAGGACCCTGATCAAATGCCATAGAACACCATGGTATGTGGCATCTGATCAGGGCCTATATTGTTTTGCCAGTATAACCATTATGGGCATTCCAGTCTGAAATTGCCCTGACTTGAAATCTTCCACCATCTTTACCATGAAACTTCAATCGCTCAAACACCCACGGCTCATTTACTCCTTGTGTCCTGAGGAAACTTCCCCCCCCCCCACCCCCAGCTACAGGAAAGAAATACAAATACTACACTACAACCTCTTTACAACACTATTAATGGGGTCCACAGCAGAAACTGTTAGTTAAACAAGCAAATTCGTTGAATTGATATCCCCCGCCGAATGGGTTTTTCGTGTAGAATGGCAAGAAAATATATCTGGCCAAAATTGAGAAAAAAAAATTGCGCGTGCATCACGGCAACATAATAATACATATTTATTTCAAGTTTCATTTTATTCCATGCAATAGTTGCTGAGAAGCGGTTCCAGACACAGTGAGACGACGAAAAATCCAGAATTTTAATCATTTAAGGGGCCATAACTCTGGGTGTAAAAAGTCAATCCGAAAAAAATTTGGGCGTGCATCACCACAGCATAATAATACATATTTATTTCAAGTTTCATTTAATTCCATGCAATAGTTGCTGAGAAACAGTTCCCGACAAAAAAGTGAGACGACGAAAAATCCAGAATTTCAATCATTTAAGGGGCCATAACTCTAGATGTAAAAAGTAAATCCGGAAAAAAAATGCGCGTGCATCACCACAGCATAATAATACATATTTATTTCAAGTTTCATTTAATTCCATGCAATAGTTGCTGAGAAACGGTTCCGGACAAAGTGAGACGACGAAAAATCCAGAATTTCGATCATTTAAGGGGCCATAACTCTGGATGTAAAAAGTCAATCCAGAAAAAAAATTGCGCGTGCATCACCGCAGCATAATAATACATATTTATATCACGTTTCATTTAATTCCATGCAATAGTTGCTGAGAAACAGTTCCGGACAAAGTGAGATGACGAAAAAATCCAGAATTTCAATCATTTAAGGGGCCATAACTCTGGATGTAAAAAGTAAATCCGAAAAAAAATTGCGCGTGCATCACTGCAGCATAACAATACATATTTATTTCAATTTTCATTTAATTCCTTGCAATAGTTGCTGAGAAACGGTTCCGGACAAAGTGAGACGACGAAAAATCCAGAATTTCAATCATTCAAGGGGCCATAACTCTGGATGTAAAAAGTCAATCCGAAAAAAAATTGTGCGTGCATCATCACAGCATAATAATACATATTTATTTCAAGTTTCATTTAATTCCATGCAATAGTTGCTGAGAAACGGTTCCGGACAAAAAAGTGTGACGGACGGACGGAAGGACGGAGGGACGGAAGGACGGAGGGACGGAAGGACGGATGGAAGGACGGACGGACGGACGGACAACGCCAAAACTATATCCCTCCGCCTTCGGCGGGGGATAACAACTGTGTTAAATCCAAACAAAAATGTATAGATTAAACAGAAAAATGACCATTACATAAACTACACATTTTTGGGATCCATGTTGAAAACATGTTATATCCAAAATAGTGTTATAACAAACCACGTTACAAGGAGGTTGTGGTGAAAAAGGCCTGTTCCCAAATTAATGTCAGTGTCACTTTTATTTCGCACCAGTCTGGGCAAGTTTGATGATGATCAGACCTAAACTGTGGCCTCTAGTGTGTTCAGAAGGTTTTTCTATGATTTGATCTACTGACCTTCTTTTTGACCTGACATAACCTATATTCGAAGTTGACCAAGATATTGTCAAGACTATCATTCTGAGCAAGTTTGATGATGATTGGACCAAAACTGTGGCCTCTAGTGTGTTCACAAGGTTTTTCTGTGATTTGACCTACTGACCTACTTTTTGACCTGCCATGACCCATATTCGAACTTGACCAAGATATTATCAAGATGCTCATTCTGAGCAAGTTTGATGATGATCAGACCTAAACTGTGGCCTCTAGTGTGTTCAGAAGGTTTTTCTATGATTTGATCTACTGACCTACTTTTTGACCTGACATAACCTATATTCGAAGTTGACCAAGATATTGTCAAGACTATCATTCTGAGCAAGTTTGATGATGATTGGACCAAAACTGTGGCCTCTAGTGTGTTCACAAGGTTTTTCTGTGATTTGACCTACTGACCTACTTTTTGACCTGCCATGACCCATATTCGAACTTGACCAAGATATTATCAAGATGCTCATTCTGAGCAAGTTTGATGATGATCGGACCAAAACTGTGGCCTTGTGTGTCTCTGATTTGAACTGTTGGCCTACTTTTTGAACAGACATGACCCATATTCAAACTTGACTCAGATATTGTCAAGATGATCATTCTGGGCAAGTTTGATGATGATTGGACCAAAACTGTGGCCTCTAGTGTGTTCACAAGGTTTTTCTATGATTTGACCTAGTGCCCTACTTTTAGACCCAACATGACCCATATTCGAATGTGACCAAGATATTATCAAGATGATCATTCTGAGCAAGTTTGATGATGACTGGACATAAATTGTGGCCTCTAGTGTGTTCAGAAGGTTTTTCTATGATTTGACCTTCTGACCTACTTTTTGACCTGACATAACCCATATTCAAAGTTGACCCAGATATTGTCAAGATGATCATTCTGAGCAAGTTTGATAATGATTGGACCAAAACTGTGGCCTCTAGTGTGTTCACAAGGTTTTTCTGTGATTTGACCTACTGACCTACTTTTTGACCTGCCATGATCCATATTCGAACGTGACCAAGATATTATCAAGATGATCATTCTGAGCAAGTTTGATGATGATCGGACAAAAAATTCGGCCTCTAGTGTGTTCACAAGGTATTTCTCTGATTTTATCTACTGACCTACTTTTTGGACCGACATGACCCATATTCGAACTTGACTCAGATATTGTCAAGATGATCATTCTGGGCAAGTTTGATGATGGTTGGACCAAAACTGTGGCCTCTAGTGTGTTCACAAGGTTTTTCTATGATTTGACCTAGTGCCCTACTTATTGACCCGACATGACCCATATTCGAACGTGACCAAGATACTATCAAGATGATCATTCTGAGCATGTTTGATGATGATTGGACATAAATTGTGGCCTCTAGTGTGTTCAGAAGGTTTTTCAATGATTTGACCTACTGACCTACTTTTTGACCTGACAACACCCATATTTGAACCTGACTGAGATATTGTCAAGATGATCATTCAGGGCAAGTTTGATGATGATCGGACCAACACTGTGGCCTTGTGTCTTCACAAGGTTTTTTTTTCTGATTTGACCTACTGACCTCCTTTTTGACCCAACATGACTCATATTCGAACTTGACCAAGATATTTTGTGGCTGTACAAAATGTGTGCAAGTTTAGTTAAAATCAAATCATAAATGAAACAGCTATCATGCACACAAGACCAAAAGAGGCAATTTTTGCCCTTTCAGGGGCCGTAACTTCGAAACACATGATGGGATATGGCTGATTCAAGAAAGGAACCCAGATCTCATGGTGGTACAAGTTGTGTGCAAGTCTGGTTAAAATCAAATCATAGATGAAGATGCTATCGTGCGGACAAGACCAAAATAGGCAATTTTTGCCCTTTCAGGGGCCGTAATTCCGTAACACATGATTGGATATGGCTGGTTCAAGAAAAGAACCTAGATCGCATGGTGGTATAAGTTATGTGCAAGTCTGGTTAAAATCAAATCATAAATGAAGATGCTATCATGCACACAAGACCAAAATAGGCAATTTTTGCCCTTTCAGGGGCTATAACTCCGTAACATATGATGGGATAAGGCTGGTTCAAGAAAGGAACCCAGATCTCATGGTGGTACAAGTTGTGTGCAAGTCTGGTTAAAATCAAATCATAAATGAAGATGCTATCGTGCGGACAAGACCAAAATAGCCAATTTTTGCCCTTTCAGGGGCCGTAACTCTGTAACACATGATGGGATATGGCTGGTTCAAGAAAGGAACCTATTTCTCATGGTGGTACAAGTTGTGTGCAAGTCTGGTTAAAATCAAATCATAAATACAGATGCTATCGTGCGGACAAGACCAAAATAGACAATTTTTGCCCTTTCAGGGGCTATAACTCCGTAACATATGCTGGGATATGGCTGGTTAAAGAAAGGAACCCATATCTCATGGTGGTACAAGTTGTGTGCAAGTCTGGTTAAAATCAAAACATAAATGAAGATGCTATGGTGCGGACAAGAAATTGTTTACGCACACACGCACACACGGACGAAATGTGATCACAAAAGCTCACCTTGTCACTACGTGACAGGTGAGCTAAAAACATGATAAACCTTTATGAAAGATTGCTGTTGCTATAAAACACAATAAACCTTTATAAAAGATTATTGTTGCTATAAAAACACAATGAACCTTTATAAAAGATTGTTGTTGCTATAAATACACAATAAACCTTTATAAAAGATTGTTGTTGCAATAAAAACACAATAAATCTTTATGCTATAAAAACACAATAAAGGATTATAGAAGGCAGTTGTTGCAATAAAATCACAATATAAACCTTTATAAAAGATTGTTGTTGCTATAAAATCACAATAAACCTTTATAAAATGATGTTGTTGCAGTAAAATTACAATAAACCTTTATAAAAAATCACAATAAACCTTTATAAAAGATTGTTGTTGCTATAAAATCACAATAAACCTTTATAAAAGATTGTTGTTGCTATAAAACACAATAAACCTCTAATAAAGGTTGTTGTTGCCATGAAAACACAATAAGCCTTTATATAAGGTTATTGTTGCTATGAAAACACAATAAAACCTTTATAAAAGGTTTTTTGTGTGTGTGTGTGTGTGTTTTTTTTGCTTTGAAAACACAATAAACCATTATAATAATATTAGAACAAGAGGCCCATGGGCCACTATGCTCACCAGAGCTCAGGTGGGCACTGCTAAATTGCAGCCATGTATTTTAACATGATATCATTTTAATCTGCCAAATGAACCCCCATATCCAAATGAGCATCCATGTGGACTCAGTATATGAAACATTAGGCCTTTTATGAAGTAGAGGGGGTGGGGCATGGACCCAATGGAGCCTTGGTTGGTATCACTAAATGTGTCTTATCACAAAGAACAAGAATATATATGGTTTAGCAGTGGGGATCTGCATGGCTGGAGATATAAGTGGAGGGGTTGGAGCATGCCCTGTCGTTCCCAGGAAAGCCCAAGATTGTTGTCCCTAAATGTGTCTCATCATAAGGACCAAGTATATATATGGTTTAGGGGTGGGAATCTGAACGGTTTCCAAGATATCCTTTCATGAAGTGGAAAGGAGAGGACTGGCCCCTGCGGACACCCCTACAGTAGGTGTGCTAATAATAAGGAACAAGAACATATATGAATATGGGGTGGGGATTTAATGGTTTCTGAAATATATGGCCTTTTATGAAGTGGAAGGGCGGGGCACATTGCCTCAGCACAAAGAGACCCCCAAGTTGGTGTGACTGAATGAGTCTTATCATAAGGAACAAGAATATATATGGTTTAGGGGTGGGATCTGAACTATTTCTGAGATATGTGGCTTTTAATGAAGTCAAGCGGTGGAGCAAGGCCCGGTGTCATATAATATTTTGACCCGCCTAAAAAGTGACCCGCGGGTCATAATATTATGACCCGCGGGTCAATATATTATTATAATATTTTGACCCCCCCTATAATATTTTGACCCCCCTCCCTAACTTCACAAAAGTTACATTTAAATGACCAAATATGGTGAGGTAACTGTTAAGCAGTAAAACTATGACAATTGTGGTGGTTTTTCCTGCTGATTTTTACACTTGGGCATTGTCTGAGGGGTGGGGTGGGATAGTTCTAGATCTGAAAATCTACAGCAAGAAAAATGACTATAATATATAAGAAAGGGCAATCATGTTTAAAGGGAAATGGCTAAAAAGCAGCAAAAAAGATAAAAAATAACAGAAAAAAACACATGACTAAAGTGGTATTGAGAGAACCAGCCTATGCACGTGGGGGGGGGGGGGGGTCAAATTATTATAGCTATAATAAAATGACCCACCCTTTTTATCTGTTATTGATATACTGGTATTTGAGTTCATTCAATTAATTAAACTTTTCATTGAATTAGATGGCTTGTAATACACTAGATTCAGTAAGGTTCAGTATGTGGGAGGGGTTGTAACTTAATGACTAGAAAAATAAGGGGGGGGGGTCAAATTATTATAGCTATAATAAAATGACCCACCCTTACTATTTGTAATTAGTGTACTGGTATTTGAGTTCACACAGTTAAATTAAAACTTGAATTGCTTTATATGGCTAGAAATAGACTATATTCAGTAAGGTTCAGTATGTGGGAGGGGTTGTTACTTAATGACTTGAAATTGGCAGGGGGGGGGGGGGGGGGGGGGTGGGGTCAAATTATTAGAGCTATAATAAAATGACCCACCCTTACTATTTGTAATTAGTGTACTGGTATTTGCGTTTACACAGTTAAATTAAAACTTATATTGCTTTATATGGCTAGAAATAGACTATATTCAGTAAGGTTCAGTATGTGGGAGGGGTTGTTACTTAATGACTTGAAATTGGGGGGGAGGGTCAAATTATTATAGCTATAATAAAATGACCCACCCTTATTATCTGTTATTGATATACTGGCATTTGAGTTCTCTCAATAGATTAAACTTTTAATTGAATTAGATGGCTTGTAATACACTAGATTCAGTAAGGTTCAGTATGTGGGAGGGGTTGTAACTTAATGACCTGAAATGGGGGGGGGGGTCAAATTATTATAATTATAATATAATGACCCACCCTTATTATCTGTTATTGATATATTGGTATTTGAGTTCATTCAATTAATTAAACTTTTCATTGAATTAGATGGATTGTAATACACTAGATTCAGTAAGGTTCACTGGTTCAGTATGTTGGAGGGATTGTAACTTAATGACTTTAAATGGGGGTTCAACGTTCAATTGTCATGATAATCCTGTTGTTTTAACAAAGTTAATTAGAAATAGTCTACTGCTATATCCCCTTTTCTTTACATTATTTTGAGTCCATTTCCTTGGTTGAAAAAGATACTTGGTGTGGGGGGTCATTTTATTATGGGTATAATATTTTGACCCCCCCCCCCCCCTACATTTCATCAACAGTTCAACATTCAATAGTCATGATTATTCTGTTGTTTTAATCCAGTTAATTAGAAATAATCTACTGCTATATCCCCTTTTCTTTACATTATTTTGAGTCCATTTCCTTGGTTGAAAAGGATACGTGGTGTGGGGGGTCATTTTCCTATGGGTATAATATTTTGACCCCCCCCCCCCTACATTTCATCAACAGTTCAACGTTCAATTGCCTTGATTATCCTGTTGTTTAAATCCAGTTAATTAGAAATAATCTACTGCTATATCCCCTTTTCTTTACATTATTTTGACTCCATTTCTTTTGTTGAAAAAGATACTTGGGGGGGGGATTTTATTATGGGTATAATATTTTGACCCCCCCCCCCCCCTTCTAAGCAGCAACACCCATTTCAAATGAGAATATTATTCTTCATTATCTTGTTAAATGTGATATAATGATGATAATGATATTATTGTCCAGTACTTTGTAAATTGTACTGGGGGGGGGGGGTCATTTTATTATAGCTATAATATTTTTGTCAAATGTGAAATAATTTGTTGATATTATTGTCCAGTACTATTATTTTGAGTTCATTTCCTTTGTTGAAATAGATACTTGGGGGTGGGGGGGGGTCATTTTATTATGGGTATAATATTTTGACCCCCCCCCCCCTTCTAAGCAGCAACACCCATTTCAAAAGAGAATATTCTTCTTCATTATCTTGTTAAATGTGATATAATATGTTGTTTTATCCGTTTTCTTGACATGATATTATTGTCCAGTACTTTGTAAATTGTACTGGGGGTCATTTTATTACAGCTATAATATTTTGACCCCCCCCCCCCCCCTTTCTTGGCAGCAACACCCATTTCAAAAGAGAATATTATTCTGCATTAATTTTGTCAAATGTGAAATAATCTGTTGATATTATTGTCCAGTACTATTATTTTGAGTCCATTTCCTTAGTTGAAAAAAGATATGTATGTGGGGGGGAGGGGGGGCATTTTATTATAGCTATAATATTTTGACCCCCCTACCCATGTTGTCAGATCTGCAATAGACTCCTTGCAATACCCATTTCTTATCTTGTCAATACCTATTTATCGATAAAAGTCCTCTTCTGATTTATTTTGCTGAAGTTTTAGGGGCGGGTCATAATATTATAGGGGGGGTCAAAATATTACTGTAATATATTGACCCGCGGGTCAAAATATTACACGGGTCAAAATATTATCTGACACCGGGCATGCCCCGGGGACTCACAAGCTGGTGTCAATGAATGTGCCTTATCATAAGGAAGATGAATATATATGGTTTAGGGGTGGGGCTCTGAACAGTTTCTGAGATATAAGGCCTTTTGTGAAGTGCAGGGGTGGGGCAAGGCCCAGGGAGACCCCCAGGTTGGTGTCAATGAAAGTGTCTTATCATAAGGTACAAGAATATATATGGTTTAGGGGTGGGGATCTGTAAGGTTTCCGAGATATTGTGGTATTATGAAATGGAGGGGGTGGGGTATGGCCCCAGCACATCCCTGGGGACCCCCAGGTTGGTGTCACTGAATGTGTCTCATCATAATGAACAAGAACATATATGGTTTAGGGGTGGGGATCTGAACAGTTTCTGAGATATATGGCCTTTTGTGAAGTGAAGGTGTGGGGCATGGCTCCGGCGCACCCCGGAAGACCCCCAATTTGGGGTCAATGAATGCGTCTTATCATAAGGAGCAAGAATATATATGGTTTAGGGGTGGGGATCTGTAAGGTTTCCGAGATATTGGGCCTTTTATGAAATGGAGGGGCTTGCCCCGGCGCATCCCGGGGGACCCCCAGTTTGATGTCACTGAATGCTTCTTATCATAAGGAACAAGAGTATATAGGGTTCAGTGCTGGGGATCTGAATGGTTTCCGAGATATTGGGCCTTTTATGAAGTGGAGGGGGTGGGGCATGGCCTCGGCACATCCCGGAGGACCTCCAGGTTGGTGTCACTGAATGCGTCTTATCAATAGGAACAAGAATATATATGGTTTAGGGGTGGGGATCTGTAAGGTTTCTGAGATATAAGTCATTTTATGAAGAACTGGCGGCGGGGCATGGCCCCGGCACAACCTACTGGACCCCCAGGTTGACATAACAGCATATGGCTGAGAGAAGTTTACTAAAGGAACATTTCTATGAAAGTTTTGTCAAAATATCTGCAAAGGCTTTGTAGTTAATGCCATTTTTCAATTTTCCCCATTATAAGTCTATGGAAAATCTAAGTTGCCATAGCAACCAAACTAAAGAGCCGAATTTCATAAAAAACACAAAACCTGTAAAGGCAAATATGGTGAATATTTCCATAAACTTTCAGCCTCATAGAGCATACGGTTTCTGAGGAGATGATTTTTTAAGTATTTTTTTTTTCTATTTTTTCATTTTGGTTTCCATGGCAACCAATACAAATGAGCAGTAGGCCTAAAATCATATGGCAGATAGTAGATTGCCTAAGGAATATTTCTATGAAAGTTTTGTCAAAATATCTGCAGTGGCTTGGCAGTAAATGCCATTTTTCAATTTCCCCATTATAAGTCTATGGAATCTCTAAGTTGCCATAGCAACCAAACCAATGAGCCGAATTTCATAAAAAACACAAACTTTCAATCCCCCAACCCAAGGATGCTACAGATGAAATTTGGGCTGAATCGGTCCAGTGGCTTCAGAGAAGAAGATGTTTGAAAGTGTTGACGTCAGACGACGACGACAACGACGACGACGCCGGACAACTGCCTATCCTATAAGCTCCCCCGGAGCCTTTGGCTCTGGTGAGCTAAAAACACAATAAACTTACATGGAAGATATTGCTGTTACTGCAAAGCACTTAAGATCTTCAAGAAATGTTTGAGCTAAGTACACACTGCCATGAACCTAAACTTACCTAAAATAGCTGATGTTGCTGCCTTCTTCCTCATATCTCCCCACTTAGCTGCTGACTTCTTGTCATCCCCACCCCCAGTGGTTGGAGAGCTTTGTTTCTCAGCACCACCAGTGGTGCCCCCAGTACCAGCAGCTTTCTTCAAGACAGAGCTCGCTGCTTTGAATGCTGACATTGTTGCTTAAGTTTATCAAATTAATCTGTATTAAAGTCCAAATGGATTTTAATCAAAAGTCTTTAAAACACAACTTTCTTTTAACCTTTTGCAGATTCCACAGTAAAGAGACACAGTCATGTCAACTTAATACATTTTAAGTACTGTGTCAAAATGCTAGTCCTAGAACTAAACTTTAATTAAGGTGCATGTATTTCACTGGAATCCCCTTCATAACACTATAATTGTTAGGTTCTAAAGCAGAAACTATGTCAGTTAAACATGCAGGTTATATGCAAACAAAAGGTATAGATTATACAGAAAAAAATGTCTGTGTGTGGTCATTTCTCTATATAATCTGTACATTTTAGGATTTATCTTTAAATTATATAGGCGTCTTTTCGTGATGATGTAACCTTTATTCATATATTTGTATGTTTTGTATATATGTTCTCTTACGCCACATGTGTGGCCTGAGCTTAGACAAATATAGTTAAGTTCTGTTCTGTTCTTTAATTAACACTGTATCCAAAACCATGTTTTAATCAACAATGTTGTAAAGAGGTTTATGTGTGATCAGGATTTACACTGTTTGTAAAGGTTAGGGGTGTGGTGTTCAGCAGGATGAGGGTTAACTTTGATCACCAGGTATCCTTGCATATTTTGACATTTTTGGAAGTTTGTTTGTTTGATTTGAGGTTAAACGTCCCCGTCAACACTATATAGGTCATTTTGGAGACCTTGCTTCCAATTTTGTGGGACTTTTACCCGACACTGGGATGAAATGACATCTCAAGCCATGTCGCCCAATGAAACCAATTGGGTTTATAAGCATGGACGGTCTGACTTGCACCGCTCCACCTGGGCAGGCTTAGATCCTCTAAGTGGTTTAACAGTACTCGTGTGCGGTCGGTTTCAGCTCTGCGTGGAAGCATCATGCAGCCCATCTATTTCTTCAAGCCCCAAATGGGCGGGGGCCGCACCTTTTTTGCATGTGCACATCTACTGTCACAGAATATAATTTGAAGTTTATATTTCAGACTTTCTGAATTTTAAAAAATGATTGAATAATGCTTCTAGGACTTAGTCCTGATTTCATTTAGAACTATTTCAAATGTATGAAATTCAAGAAAGTTATGTAATCTTATTTATTTATTTATATAAATAAACAGATTCTTTTGAAAATTTATCAATAACATTTGTCTTCATTCTGTGGCCATAACAACAGTCCAGAATTTCAAACTGCATACCTGTGATACCTCCCTCATTTTGATGCTAATTTTTGCCAAAATTATGCAAAATTTTAGTAAAATTTTGGAGTCTCCCTCATTTGAACTGAGAATTTCCCTATATATTCTTTACATCTCCCGTATCACAATGGCAAATCTCCCTCATACATTAAAAAATTATCACAGGTATGAAACTGTTCTATTTGAAATGATATAAAGCTGAATTCCAGTTTCACATTTTGACTTCTACATTTGAATCCAAGAAAGTTATGTGTTTTATTTATTTATTTCCCTCCTTCTGTGGCAGTAACAATAGTCCAGAACTTCAAAATGTGCTATTTGAAATTATATATAAAGCTGAATTTCAGTTTCAAATTTTGACTTCTATTTAATGAAATGTCTAAAATCATTTACACCTGTTTTATGACTATTTGCATAAAAGATAAACAAAACAAGAACCACTTCTCAAGTGTACCGGGTACTTTACTTCTGATTTGTTTTTGACATACTACAGGGTCTTTTTCACCATTAACCCTTTTTGTACCAAATGGAATCTTCCACCTTATATAAAGCAGGAGTCCACTTCAAAATTAAGGGGTGTCTTCAAAATCTATTTGGAAATTGGCTGAACTTTTTGCAAACAGTGCAGGCCCTGATCAGAGGCCGCTATCTGCGGCCTCTGATCTGGGCCTGCACTGTTTGCCAACTACCCCTTTTGGGGTTTCCGGTACCAAATGGGTGGGTTAAAGCCCTTAACTAACTGGACCAGATGACATCATAAATCCTATTCTCCTTTTTGTTTGTCTCGGACAATTAATCAAGCATAATATTTTGTGTGAATCAGAATGGAATGCCAAGCCCTAATTTTCTATGGAAAACAAGAAAAGACAATATTTGAAAATAAATGTCAGCAACGCTCCTGGTTTAAGGGCCGATACTGTACTGTGTTATTGTATTGTTCCTGGTCAAATAATGAACCCTCATATGTTTCTGCAAACCAATGTAAATTTAATCGTAAACCACAAGCCACGACTTTTCTTCTCTCTTTTTTTAGAGTTTAAACTCAGACTTGACATTTCATCTCAGACATGACATTTCATATGAATCATCTGCTAAGGGATTATTCACACCTGACATTTCTTGTGAATCATTTTTCAGCATCTGTGTCAGACATGACATTTCATATGAATTATCTGCTAGGATTATTCACACTTGACATTTCTTGTGAATCATTTTTCAGCATCTGCTGTCAGACATGACATTTCATATGAATCAACTGCTAGGTTTATTCACACTTGACATTTCTTGTGAATCATTTTTCAGCATCTGCTGTCAGACATGACATTTCATATGAATCATCTGCTAGGTTTTATACAGACTTGACATTTCTTGTGAATCATTTTCCAGCATCTGCTGTCAGACATGACATTTCATATGAATCATCTGCTAGGTTTTATACAGACTTGACATTTCTTGTGAATCATTTTTCAGCATCTGCTGTCAGACATGACATTTCATATGAATCATCTGCTAGGTTTTATACAGACTTGACATTTCTTGTGAATCATTTTTCAGCATCTGCTGTCAGACATGACATTTCATATGAATCATCTGCTAGGTTTTATACAGACTTGACATTTCTTGTGAATCATTTTCCAGCATCTGCTGTCAGACATGACATTTCATATGAATCATCTGCTAGGTTTTATACAGACTTGACATTTCTTGTGAATCATTTTTCAGCATCTGCTGTCAGACATGACATTTCATATGAATCATCTGCTAGGTTTTATACAGACTTGACATTTCTTGTGAATCATTTTCCAGCATCTGCTGTCAGACATGACATTTCATATGAATCATCTGCTAGGTTTTATACAGACTTGACATTTCTTGTGAATCATTTTCCAGCATCTGCTGTCAGACATGACATTTCATATGAATCATCTGCTAGGTTTTATACAGACTTGACATTTCTTGTGAATCATTTTCCAGCATCTGCTGTCAGACATGACATTTCATATGAATCATCTGCTAGGTTTTATACAGACTTGACATTTCTTGTGAATCATTTTCCAGCATCTGCTGTCAGACATGACATTTCATATGAATCATCTGCTAGGTTTTATACAGGCTTGACATTTCTTGTGAATCATTTTCCAGCATCTGCTGTCAGACATGACATTCCATATGAATCATCTGCTAGGTTTTATACAGACTTGACATTTCTTGTGAATCATTTTCCAGCATCTGCTGTCAGACATGACATTTCATATGAATCATCTGCTAGGTTTTATACAGACTTGACATTTCTTGTGAATCATTTTCCAGCATCTGCTGTCAGACATGACATTTCATATGAATCATCTGCTAGGTTTTATACAGACTTGACATTTCTTGTGAATCATTTTCCAGCATCTGCTGTCAGACATGACATTTCATATGAATCATCTGCTAGGTTTTATACAGACTTGACATTTCTTGTGAATCATTTTCCAGCATCTGCTGTCAGACATGACATTTCATATGAATCATCTGCTAGGTTTTATACAGACTTGACATTTCTTGTGAATCATTTTCCAGCATCTGCTGTCAGACATGACATTTCATATGAATCATCTGCTAGGTTTTATACAGACTTGACATTTCTTGTGAATCATTTTCCAGCATCTGCTGTCAGACATGACAATTTCATATGAATCATCTGCTAGGTTTTATACAGACTTGACATTTCTTGTGAATCATTTTCCAGCATCTGCTGTCAGACATGACATTTCATATGAATCATCTGCTAGGTTTTATACAGACTTGACATTTCTTGTGAATCATTTTTCAGCATCTGCTGTCAGACATGGCATTTCATATGAATCATCTGCTAGGTTTTATACAGACTTGACATTTCTTGTGAATCATTTTTCAGCATCTGCTGTCAGACATGACATTTCATATGAATCATCTGCTAGGTTTTATACAGACTTGACATTTCTTGTGAATCATTTTCCAGCATCTGCTGTCAGACATGACATTTCATATGAATCATCTGCTAGGTTTTATACAGACTTGACATTTCTTGTGAATCATTTTCCAGCATCTGCTGTCAGACATGACATTTCATATGAATCATCTGCTAGGTTTTATACAGACTTGACATTTCTTGTGAATCATTTTTCAGCATCTGCTGTCAGACATGACATTTCATATGAATCATCTGCTAGGTTTTATACAGACTTGACATTTCTTGTGAATCATTTTCCAGCATCTGCTGTCAGACATGACATTTCATATGAATCATCTGCTAGGTTTTATACAGACTTGACATTTCTTGTGAATCATTTTCCAGCATCTGCTGTCAGACATGACATTTCATATGAATCATCTGCTAGGTTTTATACAGACTTGACATTTCTTGTGAATCATTTTCCAGCATCTGCTGTCAGACATGACATTTCATATGAATCATCTGCTAGGTTTTATACAGACTTGACATTTCTTGTGAATCATTTTCCAGCATCTGCTGTCAGACATGACATTTCATATGAATCATCTGCTAGGTTTTATACAGACTTGACATTTCTTGTGAATCATTTTCCAGCATCTGCTGTCAGACATGACATTTCATATGAATCATCTGCTAGGTTTTATACAGACTTGACATTTCTTGTGAATCATTTTCCAGCATCTGCTGTCAGACATGACATTTCATATGAATCATCTGCTAGGTTTTATACAGACTTGACATTTCTTGTGAATCATTTTCCAGCATCTGCTGTCAGACATGACATTTCATATGAATCATCTGCTAGGTTTTATACAGACTTGACATTTCTTGTGAATCATTTTCCAGCATCTGCTGTCAGACATGACATTTCATATGAATCATCTGCTAGGTTTTATACAGACTTGACATTTCTTGTGAATCATTTTCCAGCATCTGCTGGAAAATGATTCACCAAAAAATGTTGAGTCTGATTTTCTCTGAAAAAGAAGCAAAACATTTGATTGCCAGCAGCCTTGCAATGTTCCTTGGTGTTCAATGATGAACAGAATCATTGAACAATTCCAATAAAAATCCATCTAAAGTTTTCTCACAGTCTTCTATTTTGAACATTGTCCACTGGAACATTTTATAAATATACATTATTCCAGATTTCTTGGACCCAATTTCTCATAAGTTTTAATATTTTATTTCGACCCAAAAAGGACAACCTCTTCCACTACTACTACTTTCTTTCAATTCCAACTAATATGACTCCAGATATTCTAACTTGGTTCCCTAATACAAATGAAAATCTGGATAAACTTAATCCACTTTGGTAATTAATCTGGTTTTTAATTCTAATTAGTGACACCATTATGAAATGAAATTTGCCAGTGATTTAACTAATCCATGTGGTTTATTAGTTCATAAACTTGCCATCTGCTCTTAAATGTTACACGGGGGCTTTAACCCATTTTGTACCGGAAACCCCAAAACGGGTAGTTGGCAAACAGTTCAGGCCCAGATCAGACGCCGCAGAACGCAGCATCTGATCAGGGCATTCACTGTTTGCAAAACTTTCAGCCAGTTTCCAAATAGATTTTGAAGAAAAAACAACCTGACACCACTAAATTTTGAAACGGACTCCTGCTATATATAAGGAGGAAGATTCCATTTGGTACAAAATGGGTTAAGAGTTAAATAGCTACAATCTTATGAAATAACTTATTTATCAGCTTTTGCATTCATTATCAACAATATACAGAACAGATAAGTAAGAAACTCCATTTTCTCTACTTCCATTCACAGTTTGGCTATCTTGCCTACTTTTAGATATTTCTAAATATGTATTCCTAAGCAACACAACAACATTCCTAGCTAGGCTAAAATCTTCAAAAGAATGCATCAGTATCATAGTCAAGATAACAAAAATCCAAAACCAACAATTTCAGAAAGAAAATTGCGAAAAGTAAGCCTAAAATTAAACTGTGTAAACATTTCTTCTCCTTGACAATGGAATCATTTCATTTTGGTATAGATTTTGTCCTGAATCTTTGTTTGCCTTCACTGAGACCCCTGAATGTAAATTATAGATCATGATCCACCCCCAAATGGATTGCTTTCTATTGCAATTCAAACCATTTTCAGACATTGTGTCAAGGCAATAAAATCAGGCCATGGACAATTGGAACAATAAAGTTCTGATTCAAGCACTGCTTAATGGGATAAAAACCAATCAAATTATACTCAAACAAAGTAAATCTGTGGTTTATGCGTTAGAGTACTGGAACCCATTACTACATTCCTTTCCTGAGCTGCCTTGTTGTATTAATGCATTTTTTGGCCACGAAACCTCAAAAAGTGCACACCCTTTAAGGCTCTTTCAAGAACATTTCTCTTACCGTAAAGATTCTGCTATAAGGCGATTCGGCTATAAGACGGGACCCCTTTTCCAGCTTTTCTAAGGTGGGATTTTGCTTATACTCTTTTAAAAGACGGGTCAAATTTTTGCCATATCTGTCGGGGCCTATCTGCTACCGCTAGATGCAATTTAGATGTGAGAAATCGCCCTTTTTTCGTCAGAAAACCCCTCTACTTACCCCTCGGGCCGATGTGTCGTATTGCTGCCGGGCCGGTGCATGCCTTGCTGGCTTATGCTACACAGACTTCTATTTAATAGACGACAGGGGCTGACAAATCCATTTCCCAGCCGTCCGGGAAGACCGAAATCATGCCGGGCAGGTGCACTTTGACCTTATGACGCTCGGTCGGGACAAGTGCAAAAAAAAAAAAAACGTCTATAACTGCCAGTCCTTAAATACGGTAAAACTAGACCAGTAAGTAAATCGCTGTCAATTCAGAGACAAACCGTCTGTGTATTTATTACGGTTCAAGTATGACACTATTGTTAATCCCTGTCGTATAATTGCCACCCTGCGGTGCGTGTCGATAAGGTGTGAAAATATGGTCAAGTTATGTCTCTAATTTGCGTTTATCCTCCAGTCATAAAATTTAATCCACAATCAATGTGAAAATGATTTAATTGCTCCTCAGACTATTAGCTACATCTAACGGTAGATGTTTGCATTATAAAATCGGACTTTTCTATGATCTCATGAATGGTTATGTTTTGGCGCCAAATAGCAGACGTTGGCGGGAAAAGTCTAACGCTGTTGTTGGTTATTGACACGGAGCTTCTAAGGATAATTCGGGAGCTGTGCAAAGGGTTAATTTATATCCACCTCTATTCACAACCGCTTAGCTATCGGGAAAATATTTTTTACCGGTTCCAAACATTTTTTTCTTATGAAAGAGATACATGCAATGACATTAAACATATGTGGGGATAATGGCGTAAGATGACGTCATTTACCGATCGCGTGCAGAAAAATCGTAGCGGTGGTTTGTGGGCGGCGATTTATATCAATTCAAAAATCACCGATCGGCTTTTTCCGTATGTCTGGTCTTCGGCGGACATTGCCGGAAAAAAGCCTGCAGTCCATGACCTCGGCTATAAGACGGGGTCACTTTTTTGGGCTCATTTTGGAGGGAAAAATCCTCGTCTTATAGCCGAATTTTTACGGTACTTCAAGCTGATTGTTAATCAAACCACCATACCTTCCGTTGCAGAATTTGGCATCTCACATGTGACCTGAGCAAGACTCGAGCCTACAGTGATGAGAGACCTAATGATTAAGAAACAGAGCTCTCACCAACTAGGCCACAGAGATCTGTTGTTGATCAGGGCTTTTGCTGTTTGCAGAAAGTGGAGCTATTTCTAAATACAACTCAATATGACACCATACCGTCAATACCCTAAAATTCAGATATTTTGAGGACTTGCTGTAATAACAAATTGTTTCACGATCCAACAAGCAGCCCAAACCTGTAGACAGAATGGCAAACAGTCTGATCTGGGTCTGCACTGTTTGCTTAGGCCTGTCTGTCTGAACACTTAGGATCATTATGGTTAGGGAGAAGATGCTTTTCAGTACAAAATGAGTTTTTTGTTTGTTTATTTTGAGGTTTGACATCCCCATCACCACTATTTCAGTCATTTTGGAGATGCTGCTTCCAATTTTGTGGGACTTTTACCCAACACCAAGATGAAATGACTTCTCAAGCCCAATCGTCCAAAGAAACTGCGGTGGTTTATGGGACAGCCTGACTCACACCACTTTTTCAGGGCAGGCTTAGACCTTCTCAGCGGTTTACAAGTACTTAAAAGTTTGGTTGGTTTCAACTCTGTGCAGAAGCACCATGCAACCAAATCTATTTCTCAAGGCCATGATGGGGGGGTGGGGGGGGGGGGGGTGGGGGGGTTGGCAGGGGGAGGACAAAATTAGTTAAAAATATGTCCAGGCCACTTTCTCCCAATCAACCCAGAATTTTATTTGCCAAAAAGGGTGATATGAAACTAGAAATGCATTCACAGGACAAATATGCCTGTTTAAGTTTTCGACGCACCCAAGCACATTTTACCTCTAACCCTTCTCTTGCTGAATATTCATTTTAGCCACACTCATCTCTGACTTTGAACCAGTCGGATTACTTGATGTAATTTATTCCTACAGATTCATAAAATGAATGTCAAACAGTGTAGATCCTGATCAGATGGCTTCTTCAGAAGTCATCTGATCTGGATCTACATTGTTTGCAAAGATAGGGGTTGTCGTGAACAGCAAGATAAGAGCTAAGTACAACAGTGACCTTGGAGGTACCAACCTTAGTCATGTGCATCATACATTGTCTCATGATGGTTATGGTTAACATTTCAGCCAAGTAATTCCAAAATCCATCCAGAAATAAGAAAGTTTGTGACCATTTTTAAGTTTTGGACTTTTTTTTTTGTTTTACCTTTGACCTCTAAGTATGACCTTGACCTTGGAGGTATGGACCTTGGTTTTGCAAACAACACATCATCTTGTGATGTTTAACATTTCTGCCAAGTAATTTCGAAATTCATCAAGAAATAAGGAAGTTATAGACTGTGTTTAAGTTTCAGAAGGATGGATGGATGGATGGATGGATGGACAAACAGATATGGGCACAAGGAATGCATAAGTGAAATATGAAAGCCCTATGACTAACCAATCAAAACTTATGGACAAATGTTAAAGTTTTTAAAAAGTAGGTCAAATGTCAAGGTCAAGGTCATTAGGTCAAAAATTGAGGTACTACTGGAAAGACCTTGTGACAAGGTATACACAAGTGAAATATGAAACCTTGTGACCTTGAAAATTAGGTCAAGGTCACCAAAAGCTAATCAGTTCTTAAGACCATCCCACTGATATAATGTATCATGTATGAACCAAATCCTTCCATTGGTTCAGGAGTTAGAGTGCAGACAAGCTTATTTGGTCTAAAATTTGACAATGGTTTCAGCCTTGTGACCTTGAAAATCAGGTCAAGGTCACCAAAATCTAATCAGTACTTTTCCCCCTCCCAATGGTGTATCTGTGTAAGTTTAATCAAAATCCATCCATCCATTCAGGAGATAGAGTACAGACAAGAGGCAACGCCAACGCCGACGCCGACAGGATCCGCACCAAAACCAATATGTCCCCCTCCCTTTCGGGTGGGGGGACATAATTTGCAAGGAGACCAGATTCTGCCAGATCAGAGGCCATAATCTTAATCTTCAGCTGAGAAATTATGCGGAATTTACAGCTCAATATGGATCACTATTAATTGAGCAATTTCAAACATTTCTTAATTGCTATGGGATCTATATTTAACCAGTCTTTAAAATAATATTTGCTTTAAACAACCTAAGCAAAGCCCCCTTAAACAAGTATTGTCAGACCAAGATCACAAATATCAAACATAAGATTCAGGATAAACCATTATTTGGGCCCCGTCAAGCGATTATGGTACTTATCACCTATGCGAGCAGCGAAGGTTCAGGCGAGCCTGCGCTTCCGCGCAGTCTCGCCAGAACCATTGCTGCTCGCTCATACAAGCAGTGAATCAAGAGGAACCTTCAGACAGAAAGCCATATCCCTGGCCCCTCTGAATGGCTGGGCATGCCCGGTTAAAATTTGTCATGACGGAATACTCGAAGACACAAATTCGCTTGGCAGTGCTCATTTATTAAAGACGGAGCCAAAAAGTAAGGGCTTATGGTAGTGATCCTATTCATTCATAATGAGACAGAACAATGGTCAATTTATTAAATCATATTTCAGAGTCAGACATACAAGGAAAACTTGAGAGATGGACTTCTATGATGAAATGGAACTAAAATCTGCAAAAGGTAGGTATAAATTAATTTTCTCCATTTTTTCTGACTTTTCAAGTCCAGTTTTTCATCCAAGGTGTATGGAAACTGGAGTAGCCTGAGAAAACTAGAACTGTCCGAGGATCTGACTATAGTCTAGCTATAGCGCTATCAGAAAAGAAAATGCAAGAAAAAAATGTTTTCAGCTTTCAGCCGCTATTAAAGGTGGTAAAAAGGCAATCAAGAGTTATGGTTCATGTGCTCTGCACATTGTCTCATGGTGCTTTACATTTGTGTGAAGTTTCATGAAAATATCTCAAATGGTTTTTGTGTTATGGAGCGGACAAGGTTAAAATTGCCATTTTTCAATGTTCAAAGGGCAATATACCAAAAGTAGGCAATCCAGTGTTATGGTTCATTTGCTCTGTACATTGTCTCATGGCGTTTTACATTTGTGTGAAGTTTCATGAAAATATCTCAAACAGTTTTTGTTTATGGAGCTGACAAGGTTAAAATTGTTATTTTTCAATGTTCATCCAAGGTGTATGGAAACTGGAGTAGCCTGAGAAAACTATAACTGTCAGAGGATCCAGTGTTAAGGGTTCATGTGCTCTGCACATCGTCTCATAGTGCTTTACATTTGTGTGAAGTTTCATGAAAATATCTCAAATGGTTTTTGAGTTATCATGAATAACGGAATTTTTTCAATGTTCAAAGGGCAATAACTCCAAAAGTATGCAATCCAGAGTTATGGTTCATGCGCTCTGCACATCGTCCCATAGTGCTTTACATTTCTGTCAAGTTTCATGAAAATACCTCAAACGGTTTTTGAGTCACGATAAATAACGGAATAACAGAATTACAGAACTACGGAATCACAGGACAAAGCAAATCCAATATAGTCCCCACTTTTTCAAAGCGGGGCTATAAAAAAATACATTAAATATAAACACACCTGGTCCCTTATAGATTTTTAATAAAGGATTTTTAACCCTTCTCTTGCTGAATATTCAGTTTAGCCACACCCATTTCTGACTTTGAACCAATCAGATTACTTCATGTAATTTATTCTTACAAATCCATAAACTTCATGTCAAACAGTGTAGATCCTGATCAGATGGCTTCTTCAGAAGCCATCTGATCTGGATCTACACTGTTTCCAAAGATAGGGGTTGTCGTGAACAGCATGATAAGAGTTATCTAAGGTTATTTACGTAACTGTAATGATAATTCATAAAAGAGTGCATGGTTGGTACATGTACATGTACCTGGATGGCTGACCATGGTGCTTGACTTCATGGATGCTATGTTTGGTGGCAGCTGTGGGATGAAAAAGTGTTCTTAACATGTTGTGTAGGCTCCACCCTTAACCCATAAAATGCCAATCACGACAATTTTTGTCTGCTTTGCCATCTGCTGGTTACCACATAAGTATATTTTTTTTGCAAACAGTGTGAACCCAGAACAGACTGCTCCTATAGACTGCTCCTATCTGGGCCCACCCTGTTTGCCAGTATACAAAAATAATTTTTTAAAAATGTGCAAAAAAAAATTCAACAGACGCCATAAGCAGACAATATTTTCAGATGTAGTTTTTCTCGGCATCTTAAGGGTTAATAGGCTCTCTACATAGTCAAGTGATGAGGCTGTATGCATATCAGCTACAAACCAATGCTAGACAATGTGCATTATCAATATATCAAATTTTCACAACATTTGGATGATACAGTGAAATTCCGCTATTAATATCAGTTAAAATTAAGACTAATTCTGTTTTTAAAACATTATAGGCTTCAGATTTTTCTTCCTTTAAATGTGTTTTCTACGACGTATACACAGTGTCCGTAACTAGCAATGGACCACCTGTGTAACAGTTCAAAAGTGGTCTGTAGACCACTTTTGAACAGTTACAAAGGTGGTCTTAATACAGGAATTTTACTGTACATCCATGTGATACAATGCTTTCAATCATGGCCACTGGCTTTGCATTCAAACAGGTTCAGAGGGTCCCGGCAATATTTCATCTGATCTGGGCCTTTCCTGTATGCAGGAAGTTCAACCATTTTTATAACAATTTCTAAATGCAACTCAACCTTCAGCCCCCGCCCATTGGGGCTTGAAGAAATAGATGGGCTGCAAGATGCTTCCACGCAGAGCTGAATCCGGCCCGCACACGAGTACTGGTAAACCGCTTACAGGATCTAAGCCTACCCAGGCAATGCGGTGCGAGTCGGACCAGCCATGTTTATAAACCCTATTGGTTTCATTGGGCGACAGGGCTTGAGATGTCATTTTATCTCAATGTCAGGTAAAAGTCCCACAAAATTGGAAGCAACGTCTCCAAAATGACCTACATAGTGTTGAGGGGGAAGTTAAACATCAAATCAAACAAACAAACAACTCAACATGGTACCCGATAATTACAAAATGGACTCCTCCTATTAATATGGTAGAAGATTCCATTCAGTACAACAAGCATTCCGCCGAAGGCTATGTTGCACCTATCGGGGCACATAGTCACCAAAGGATGATAACATCTAGATCAAGGTCAAGCATGGATGCTTGCATAAAAGTTGCCATTCCTGGATGCAACCTTATACCAAGTATCATTATAATGATATCGAAGCTCTTTTGTACTTGAGAAATTAACTTAAACATTAGACTGAGAGTAAGAGTTAACCCTTGTTCTGCTAATCCCGGATATGCCTTATCTTTGAAACAATGTAGATCCGGATCAGTCTGACAAAGCCATCTGATCAGGATCTACATTGTTTGCCATTCAGATTGAGAATTTGTTGCAATAATTGGTCGATAATCGGTAGTGGGTGTGGCATATATGAATATTCAGCAGGACAAGGGTTAATGCAAAAGTTTACTAAGTCAGTGTACCATGAAATATGGATGCTTGCATTATAGTTGTCATTCCTAGATGCAAGTTTGTACCAGTTATCATTAACCCTTCTCTTGCTAAATATTCATTTAAGTCACACCCATTTCTGTCTATCAACCAATCGAATTACTTGATGTAATTTATTGCCACAACTTCATAAACTGAATGCCAAAAAGTGTAGATCCTGATCAGATGGCTTCTTCAGAAGCCATCTGATCTGGATCTACACTGTTTCCAAAGATAGGGGTTGTAGTGAACAGCAAGATAAGAGTTAACAACTGTAGTTCTTGAAGAATGAACTTGACCATTTGACTAAGTTAAGGTGGTCGCAAATGTTCACAAAGTCAGTGGGCCATGGAATGTAGATCAAGGTCCAGGCGGGTAGCCAGGCGGAAGCCCGCAAGCACGGGCTTCAACAATATTTGCCATGTATGCCTTTACATAAGAATTTACAAAAAAAATATGTCACATTTTCAGAGGCACCTGCGACTACATCATGAAACCTGAATAAACTCCAGTAGATAATCGAAAATGGCTATTGTCAGAGACGATTCTAAGGTGTTTCGAGTTTACTGTTTATCTTGAAGTGTCGGGAATTTCAATATTTGTCTGCACTGCATGATTACAGCAACATTTTAATGAAATGGCCTTTAGAATAACCACATGAAATAAATTCGTCAAAGTGTATTTTTTGTCATTAGCCCTCAGTCCAGCAGGTCCTTAGTCTGCTTTATATACAGTTCATTTATATCATGAACATGCTCATTGCGTCATCGCGTCTCAACGAGCATGTTAATGAAATAAATGCACTTCATGCATACAGTTAAAATCACTTATTTGCAAAACGTGCAAAGCCTTGAGTGGAAAACAGTCTGACTCTGTCAATGCAAGAAACAGCCACAGTCAAAGAACACAGCTCATCTCATGTATCAGGAGGAAGACTGAATACGAAAATAACACTTAAAATTAAAAACTGAAGATACCCAGGACATGCCACAATCAAAACACAAACCATCCAAGCCAACAACGGGATGGGAGAACACACATTGGAAGGGTGAGCAACAAAATCATTTGAGGGTTGCCTTAAAAGATCTTAGTACTTGACCCTCGTTGTGGTTCTGATGCAGCTCATCTAACAAGCAGATGTTTGGTCGGTATCGTAGCGCCCTTCTTCAAAACCCCAAAACTTAACAGCAAACAACCAACTCCTTCCCCGTAACATAAAGATAAAGATAAAAATAAAGAAGCTTTATTTAACGTCGCATATTCGAAACAAATAACATAAGCTCTGTAGAGCTTTTATTGCGACAAACAAAGTATCCTCTAACAAATACTTACCTGTCTTCATTTATCTTCCTAGGACTACCCCTGATAATGCGAGCGTCAGCCAAGGGAGCTCCTAGTACCATTTTTCACGCCTTTGGTATGGCGCGGCCGGGGATCGAACCCGCGACCTCCCATTCCCGAAGCGGACGCTCTACCACTGAGCTATCGGGACAGGTGATTATATTGCGACAACCAACTACTCTAACAACCAAGATGCACGAAACCACAAAAGTAAATCACAAAAAGGCCTTTATCAGAGTGTTGGCTTAACTAAAGTGTGACTTCCATACAAACGTAAAAGTAACCGAAAAAATCAAACAAATTGGCGAAAAAGTCGGATAAGAGATAAGTAAAAATACCCCTCCAGATAACACCAGTGGCCACCAAATCGAATTAAAGTTTCAAAATTTTCCCGGGGGAGGCCCGGACCCCCACCAACGAGAGGGGGGTAACCCCTCTCTCGTGCTCTCCCCCCAATCGTGCCTTCGGCACTCGATCCACGCCTTCGGCGTGGGCTTCAACTTCAGCATTTGCCTGGCTACGCCCCTGAGGTCAAACATGGATGCTTGCATTAGAGTTGCCATCCCAAGATGAAAGTTTGTACCCAGTATCATGAATGTTTCTTACAGTCCTTCAGAAATGGACTCTTACTTTAGGGTGAACGCAAATGTCTACAAAGTCAGTGAACCATGAAATGTAAGTCAAATATGGATGCTTGCATTTAAGGTGCCATCCCAAGATACAAGTTTGTACCCAGTATCATGAATGAGCCTCTCATAGTTTTTCAGACATGTACTCTTACATAAGGGTGAACACTAGGGTGAGCACAAATATTTACAAAGTTAGTGATCAATGAAATATAGGTCATGGGCAAATATGGAAGCTTGCATTTAAGTTGCCATCCAAAGATGCCAGTTTGCACCAAGCATCATTGATAAGGCGCTAATAGTTCACGAGAAATGGACACATATATTAGGGTGAACGCAATTGTTGGCAGCTAGACTGATGAATGGACCAACTGACAAATGGATGGAAAACCGGACTCCTATATTGCACCATGCTTAAGCAGGCGTGAGTAAAGCAATGAAAACAATAGCCATCGGAAGAGATGGCAAATCCCCCGACCAAAAGCCAATATGGCCTTCAGAAGATTGTTCACCAATAGAAAGTGCACCAGAATTAAACCAGCAATATATCACAAAAGTATTGCAGTTATGGCCATACTGTACTGGCCATACTGGTTATACTGTCAGGGAGATAACTAAAAAATCAGGTCACTCAGAATTGTGGTTCTTGCCCATAACATGCCTGCTTAAGCTCATGTATTTCAGTACAAAGTACCATCAATATGTCTCGAAGGGTATTGGAGATATGGTGATCATAAGCCAGTCATACTGTTATATTAGAAGGGTAGATAACTCAAATACCACAGCACCAACAGTTGTGATTCTTGCAAGTGACACCCCTTCTGTACCTTGTATACAATTGTGCCAAGTTCCTGCAGTAAATCTCAAAGGGTGTTGGAGCTATGGCCATCACAAGGTTATATTGTCAGGGGAGATAACTAAAATACCAGAGCACCCAGAGTTGTAATTCTTGAGCATGACACACCTGCTTAACCTCGTGTACATCTGCATCGAGTACCACCAATATGTCTCAAAGGGTATCGGAGATAAGGTGATCACAAGGTGGTCATACTGTTATATTGGAAGGGTAGATAACTCAAATACCACAGCACCCAGGGTTGTGGTTCTTAGGCATGAAGTGCCGTCTCAACCTTGTATACAATTGTGCCAAGTACCATCAATATATCTCAAAGGGTATTGGAGTTATGGCCATCACAAGGTTATATTGTCAGGGGAGATAATTCAAAAACCATAACACTCACATTTGTGGTTCTTGCATGTGACACACCTGCTTAACCTCATGTACAACTGTACCAAGTACTGTCAATATATCTCAAAGAGTATTGGAGATGTGGCCATCACAAGGTAGTGATTCTATAATATTGGAAGGGGAGATACAACTCAAAAACCATGACACCCAGAGTTGTGGTTCTTGTGCATGACACACCGTCTCGGCCTTGTGAACAACTGTGCCAGGTATCATCAATATATCTTACAGGGTATGTGAGTTATGGCCATCACAAGGTAGTCACTCTATTTTATTGGAAGGGGAGTTAACTAAAAAACCATGGCAACCAGAGTTGTGGTTCTTGTGCATGACACACTGTCACAGCCTTGTGAACAACTGTGCCAGGTATCATCAATATATCTCAAAGGGTGTTGGAGTTATGGCCATCACAAAGTAGTCATTCTGTTTTATTAAAAGGGGAGATAACTAAAAAAGTATGGCATCCAGAGTTCTGGTTCTTGCGCACAACACGCTGTCTCAGCCTTGTGAACAATTGTGCCAAGAAACATCAATGAATCTCAAAGGGTATAGTAGTTATGGCCATCACAAGGTTGCCTCTACGGACGGATGGATGGATAAACAGACGGACAGACGCCAGGCTGATCGCTATATCCCCCAAACCTCTTCGGTCGGGAGATAACAAAGTGTATGATGGCTATTTTTGTATACTCTTGATTATCAAAGACATTTTCCCATTCATGGCAAACTCAGAATGTTGTATGTGAAGCAAACACTGCAAATATTGAGCTGATGCTGACATCAAGAAAAGTTTGGGGTAAAAAACGCCAATTCTAGGATGGCAACATGTTGTGGCATATCCATCCATGTCTTAGGTCACATATAAACAAGTAAAATCTTATTCAAACAGCATCTAAATTCCAGCATTTGAACATGGATTTTTTATTAGCTGGACACATCTTTCAGGTCATTCACAAGCATTCATGCAAGAACCCAAGCTTTATGTTTGTCCACTTAATCTTAATACTTCAAGTGATAGAGCAGATCTAAATAGGTCACAATAAGATCAAGGTCATCAAAACCTCAGATTGATGTCAATGTATTTGTAAGTTTGACCTTGAATATGAGTTTAAGGTCACCAAAACCATAGGTCCATCCTTTTTACATCTTTGAAATTTTACAACACTGTTGTTCAGGTCCATAGCAGAAACTGTGTATTCTAAACAACTGTTACAGAGGACCCGCATTATAAAGACAGTATATGTTCCCTATTATTCGGCCGTTATAATGAATTTGCCATTATAAAGAATCTCAGTTAGGAGTATGATACATGTAGGTTAAACTAGAAATGCGTCCATAGGACACGGATGCCCCCGCCTCAAAATATGTCTATGCTTGTATTCATCCATAGAAAGTTTTGGACCCTTTTTTCACATTTGACCTCTAAGTATGACCTTGACCTTGGAGGTAAGGACCTTGGTTTTGTGTGAGGCAGATTGCCTCATGATGGTCAATATTTCTGCCAAGTAATTTCAAAATCCATCCAGAGATAAGAAAGTTATTGACTGCGTTTAAGTTTCGGACCATTTTTTTTACCTTTGACCTCTAAGTATGACCTTGACCTTAGAGGTACGGATCTTGGTTTACATGTGACACATCGTCTAATGATGGTTAACATTTCTTCAAAGTAATTTCAAAATCCATCCAGAAATAAGTAAGTTATTGACTGCGTTTAAGTTTCGGACCCGTTCTTTTACCTTTGACCTCTAAGTATGACCTTGACCTTGGAGGTACGGACCTGGGTTTTGCACGTGACACATTCGTCTCATGATGGTTAACATTTCTACAAAGTAATTTCAAAATCCATCCAGAAATGAGAAAGTTATTGGCCCTTTTTTTGACCTTTGACCTCTAAGTATGACCTTGACCTTGGAGGTACGGACCTGGGTTTTGCATGTGACACATCGTCTCATGATGGTTAACATTTCTGCCGAGTAGTTTTAAAATCCATCGAGAAATAAGAAAGTTATTGACTGCGTTTAAGTTTCAGACGCACAGACGCACGGACGAACGGACGGACGGACGGACAGGGGCAACGCTATATGCCCTTTCCACCATTCTTCGAATGGCGGGGGAATAAAAAAGGTCTTTTCCACACCATTACTCCAAGAAACAAAGCCGCCCCCGCCCATAGGGGCTTGAAGAAATATATGGGCTGCCCGATGCTTCCATGCAGAGCTGAATCCGGCCCGCACACTAGTACTGGTAAACCGCTTAGAGGATCTAAGCCTGTCCAGGAACCCCGGTGCGAGGCGGACCGTCCATGCTAATAAACCCTATCGGTTTCATTGGGCGACAAGGCTTGAGATGTCATTTCATCTCAATGTCAGGTAAAAGTCCCACAAAATTGGAAGCAACGTCTCCAAAATGACCTTTACAGTGTTGATGGGGACATTAAACCTCAAATCAAACAAACAAAAACCAAGAAACAAATGTTATACACATTTGTTAGAATCACCTCAAATATCTATAACATTGTTTCTCCAAGAGTATCAAATTACAAGAATCCTTCATAACTATGGATTCGATTTGGGCATTTCCAACGCGAGGGAAGCCAAAGCCGCTCGGAATTGAAGCTTAACCTTGAGCTAAGAATTCAATCCATTGAAATTATCATTATAAGAAGTTTTGTTGTTATAACGAATGTCGTTATAACGCGGGTCCTCTGTATTATATCCAAACAAAATGTATAAATGTTCAATACATTTCATTGCATATTTCATCCAAATGTATTTGCAGAAACTTTCAACTCAAACATCACTGGAAATACCACAGCTGGACCGCCTTGTATCCATGTATGAAACTTCAAAGAAGATGCAAGAGGGATGCTAGGTAGGTTAACCCTTTTATACCAAATGGAATCTTCCTCCATATATATAGCAGGAGTCCATTTCAAAATTTGGGGGTGACAGATTGGGTTCCCTTTAAAATTGATTTGGAAAATGGCTGAAATTTTTGCAAACAGTACAGGTCCTGATCAGACGCCGCATTCTGCGGCGTCTGATCTGGGCCTGCACTGTTTGCTAGTCTGGGCCCTGATCAGACGCCGCATTCTGCGGCATCTGATCTGGGCCTGCACTGTTTGCCAGGGTGTCCGTTTTGGGTTTCCGGTACAAAATGGGTTAAACAAATATCACATTAACAAGTCTGTAATGAACACCCTAAAAAAGCTCCGCTTTATATGGGAAAAGTTAGATTTTCAAGTGTATACATTACTTTGCTAACTTCCATAGGTGCAGTTTAAATGGATGCCCACAATCTATATTCAAAGAATAAATAGGAAACATACATGTATCACAAATTTCACCAGTAAAAAGACATAGAGACATTGTAGATAAAATTATCTCACATGAGTAGGCAAATGAATGGCAGTAAAATCTGAGAACCTGGTTAAATAGTTGCTTCTCATCCAAATATGGTTAAAGCAAACTCAGAACACATTACTTAAGTAGAAAACAAACATTATTATAATTAAAGATTCTCTATCAGTGAATATGTTGCACCAAGATATAAGAAAAAAATGGAAGTGACAAGATTATAATAATATCTGAAATAAATTGAATAAATCTTAAATACAAGGTAAAGGTCACCCAGTGCTTTTTCCTGATAATTACACATAACTTTGCCTTCGTGTTTAAAGGATACCAGGCAGGCAAGATCTCACATTATCCCTACTTTCTCCAAGTATCCCTACTGTCTCACAGTATCCCTACTGTACCAAACAATACAATGTAAGTTAACATACTAATACATACCGTATTCGCCCTAATTACCGCACCGTGCGTTTAGTTTTTTCAAAATCGTGTCATAAAATCATGGTGAAAAATCTACCTAATTAGCGCACACTTGATACGAAAACAACAGCTTCCAAGATGATGCATACCGATTTTTAATGGGACGGAAAAACATACTTAAGCATTGCCTACACTATTGGAAGAAATAATGGTAAGATTTTATAGATTTACTATGAGAGCTTCAAGGGGAGATTACTGTAAAGTGTGCGCTAATGCATTTCCTTTTCAAAAATAGCTTTGGTGTGCGCTTATAGGAGCATGTGCAGTAATTGGGGCGAATACGGTATTTAAAATAAATGCTACCTACTTAATTTGGACAGCATCTGGATGGTGTGCACAGATCCTCTCAACTTCATAAGAGCTGTCTTTTTCCCCTTTTCTTTCCCTTTTCCTGCACTGTTCCCTTCATTTTGTGCTCCCTTAATAGCAAAATTTACCCTAACTGGGTTCTTAACAACTAACTTTCCATTTGTCTCCAGGAGACTTTTATTGGTTTTGACTTCACTTGCTGCCTCTTTAGAGTCTTTCTTTATTTTGTCAGTATTTTTGTTAGGCTTCCCAGATTCTCCTGGTTCAGTTATTATGATCTCCACTGAATTTTGTTTCCTTGGTGATTTAGTATTCACAACAAGAACTCTTGAAGGAGCTTCATCATTGAACTGACCCTTATTCCTCATGTGTTCTGAAATTTTTGGCTTTGATTCCATGGCAAGCTCGTCGTTACTGTTATGATTACACAGTATTGCAACAAAAATAGTTTAATTTGCAATTCCTGAATTTTTTATTCCTTGTATTTCCAAGACAGGCTCAAATTTCACATTAATATCCAGTTCCAGAATGTATTATATAAAGAAAATAACTACCAACAAAACATATAAATAATACACCACAACCTCTTTATAACACAATTAATAGGGTCAAAAGCAGAAACTGTGTTAGTTAAACAACCGTGTTATATCCAAACAAAAATGTGTAGTTGTTCGATGAATTAATAGATTCCTGAAGAAGGCCAAGGGCCGAAAATTTGAAAAAGAGTGATTTTTAATTCATAGAAAAATGTGTAGATTATATAGAAAAATGACCATTTATGGTCATTTTTCTATATAATCTACACATTGTTGGGATCCATCTTGAAACCGTGTTAAATCGAAACCTAACCTAGTAATAATGAACCGTGTTATAACGAGGTTGTTGTGTACACGACACTTTTGCAACAGAAATGCAAATATATAAGAAGATGGTTAAGTCTTATATCTTTCAATACCATTCCGATTTCAACAGTTTTGGTGAATCCATGAATAATCAGAATATGCAGAAACATACTACTAATAAGTTGAGCTGTGAACAGCATTTCAAATCAATGATAGGCACCATATAACCAATTTGATTTTCTGAACAAACAGAAAATCTTCTTTTGCCTAAAACTACACTGAAAATTGGAATTCAATTCATTATTTCCCTCTTCCAAAATCGGAATGGGAAGTAATTATATAATTTAGCAAAGTTGCCTTCATTTGCAAAACCAATTTCTTTTTAACTTCAGTGTCCACATTTTCAGGAGTATTATGGTACGTCTCAAAAATGGTCACCAATAATATGATACTTGAGCCTTAATATCCATTAGCCCTATCATTAATTTGGTCATTTATCATTGTTAGTTTACATACTAATATCCACTAATCAAGCCTTAATAAGCCCAATAATGACCAATATAAAGTTTAAATCATGATACATGATGACCAGATTTACTTTTCAAATAAAATGATGGAAGGAATGAAGCCTAGGAAAAAACAGAATCAAAGACTATAGCCCATCAATGGCAACAAGAGGAAGAGCAAGACAAAACATTTGAAGAACAGGAAGTTTACATTCTTTATTTTAATCCTTTACTAGTAACTTAAGTTATTCCAAATACATGTATACATAAATCTATTTGCACCCCCGCCCATCGGGGCTTGAAGAAATAGACTGGGCCGCATGGTGCTTTAACGCAGAGCTGAAACCTACCGCCCACAGGAGTATATACTGGTAAACCACTTAGTAGTCCTAAGCCTGCCCAGGCAAACTGGTGTGAGTCAGACCATCCATACATGTAAACCCTTTTGGTTTCATTGGGTGGCAGGGCTCAAGGTGTCATTTCATCTCAATGTTGGGTAAAAGTCCTACAAAACTGGAAGCAATGTCTGGAAAATGACCTGAGGATGTTAAACCTCAAATCAAATGAATAAAACAAAATATTAGGAGAATTATAACAAGTCCTTGATGTGTCCAAATTTTTTAGGATTTTTACGATATTCCAAATACACAATCATATAGAAGCCTCCGTGGTGCAGTGGTTACGCTACTCGCCTTGTAAACCAGGGATCGCAGGATCGATCCCGGGCTTCTCCAGACTTTCGGATGAGTCTTTAAACCGAGGTCCCGTCTCCGTATGACCTTAGCTGTTGGTGGGACGTAAAACTAAAACTCACTCACTCACTCCAAATACACATAAACCTCTTTATAACACTGTTCATTATAACACAGTTTCAAACAGTTCATTACAGTTTCGAATTTGACATAGCTTAAAGATGGCTCCCAAAAATATATAGATTATATAGAAAAATGACCAAGAATGGTCATTTTTCTATATAACTTATGCATTTTTTGTTTGAATATAACACAGTTGTTAAAATTAACACAGTTTGTGCTTTGGACCCCAATAACAATGTTATAAATAGATTGTGGTATTCTTCAAAACAAGATAAAAATAAAATGATAAAAGCAGAAGATACCCAAGAAAAGACGCAATAACATATTACTGCCCATCAACAGCATCAAGAAGACGAGAGGAACAACAAATGTTTAGTTATTTCAGTAGGTCAAAACATTTAAATGAAAAGTAACTTTAGAGTCAACATATTGGTGCTTCACTGGTAACTTTAGTTAGTCTAAATACTGAGATACCTTTATTCTCAGGCTGTGTTCACTTCAGAATTGAATCAGATCATCTTCTGATTTTGTTTGTGTATTTGGTATTTAACAGCCTAGTCAACAATATTTAGGTCATAATGAGCCAGTCAGTTTACCTTACCACACTTTTCCTGGGTAGGCTTATTCATAAATTGTAAACCAGTGTTTGCACATTCTTTAACCAGTCTTGAGTCAGTGGAAGGGAGAGAATGACCATAGGAAAGATTTCATGATCAATGTCTACGAAAGTAATTGCCAACACAGCGGGTATTAAATCCACAGCGAGATCACCAGTCAGACTCGCATACAGCTATTAACCAGAGACCTACATGTAGATGTTCTAGATCAGGTAGATTCACACCAAATTATTGTCACAAAGCTGATCTAGATGAAGCTAATCATTGTAAAGTTGTGTCAAATACAACTAATATGAAACAAACGGGTCAAGATCAAGCTTGGCCTGCTGTGAATGCGATTTGATATAGATCAACCTACAGTTTGCATGTGTCCTTAAACTTGAAGAAACTGACTTCAGAAAAATATCCAAAAAGAAAATGCAAGCCTGAACCTTTATGAGACTGACCTCTTTCTACAGCACTTTGGTCCTACATCACCATAAATAAACTATATAAATGTATTAAGGGGAATGGGAACACCTGGCACATTTTTCTGCCATTTTTCAAAGGGAAACAACTTTCGGGACCCTCTGTTTGCTTTACTATAGGCTCAGTCTTGCTGAAAAAGGGGTCTACTCTTAAAGGAAAGAATCTGTTCCTCAGAAGCAAATTCTTTCCTTTTGAGGAGCAAATTCTTTCCTTTAAGAGTTGACCCCTATTGACATGGGAGACAAAAATACTTTTGAAGGAGTTGCCTCCCCTGAAGGTGTACCCATTCCCCTTAAGCACAGTTCCAGATATGGGGGGCATAACAAGGATAATTTGGGGATAATAAGATGGCCTTTGTTCACAGGTTTGACTGTATTGTCATATCCCCAGATCAGAGGGGTATCCACATTTTTATTTTTTTTTTATTTATATGCCTGAAAATGTATGTTGTGGGTACTCATTAGAAGCACCTCTCTGAGGTGCTTCTAATGAGCATCAACAATGTATGTTTTTTCAGAAATAATAAAAATTTGTTTGTTTGAGGTTTAACATTCCCGTCAACACTGTAAAGGTCATTTTGGAGACATTGCTTCCAATTTTGTGGGACTTTTACCCGACACTGAGATGAAATGACATCTCAAGCCCTGCCGTCCAATGAAACCAATAGGGTTCATAAGCATGGATGGTCCGACTCGCACCACTTGGCCTGGGCAGGCTTAGATCCTCTAAGAAGTTAACCAGTACTCGTGTGCGGGTTGGTTTCAGCTCTGCGTGGAAACATCATGCAGTCCATCTATTTCTTCAAGCCCCGATGGATGGGGGCAGGTAGAAGTAATAAAAATATCAGCACTTTTGCAGATGAAAAAAAAAGTGCCTTCTCTGGAGCTATGGTTGTGGGTACTTGTTAGAATCGCCTCTGGGAGGCAATTCTAACAAGTACCCACAACATATGTTTCTAACAAGAAATAAGGAAAATAACCCCCTAATTATTTTCAGTATACCTCCTGTCCGGAGCTATGAGTCAGTATTTGCATTTCTATTTTTACAAATTATTATATAAATCACTGAAAAAACTAAAACATTTCTGTTAACTTAATCCATTTTAAATCTCATATTTTGTAAATAATATCAGATGTAATTCATTTATAATTCAAATCGATCCTTTTTTTTTTTCATCATTTAAGATAACCATATCTTTGTAAGTGTGTTTTCCCATTAATATTGCAAACAGTCATTACTAATGTAAATTCTACATTTTACAAATTATATTGGATTGCCAATAATTTATTAGCTAAAACAATCTCAACAAATAGACTGAGACAATGTTCTGATTATCTCCTGTCCTCTATTTTTCATGCACAACAATTCTGAATCAGTTACTCTGCATTTTCATGCACAACCAATCCAAACCATTTATTCTGCAGTTTTATGCACTGCCAATCAGTTACTCTATACATTTTCCTGCACAAACAATCAAAATCAGTAACTCTGTGCATTTTCATGCTTAACCAATCCAAATCATTTATTCTACATTTTTATGCACAGCAAATCCAAAACACTTATTCTGCCCTTTCATCCACAACCAATCCAAATCATTCTACTTTTTCATGCACAACCAATCCAAATCAGTTACTCTGCATTTTTATGTACAACCAATCTAAATCAGTTACTCTGCATTTTTATGTACAACCAATCTAAAACATTTATTCTGCATTTTCATTTGCAACCAGTCCAAAGCATTTATTCTACATTTTTAAGGACAGCCAATCTAAATCACTTTTTCTGCATTTTCGTGCATAACCAATCCAAATCATTTATTCATATTTTTAAGCACAGCCAGTCTAAATCACTTATTCTGCATTTTATCAACCAATCCATATCATTTACTCTGCATTTTCATGTAAAACCAAACCAAATCATTTTATTCTGCATTTTCATGCATTATACCAATCCAAATCATTTATTCAACATTTTTATGCACAGCCGATCTAAATCACTCATTCTGCATTTTTATGCATAACCAATCCAAATCAATTATTCCACATTTTTATGTACAGCCAATCTAAATCACTGAATCTGTATTTTTATGCATTGCCAATCCAAAGCATGCACTATCAATTCAAATAATTTATACAGCATTTTCATGTAAAACCAGCTCAAATCACTTATTCTGCATTTACATTTAAACCCAATCCAACTGATCACTTATTCTGCATTCACATGTAAAACTAATCCAAATCACTTGTTCTGCATTTTCATGTAAAACTAATCCTAATCACTTATTATTCTGCATTTACATGTAACACCAATCCAAATCACTTGTTCTGCATTTCCATGCACATCTAACTCAACTAAATACAAATCACTGACTCTGCTACCATTCACTTTGAATTTGTGTTTTGTTGGAGTACAGTATTCATCCTGTTTATATAAAATGGAATCCGCGCAGTCTCACCAGAACCTTCGCTGCTCGCTCATACAAGCAGTGAATCAAGAGCAACCTTCAGACAGAAAGCCATATCCCTGGCCCCTCTGAATGGCTGGGCATGCGCAGTTAAAATTTGTCACGACGGAATGCTCGAAGACACAAATTCGCTTGGCGGGGCTCAATTAATATCTGCCAAACATCCAAGTTTTCATTTCATACACTGACCAGGGTTATTCTCTTTTCATCAAGCTTCATTTCCTCAAACATAATTCTTTTCTAACTGCTTAAGGGGAATGATTGCATTTTCAGGGGAGGTAACTCTTTCAAAAATATTTTTGTATCCCTTAACAAAGTAATAGGGGTCTACTTATGAAGGAAAGGATTTGCTCCTTGGGAGCAAGTCCTTTCCTTCATGAGTGGACCCCATTTTCTGAGGGGATCAGTTGACATGAAAAGTCTACAGGAAGTTACAAAAGTTGTCTCCCTTGTAAACAAAATGGTGGAAAATATAGCACTGGTTCCCCTGAACGCTTTCAGCAGACAAGACTTTTATTTTTTCCCCCAGAAACAGGATTTGGCATTTCATGCAAATTGTCTGCCTCCTATATGGAGACAATTTGCATGAGATGTCAAATCCTGTTTTCTAGGAAAAACAAGAAAATTATCAACAATTTGTCGTCTGCTGAATTAGCACTGAGAATGGTAAAGGTTATAAAAGACCTCTGCAACCATGATCTACTAATCCCTTAGTGTAATCTATTGATACAAATGAAGTTATATCCTTTTTCATTGTTACTGTAATCCAACCATATCTGAAGCTATTCCTAAGGGTAAAGTAAGCTTCTTTTTAAAATCCAACATCATATTAAACTTTTACATCAATTATTAATTGCATGTTTTCAATATTGTCAATAACAGTTACTTTATCAACTGATATCATTTTCAATTAATTGCCAACGAACTTGGACCGTGTCATCATGCACGCAGTCTGAGAAAAAACTGACACGTTGCAACGTTGCAAGACTTTACGAGTTTATTATAGGCAATAAAGTTTCACATTATCAGCTAATAACTTTTGATCTTTTAATATCGCATGGTGTGAACAGTGACAAGTATCTGATATCTCAATTGATGCTACCTTATTGTCACTCACTTCCAAGGAAAAGTCACCCAGGGTTTCTATGAAACCTGTAAAGTCCCTATCTTTTCATATACCATAATGACCCTAAGTGTTGGAAAAGACAGGCCTAAGCAAACAGTGCAGACCCAGATCAGACTGCTCCTGATCTGATCATGGTCTACACTGTTTGCTATTCTGACTGTATATTTCTGACTCCTCGTGAAACAAATTTGTTAAAATTTTAGGAGAATTACAGCAAGTCCTCAAGGTGTCCAAATGTTTTGGATTTTTACGGTAGAAGTCACCTGACATGCTCTTTGTAACTGCAGGGGTCGAAAGCAAAAGCCATGTTAAATAGTTTTTGGATACATTTAAGAGGATTTTATATTGAAAATCAAGCCATTTTCTGAACAGTGGTGATGTACTTTTTTGTTCCAAACCTAATCTACCAATTGTCATGGAAACAAGTAAGAAAATTTGTTTTTTCACCTGATTTTTCACAGGTAATTTATGCATATGTTGTCTTACGTTCTTTAGCATACCCTGTCCACGGTTTTGTTCCCAATAACTACATGGGTGAAAGTTAAGAACATCAAAGTGACCTAAGACACAAGGTCCAAGGTCAGAGGCAGAGGATCAACTGAACAATGTCATCATGCACAGTTTAAATGAGAGTTCCACCATTCTCCATTGCCCTCGCCCATCGGGGCTTGGAGAAATAGATTGGGCTGCATGATGCGGAGCTTAAACCAACGGCACACGAGTACTGGTAAACCACTTAGGTCTAAGCCTGCCCAGGCAAAGCAGTGCGACTATGACCGTCCATGCAAATGAAATTGATCAATATCATTGGATCGTAGGGCTTGAGATGTCATTTCATCTCAATGTCGGGTAAAAGTCCCACAAAATTGGAAGCAACATCTCCAAAATGACCTAAATAGTGTTGAGGGAGATGATAAACCTTAAATCAAACAAAAAAAACACCATTCTCCAACACGTAAGGTAGTGCAAAAGCCATATACCTGAAACTTAAAACAGGCAGTTAAATAATAAAAACAAAATCTCACTCAAAATCCATGCTTTTAAAGACTGTTTAACAAATGATGAAGCCCCTTCAACAGAAATTTGTTGACACAGGTCGCTGGTCCCTCAGCCAACACAATTGAAAAAACATGATTATTGATTTTTGTTCTCAGTTTATTATCACTTGACCTCTGATTAATATTGGCTGACCTGGTGTTTATAGTCAATTAATAATCCAGAATATTAACTAAAATAAACTTCTGCACCAAGGCTGTATGCCAAAATAAGTAAATATGGTCCAAAAACTGGCTCAAACTCCAGTCAAATTAGATACATGTATCTAATAAATTCAAAGATCAACTTAATGAAGTTGTTTGACAAAGTATCATAAATAATCGATACAACTGTTTGCTTTTAATATGTTAATACAATAAAAATTTTGAAATTGACATCATTACAACCTCCAAGTTTATTGACATAAAGTCTCAAGGTTTCCAATTGTGCATCCCCAATCACTTGTGGGTAAACTTCCAAATGAAAAGTGGGGTCTCCAACTAACACTTTTGTTTTTATGCTTTTGTTAAAGTGTCAATATTCATCTTGTAGGGGAAGGAAAGGTCGTGCCTAATGTAGACATTGAGAACTTGTGGCTCAATCCAATTGCGTTACTGTTGCAATAAAATATGTTTTAAACTAAACTAACCCTTTCAACTTTGTAGGTGAATACAGATAGAACACCTATGGTAACAGTGTAGAACCAGTTGAGATGAGATGGCTCATCAGGATCTGCACTATTTGCAATTCTGTAAATGGTTTTGACGAAAATTGAACTGATTTTGCCTAAAACCTCTGTTGGCAAGAATCGATGACTGAGATGGCAACCTACGTCAGAAACTCAGGAGTGAGTGAGTGTTTGGGTTGTACGTATCAACAACAGCTAAGGTCATACGGAGACGGGACCTTAGTTTAACGACTCATCGGAAAGTCTCAGAAACTCATGAATGTAAGCTATAATGAACGGGCCTCCGTGGCCTAATGGATAAGAGCGCTGACTCTTAGTCATTAGGTCTCTCACCGCCGTGGGTTCGAGCCTCGCTCGGGTCATGTGTGAGACGCCAAGTTCTGCAACGGAAGGTCAGGTGGTTTTTTCTCCGGGTACTCTGGTTTTCACCCACCTATGATTAACGATCGGCTCGATATGAGTGAAATAATCTTGAAAGGGCCGTAAAACCCAAACCGAAAAAAAAAAAAAAAGCTATAATGATGGACTATTTGACTTGGACTCTTCCTCTGTTATATGTTGGAAAAGTCCATTTGTCATTTAAGGGGTGTCAGGTCTATTTTATTCCAACAACATGTTTTTCATTTTTATCCTCTTTTTTATGGAAAATCCTGGTAGCAAACAGTGAAGACCCTGATCAAACACCACAATATGTGGTGTCTGATCTGGGTCTGCACTGTCTGTCTATATCCGTTTTAAGGGTCTCCAGGCCACAATTAGTTAACCCTTCTCTTGCTGAATATTCATTTAAGCCCTACCCATTTTTGTCTATCAACCAATCAAATTACTTGATGTAATTTATTGCTACAAATTCATAAACTGAATACCAAACAGTGTAGATCCTGATCAGATGGCTTCTTCAGAAGCCATCTGATCTGGATCTACACTGTTTGCAAAGAAAAGGGTTGTCGTGAACAGCAAGAGAAGAGTTAATTAAATATGAAAATACACTAAATTTCTTTGTCTGGCAAAAGAATGTGCACTGTACTGGTTAACCGCTTACATACTATAAGCTTGCCCAGGAAAAGTGTGGATAGGTAAACTGACCAACTCAAAAAGGACTTAAAACAGTGTTGACTGGGCCTTTAAACTCGAAAACAAAAAAAAAACACTAAACTTCTCAATACCGTAATGATCCTAAGTATTGGGAAAGAAGCAGTCTGATCATGGTTAAACACTGTTTGCCATTCCATTTGCTCCTTTTGGACTCCTTGCTGGATCATGAAACAAATCTATTAAAATTTTAGGAGAGTTACAGTTTATTTTTGTTATGGTTTGCTTTTGAGTGTTTGTATTGCTTATTTTTTTTTTGGTTTTGGATAGCCAATTGGCCATTTTGTTGGAAAATTAACAGGCTTTCCGCTATTGATGTATGTTTCCTTTATGGGTTAGTTATTTCATGTTTGCCTTTCCCTTTGGTGTCTCTGATGGGAGCTGTGGGTTATTTGTATCGATTCCTGATCATTGCCTTCACTTCTATTTTACAACAGTCCTCAAAGTGTCTGTATTTTCAGGATTCTGACGGTAATACTGTTAATTATATAATATATAGTTTCCTTCAAAGACAGATCCAAAAATGAATGGATTTTATAGTTTGTTTGTTTGATTTGAGGATTAACTTCCCAGTCAACACTGCATAGGTCATTTTGGAGACATTGCTTCCAATTTTGTGGGACTTTTACATGACATGGAGATGAAATGATATCTCAAGCCCTGTCGTCCAATGAAACCAATAGGGTTTATAAGCATTGACGGTCCGACTCGCACCACTTTGCCTGGCCAGGCTTAAATGACCAAAAACCATGTGATTATTTTTCTTTATAATCTGTACATTTTTGTTTTTTCTTTTGTTGTTGTTGCTTTTGCTGTTTTATTAGTCTGTTTTCAAAGCAGACTTGGTACCCATAGTAACATGAGGGTTATATATTCAACTTAATTCATTGTCGTTCTAAACCTGATAAGCAGATCTACTCTAAAAGCACTTCAATTTTAAAGACTAGTTCATACTAAGTCTATAGTGTCAGTTTAACACTTTAAAACCCTGGTATATTTATGATATTTATTCAAAATACTAGTAATAGTTCACTTCTACTCTTTAATAACCCATTGTGTAACAGGTAAGACACAAGGAATGTAGGAAAATAAAAGTATCAGGAAAAAGGATCTGGAAAAAAAGTACTGCAGTACAGTCCAACCTGTGTTAAGCAAGCACCTCAGGGATAGTGAAAATGTGCTTGCTTAAGACAGGGCCTTGCTTAATACAGGTTAAATTTCATGCATTTGCCTTTTCCGGGAACTAAATGCCTGCTTGCTTAAGACAGGTTGTTTGCTTAATAGAGGTGGCCACTAAGACAGGTTTGACTGTATTAGGAAAAAAAATATCAGGAAGAAAGTATCAGTTTCATTTAAAAAGGATATATAAAAGGCTATCTAATTAATCTTAGTGACATCTCAAGCCCTGCCGCCCTATGAAACCAAATGGTTCATGACATGGACGATCCGACTCGCACCACTTTTGTTTGTTTGACTGGAGGTTTAACATCCCTGTCTACACTATATAGGTCATTTTGGAGTTTTGCTACCAATTTGTGGGACTTTTACCCGACAATGAGAAGAAATGACATCTCAAGCCCTGTCGCCCAGTGAAACCAAATAGGGTCTATGAGCATGGAGGTCCGACTCGCACCACTTTTGTTTGTTTGACTGGAGGTTTAACATCCCTGTCAACATAATATAGGTCATTTTGGAGACGTTGCTTCTAATTTTTTAACCATTAACTGTTTGACGCTTATGACCCACAAAGAGGGTTGACGTGGCGTTAAACACGAAATCATTATCATCATCATGCTTCCAATTTATGGGACTTTGTTTGTTTGTTTGTTTAATTTGAGGTTTGACGTCCCCATCAACACTATATAGGTCATTTTGGATACGTTGCTTCCAATTTTGTGGGACTTTTACCCGAAAGTGAGATGAAATGACATCTCAATCCCTGCCGGCCAATGAAACCAATAGGGTTTATAAGCATGGACAGTCTGACTCGCACCGCTTTGCCTGGGCAGGCTTAGATCCTCTTAGCTGTTTACCAGTCCTCTGTTTCAGCTCTGCATGGAAGCATCATGCAGCCCATCTGTTTCTTCAAGCCCCAATGGACGGGGCCATTTGTGGGACATTACCCAACATTGAGATATAGTGACATCTCATCCCTTTTATAAAGCAAGGATTACAGAGATAGGTTGCAAAACTGAATATTAAATTAAAAAAAAATTCAAAACATACAAAAGTATCTTACCCATCATATCATTGTAACATCAGATACGAATTTGGATCAAATTGATACTTTTTTTCCTGATACTTTTTTTGCTACCTAAAACTGATACTTTTTTTTTTCTGATACTTTTTTTCCTGATACTTTTTTTCCGATTACTGACACAACCTGTCATGCCTCAAATTTTGAAATGGACTCCTGCTTACCGTAACTAGAGAAAGTGACCAGTGGGTCACGTATACCCCCGGCCAGCGTCACCCTCTGATATATCTTTCGAGCTTGTATGTGATATGAATGAAGTCAAGAAGCTATAAGAATCTATAAATGTGCTTGTAAAAGCTAAACCAAACATAAAATTTCTAAATGGACCAAGGGAGTGAGGGCATCAAATAGAACATACAGGCATCTACAAACTTTGACATAAAACTTTAACCAAATGCAAAAATTTCTAAGTCCGTGACCTTGAGGTCAAGGTCACCATGGGTGGGCTAAGGGACATGCATCATGAAATCATTTATCAAAAATGAAGAGAATGTAACATGTGGTTACAGGGATATCAGCCATGAAAAAGGTTTAACACAAAACTTTGACGTAAAAGTAGATGAACAGACAGACAGACAGCCCTACCAGGGGCTTGACCCAGAGGCTTAGATATTCCATATGAAAGGTAATGCTATAAAGATATCCTTTACCAAACATGAAGAGAATCTAACATGAGGTTACAGAGATATCAGCAATGAAAAAGGTTTAACACAAAACTTTGACGTAAAATTAGATGAACAGACAGACAGACAGCCCACCCAGGGGCTTGACCCAGGGGCTTAGATATTCCATATGAAAGGTAATGCTATAGAGATATCCTGTAACAAACATGAAGAGAATCTAATATGTGGTTACAGAGATATCAGCAATGAAAAAGGTTTAACACAAATCTTTGACGTAAAAGTAGATGAACAGACAGACGGACAGACAGACAACCCACCCAGGGGCTTGATCCAGGTGCTTAGATATTCCATATGAAAGGTAATGCTATAGAGATATCCTGTACCAAATATGAAGAGAATCCAACCTGTGGTTACAGAGATATGAGCAATCAAAAAGGTTTAACGCAAAACTTTGACATAAAGGTTGACGAACGACCGAACGAACGTACGAACGAACGAACAAACGAACATACGAACGAACCAACGAACGGACGAACAGACGGAAAGACGAAAACTATATACCCCCTGACATACTTCGTATGCCGGGGGTATAATAATTAAATTTATGAGGAAGATTCCATCTGGAACAAATTTCATAAAAATTATTTAACCCATTTTATCCAAAATGAGCTCTTCGACTTCATATATTTATTGAAAGAATCAATTTTCAATTTTCAGGTCGCTAGATTGAGCTATACAAATATTTTTTTTTAAACACATAAAATGCCAATCATGACACTTATAGTCTGCTTTGTCTTCTACAGGTTACTTTGCGAAAGTCATTTTTGCAAACAGTGTGCACCCTGATCAGACTGCTCCTCTAGGAGCAGTCTGATCAGGGTCCACATTGTTTGCCTGTTTGCAAAAACTAGAGGAGCAGTCTGATCAGGGTCCACATTGTTTGCCTGTTTGAAAAGTTTGTAAGGAAATTCAGCAGACAACATAAACAGATGTCATTTTTAGATGCTATTAATCCTGGCATCTTAACCCTTGTCCTGCTGAATATTCATATATGCCACACCCACTACCGATTATCAACCAATCAGATTACTTGATGCAAATTATTGCAACAAATTCACAATCTGAATGGCAAACAATGTAGATCCTGATCAGATGGCTTCGTCAGAAGCCATCTGATCTGGATCTACATTGTTTCAAAGATAAGGCATATCCGGGATTAGCAGGACAAGGGTTAATGTTTAAACTGGCTGACATCTTTACAAGCAGTGAAGGCTGCAGGAAGTGGTGTCTGATATAGACATGCACTGTTCACAGGTGTCCCTTCTACAATGGGTTTCCCATGTATGTGCGGTATACCTACAACCAGTGTATTTAACAGAGCCCAGGAGGGAGCTGAGCTTAATCCGCAACTAATGATCATAACCAAGATATTAAACATTTCTAGACTTGGCGCTGGCTGTTTTATTTGCTTGGCCATACGCATCAGAAAAAAACTGAAATCATATTATTGCCCCACCCCCACCTTCACCTGGTTAAGGCAGGCGTTCTCAACAAGAAGCCTTTTTTTTAATTCCTTTTGGTACAAGTATGTCTCATTTCTGGCAAAAGAATGTGCACTGTACTGGTTAACCGCATACGTATAAGCCTGCCCAGGAAAAGTGTGGATAAGTAAAATCTAAACTGATTGGCTCAAAAATTACCTAAATAGTGGTGACTGGGCCATAAACCACAAAGTTTTTCATCTTCAATACTGGGATGCATCTATGTTTGCAAATAGGTTTTTCACATGTGTCACCAATAAAGAATGGCAAACACTGTTTGCACAAAGCTCTGAAACCACACTAGGGTTGAAAGAGTTAAATGTTTTCAATCTTCAACATTCAGAAATATCACACCCTTTTAGAACTACAGACAAAAATATAAACCTGATAAACAGGATCTACATTTTTTGCCAGACTGTTTCTGAGATATGGCATGTGTTTGTTTTCCATTATTAAATTGTAACTTGTAAATATTTCTGTAATATGTGAGGATCTTTTCTACAATAATTTAGGCAAAGTAGTACCAGTTGGACCATCCTGCCATATAAACCCTATGGTTTGTTTGTGGGTAGGGCATGAGATGTCATTTTATCTCAATGTTGGGTAAAAATCCCACAAAATCGGAATGCATTGTCTCCAAAATGACCTAAATAGTATTGATGGGGTTGTAAAACCTGAACACAAACAAAAGATTCATGCCTCTATATGTGACAATGGCTGAATCCAAGTCAAACCGTTGAAGAGTACTCTTCAGAAATTCAGAGGCGAAAGGGTTAATGCTGGAGAAATGTTCACAATGATGGACAGCCATGATTGCTGAGAGAGGGGAAATATTCACAATGATAAACAGCCATGATTGCTGAGAGAGAGGAAATGTTCACAATGATGGACAGCCATGATTGCTGAGAGGAGTGAAATGTTCTTAATAATGGACAGACATGATTGCTGAGAGAGAGGAAATGTTCACAATGATAAACAGCCATGATTGCTGAGAGGGGAAATGTTCACAATGATTTATAAACAGCCATGATTGCTGAGAGAGGGGAAATGTTCACAATGATGGACATCCATGATTTCTGAGAGAAGGGAAATGTTTGCAGTGATGGACAGCCATGATTGTTGAGAGAGTGGAAATGTTCATAATGATGGATAGTCATGATTGCTGACAAAGGGGAAATGTTCACAATGATGGACAGCCATGATTGCTGAGAGAGGGAAAATGTTCACAATGATGGATAGCCATGATTGCTGAGAGGGGGGAAATGTGCACAGAGATAAACAGCCATGATTGCTGAGAGAGGGGAAATGTTCACAATGATGGATAGCCATGATGGCTGAGAGACAATCTATAATATAATATATTGGCTCAGAACAGTAAAAACCTAAAAGATGCAAACTATTTTCATGCTCAACTGAGTTGAGCACAAACTTTGTGACATTTATGGACATTTAAATACAAACAAAAGAGGTATTTTTCCAGCTCAGATCACATGAAAATGTTCGCATTTTAAAATTTATCAGCTAGACAAATTTCAGACTCATTTGAGTTGAGCATCAAATAATAAATAAACGTGGGCCTAGATACCAACAAGGCAGCAACTAAAAAATAATAATGATGCAAAACCGGAATAACATAAACAACAATAATTTAATAATATCAATAAACAACAAGTGGTTCAACAACTTACCACGCTGCTGTCTCGACACTGAAGCTGCTACTACTACTATTCCTCCTAAATGACATACACAATAAATTCTTCATAACACCAGTAATTTTGGTTATGGTTAGGATATGACATAATTTAATGATGGATCATAAAAATATATATTAACCCTTTTTGTACCAAATGGAATCTTCCATCTTATGTATACCAGGAGTCCATTTCAAAATTTAGGGATGTCAGGTTGTTTTTTCTTCAAAATTTATTTGGAAAATGGCTTAACTTTTCGCAAACAGTGTAGGCCCTGATCAGATGCTGCATTCTGAGGCCTCTGATCTGGGCCTGCACTGTTTGCCCTGGTACCCGTTTTGGGGTTTCCGGTACTAAATGGGTTAATTATATAGAAAAATTACCATAAATGGTCATTTTTCTATATAATCAATATATTTTTGTTAGGATATAACATAGCATGATCATTAACCCATCAAGAAAAACTACATCTGAAAATGTCTTCTGGTTATGTCATCTGCTGAATTTTTTTGCAAACTTTTAAAAAAATATTTTTGCATAGAGGTTAACAGGAGCAGTCTAATTTGGGTCCAAACTGTTTGCAAAAATTACTTTTAAGGTAACCGGCAGACGGCAAATCAGACAACAATTGTCGTGTTTGGCATGTTATGAGTTAAACAAACACAGTTTCCGATTTGGAACCCAGCAACAGTGTTAGCGACAGGTTGTGCACAGTCCATTTCTCAAGATAAGAGGGAACATTCTTTCGTGGAGATTGATCCTGAAATCTTTCCTACGGTCATTCTCTCCCTTCTGCCAATTCAAGAAAGGCAGTTGCCAGTTTCTGGCAAAAGAATGTGCACTGTATTGGTTAACCGCTTACGTATAAGCCTGCCTAAGAAAAGTGTGGATAGGTAAACTGATCAGCTCAAAAATGACCCAAATAGTGTTGGATGGGTCGTTAAACTCCAATACAAACAAAACAAGATAAGAGGGAATAGCAAGGATATTTATGGGATAATTTTCTTTATTTTGCTCCAAAAACCCATATTGTGGTTACTTGCACCCACAGCAACCAACAAGTACCCACAGCACACAAGTACCCACAGCACAAGCTTTTAAGGATATGTTTTTTTGTTTTTTTTTTGTAGTTTAAGCAATTGTATGCTAGTGGACTCTTCCATTGCTATAGGTTGGACAAGTGGCCCCCGCCCATCGGGGCTTGAAGAAATATATGGGCCGCATGATGCTTCCACGCAAACTGAATCCGACCCGCACAGGAGTACTGGTAAACCGCTTAGAGGATCTAAGCCTGCCCAGGCAAAGTGGTGCACATGAGTCGGACAGTCCATGCTTATAAACCCTATTGGTTTCATTGGGCGACAGGGCTTGAGATGTCATTTCATCTCAATGTCGGGTAAAAGTCCCACAAAATTGGAAGCAACGTCTCCAAAATGACCTTTACAGTGTTGACGGGGACGTTAAACCTCAAATCAAACAAACAAACAAATAGGTTGGACAAGTCAATTTGTAATATAAAGGGTCTCAGGCCTATTTTTTCATTTTTATTCCATTTTTGACGGAAAATTCTGCTAGCAAATAGTGCAGGCCCTGGCCAGATGCCGTGTTCTGATCTGGGCCTACCCTTTTAGGGGTTTCCCGCATACAATGGGTTAAACTGAATGTTCATTTTTTCCTACTTTTATATGGGCCCCGTCAAGCGATTTTGGTACTTATCGCCTATGCGAGCAGCGAAGGTTCAGGCGAGCCTGCGCATCCGCGCAGTCTCGCCAGAACCTTCGCTGCTCGCTCATACAAGCAGTGAATCAAGTGGAACCTTCAGACAGAAAGCTGTATCCCTGGCCCCTCTGAATGGCTGGGCATGCGCAGTTAAAATTTGTCATGACGGAATGCTCGAAGACCCAAATTCGCTTGGCGGGGCTCATATCATAGATGATCAATGCACTGACAGTACTAGTGGGTCGACTGACTCTCAGAATAGGCAGCGAAAATGGTTCTGAATGGATATTTAGACTGTTAAACACTTAAACCTATATTCCAAACACACAGCGTAGACCCTTATCACCCAGTCTGATCTCGGTCTACACTGTTTGTCTTTGTCTCAGCATATGAACTGAACACACCAGAAGCATGGCTATAAATAACCATTACCTGGATTGTGAACATGGTCAGTAGGGCTGGCTAATCGGAGTTGAAAAGATGATTGATTATCAGTCTTGCCATTGTACTCGATAACCGATAAGTAATCACTGGAGTTTTTATCATAATTTATACAGCCTGGCCTTCTTCTGAGCATGGTTCTTGCTATATTTAACTTATGTATGAGGACATACAGGCCTGGGCAAACAGTGTAGACCCAGATGAGACGCCGCTAATTGCGGCGTCTCATCAGGGTCTGCACTGTTTGCCGATCTTCCAGTTATTTTAGGCAGTATGTACTGTACTTATTGAATAATCGATAAATAATAAATCAGTAGCGATAAACGTTTTTGTAAAATGTATCGATCAATTAATCGATTATTCGGTTAATCGTGTCAGCCTTAATGGTCAGCGATAGTCACATGGACAACTGCAAACAGGAAACTTCTGTAGTTAGTAACTTAAGGTTGACTGATAAAAAATCGTCCCAAAAATGCAAATATGTTCTACTAGAAAGGGTCATCCTTCGGAAGCATGGAATACACCACAGAACTGAAAAATATGGAGTGTACATGTTTTCTGGACCAGACTAGCTAGTTTCGGCCAATTAGGCTTCATCAGTGACCCTCAGATAATGGGCAAAGCACATTGCCAGGCGGCTGCACATGAAACTTAACTGACCTGGTCCATTCAAACAAACAGCCTCCCATTGCCAGGGTGCTGCAACTTTTTCTTACTGAAATTGTTTTACATACAGTAGAACTTAGATGGCTCGAACACCGATGGCTCGTTTACCATGGCTGAGTCGAATCTGTTTTTGAGTCCCTAGGGAATTTCTGTACATAAGAAATAGGGAGGGTAAAAAATAGGATATTTTCGTCTTTTATCTTGCAAATGTATGCTGTGTGTACTCATTAGAATCGCCTCGATGAGGCGATTCTAATAAGTAAACACAGCATATATTTTTCATTATAGAACCCAGAAAAAGATGTCCTAAGGTATGTCTTTATGCCCCCTGGCAGTGGCCCTCAGTAGCTCGAACTACCCCTGTCTCGAACAGATTTTCATGGTCCCAAAGGTGTTCGAGCCATTGAAGTTCGACTGTATTTCCCATTCAAAAGCCTAAGGGACCAAAACTGACTTTGTCATAAAGTAGGTCAAGGTCAACCTAGTGTCATCATTTCAACAAAGTTAAAAGTACTTACATGTAGTTAATGGATGCTACACAGAAAGTTTCAAACCAATCAACTCCGATATTTGTTAAGTATTTTTACCATAAATAACATGGACATGACAGCCATCTTGGTCATGTGACAATTTGATTAAACTTTTGTTCCCCCATTGTAAAAAGGTTAACTAGTAATTAATTTAATTGTAATCAGTCAGCTTGTTTTCAATAAGGAGTCCATTGAAATGTATACCAACATTCACTACTGGGGCCCAAGGTCATTAAATGACTTTCAATGTCATTAAATGACACTGACCTTTGACATTTATAGGCATTCGTGTAGAACATACTCTCATAGATGGCAAATGTTTTGGAAGAATGCTCTGTTTACTTTTTTCAATTCAAAAGTCAAAAAGATCAATCCTGACATATCCACGAAACAGGTCATGGTCAACCTGGATCTTTATTTCAACAGTGGTCACCTGTTCTTGCATACCAAGTTTCAAAGCAATTGGCTTAATGGCACCATTCTGGAGAAGCTATTTTTAAAGTTTGTTACCATATGTATATATATGGCATAGCAGATATCTTAGTCATGTGACCTGGATCATTCAAGCAAGTTTGCATATGAAAGATCTGAATCATTTCTCTCCTGAGATTCTCAAGATCTGAATCATTTCTCTCCAGATTCTCAAGATCTGAATCATTTCTCTCCAGATTCTCAAGATCTGAACCATTTCTCTCCAGATTATAAAGATCTGAATCATTTCTCTCCAGATTCACAAGATGTGAATCATTTCTCTCCAGATTCACAAGATCTGAATCATTTCTCTCCAGATTATAAAGATCTGAATCATTTCTCTCCAGATTTACTAGATCTGAATCATTTCTCTCCAGATTCACAAGATCTGAATTGTTTCTCTCCAGATTCTCAAGATCTGAATCATTTTCTCCAGATTATAAAGATCTGATTTGTTTTTTCCAGATTCTCAAGATCTGAATCATTTCCGTCCAGATTCTCAAGATTTGAATCATTTCTCTCCAGATTCACAAGATCTGAATTGTTTCTCTCCAGATTAACAAGATTTCATTTATTTCTCTCCGGATTCTCAAGATCTGAATCATTTCTCTGCAGATTCACAAGATCTGAATCATTTTTTCTCCAGATTCACAAGATCTGAATCATTTCTCTCTAGATTCTCAAGATCTGAATCATTTCTCTCACAATTCACAAGATCTGAATCATTTCTCTCCAGATTCTCAAGATCTGAATTATTTCTCTCCAGATTCACAGGATTTCAATTATTTCTCTCCAGATTCACAAGGTCTGAATTATTTCTCTCCAGATTATAAAGATCTGAATCATTTCTCTCCAGATTATAAAGATCTGAATTATTTCTCTCCAGATTCACAAGATTTCAATTATTTCTCTCCAGACTCTCAAGATTTCAATTATTTCTCTCCAGACTCTCAAGATTTCAATTATTTCTCTCCACATTCTCAAGATCTGAATCATTTCTCTCCGGATTATAAAGATCTGATCTCTCCAGATTCACAAGATTTTGATTATTTCCTTCCAGATTTTCAAGATGTACACAATTTCTCTCCAGATTCTCAAGACCACAATTATTCTCGCCAGATTTTCACTGATTTTATTTTTTGAACATAAGATGTCTGCTGATGGAACGTATGGCTTTTTTTCCTAAATACAAAAATTCAATGAATCCAAACTGTAACTGGAAAATGAAAACTGAAACAAAATGCTAAAACTTACAAGTATGAAAACACATTCAACTTACCGATCTTTAATTCTGTCGAAACAAAATTTAATAAACAAAATGTTATTGTACTCACTGTCATAATGTGAAACTTAAGGACTATCAAAATGTCTTACTGGCAAGTGAGTTTAACCCAAGATAAACATCATCTGAAAATGTTGTCTGTTGAATCATCTTGCAAACTGTTTAAAAATATTTTTACACACAGGCAAACAATGTGGGTCCAGGTCCAGATCAGACTGCTCCTAGAGGAGCAGTCTGATATGTGTCCACACTGTTTGCAAAAATAACTTTAAAACCGGCAGACAACAATTGTCGTGATTGGCATTGGCATTCTGAGGAAGTACAAGGAAGAATGACATCAACAAAAATGGACAAATTTGCAAGGTAATTTTCTTACAAAATGAATTTTCCTTTTTTTTTTCACCTCCAACAACAAAAATACATTTAATATTTCTGTCTTCTGAATATTGCTATAATTTGGAACATAATAGGTTATGTTTCTAGAATGAACAACTGTCAAATTAGCCCATGACTGCCAGGAAGAGGTTTTATACAGTCTGTGAGGCTCTCCTTTCATCTCTCAATAACATCAATGTTGTATCCCTACTTGATACAGATTTCATTTCAGCGGCCGGCTGGGCCATACACCCTTTTTTGTTTCGGAGGCAAGCCGCACGAAAAAACAAGCTATTTTTTTAGGACAACTAATCCTAACGCAAACATAGCTGTCCAGGGGTGGGGAATGCCGATTTTAGGTGCTTCTGGGGCACAAAAATGTGGGGTGGGGTTCAGACACGTAAAAGGACATATCTGAGTGGGAAAGGATTAAACTACTGGCCCCTGGGTTTTTTTCTTTGTGTATCTCAAAACGACTAAAAACTCTTTAAGTGGTATAATATACGAGGAGCTGGGACTCACCAATCTAAATGTGGTGAAGATCTTGCATAATTTATATCTGCTGAATGGATTTCTTCAAGTCAGATCAACCATTCTGTAATTCTTGTCTTTTGAATAAATTAATCTTACCACACACATTTCTGACTGTCAAACCATCAAATTACTTGATCAAAACAATGGGATAGATAACAGAGCTAACAATCAGCAATGCTACATTTGACTTGCTGACTTTATTCAGATCAACATGTTTCAGTAATTCTAATACCTTTTAGTTTATCAAGATCATTGATTGATTGCTTTGGCTAAACGACATGGCAACCCTTGTGGGTCATTTTGAGGCATTCTCCCGGAGAAAGGGAGAAAAGACAGAAAAGATACATTAGGAAAACATGTCCATGTGACAAGGTTGGCAAAAAAGCGGGAAATACTCATATTTCCCTGGACGGCAGGAAATACAGGGAATTCCCGGGAAATTCAGGGAATTCCCGGGAAATACAGGGAATTCCTAGGAAATACTGGGAAATATATATTTACATAGGTAGTACCAATTGAGACTGCTTAATATACCCCAACTACCTAGCTCTTTGAAAGCAAAATTATTTCAAGTTCAGGCAGGACTTGAAAATTCCACTTGTCTGCTTGCAATGACCAAAAAGGACAAGCAAAAAGTTTGTTTATTCCTTACGGCACTTACCAAAGTTTACATGCACTTTTCATGTAGGGCAAGAGGAATTTTGAAGAATTTTCCATCCCATTTTATATAGAATAACTTGAAAGATCTATAGTCCCTTGCCTTCTTATAGAATGTTTATAATTTCTTTTCATATGTGATTGTAAAATATTATTTCTTAACTTTCAGCTATTTCCCTTGACTTGCAAATACATGTTATTTTAATACTTAGAGTATCTGTAGATAATTTAAGAAACCTTTTATGCATAAATTAACTGTGTTCTTTTAATACCTGTCTCAAACAAACAATTAAATTATCACACCTTTTAGCATTAGGAGTATGATTACTTGACAAACTTGCAAACAAACCTTATTTCTAGTGTAAACATCCTTAAAATTCAAACATCCAAAGAGTTGTTGTAAATCTCAAAAAAAATTAACCATGTGGTAATTAAGCATACAAAACATGTAGTTCCAATTACAAACTCTCTTAAAGAAGCTAAGTGATTCTGATCTGGTTCTGCACTGTTTGCCAAGGCATGTCTGTCCCAAATATTGGGATCATTATGGTATTTTATCTTCATTAAGGATATGAGTGATTTTAAATAATTTCTGCACCCCACATAACAACAGATCACTTCATATTTATGCTTGTGTTTGGTTGAGTAAAGGCAGACTTATGACATGTATGTATGGGGAGGCATATTGCAACATTATTCCAATTAAATTACAAAAATATTAAAAGTGTTTTTCTATGAAATAACAAAACAAAAATCATATTTCCCACTATTTCCCACTTTTGCTAAAATTTGGAGTATTTCCCAGGACGGTAATTAGCGGTAAATACCAGTGAGAATTCCCGCCACCGGTATTTACCTACCAACCTTGCCATGTGAAATAATGGCATCCAACATGGTGTCAGAAATGACAAATATTAGGCAAAAATCGTAACATCTTTCTTATTTCTGCTTTCAACATAGATTGTGGGTGCTCGTTAGAACCGCTATTAAAGCGGTTCTAACGAGCACCAAAAATCTGTTTTTGAGCAATAATAAGGCAGATAATGTTTACCTCCTTACACCCCACTTTTTCCTGTATAAAGTGGGGTTTAGAAGGGTCTTCGTGTCACGTACTTGAGCAGAGGAGAAAAAAGTGAGGGACAGAGGAGAAAGAGGAAAAAGAATGCAAGTGTACAAACAGAAGAAATAACAACATCCCCCTATACCCTTACCTGCTGCAAGGACACCAGGCCTTTCCCAGCTGTAAGCCATTATCGGTTGGACGCCCCAGTGATGCAAGATACACATCACCTTTGCCTCACAACCAACCCCTATATCAAGATAAGGTAAGTACTGATATATGTGAGTGAAGTAGTGAAAAACAGTTGTTCATTGTCTTGTAGTACCAATTGTTCTGAGCCGGCATCGGTAGCTCAGTCGGATGCACATCTGACTGGTGATCAGGAGGACACGGGTCCGATACCTGCCGGGGTCGGCAACATTCTCTCGTGGAGATTGATCATGAAATCTTTTCAACGGTCATTATCCCCTTCCGCTGATTCAAGAGGGGCAGTTGTCAGTTTCTGGCCAAAGAATGTGCACTGTGCTGGTTAACCCTACCCAGGAAATGTGTGAATAGGTAAACTGACCGGCTCAAAAATGACCTAAAATAGTGTTGACTGGGCTGTTTAACTCCAATTCAAAGTTTCACTAGTACTGGTAAACCGCTTAGAGGATCTAAGCCTGTCCAGGAACTGCGGTGCGAGGCAGACCGTCCATGCTTATAATTTATAAACCCTATTGGTTTCATTGGGCGACAGGGCTTGAGATATCATTTCATCTCAGTGTCGGGTAAAAGTCCCACAAAATTGGAAGCAACGTCTCCAAAATGACCTATACTGTGTTGACGGGGACGTTAAACCTCAAACCAAACAAAGTACCAACTGTTCTGAAGCTGTATTCTAAAGACATTCAATATGAAACTCTTTTTATCATAATTTTTATAACGTCACGCCTGAGAATGTAATAATGCCATGTAATAAATTTGATAATCCACTGGTGGATTAAATATGCAAATTAGTTAGAAATGCCCTGTAAAGTTACATTTACGACATCCTTAACGACATCGCGTTTAATAATGGTGGAATATTGACATTTTTGTTAAACAATCATGAATAAAATGCATTCGTGAATATAATGCATTTTAAATGTCATATGATAAACAGAATCTTGCATTGGTGCTCATGTATTTTTGAATTTATTAAACTCGTTGGAAAAAAGCCTTTTTAAGGGATAAAATGCTTGGCAAAGCCTTGCAGTTTATCCCTTTTCTTCAACTTGTTTAATAAATTCAATAATACATGACCACTCATGTAAGATCCTCAATGTTTCACATACCACACTAATAAAGAGTGTTTCTTAATTGGAACAAACCTAATTAACTAAAATAACTTTTCCTATTTCTCTGTTTTATTGTTGATTTGTTGTTGTTTTTTGCTGTACAAGGTTCAACTTCTATTGATTTTCAAAACTCTATTCCTGAAACTTTTTATTTTCAATCTGACTGAAATAACATGTTGTGAATTGGAAAACTGTGTTAACAGTCTATTCTGTAATTACAACCTATTAAAAATATAAAGCTTTGTATCTATCAATTACAACTGGGCATATGACTGGTATGTCGGAAATATTATGTTTGGAATCACAAAAGCCGAGAGGAGAGACGATAGGCTTATACTTTAATATAAGGGTCTAAAGCTACAGTGCTACATGACCTTATACCCCAAATTCAGCGCTGTAGAAATAACCTCTTACTGACATTTCAGACCACCCCCTCCCAATCCTCCATTGTGTGAGAGCTGATAAAAATGTATTTGAGGGTTCTTTCTGCCCTCAAAATATTAAAGATTTCAATCCTTCTCAGATGTTATGGTTTGGTTTATACATATTTTATTGCTCATATACATTTAAGTTATAAGTAAATGGAGGTCCCTGCTCATCAGGGCTTGAAGAAATAGATGTGCTGCACGAAACTTCCAAGCAGAGCTGAAACCAACCGCACATGGGTACTGGTAAACTGCTTAGAGGATCTAAGCCTGCCCAGACAAAGCGGTGCAAGTCGACCGTCCATTCTTATAAATCCAATCAATTTCATTGGGCAACAGGGCTTGAGATGTCATTTCATCTCAATGTCGGGTAAAAGACCCACAAAATTGGAAGCAACGTCTCCAAAATGACCTATACAGTGCTGACAGGGACGTTAAACCTCAAATCAAACAAAACAGACAAACAGAAACAAGCAAACGTTCTAACAACATTAACTAAGGCCTGTCCCGTACATGTATATATCATACATTTAAAAGCAATTAACAGATGACAATGAATGTATCAGCACACATCAGATTTTATCATTTCCTCGGCTAAAGGCACATAGGATTGTAAAGCTAAGATTATTTCTTTGGCCAGAGCCAGAGATCTTGGTGAAAGAATGATAACAGACGTGTCACCAGTACGAATTCTGAGACTAAACCTATGCCATAGGCCCTGTTGTATAAAGAAAAATACTTGACCCCTGCGACAGTTTCAACCCAAACAAAGGCATCAAAAGTAAACAACCGACAATACAGTAGGTACCAGGCCTATAGTGATGTCCTGAAACATAAATTCTTTCTTCTATCTATCTATCTATCTCTACATAATCCTGACCCCTCTTCCGAGTGTTATTAGAAATATTCCTCAGTGGAATCGTCTTCATTCATGTGTGGTACATGCCAAGACCACAGAGGAGTTCAAAGCTCATACAGTATAGATTGGGACTCAGAGGTACATGTATGTGTTTTAGTATGTCTCTGCTAATTAATCATATTGTAAATAATTTTAGAGACTTTTTCTTTTTTCAAAGCTAACTTCTAAATTTAGCCACCTACCTACCTGAGGTAATGGCCACATGTGACCGACTCAGTATTTGAAGATAGATACTAAGATAGTATGAATAAGTAATATGAGTGTTAGCGAGTGAACCACCAGTAAGTTCTGGTTTGTGAGATTCAGACCAAGGGAGACAATCGTCCCTCAACGTTGGTTAGTTTGATGTTTAGTCTGATTCTGATTTAAAATAGACAGAATACTTGCCTCCAAAGGCCCTTTAATGATCTTAAAAAACAAACAAAACTGATTGTTTTAAAACATATAATGCGGTGAGTCTATTCACCCCATGACACCCACCGACACCCCACGACACTTTAATTATGATATATTCAGACCAAAACAAAGCTTAAAAAATATTTTTATGTATTAATTAGTGACAATTAACCCTTTTAAAAACATGAACACCAACGACTTTTTCGAATTCACCCCACGATATCGATATACTTGTATTCATACTTGATTTTTTCACCCCACGACGCAGCCTTACGCACCAATAATATGGAGCGTCACAAGAGGAGCATCTTACTCATTCATTCATTAATTCATTCATCCATTCATTCTAACCCTTTTACAAACGTGTACAAAAGTATACAGCTTTTTAGACATCACCCCACGACATCGATATACTTGGATTCGTACTTGGTTTTATCACCCCACGACACAGCCGTTTGAAATCCAATTCCGCACCAAGAATTCTGCATCAATAATATGAAGCGTCCCACGAGGAGCATCATATCCATTCATTCATTCATTGATACAGGTGTACAAAAGTATACACCAACAGCTTTTAGACATCACCCCACGACATCGAAATACTTGGATTCGTTCTTGGTATTATCACCCCACGACCATTATTGATATCATGTGCGTTTGAATGAGATAGTGGCGTTAAAATTATATTTTTAATAAATAATTATTTCATTACTGTAGTATCTTTGACTTGGCAGACATTATAATTACCATTAAAAAAAAACACCTAATGAATTTTTTGTTAGAATTTCACAGCCCAAACCCCTGATGGATTTTTTTAACATCTCCAAAATGGCTACTTTTCTAATGAAAATGCCTGATATTTTTCTTATTTATACTGCAACAGAGGGTGTGATTGCTTATTAGGCGATTCTAACGAGTACCCACAATCTATGTCTTGGAGCAAAAAGAAGGAAAATAATGTTTACCCTGTAAACTCCAGTTATCAATATAAATTGGGGTTTAGGGGGTATTCATTTCACGGACTTGTTCACGTGATGCAAAAGATTGCGGGTGCCCATTACAACCGTCTCAGTGTTTGGGTATCTATATGAAAAAAAAATCCAGTCTCGGTAGTTAATAAGGAAGACCTGCCGGGGTCGACAATATGTTTTCTTGGAGATCGCCAGAGGTCCGTCTCTCCATTCTGCTGATGCCGTAAGAGTTCCAGACAGTTTCTGGGGAAAGCATTACGATAACAAACTCGTGACAATATAGTGCATTTTTCTCATCTCCAAAATGGCTACCTTGGGTACTTTTCTAATGAAATTCTGTGGTATTTTTCTTATTTATACAGCAAACACAGGTTGTGGGTGCTCGTTAGAACCGGCTCATTGAGGCGGTTCTAACGAGTACCCACAGCTTATGTCTTGGAGTAGAAATAAAAAAACTAATGTATACCCCCGTAAATCCAGTTTTCTCTATACAAAGTGGGGTTTAGGGGGGGTCTTCGTTTCACGGACTTGTTATGGTGATGGAATGAGCAATGGTTAACCGCTTACGTTTTGACAATATATTGGTTATTCTTTCTGATTATTTGATAGGCCCTTAAAAGGGCCATTAAATTCGAGCCAACTGGGCCGAATTAATTTTTGAGACTGCAGAGGATCCTGCATATTCTGGTTGCGTATTTCTTCAAACCACTGTTATTTGTACTTCTTTTTTTTTTCACTGTACATGTTACAGATCCATGCTTGCTTTATATAATTATTTAATGTATAATATGCAATTCTCAAATTTTATTTCATCTGTTTTATTATACTGCTATGGGTTTATAGGCAACAGTTTACAGTCTTTTTACAAAAAACAATTTATTTAAGCTTTTATTTTGCTGTTTAAATCGTTCAATTTACTTTGCCACTTTTAATTATCATCTGTTTTAATTTACACAAATTTACATTTTATAATTTTATTATGCCGTTATAAAACTTCAGTGTATACCTTTTGTACTTAGTTTGACTTTTGTTTTTGTTAAATTTGGTTATTTACACATTTCTTATGACACATTTCCCTATACGTTAGATTATTGTTTTAATATGTGCTTATCATTTGGAATCATTTTGAAAAAGAAAATAAGTCGTTTCTATCATATTCTATTTTGAATATTTATGTATTTATCCTATGTACTTGATATTTGAATATACATTAACTACTTATATAATTTGTATGTATAGTTTCCGTATGTTTAGATAAAGACATATATAACAAAAACATAGCTCTTATATACACAGCTATCATAGGTTGTGAGTACTCGTTAGAACCGCCTCAACCCATGTCTAGGAGCAGAAATAAGAAAAATAATGTATACCCCCGTAAACCCAAGTTTTCTCTATAAAAAAAAAAAAAATCAAAAAAAAAAAAAAAAATAAAAAAAAAAGAAAAAAATGTAAGAGAATCTTTATGTTCATAGCAAAAAAAAAAAAAAAAATGGGCCATGGAAAGAGCGCCTCCTCGTGGTGTGGCCTGGGTGCAAATGAATGAATGCAAAGAGCAAAACTATGTTTTGTATTTTCCTATTGCTTTGATCCATTTGTAACTGAACGCTCTTATAAAGGTAAGTAAAAATCATATCCCAGCGCTCACTACACATAAAAGTGTCGTGGGGTGATCAGTTCATGTGCCGCTGTTAGTGCATGCGGTATGCGGTATCTACCTTAGGTATTGCGCTTAGTATCACTAATTAACATAAATAGCAGTACCACTAATTAACATGAAATGTCTCTTTGATCTTTGAAATTATTTTTTTTTTTCCTTTCTTCCATCAGTTTGTACCTAAATGCTCTTTTAAAAGTCCATTTTAATCAAAGAAAAGCATATACCGCAATTAAAATAAGGCAGTGGCTAGCCGTCCGGTACCGGATGACCAGCCTATGAGTCTGCCCGTCCGGTACCGGACGACCAGACAACGAGTCTGCTCGTCCGGTACCGGACGGCTAGCCAACCCACGTAGGAATGGCTAGCCGTCCGGTAGTAAATTGTAGACTCTGATTTCATATAGGATATGAATGCTGAATAGCACTTGTATCATTTTCTGGAGAACTGGATGCTAAATAGTTCCTACTTTGAAACTGAGATCATTTAAAAAATAAGGCAAATCAGAGCCCTATCAGTAGTGCATTATTGTCGTAGCAATTATGCCTGTGATAATAAAAGCTGGAGTCGTGTTTACTAATTTCTAATATTATTACTTTCAATAATATATTTATAAGTAACTACCAATTGATAATATAACTTCATATTTTTTATATGTTTATATATTTTTCTTTTCCTTTCTTGTGTAAATGCGGCTTGAAGGAACTAAAAGGTCTGATCCAAGCGTCGCAAAAAAAACAACTTATAAGCAGCTGAGCAGTACCGTAAAAATCCTAAGAAATAAGGATCTTGATATGAAATAAGGATCTCCTAAATGTTTTAACAAATTTGTTTCACAATATAGAAAAGAGTCCAAAAGGTGTAGATGGAATGGAAAACAGTGTAGACCCTGCTTCAGGAGCAGTCTGATCTGGTACTGCACTATTTGCCGAAGCCTATCTGTCCCAATCCATAGGATCATTACGGTAATTGCTCTACTCATGGAGTTTCGGATCGTTGCCTTTATGTGTGCCCTTCTAACGAGATAATTACCCCTAATTGATATTTCTTTTACCTACCATGTTGAACTGATTGGTTAAATTTAATGTAAATCTATCACGATTAATATCAAGCTCAACATCGCACACACATTTGCAGATTTTAATAATAACAATAATACTATAAAATAGAAATTATAACATTGACATAATAATAATAATAACTGTCACAGTGTCCGGATAAGGCTTTGAGTACAACAGTCTATTGCATCAGGGTCAATTATAATTATGTCCCTTACTTAAATTTAGTGAAAGATGGCGACAAACAGGTGATAAGAATACAGTAAGAGTAAATTAGAAATATCTTTATTACACTGTAAGGTGGATAATATTATTTGGAACGCATACCATATATAAAATGATAGACTTCAATTTACTACCGGAGGGCTAGCCATTCCTACGTGGGTTGGCTAGCCATCGGGTACCGGACGTGCAGACTCTTTGGCTGGTCGTCCGGTACCGGACGGACAGACCCGTAGGCTGGTCGTCCGGTACCGATGGCTAGCCACTGCCTTAAATTAAACCAAGTGTCATGGTGTGATCATTCACGTGCCGTTGATAGTAGAGGCGGTGTATACGTTTGTAATAAGGTTAAGTGTCACTAAATAATATAAAATATCTTATATTAACCTCTGTATATATCATAATTAAAGTGTCGTGGGGTGTCGTGGTGTGTCAGTGGGTGTCGTGGGGTGAATAGACCGACCCCATATAATGTACTGGTTCACAACTGCCAAGGCAAAGAACGAGACACCCATTGAGCTTCCATGTGGAGTGTGGTTATAGTGCCTTGCCTATCATGCTAGAGGCCCCCAGTTTGATTCCCGGCAGTGGAAATAAAATGGAGGTGTCCTAACATGCTCCACTGGCATCATTTGGTGTCCGTGAAAGAATGCCACAATTTGGCACAAAATGCACCCTCCTTCGGATTGGGATGTTAACTGGAGGCACCCTGTGCAGGGAGATTCTATCTATCTATCCATACTGCAGCACCCCCTCGCGAGGATTATGTGCAGGTTGATTGCGACTTAAAATCCGATGCAAGGACAGAAAAAGAAAAGTGAAAGGTGACAGTGTTAAAAGAAAAGTGCAGAATTTAAAAACAGGTTAAAAACAGCTTTATTGTTGTGTTATGGCAGCCGATGGTCCAGGGACCGAACTGCCACACTGAACTGGTCAAGTGTAGGCAGCATGACAACCTCGGATGGGAGACTATTCCAGTAAACTATAGACAATGGAAAAAATGAATACTTGTAATAGTTAGCAGTAGTGTGTATCTGGCGGAAGGCATAGGGATGGCTATGTCGTGTCTGTCTGGTAAGTTGCTCAAAGTACGCTGGAAGTGGAATGGCAACGATGCCGTGGACTATCTTGTATAGCAGTATGACATTCGCATCGGCTCTCCTCTGTTCCAGTGACCTGAGGCCTAAGTTTGACTGCATACGACTAACACTGTCATAATAGGAGTACGAGTGACATATCCAACGAATCGACCTTCTCTGCACCATCTCAACTTTGTGAATGTCTTTTTTTGTGTGTGGACTCCAAGAAGTAGAGGCGTACTCAAGCTGGGGTCGAACAATAGTTTTATAAGCCGCCTCACGAATTCCAGAATGGGTAGTTTTTATATTCCTTTTCAAGAAACCAAGATTTTTTTGTGCATTAGTGGTAATTCTGTTGATATGGTGACCGAAGCTCAGATCCGAGGATATGTCGACACCTAAATACCGGGCATTCTCAACAGAATCAAGGGTCTGACCATGCATGGTGTAGTTATACCTGGTAGGACTACGAGATCTGGTTATATGCAAGACCTGACACTTGGATGGATTAAACTCCATATCCCACTCTTTCTCCCATTCTTGAAGCAGATTCAAATCATCCTGAAGTTTTTTCGAGTCCGCCGGGCCCTGCACTGCCAAGTATACTGCAGTGTCGTCTGCAAACAAACGAACCTGTGACTGTAAGTTTTCCGGCAGGTCGTTTATATACAGTAAAAACAGGATAGGACCCAGAACTGACCCCTGGGGAACTCCCGAAAGGACAGGAAGTTCATCCGAGCTCTCCCCATTGAGGACAACTGTCTGGCTCCTGCCTAAAAGGAAAGAGTCAATCCATCCAAGTGTCCTGCCCTGCACGCCATGTACCTGCAATTTATATAATAGTTTGAGGTGGTTGACCTTATCAAAAGCTTTGCTAAAATCTAGCAATATAAGGTCTGTCTGTTTACCTTCTGTCATGTTTCGTGCAAGGTCGTCAATCAACTGTACAAGCTGGGTTTCGCATGACCTTCGTTCTCGAAAGCCATGCTGAAGGTCATATAAAATGTCATTCTGGTTGAAATGTTTTGTGAGACTAGAAGCAATGATATGCTCCATAGTCTTGCACAAAATACATGTAAGTGATATTGGACGGTAATTAGCAGGGTCCTGTTTGCTACCTTTCTTAAAGAGAGGACAGACTTGGGCTTTTTTCCAGTCTGAAGGGACCATACCTGTATCCAGAGACTTCTGGAAAATAGCAGTAATCACTGGTGCTATAACCTGACTGAGTTCCTTCAATACTATAGGCCTGATTGCATCCGGACCAGCTGCCTTTGCAGAATTTAGGTTTGATAGGAGTTTGGCAACTCCGTTCACAGAAATCTCTATCTCTGGCATTACTGGAAACCTGCACCTTATGACATCAGGCAGTATATTAAGTGCTGATCTAGCTGAAAATGCAGAATGGAACTGTGCGTTTAGTACATTTGCCTGGTCAACATTCTGTGTGTAGGTTGACTCACCCCCTGTGCAGCCACAGTGCAGGTTAAAGATCCCTACCGTAATTACACTTTTACCGTGTAGGCTTTCATCCTGCAAACCTGAAGTGTATATAATGTACACCTGCACGTAAACCTCGTGAGGGGGTGTTGCAGATAGAATAGAATTTAGACCAAAATGACCATGATGACTGCATCCGTGCATCGCCTATTATTTAAATTGAACTAACCAGATGATTTTGGACGATCTCTCCTTGAAGGCTTGGGTTTTATCATGGTACTCATGGTTAATTTTCAACAAGGAGTAGGCTTCATCTAATTCAGAAACTTCTAAAATTTGTAAATCGTTATTTTCTGACTTGTCCTTTCAGCTCAGTGTCCTGGCAACGGACGCACTTTCTCTTTTACATAACGACAAAACTGAAAGTTATCCGAAACTATTTCGGTGCACGTCGCATTTTCGCTTCGACAATTTCTCCGGCAATATTGAATAATAGGTCATACTAAACACCGCATCTTGGCATTTAACATACTGCCAACAGCAGTAAATCAATATTTTTTATCAATTGAAAATATGCAATTGAATTGAGTTTTATATTCTGTTGCATATATATGTCAAGCATATGGTGAATGAATTTTACACTGTGTCGATGCGCCAGAGGCGCCCTGCACTTGTGTGTGTGTGTGTGTGTGTGTGTGTGTGGGGGGGGGGGTTATCACCAGTAACAATTCTGATTCTTACTGGATCCCGACGTCGGCCAAGTCTTCATGACTTATATTGACGCTTGTTGATGTCTGTTTTCCCTCTATTTCTTGGTTAGTCAGGTAGCATGCGGCAATGAATTTACAGGAACGGTTATGCCAATGTTTGTTTAAACGACCTTTAAATGCGTTTAAGGAGGGTGCCTTACTTTCTTTCCTTTCTACTGACTACTGCGATCGGTCACATTTGACCATTACTCGCATCTTTACATTACACAAACTCCAGGTTTGTAGGATGAAAGCCTACACAGTTATCATGTAATTGCGGTAGGTAACATTAACATGCATAGGGGATGATTCGCCCTGCTCAGGGGACCTCCAGTTATCGTCCCGATCCGAAGGACGGTGCATTTTTTGGCATTTGTTGTATTATGTACTTTTACTTGCTCCAAATATACTTACCTACATCTGATTCATTCTGCATTAACTTACTGCGCATACTCTAACTTTTACCCCCAGCAGCCCAGACAAGCTCATGCGGCATTTGTAAAATAGATTTAGAAACAGACACTTGTCTTGATTTACTGTGTACCCCACGCTTTGTGAACAGTCGGACAGACATTCAAACATGGTGTCAGAATGGTCACTTTTGGATAAATGTTAAATGCGGACAAGACTACAAAAAAGTGCAAAATTACTGCAAAATTGTAATTGGTGCAAAATAAAACAGAAAAATGGAAAGACAGGAAAATCCAAGAATGGACTGTGATGCAAAAGACTTGCACGCTGCGTTTAAAAGGTTTAGAGAGCATGCGGAATTCATGTTCAAGGGACCCCTATCTACCAAAACACAAACTGTACAGTGCAACTATCTTATGCTGTGGGTAGGGGACAAAGGAAGATATATTTATAGCACGTGGATAATAGAGGCAGAGGATAAAAAAAAGGCTTGAAACATATTATACTAAATTTGAGGAGTATTGTAAACCAAAAAGCAACACAATATACAATAGATACCTCTTCAAATCACGTCTCCAAAAAGAAAATGAAAGTTTCGAACAATTCGTCACAGAATTGAAAACTTTGATAAAAGACTGTGACTATCCGGCTATAATTATCGACGAGCACATCAGGGACCACATCGTATTTGGTGTAAGGTCAAGTGCTATCCACAAGAAGCTTATATTAGAAGGCTCTGACTTCACGCTCACAAAATGCTTGGACAATGCTCATACATACGAGCTGAGCCTTCCCCAAGTCCCGGCAATTGGAAACCAGGCGACTAACGGGGCCGTTGATACTATTTCCCACAGCCGTGGACGTGGACGAGCACGGGGAAAATCCCGAGGGGGCACGCGACAATCGCGGGACCAGACGAATCATTGGGGCACTCGACAATCGCGGGACCAGACGAATCATGGGAGCACTCGACAATCGCACGCCATGGCGATGAAATGTGACTACTGTGGAAATAACAAACACAAGACTAAGACAGACTGCCCGGCTTACGGGAAACAGTGCCACGCATGTTCAAAATACAATCACTTTGCAAAACTGTGCAAATCTTCAAAGTCTGTGCATGAAATTTGTAGTGGTAAAAGTGATAATTTGGATTATGAAAGTGACACTTTTGATGATGAAACATTGGATAACTTTTTCGTACACACGGTAGGTCAAAATTCTTCCCTACCTGATCAAATATTTGTAGAAGTTGTCCTTGGCACCCGGAATAGCAGCAGAAAAATTGATTGCAAGATTGATACAGGTTCACAGACAAATTGCCTCCCTTATTCCAGTTTTCAATCACTCAAGATAAATATGCCCTTGGAACCGTCCAATGCTACCTTAACAGCTTACTCCGGCGACCGTTTATCTGTGCGTGGGAAAGTTATGCTGGATTGCATGTACAGAGATAAAGCCGTAAAAACAGACTTTTACGTACCACCGCTTTTAAGCCTTAGGACACCCCTAGACCTTGGTCTAATACAACTGACCCATTCAGTTGACCATTCAGTTGACGGACTTGGCCGTTCAAGCAACGGTCTAGATAAGAAAGCTGTCCTCACGACGCATAAGGATTTATTTGAAGGCATTGGCCTAATGCCTGGAACATGCTCTTTACATTTGAAAGACTATGCTATACCCGTTGTATGTCCCGCGAGAAAAGTTCCCTTTGGTCTGCAAGACAAGCTTAAGGCCGAACTAGATTCTATGGAAGCTAAACAGGTTATTTGCAGGGTGACCGAGCCGACGAGCTGGGTCCATTCCCAAGTATGTGTAGAGAAGCCTAATGGGAAGTTGCGTGTTTGCTTAGACCCGAAAGCCCTTAACGATAATATTAAGAGGCCTTATTACCCAATGCGTTTCAATGACGATATCACTTCACAGCTGAGCGGCGCAAAGTACTTTAGTGTCATGGACGCTGGCTATCCGCCTGAATGACACTTCCTCAATGCTTACGACGTTTAACACGCCGTTTGGACGTTACCGCTTTTTAAGATTGCATATGGGGGTCCGGTCCTCTCAGGATATCTTCAACCGGAAAGTTGATGAAATTTTCCGAGGGCTTGCAGGGCGTTACCTCGATATGCAACGATATCCTAGATTTTGGACGTTCGCACGCAGAGCATGACCGAAATCTGGAGAAAGTGTTGCAGAAATCGCGGGAAAATGGGCTGCGGTTTAACCCAGAAAAATGCCAGAAAGGCTTGACTGAGGTAAAATACTTCGGTCACGTGATTAGTGCATCAGGGTTACGCCCAGATCCGAAAAAAGTCAACGCCATCTTGAACATGCCGAACCCGAAAAATCGCTCCGAATTAGAAACTTTGCTTGGCATGATAACATATCTTACAAAGTTTCAGAAGAACTTGTCCGAAATTGCAAGTCCCATGCGAGAATTACTGCGCAATGATGTCGACTGGTGCTGGGGAAGTCGACAGTCAGAAGCATTCGAACAAGTGAAAACGGCACTTACGCAAACACCTGTCCTTAGCTATTATGATAGAAACGAGCCTGTGCGCCTCCAGGTAGATGCGTCATCTAAAGGTTTAGGTGTATGTTGCATGCAAGACGGGAAATCGATTTGATAGGCATCAAAAACATTGACGCCAACCGAGGTTAGGTATGCACAAATTGAAAAAGAGATGCTTGCAATTTTGTTTGGATGCACTCGTTTTAAACAGTACATATATGGTCGCAGAACCGTCGTTGAATACGATTGCAAACCAATCGAATCAATAATGAAAAAGCATCTTTGCAGTGCTTCGCCTAGGCTGCAAAGAATTCTGCTGCACTTGCAATAATTTGACATACACGTCACACACTACCCCGGTCGGAAAATTCCTCTGGGCGATGCGCTGAGCAGGAATTTTGTCAGCGAGACCTTCCCAAATCTAGTTCAAGGACTTGACACGCATGTACACACCGTTATTAAATCAGCGCCTATTAGCGATGGCAAAATACAACAAATTCAGGACGCGACACGTGAAGACGCGCAAATGCAGATGCTTATCGAAGTTATTAAATCAGGTTGGCCTGAAGCAAGACAGGGCTGTCCGAAAACAGTGCTTGGGAACTAGAACCACCGAGATGAAATGTCTTGCGAGAATGACATTGTCTTCAAAAGTCAGAAATTGGTCATTCCTGTCGCATTGCGCAATGACATGGTCAAAGCAGTTCACATGGGTCATTTTGGCATTGACAAATCAGTCGGGCGAGCGCGTGATATGTTTTGGCCAGGTATGACAAAACAAATCACACAATATGTGCAACGTTGCGCAATTTGCAATAAATACAAGGACTCGAATCAAAATGAGCCGTTGCACTCCCATGACGTGCCTCAAAGGCCGTGGCAAAATATGTCACTAGATCTGTTCACATGGAACAATGAAGAGTATACGGTATTGGTAGATGCATATAGCAAGTGGTTTGAAATAGACTTGCTCCCAAATACCAAAAGCATTTCCATAATTCGTAAGCTGAAAGTGCCGGACAGACATTCAAACAGCATTCATCCCTGCAAATGATGCCAGGGGAACATGTTCGGACACCACAATTTTATTACCGAAAGCGGTGTCTGATCAGATTCTACATTCTTTGCTTAAAGTACATGATGGTTTTGTATATCTTTCAGCATACAAAACAGCCTCTGAAATAGGAAATGGGATATAGGAAATTTTCGCTGATATATATATATATATATCGTTAACTCCAGTGGTTTAGCATTTGAACCTGACCGCCTTATCTTATTATGTGTCAAACTCTGATCTGAAGTTTGACATCAACCATTCCAAATTTCCTGTTCCTGAAGCCTAATAGTACCACGAATGTTTTTTTTTTTTTTTTTTCGTTTGCGGAACGCTGGTTGAAGATTACTTTTTATTTTCATTTTTTTCGGGGGATGGGGTTTGGAGGAGAGGGGTGTATAATAAGGGCCACAATCCTATGTAATATAATACGATATTTCACGGCTCCTAAAATGTCATTTGACACCTGATAATTTGTGATACATTTCTGTGCCAAGCATTGATTGTGGGTGTAAATAAACGAAAAAAAAAAAGAATTTTCTTTCATGCACTTTTTCATGATAACTTACTTTTCACTTAAAGATGTATATTCTTACACGTAAGCGTTAACACCAGCGTTTCAGCATATGAACCTGGCGGCCTTTTCTTATTATTCTATATATAAAGTTTGATCTTCACGGGAAAACACATTTACCCTTCCACTTTTCCTGTTTCCCAAAGCCTAATATTACCACGAATGTTTTTTTTTCCGTTAGCCGCACGTTGGTTGAAGATTCCGTTTTACTTTCTTTGTAATAAGGGTAATAGCCCTATGTGGTATAATGCGATATTTCATGACCCCTAAAATGTCATTTGACTCGTGATGATCTGTGGTATATTTCTGTGCCAACATAGATTGTGGGTGGTGGTAAAAGTCGCTTCATTGATGCGGTTCTAACGAGTACCCACAATCTAAAAAAGAAAAAGAAAAAAAAAGTAAACAAAAACACATGGCCTTGCAAATCCATGTTCGTTTTCGTTTGCACCTTCTTGTGTGCGAAGAATGTGCATTTTGGAGTGCTTTCTTGAAGATTTTCGTATGCTACATTACACTGTTCCCATTATACAAGCATATAAAAGGGTGATGAACACAACCTGCAGATTTCCTGTTCGCTTTCCTATAAGATAATCCCTTCTGCAAAAGAGATTTACATCTTTCTATTGTAGATGGGTTTGTTTCGTGCAAAATTTATGATAAACGCGAAGACTTTGATTTTGAGATTGTAAATTTTTCCTTTATTGGATGGTGGTGTTCCTCGTGCGCCGTCCTATGGCGTTTATGTTTCGCAAGTGATTCGATTTGCTAGAGTGTGTAGTCATGTAACTGACTTCAACACTCGTAATGAATTATTAACGGCTAAACTCCTTAATCAGGGTTGTCGGTGCCGTGGGCTGCGCAAAGCATTTTCAGAATTTTATAGACGCCATTCTGATTTAATTTAAAAAATCAATATTGGACTTAAATCTCTTCTACAACAAGGTCTATCGGAACCCGAATTTTATGGTGACTTGGTGTGTAAATTCAGAAAAATATATAACCGCAATGGCTTCGGCGCCCAGTTTCGTGGAGTCGTTCTTCGGTATGGGGGGTTGGGTGCGGCATGGGTGTTGTGTGGCGGACTGCATGCATGGTAGTTAACCCAATCACGGTTGGCAACTTTGCTTCCCTCTTTAATTGCACGCCGGTGGGTCAGACCTCAGATTCTATGACGGCTCCAACGTAAAGGCTTATTGAGAATTAGAGAGATCTAATTCTTGGTAATGTTGGTTGGTTCCTGATGCTCTGTCTCTGGTCGGGCCCATCGGAGTCTAACTGTTGGTTTTCTTTTGCTCCAGCATTTCAGTGGTTTCTTGCTGTCGAGTCCTCACCGTTGTCTCACCTCTGTGGTTCTTTGATTTTGTGTGTTCACGGAGATGTTGCGCCGATGAGTTAGGAGGCCTTCATGCGGACTGAACAAATTATTTGTCTAAATCGCGACGGAAGTAAGGGCGAGGATTGTGGCCACGTAAAATCGATTTAAGCCCCCCAGTGGAAATCTTTCCACTGACCGTTCCAAGGCGGTTCTTCTGTGGCGATTTATTTATGTTGTTGTTTGTTTCTTACTGTGTGTATCACTTGTGTCTTTTAATTTTGGATGGCCATATGACCATTTTGTGGGAAAGTGACTGTCCTTATGGCCTTCCTTTGTTTAGGTTTCCATTATGGTCTGGTCGCTTAATGTTTGTATTTCTTTCCCTTTGGTGTCTTTGATGGGTGGAGTAAGTTAATTGTATCGATTCCTGATCTTTGTTTTACTTCTACTTTGCTCTTAAAGGAAAGAATTTGCCCCTGCGAAGCGAATGCTTGTCTTTTCCGATCGACAGTGGGAAACACAAGTGTGTTTGAAAGAGACTGATAGTTCAAAGGCGGTTCTTCTATCGCGGTTCATTTTTGTTATAGTTTGTCTTTGAATGTGTGTGCCGTTTTTATTTTTGTTTTGGATAGTAAATTGGCCATTTTGTTGAAAAGAAACTGTCCTTTTTGCTTTCCGCTAGTGATGTTTCCATTAGGTTCTAGTTTTTCAATGTTCGTGTTTTTTCCCTTTTGGTGTCTCTGATGGGAACTGTGAGTTAATTTGTATCGATTTCTGATCATTGTATTCACTTCTATTTTGCATCCGCTATATATGTGCCAATTCTCTTCAGGCGCATTCAGTGTAGAAGAAACTTCGTAAGATTATTGCTTATGATAACTGAGATGGAGTCGCGCTGGAAGAAGTTCATGATGGCTTTTGAAACCAAAGAGTACGTTTATGAGCATGCTCATACGTTTCGTATGTCTAATTTCTGCAGTTTGTTCAAGGTGTTTGATGTGCTCATGAACAGATTCCATACATACTGAAAGTGTACAACTCGCTTCCCTCTATTAAACCGAATTTACTCGCTCCTTGCCCGACGCATTAGTTGGCATAAGGACAACACACCCATGCGAGACGATGATATCTTTTATGTCTCTCAAAATGACCAGTTTCAGATTAAATTGTTAAATGTTTTATTTATGCAAATAGTATGGGTCATGAGTGCTCGTATGAACCGCATCAAGGAGACATGTTTAATGAGCACTTGTTATAATCGCATCAGTTAAGCGGTTTTTAACGAGTACCCACATCATATGTCTCCGGACAGAAAACTAATGACCCACATTTCAGTTTTCGAAAGTGTTAATTTCGAGGACTTTTTAACGCAAAGGAAATGCTCTCACTGGGTTTCTGTGCGACACATTCGATGCTGGTTTGCAGTCATCAATGTCATGCTGCATGACTCACTCACGCAAATGTACGATGAAAATATAAGGTACATCTCTAAAGTACAGGGTCTAAATGTTGTTTATGTGGACACATTATCGTCTCTTCTCTCAGTGTTTGTATAATCAAGAAAAGCCGTTCACAATGCGCCAGCATTGACACGACTTTGTCTTGGCGTGTTTGTGACATACCCAAAGGCATGACGGTTGCACTACAGCCAAACATTGGTCTTTATGAAAGCTGTACTTGCTTTTGGGAGAGCTTTCAGTACTGAATTGAATATTCTGCTGCTTCTGATTGGATTTTGTTCTAAGTCATTATTTTTCTGAGACGTATTATTGTTTATTAGAAGAAATATTAGTAGGTATTTGCTATTGTAAAAAACAGCTGATTTAAATAGAACCAGAAAATTGTGCTGACTGGTCACTGGAAATGCCTAGATTTATTCGCTGCGGATGGGTTTGGTGACACTGACTGTCGAAAAGGCCAAAATATGCCACACAACGCCCATTTTTGTTTAGCTGCTTCTGTCAAATTATATGCCTTATTATGGAAACTTTAGACTTGTTGAAATGTGGTAGAACATGGAAAATGCCCCAATTTACATTGTGAGTATGGGGATATATTTTTACTGTATTGCCACCTGACAGCGTTCTTTATTCACCAACGAAATAACATGTTCCAGTTGAAAATTTCTGATACGTGTACAGAAAGCGGTGTCTGATCAGATTCTACATTCTTTGCTTAAAGTACATGATGGTTTTGTATATCTTTCAGCATACAAAGCTGTCTCAGAAATAGGAAATGGGATATCATATTATGTGAAAGATTCCAACAATTAATGTTTTATAGTTGTCTGACATCAGAACACATTGTATTGACTTCGCAATTGGAGAGGTTGAGGGAAGGCTAGTTACATTTGTGCAACGTGTTTGAAAGCAAAGTAGAATTCAGAGAGAGAGAGAGAGAGAGAGAGAGAGCGAAATCTGCTATTTGCGGTTCCTCACCGAGAGACCGCTTGAAGACGCATGCAAATTGCTTACGCCCTACCTCCAGCATTTTTTCCTGGAGGGTAATCTAGTCCAACAGTGTGTCGGACAAAGCTTTTCACCAAATTCGGTGTGATATGCAAAACATTCGAGGTTCATAAATTTGAATTTATATATCGACTACATATTAAACGGCGCTGGTACTGCTTATAGACAAAAGAATTGGCTATTTATGATCTTTAGTCCTAACATTGCTTATCGTGTGAAGTCTGCTATTATAAACTAAGCTAAAGTTGATTTGGTCTCACTTGGAAAGCTACTAATAGCATCATGCCAATGCAAACATATGCCCACAGTGAAACAATTAGAGCCGTGCCCCTTGAAATATAAACACAAAAAGACAGATATAAAACAAAACAGTAATGGTTATATAAGTGGGCTTATGGATATAGCCTAGTGGGTTAGACGAGAGTCATTGGCAAAACGTACATACAAAACGAAATCAGCACAGGCGGAGGTTCAAGTCTCGTAAAAGGCTTTAATATAACAAGAGTTTGAATATAAGTAAAATATGCTTTTTTTTTTAACTGTAAAGTTTTTTTTCCATCTTTCATGCATCTTTTCATGCTAGCTTAATTTTCGCTGAAATATATATCGTTAACTCCAGTGGTTTAGCATTTGAACCTGATCGCCTTATCTTATTATGTGTCGAACTCTGAAGTTTGACATCAACCATTCCCAATTTCCTGTTCCCAAAGCCTAATAGTACCACGAATGTTTTTTTTTTTTTTTTCGTTTGCGGAACGCTGGTTGAAGATTAATTTTTAGTTTCATCTTTTTTTCGGAGGGGGGGGGGGGGTTGTAGGAGAGGGGTGTATAATAAGGGCCACAATCCTATGTAATATAATACGATATTTCACGGCTCCTAAAATGTCATTTGACACCTGATAATTTGTGATACATTTCTGTGCCAAGCATTGATTGTGGATGTAAATAAACGAAAAAAAAAAAAAAAAAAAAAAATTCTTTCATGCACTTTTTCATGATAACTTACTTTTCACTTAAAGATGTATATTCTTACACGTAAGCGTTAACACCAGCGTTTCAGCATATGAACCTGGCGGCCTTTTCTTATTATTCTGAAGTTTGATCTTCACGGGAAAACACATTTACCCTTACACTTTTTATGTTTTCCCACGAATGTTTTTTTTTCCGTCAGCCGCACGCTGGTTGAAGATTCCGTTTTACTTTCTTTGTAATAAGGGTAATAGCCCTATGTGGTATAATGCGATATTTCATGACCCCTAAAATGTCATTTGACTCGTGATGATCTGTGATATATTTCTGTGCCAACATAGATTGTGGGTGGTGGTAAAAGCCGCTTCATTGATGCGCTTCTATCTAACGAGTACCCACAATCTAAAAAAAATTAAAAATAAAAAAAAAAGTAAACAAAAACGCATGGCCTTGCAAATCCATGTTCGGTTTCGTTTGCACCTTCTTGTGTGCGAAGAATATGCATTTTGGTGTGCTTTCTTGAAGATTTTCGTATGCTACATTACACTGTTCCCATTATACAAGCATATAAAAGGGTGATGAACACAACCTGCAGATTTCCTGTTCGCTTTCCTATAAGATAATCCCTTCTGCAAAAGAGTCTTGCTCTTAAAGGAAAGAATTTGCCCATGCGAAGCGAATGCTTGTCTTTTCCGATCGACAGTGGGAAACACAAGTGTGTTTGAAAGAGACTTATAGTTCAAAGGCGGTTCTTCTGTCGCGGTTCATTTTTGTTATAGTTTGTCTTTGAATGTGTGTGCCGTTTTTATTTTTGTTTTGGATAGTAAATTGGCCATTTTGTTGGAAAGAAACTGTCCTTTTTGCTTTCCGCTAGTGATGTTTCCATTAGGTTCTAGTTATTTCACGTTCGTGTTTCTTTCCCTTTTGGTGTCTCTGATGGGAACTGTGGGTTAATTTGTATCGATTTCTGATCATTGTATTCACTTCTATTTTGCATCCGCTATATATGTGCCCATTCTCTTCAGGCGCATTCAGTGTAGAAGAAACTTCGTAAGATTATTGCTTATGATAACTGTGATGGTGTCGCGCTGGAAGAGGTTCATGATGCTTGTGAAACCAAGGAGTAGGTTTATGAGCATGCTCATACGTTTCGTATGTCTAATTTCTGTAGTTTGTTCAAGGTGTTTGATGTGCTCATGAACAGATTCCATACATACTGAAAGTGTACAACTCGCTTCCCTCTATTAAACCGAATTTACTCGCTCCTTGCTCGACGCATTTGTTGGCATAAGGACAACACACGCATGCGAGACGATGATATCTTTTATGTCTCTCAAAATGACCAGTTTCAGATTAAATTGTTAAATGTTTTATTTATGCAAATAGTATGGGTCATGAGTGCTCGTATGAACCGCATCAAGGAGACGTGTCTAATGAGCACTTGTTATAATCCCATCAGTTAAGCGGTTTTTAACGAGTACCCACATCATATGTCTCCGGACAGAAAACTAATGACCCACATTTCAGTTTTCGAAAGTGTTAATTTCGAGGACTTTTTAACGCAAAGGAAATGCTCTCACTGGGTTTCTGTGCGACACATTCGATGCTGGTTTGCAGTCATCAATGTCATGCTGCATGACTCACTCACGCAAATGTACGATGAAAATATAAGGTACATCTCTAAAGTACAGGGTCTAAATGTTGTTTATGTGGACACATTATCGTCTCTTCTCTCAGTGTTTGTATAATCAAGAAAAGCCGTTCACAATGCGCCAGCATTGACACGACTTTGTCTTGGCGTGTTTGTGACATACCCAAAGGCATGACGGTTGCACTACAGCCAAACATTGGTCTTTATGAAAGCTGTACTTGCTTTTGGGAGAGCTTTCAGTACTGAATTGAATATTCTGCTGCTTCTGATTGGATTTTGTTCTAAGTCATTATTTTTCTGAGACGTATTATTGTTTATTAGAAGAAATATTAGTAGGTATTTGCTATTGTAAAAAACAGCTGATTTAAATAGAACCAGAAAATTGTGCTGACTGGTCACTGGAAATGCCTAGATTTATTCGCTGCGGATGGGTTTGGTGACACTGACTGTCGAAAATGCCAAAATATGCCACACAACGCCCATTTTTGTTTAGCTGCTTCTGTCAAATTATATGCCTTATTATGGAAACTTTAGACTTGTTGAAATGTGGTAGAACATGGAAAATGCCCCAATTTACATTGTGAGTATGGGGATATATTTTTACTGTATTGCCACCTGACAGCGTTCTTTATTCACCAACGAAATAACATGTTCCAGTTGAAAATTTCTGATACGTGTACAGAAAGCGGTGTCTGATCAGATTCTACATTCTTTGCTTAAAGTACATGATGGTTTTGTATATCTTTCAGCATACAAAGCTGTCTCAGAAATAGGAAATGGGATATCATATTATGTGAAAGATTCCAACAATTAATGTTTTATAGTTGTCTGACATCAGAACACATTGTATTGACTTCGCAATTGGAGAGGTTGAGGGAAGGCTAGTTACATTTGTGCAACGTGTTTGAAAGCAAAGTAGAATTCAGAGAGAGAGAGAGAGAGAGAGAGAGAGAGAGAGAGAGAGCGAAATCTGCTATTTGCGGTTCCTCACCGAGAGACCGCTTGAAGACGCATGCAAATTGCTTACGCCCTACCTCCAGCATTTTTTCCTGGAGGGTAATCTAGTCCAACAGTGTGTCGGACAAAGCTTTTCACCAAATTCGGTGTGATATGCAAAACATTCGAGGTTCATAAATTTGAATTTATATATCGACTACATATTAAACGGCGCTGGTACTGCTTATAGACAAAAGAATTGGCTATTTATGATCTTTAGTCCTAACATTGCTTATCGTGTGAAGTCTGCTATTATAAACTAAGCTAAAGTTGATTTGGTCTCACTTGGAAAGCTACTAATAGCATCATGCCAATGCAAACATATGCCCACAGTGAAACAATTAGAGCCGTGCCCCTTGAAATATAAACACAAAAAGACAGATATAAAACAAAACAGTAATGGTTATATAAGTGGGCTTATGGATATAGCCTAGTGGGTTAGACGAGAGTCATTGGCAAAACGTACATACAAAACGAAATCAGCACAGGCGGAGGTTCAAGTCTCGTAAAAGGCTTTAATATAACAAGAGTTTGAATATAAGTAAAATATGCTTTTTTTTTTACCTGTAAAGTTTTTTTTCCATCTTTCATGCATCTTTTCATGCTAGCTTAATTTTCGCTGAAATATATATCGTTAACTCCAGTGGTTTAGCATTTGAACCTGATCGCCTTATCTTATTATGTGTCGAACTCTGAAGTTTGACATCAACCATTCCCAATTTCCTGTTCCCAAAGCCTAATAGTACCACGAATGTTTTTTTTTTTTTTTTCGTTTGCGGAACGCTGGTTGAAGATTAATTTTTAGTTTCATCTTTTTTTCGGAGGGGGGGGGGGGGTTGTAGGAGAGGGGTGTATAATAAGGGCCACAATCCTATGTAATATAATACGATATTTCACGGCTCCTAAAATGTCATTTGACACCTGATAATTTGTGATACATTTCTGTGCCAAGCATTGATTGTGGATGTAAATAAACGAAAAAAAAAAAAAAAAAAAAAAATTCTTTCATGCACTTTTTCATGATAACTTACTTTTCACTTAAAGATGTATATTCTTACACGTAAGCGTTAACACCAGCGTTTCAGCATATGAACCTGGCGGCCTTTTCTTATTATTCTGAAGTTTGATCTTCACGGGAAAACACATTTACCCTTACACTTTTTATGTTTTCCCACGAATGTTTTTTTTTCCGTCAGCCGCACGCTGGTTGAAGATTCCGTTTTACTTTCTTTGTAATAAGGGTAATAGCCCTATGTGGTATAATGCGATATTTCATGACCCCTAAAATGTCATTTGACTCGTGATGATCTGTGATATATTTCTGTGCCAACATAGATTGTGGGTGGTGGTAAAAGCCGCTTCATTGATGCGCTTCTAACGAGTACCCACAATCTAAAAAAAATTAAAAATAAAAAAAAAAGTAAACAAAAACGCATGGCCTTGCAAATCCATGTTCGGTTTCGTTTGCACCTTCTTGTGTGCGAAGAATATGCATTTTGGTGTGCTTTCTTGAAGATTTTCGTATGCTACATTACACTGTTCCCATTATACAAGCATATAAAAGGGTGATGAACACAACCTGCAGATTTCCTGTTCGCTTTCCTATAAGATAATCCCTTCTGCAAAAGAGTCTTGCTCTTAAAGGAAAGAATTTGCCCATGCGAAGCGAATGCTTGTCTTTTCCGATCGACAGTGGGAAACACAAGTGTGTTTGAAAGAGACTTATAGTTCAAAGGCGGTTCTTCTGTCGCGGTTCATTTTTGTTATAGTTTGTCTTTGAATGTGTGTGCCGTTTTTATTTTTGTTTTGGATAGTAAATTGGCCATTTTGTTGGAAAGAAACTGTCCTTTTTGCTTTCCGCTAGTGATGTTTCCATGAGGTTCTAGTTATTTCACGTTCGTGTTTCTTTCCCTTTTGGTGTCTCTGATGGGAACTGTGGGTTAATTTGTATCGATTTCTGATCATTGTATTCACTTCTATTTTGCATCCGCTATATATGTGCCCATTCTCTTCAGGCGCATTCAGTGTAGAAGAAACTTCGTAAGATTATTGCTTATGATAACTGTGATGGTGTCGCGCTGGAAGAGGTTCATGATGCTTGTGAAACCAAGGAGTAGGTTTATGAGCATGCTCATACGTTTCGTATGTCTAATTTCTGTAGTTTGTTCAAGGTGTTTGATGTGCTCATGAACAGATTCCATACATACTGAAAGTGTACAACTCGCTTCCCTCTATTAAACCGAATTTACTCGCTCCTTGCTCGACGCATTTGTTGGCATAAGGACAACACACCCATGCGAGACGATGATATCTTTTATGTCTCTCAAAATGACCAGTTTCAGATTAAATTGTTAAATGTTTTATTTATGCAAATAGTATGGGTCATGAGTGCTCGTATGAACCGCATCAAGGAGACGTGTCTAATGAGCACTTGTTATAATCCCATCAGTTAAGCGGTTTTTAACGAGTACCCACATCATATGTCTCCGGACAGAAAACTAATGACCCACATTTCAGTTTTCGAAAGTGTTAATTTCGAGGACTTTTTAACGCAAAGGAAATGCTCTCACTGGGTTTCTGTGCGACACATTCGATGCTGGTTTGCAGTCATCAATGTCATGCTGCATGACTCACTCACGCAAATGTACGATGAAAATATAAGGTACATCTCTAAAGTACAGGGTCTAAATGTTGTTTATGTGGACACATTATCGTCTCTTCTCTCAGTGTTTGTATAATCAAGAAAAGCCGTTCACAATGCGCCAGCATTGACACGACTTTGTCTTGGCGTGTTTGTGACATACCCAAAGGCATGACGGTTGCACTACAGCCAAACATTGGTCTTTATGAAAGCTGTACTTGCTTTTGGGAGAGCTTTCAGTACTGAATTGAATATTCTGCTGCTTCTGATTGGATTTTGTTCTAAGTCATTATTTTTCTGAGACGTATTATTGTTTATTAGAAGAAATATTAGTAGGTATTTGCTATTGTAAAAAACAGCTGATTTAAATAGAACCAGAAAATTGTGCTGACTGGTCACTGGAAATGCCTAGATTTATTCGCTGCGGATGGGTTTGGTGACACTGACTGTCGAAAATGCCAAAATATGCCACACAACGCCCATTTTTGTTTAGCTGCTTCTGTCAAATTATATGCCTTATTATGGAAACTTTAGACTTGTTGAAATGTGGTAGAACATGGAAAATGCCCCAATTTACATTGTGAGTATGGGGATATATTTTTACTGTATTGCCACCTGACAGCGTTCTTTATTCACCAACGAAATAACATGTTCCAGTTGAAAATTTCTGATACGTGTACAGAAAGCGGTGTCTGATCAGATTCTACATTCTTTGCTTAAAGTACATGATGGTTTTGTATATCTTTCAGCATACAAAGCTGTCTCAGAAATAGGAAATGGGATATCATATTATGTGAAAGATTCCAACAATTAATGTTTTATAGTTGTCTGACATCAGAACACATTGTATTGACTTCGCAATTGGAGAGGTTGAGGGAAGGCTAGTTACATTTGTGCAACGTGTTTGAAAGCAAAGTAGAATTCAGAGAGAGAGAGAGAGAGAGAGAGAGAGAGAGAGAGAGCGAAATCTGCTATTTGCGGTTCCTCACCGAGAGACCGCTTGAAGACGCATGCAAATTGCTTACGCCCTACCTCCAGCATTTTTTCCTGGAGGGTAATCTAGTCCAACAGTGTGTCGGACAAAGCTTTTCACCAAATTCGGTGTGATATGCAAAACATTCGAGGTTCATAAATTTGAATTTATATATCGACTACATATTAAACGGCGCTGGTACTGCTTATAGACAAAAGAATTGGCTATTTATGATCTTTAGTCCTAACATTGCTTATCGTGTGAAGTCTGCTATTATAAACTAAGCTAAAGTTGATTTGGTCTCACTTGGAAAGCTACTAATAGCATCATGCCAATGCAAACATATGCCCACAGTGAAACAATTAGAGCCGTGCCCCTTGAAATATAAACACAAAAAGACAGATATAAAACAAAACAGTAATGGTTATATAAGTGGGCTTATGGATATAGCCTAGTGGGTTAGACGAGAGTCATTGGCAAAACGTACATACAAAACGAAATCAGCACAGGCGGAGGTTCAAGTCTCGTAAAAGGCTTTAATATAACAAGAGTTTGAATATAAGTAAAATATGCTTTTTTTTTTACCTGTAAAGTTTTTTTTCCATCTTTCATGCATCTTTTCATGCTAGCTTAATTTTCGCTGAAATATATATCGTTAACTCCAGTGGTTTAGCATTTGAACCTGATCGCCTTATCTTATTATGTGTCGAACTCTGAAGTTTGACATCAACCATTCCCAATTTCCTGTTCCCAAAGCCTAATAGTACCACGAATGTTTTTTTTTTTTTTT